>JAVKLA010000010.1:28551389-28582838 GCA_034782735.1 Sagittarius serpentarius
CGCCGGGGCCCCCCCCCCCCCCCCCCCCCACCTCGGGATGAGGAGCCCTCCAAGCGAGCCAGGCAGGCAGCTTTTCCCCCTTACCGCTTTGTTTGTGGTGCTGCTGATGGTGAGGGAAGAGGAGTTGCTGCTGGGTTTTGCCACCTCCAGGCCGGTGCTGAAGTCATAGTAAAGCACCAGCTTCCCGTCCCGGATGGCCAGACACAGGAACTGACCCTGGGGGAGGCAGAATGGACACTCAGACCCACATCCTGGCATCCCATGTGCAGTCGTGGCACTGAGCCCAGCCTGCCCTTTAGCACTGGTGGGAGCAGGTCCCACTGCCAGTGCCCTGACGCGTTGCTGTCGCAGTCATTGCGGATTTAGCTGCGAACAGCCGCCATGTGCTGGGGCACAGGGACAGCACTGCAAGCTGGAAATGCTCCTTGCAGTGCTGCCTGCCCCGGTGAACCCTGGCCCAGCTCAGAGGGTCTGTGCATAGGTGCTTTCCAAGTTCAGGGCAGTCCCTCCAGCACCAGACAAGTGATTGCTGTGAGGGCTGGGTCCAGCCCTCTTGTGGTTTTTAACAATAGTGCAGAAATACTGCTCAAAGAAGCCCTGCCATCTCCAAAGCCCTCTTCTCGCCAGTGCCCTGAACTGGGAATGCCTACAAGTGGGGCTGCTGGTAGCCCAGCAGCTAAGGGGTGAAGGCTCCCCGGGGGAGCAAGCACCTGCCTCATTCTCCAAGAAGAAGAGGATGCCATTGTAGGAGACCACCCGGATCTCCTGCTCAAAGCGCTTGGTCGTGCCAAACTGGCTCTCAAACTTGATCTCCGCGTAACCGGTGCCATCAAAGTAGGAGCCGTCAGTCAACCAGGGGTCTCCTGTGGACTTGGACCTGAGCCACACAAGAAGAGGCATGAGGCATCACTCCAAAGCCAGCTGCCATGCTCTGGGGCAGCTGAGGGTCAGGGTAAGCACCATGGACCAGAGCTGCCCCCAGCCTGGGTGCGGTGCCCTACCTTGCACAGGGCTTCTCAGCGGTGGTATCCAGCTGGAAGGTGCGTTGGAAGTTGTAAAGGCTCACCACCTCCTCGTTCAGTGTGTCCAGCTCCAGGCACCCACGGTAGTTGGGATACCGCAAAGTGGGAGGAGGCTGGGAATGAAATCGGACAGTTAGGGCAAGTTTGATCCTAGTTTTCCAATGAAATCAAGGGTTTTCCCCTCCAAGAACCTCCAAAGGTATCACTGATACCTCCTAGAAAACCAAGCCTCCCTCCCTGCTGCCCGTCTCACCGTGAAGCTGGAAGGGTAGCCACCCACGTAGAAGACCACATTGCGCGGGTCGAGGTTGAGCAGCCCCTGCTCCCCCTTGGCCACACTGTCTCCCTTGGTCTCGTGCACCGTCTGCCTCTCCACGATCACCGACATGTGCCCGTACTGCAGGATCCTACAGCAGGGAGGGGTGGTCAATATGAGGGGAGACCCGAAAAGAGGAGCAAACCCTGCCCTCCCTGAGCAAAGGGCCTCCCCACACAGCCCTAGCAAAAAGGGGCGCATGTCCCACTGGGGAGCCCCACAGCAGCAGTGCACTGAAAGGACTCGGCACTCATGTTATCGGCACTGCTATAAGGCTCAATGGACCCTCCATGATGAGTTTCATCTTTCCTCTCCTGCAGGCACCCCCAGACCCTCCATAACCTGGTAACGTACCCTCTCTCTGCTAGTTTTTTGCGGTATCTCAGTGTTGATCATTTAGGGATGACTGGATGATGGAGTCCACAGCAGCACCACTGCAAGCCCAGGGCCTGTTTAGGCTTGGGCATAGCACTACCTGCATCTGCTGCAGGGACAGGCTCCTGCTGAACTTCCTTGGGACACATCCCATCAGCCTCCTACCTGTTGATGCTGATGGTGGCAAACTGCTCTCCAATATCCTCATCAACGGTTAGGGAGGCTGGCTCCTCGTCACCCAGTTTGTAGATCCACTGCACTCTGTGGTCCTTGAGCACAATGCCCAGGTAGTCTCCAGTGGCCTAAATGCAGGGAGAGAGAGGGCCACACGCTGGCATTCAGGACAGGCAGGAGTGCCAAGCGATGCTCTCCCTGATGCTCCCAGGGCGGCACTGGCCAAGCACCCCCATTCGCACGGCTCTCCCCCATCCACCTCCAGCCAGGCTGACAGCTGCACCCAGGGCTTATTCGTGCTCCCCCCAAAGACGCTCAGGGAGCAGGGAAAGGGCGAGGGGGGCTGACGTCCAGGTGCGATCCCCCATTGATGCTACAAACATGGGCTTCCCGCTGCCCTCCTGCTGCCCGCACAGCCCTGTCTCACCTCCCGGCTGCCCAGGTACAACACGAACCGCCCCTCCTCTGTCGTGTCCTGCCGTCGCTGCCGGCTCCTGGGCTCGGGGTTTTGGATGTAGAATTTGAGGGATGTGTAAGCTGCCAAATCCTGCAGGTTGCTGGGCATCCGGACCTGCACACCTGAGCTGCCGTTGAACTTCATGGGGACTTTCACCTGGAGGGAGAGAAATCCAAACTCACGGCACTGAAACCACTGCTGCTCCCTCTCTCATCACTGCCAGCTCTACCAAGTCAAAGCATTTTCTGGAGTCTTGCCATGAGAAAAGGACCCTGCCTGGCAGCCCCAGAGCTCTTCTAGATATGCCTTTCATTTGCATACTGCCCTCAGGTAAGCCCTCATTCAGCCCAAGTCCCCAGCACCCTGTGCACAGCCCTCACCCTCCCATGAGCCTACCTTGCTGGCAGCATTTCTCGCCTGCGTGATGAGCTGCCGGATCCGCACAATGTTCTCTGACACGGTGGCATTCTTGTTCCTCCTGTTCTCCAGGCTGCTCAGCTTCCCCAGCAACAGCGGGATGGTGCTTTCCAGGCTGGACACTGGGGTTGGAAAGGGGCCAGGGGTTTTGAAGGTTAGCGAGGAAGGGAGATTTTACATCTGCTAAGGCAGTTTTGAGACATGCAAGTCAAAGCAGTGGCAGCTGGGAGCAAAATCACAGAATGATCCCCTAAATCCAGCAGCCTTGACAGGGGGTTGTGAAAATGCTATAGTGCATGCAGTCTCCTGCAGTAAAGGTATAGGTGATACAGACACTGCAGGGAGAGAAAAAAAATAAAGGGACAGGACTTAAAGCACCCAATTATTGGCTGCTACCTCCCTCTACTCGACCTGGAGCTGCAAAGCACAGCTTCCAAAAGCACAGAGCTCTCTGGGGACATCCACCCATGCCCAGGCTCATGCCGGACTCAGCCCTGGCAGCCCAGCAGGTTCAGCACTCACCAGATTTCCTGGCATCCTGGACTGCCTGGTGCAGGTCTTCATTTCGAAGGTCTCCATACTGGTCTTTCCACTCATCCAGATTCTTCTTCATGGTGCTCAGGGTATCTTCCACTCTTGCAGCTGTTTCGTTGGCCTCAGCAGCTGCTGCTTTGGCATTCTGGATCATCTCTTTCGTGTCCTCTGGAAAGAAAGGAGAAAAAATTTCTGGGATGGCCAGGAGCGGGGAGGAAACACCATTGCGTTACAGCCTGGGTGCGAGGAAGGGAGCAGAGAGAACCAGCCTAGCTACCCCAGCACAAACCTTGGTCCCTGCCCAGCATGTCCTGCACAGACTGGAGCTGGCTCAGGAGCTGCTCCTTCTTCACACGGAGGTCAGCCAGCTTGTCCTTTGCCGTCTGCAGAGTGCCTTTAATAGCTGAAATTATAGAAATGCATATGTTGTGTGCTGGATTTCAGTCCAGCCCAAAGGACATCACCCCCTGCAAGGAGCGCCTCTCACCCCCGTTGAGTTTCCTCTGCTCTCTCCTCACAGCCTCCTCCAGGTTGCTGCTGTTCCTCTTCAGCTCTTTAGAGATGGCGCCGAGATTTTCTGATATGACACTCTGTAAAACAAACACAGACTGCCTGGGAGTCTGAAGAGGAATTCCAGTCTCCAGTCCTGACTGCACACAAAAATGCTCTGTCAGACAACCACAGTGGCATGTACTGCTGGGGTGTGATGGGGAGACCCAAACCCCCAGAGTCTGGCCCCAGCTGTGGCACAGGCTCTGCTCACTGGCACAGAACAAAGTGCTCACGTGTCAGAGGGAAGGGGCAAGCAGAGGCCTACACGTGGGTGTAAAAAGCTGAAGGACCATTGAGGGAGTTTCACTTTTTCTCATCTTCACAGGGCTCCCCACTGCACGTACCATCAAAGCCTCGCTGGCTGCCTCATCAGCATCGTGGGCTGCTCTCTCGGCTTTTTTCACAGCTTCAATGATGCTGGCGTAGGCATTAGAGGCATCGATCGCCCGCTGGATAAAGCCATCCTGGTTTGTGCCCTGGATAATGCTGTGTTGGAAGATGAAGCCATCAAGTCCATGGAGACTGCTCAGGCTGGGCTCTTGCCAGCCTTTTGGTTCCCTTTGGGGAACCCCTTTGGGTTCCTCGTCACAACATGTTCTCCAGAATAAAGCTTTGGAGATGGCACCTGGCTGCTCCTCTGCCATGGCACGGGGCTGCAGTTTCCCATCCCCAACTCTGGCAAGAGATGGTCTGACTAATCAGTGTCAGGACCAGTGCCTCACCTGGACAGGTTCCTTGCAAGCTCATCCAGGAGCCGGGCATGCTCCTCCGCCCGCTCCACAATAGGGATCTTGCTGCTGGCTGGGGAGAACTTCTTGACCCGCTCAGTCAGGGGGAGCTTCGCCCCATCCAACAGGGCTGCCAGCTTCTCGTACGCCTGCAAAGGGGACACGTCACTCCTGGGGGCTGCCACCCCCTCACACCCTGCCCATGAGAAAGCACCTCCATCACTCACCTCCTTTGCACTCTCCATCCTCTGTAGGAAGCCGGAGACCTGGGCCAGGGAGTCCTTGGCCATCCTCAGGGTCTCCTGCACCAGCGCATGCTGCTTTTGGAGTTCACGGCTCTTTTGCTAGACACACAGACGCAGGGTTAGGCACTCGCAGGGCTGGGGTAGGCGCCCCAACTCACCGCATGGCAGTATGAGACCACCCCGCAAAGTTCTACCTGACTCTCCTCCAGGTTGTTGCGGTTCAGGCTGTTCAAGTCCTCCGTCTGCCTGGTTTTGTTGACAGCCTCGTTGAGGGCATCGCGGAGATCCATCAGCTGGGAGCTATGCTGTGCCAGCCGGTCCCGGACGCCGCTCACCAGGTCCTGGTTGGACTCCCAGCGGGCGTACAGCTCGCTCTTCACCCGATGCAGCACTGAGGGTGGAGGACATGAGAACTGTTGCTAATTCATCCTCCTGTGTTAAAGGGCTCTTTCTGTGCTTGGCTGTGGAAAAGCCTGGTTCTGGTCTCATTTGGCAGGTATCAAGGCCAGAAGTGACCATCTTCCCTCCCTTCCTCTTTCAGCCTGGACAGCACAGGATCTTGTCCGAGATTGTCTCCAAACCCCCAGTGCTGGTGAAGAGGGATGGGGTCTCTTTCAGAAAGACACCCAGCCATGCCTGAAAGGCTCCAGATGATGGAGAAACCCCACCTGAGGCCTGTTGCAGTACTTGATTACTCTCACTGTGAAAAATTACTTATTTCTAGCAAGAGCCAGTTTATAATTCCAGCTTTCAGCTACTGAATTATGGTTTGCCACTGCCTGTTAATCAGAAGTGCTTGCTTCCCGCAGTGCCAGCGTGCCTGGTTATGCAGTGCGGGTCACTCCTCTCGCTCCTGCAAAGGACATCCTCAGGACAGCAGAGCTACTAATGGGTGGTGGGCTGCTGGTTGTTACTCTGAAATCCTTTCCTAGCACAGCGAATATGAAGAAACATGTGATGTGAATACATCACATAATAATGGTAACTCCTGATTCTAAGTGTGGTAATTTTTGGTCATCAAACAGAACTACCCATTTAGTACAATCTGCTCTAAAATTTGCCTTAAGTGAAAAGGAATGACAAATGATCCCACTGGAGTGTCACAAGGGACCCTGCAACTACTGTAAAACTTGTTGGGGGGGCCTGCTTATTAACAGCACTCTCCAAACGTGACCATGAGGTGTAGCGTCTGCATGGGCTCCAAGTCAGGCTATCAGGAATGGCTAGACCCAGTAGGATCTGTGCAGCCTTGTCCCATGCCACTGAGCCAGACTCACACTTCTGAGCCTCCTCGTGCTCGTGCCTTGCCAGCTCTTCCTGGCTGCCCAGACTCCGCTCCTTCATCTCCCTCAGCATTCCTTCCACCTCGGCCATCTTCTGCCGAAACTCCTCAGTGGAGGTGGTGCTGGTGTTTGCTGCCCCAAACCTGGCCATCTGCCGCACCAAGTCTGCAGAGAAATCCAGATCCCCCGTTAGTATTGACCAACCCAGGTCCTTCGTAATCCCCCGAGATCCTTCCTCTCTTACATCACTCTCAACAAACTGCAGCCAGCTTTCATGCAGTACTCAGGCACCCAAACTGCTTGAGATCACTCAAATGTATTGCCCCACATTGGTGTCTCCTCGGCCATTACAGTAACACATGCTACATCCCAAGCATCTTTTTGAGGCTTTACCTCTTCTCCTAGATTCAGCCACTCCCTGTCTAGCTAAATCTCTCCTGAAGCAGTAGTGCAGATTGCCCCGGTTTTATGCATTTTAATAACATTTGTGCAAGTTTAATGTGTTTTTTCTGAAGATTGCATTTAGCCAAACAGCTGGGACTCTCAATCAGCCTGGTCTATAGGAACAGGCAGAATTCTGCAGGGATCTCCATTTCATTTGTATTTCCCCTTGTTTTTGCCACGGCTCTAAGTGATGCAGTACTCAGTGCTGTTTGCAAGCAAGATCGTGGCATTCCCAGCAGGAAAAACCCACAAAGCAGAGACCCTTCTTTACCTACCTGCAATGCCTTTCTGAATGCTTTGGATATTTAGCAGGAGCTGCTCCCCCCTCTGGTAAGTCTCTCTCGTGTGCTGCTCAATCCGGTTTGCTTCTCTGTGAGTCATTGTCATCTACGACAAAAACCACTGGCTTAGCTGAAGTATGAGATTATGTTTTATGTCATCTGTCAGCAGGAAAAATACTCCCCAAAGGCACATATGGCTTGGGAACGTGCAGCTTTTGTGGTCTTTGAACAATGTCTCCTCCAACAGCCTGCCCTGTGCTGCTCACCTACAATGCATTTAGTGATGGTCTTATTTAGTACCTTTAGTATCATCAAATAGAGACTTTTCCCTCTCCCTTAGATTAGGAACAGGCAGTTTATAAATCAAATCAAATCTTCCTCAGTTTTTAAGTTCTCTGAAGACACAACTGGTGGTTTTTAGACTGTATATAGATTGCATCTTGCAAAAGGTGTTACTGTACTGAGGCCTCCAAGGACTATTACAATAAAAAGGGTTGACTCATTTGCTGACAGGGCCCAGGCTCTCCCAGCCACAGAGTGGATGCGTCCAAGATGAACCTGGATGTTTATATTCCTTCCTCGTATGCTCCTTCTATAAATGGCATTTTATTGAATTTATTTTTACTGGTTGAAGCTGGAACCGCCTCAAAAGCAAGTAATCAAGAAACAACCATCAATATTACAAGATGTTCAACAGCCCTCCAAGGGAGGAATGCAGGTAATCTAGCTTAAGCATCTAAGAGACTGCAATCCCCAAGCCTAGTGCTGGCTAGGCAGGAGATCCATCCTGCTTGAAGTAGGCTCCTCACAGCCTTCAAAGCCCTCATTTTAGGTAAAAGAAGGTACTCATGCTCTGGCAAAGGAAGATGGAGAAATACCCTACCTTGTGCTGCAGCGCATTCAGGTCCTGCGTGAGGTCCACGTTCTCATCCTCCAGCTCGTCAGCCCTTTGGCTGATCTTGTTAATGGCTCTCTGGTACTCACGGAGCTGGTTCTGGAAAAAAAGAAATGAAATCAGACCAATAGGCCAGGAAATGTGGGCAAAAAGTGATGTTAAACCTTCCACGTACAGCAACAGCCGCCATAGTGCTGTTGAGACCATGGAGGCGAGCCCAGGCGATGGAGGTGGCGTTGAGGTTGACGAGCTGGCTGCGAATGGAGGGGAAGGACATCTCGACTTTCTGCAGATCCTCCAGCAGAAGCAGGACACAGCTGTCGCACACTGCCAGGGGAACAGAGCAGTCAGCACAGGGCCCTTTCCCGGGGCTTCCCTCGCCTCTTTCCCCAGGACTGCAGGATACAGACCTTCACACCTCATGCTGTCTGGGCCGTTTGCCACGGGGATCTCGTACTCACGCAGGCAGACGTCGCACTGCTTCCCCGTCAGCCCACTGGAGCAAGTGCACTCCCCCGTGCGCGGGTCACAGGAGCCCCCTCTGCACTCGCACTCTGCCAAGTTTAATAACAGGGAAATGCCCGCGGCATCATTTTGTGCTGTTACCACCCCAGAGAGAGGGGAAGGAGTGGTTTTATTCCAGCTGTGCAATTGCATCTCTGCTTATCTACATGCCACTGCTAGGGTTTTCCCTGTGCAATCTAGCAACATGCACAGGACCTCAGATAGCAGTCAGTGGTTTTCCACCTTTAACAGTTCGACAAGCACACGTGCCACCAAGGCCCTGTCCCACTCCTCCACATGCAGGACCCAGCACCTAGGAAGCAGGACTCACTTGTACAGCCGCTCTGGCTGAAGCCCCAGTAGCCCGGGGCACACTGCTGGCAGCGTGAGCCGCTGACGCCGGGCAGGCAGCTGCACTGGCCAGTCTGCACGTGGCAGCTGCTCCCCACAGCGCCGACGTCGCAGTCACACCTCCGGCAGCCAGAGCATCCCTCGAAGCCGTAGTATCCCTCCTAGGGAAAAGCAGGACAGTGGGTGCCCTGTTCAGCAAGAGCGCGTGCATGCCTCCCTCCTGGGGCAGGCTGAGGCGATGCTGGACCCCCGCCTTGCTTTCTACGAGTGTTTTCACCACCACAAAACTCGTACCAACATGGCAAAGATGCAGAGCTGCAGTAAGAACCCAGACACACCACAGCACTGCCCTGCAACGCCCACCCTGGATGCAGACAGGAAAATGGCGTTTATTGCAGTTTTCCAAAGGGTATCGCATAACTGCCCAGGCTGCAGCTGAATGCTGCCTCCATCGTTTGCTGCCAGATCTTTAAGAGGCTTTCACCGTGTATAGGCAGGTCATGCAAATCCAGCCTTAACCACCCGGCTGCCAGTGCAGCCGCCAGCACCGCTCTGCTCACAGGCCTGGGGACGACACGCCGGGGCTGCCCCTCGTCCCCACGCCAAGGACAGGCACCGTCCCAGTACACAGGTGGCCCTTACCTCACAGCGGTCACAGTGCTGGCCTGTCACTCCAGTCTTGCAGAAGCACTGGCCAGTTTGTGGATGGCACGAGTCAGTCCCGCAAGGCGAACAGTTGCACTCTGCCAGGGAAAAATACGTCCACTTATACACTGAAGAGCCTGCTCAGCCACTCACAAACCTTATTCCCAACACGGAATCCTATTTCCTCCTTATCACAGTCAGAGCAAAGACAGAGCCTCTCTCCTCTTGGATTTGCTCCTCCCGACAACGTATTCCCACAACACCTGCCCAGGGCAGACCCCCTCTTTTGTGAGCTGCAATTTGGCTGCTGCTCCTCCTCCGAGGGAGGTGAGCAGTGCTGGGAGCGGGCTGTGCAAACCCACACTCCTGAGGGAGCGCCAGCACCGCTGCTGTGGTAGCTGCTCATGGTAATACCATTCCAGCTTGGGTGCGGTTTGGCGGCTTGCATTTGGGGGTGGATTGGTGGTTATGGAGTTGTGATGCTGGAGGGCAGGTTTCTGGAGTTGTTTTTTTTTTCTTATTATTGTCTTTAGAGGATGCCTGCAACGTGTGCGACCAAGCGTGTGACTCACTGGGGCAATGCACAGCCTGGCTAAGGTGCTAAACACATCCACAGGCAGTCTGTCCATCCTCCCCCCCCACCCCAGTGCTTGCTACCTGCCCCACTCACGTGTGCAGTTCTTGGCTGCCACCGCGTCCCCGTAGTAGCCGGGGGCGCAGACCTCGCACCGCGTGCCAGCCGTGTGGTGCATGCACCCCGTGCAGGCGCCCGTCAGGGAGTCGCAGCTGCTGAAGAGCATGTTGGGATCCGTGTTCCCGCTGCAGTCGCAGGGCTGGCACGAGCTGCCAATCACCAAGGGGTTGCCGTAGTATCCTGGGGCACACCTGGAGAAATACGGCAAGTTATAACACAGTCAGGGCATCACGGGGATCCCCGCAGCTCATGCCTGCACCGTGCTTGAGTTGTGCAATTATAACAGTGCCAGCATCCAACACTTGTAACTGCTGCAACCCTCAGGGATCTCAAAGCACTTTGTGTTTTGCCTCATGATACCTCAGTAAGGTGCCTTTATCACAGACTGCAAGTTAAGGCAAAGCATAGCTAAGGAACACACCCATGGTAACACGATATATCAGCAGTAGAGACAGCAATAGGGCATCTGCAGGCTGAAAAGGATTGAAAGAAATCCTGCCAGAGCTAAGCACGCTGGGAGCAGAGCCAACCGTTTCCTCTGCAGTCTTTCCTAGGACAACTTCTTTTCTGCCATGGCACTGGCTGCATACGACTCGTGTGTCTGAGGCCCCTGAAACATGGGTGCCATCACCCTTACCGCTCACAGTTGGGTCCAGCGTAGCCAGGCTTGCAGAGGCACTGTGTGGTGGAGCCCTTGTGGACACAGCCAATGGCAAAACTGAAATGATAAGGGGTAAACAGGAAGGTGCAGTTACCTCTGACGTGGTGCCAGGGGAGCTGATCATTTGGTGGGGGCTGCTGGGGCATGGCAAGAGGCCACAGACACGGTTTGGAGCCATGGACAAGGCTGGCGTTGGGACACCCACCAGTGCCAAGCCAGTGCCCCAATGTGGCACAGCATGCTTCCCAGCGGTTAAGCAGCGAGGCCAAATAGGCAAACCCATCCAAAGGCGCTTACTTGTTGGAGGCAACTGAAAGAGGGCAGGGACATCCAACACACTGCAGGCGTTCTTCGGCAGAGTGGCTGCCCACGTAGCCATCCTTGCATCGCTCACAGTGGTCTCCCTCTGTGTTGTGCTGGCAGTTCTGCAAGAAAAAGACAGGCCGCGGGCTCAGCACTGACAGCAAGAAATGGCGTGTTGCACGAAGAATTCCTCACCAGATCTCTGGATGCTTTGGTCCTTTCTCTTTCCCAAAAACGTCTTTCACCCTAAGCTGACCCCGAGCGGGACCACCCCTGAAATGGCACATGCAGCTAATGCTCCAATTCAGGCATGGTCCTGCCAGCTCAGTTAGTATGTGAAGAGCTTTTTAACTGCACACTACAGACCTTACAACTCCAAAATATCATGCTGTTTTACTGCTTACTTACAA
Source organism: Sagittarius serpentarius (assembly GCA_034782735.1). Lineage (NCBI taxonomy): Eukaryota > Metazoa > Chordata > Aves > Accipitriformes > Sagittariidae > Sagittarius > Sagittarius serpentarius. The sequence continues at coordinate 28,562,681 of JAVKLA010000010.1, forward strand.
GGCATATCCCAGAGCCCGGCAGGCACTGATCTGAGTGGCCGTTGCAATGACATGGGATGCATTTTCCCAGAAAGAGTCCCTTGGTGTCCCTGTAGTAACCTGGAGCACATTCCTGAGAAGCGAGAAAAAGAGATCTGAAAAACAGCCTGATACATTCAGGCAAAGAAACTAATTTAGTTTCCATGACAGAATTCCCACAGGGATGTACTGATGGAGAAGAGATTAAAAGAACAATGAAGATTTTTCAGTGCAGTTTCTTCCTGCTCCTCGTCAATAGCAGATAACTGGCCAGACAGAAGGACCTATTCTTCCAAGGTACCGAATACACTTAATTCAGGTCTTGCAAGACCTGAATGATTTCCCCATCATGCCTCTTCCAAGAGGGCAGACACAGCTAACGCACCTCTGCCGGGTGCACTGTGTTGTGGTGGGAGGGGTGCTGGGAGCAGGCTGGTGTGGGAGAGCCTGGGAAATGTTGTTCCTCCCCCCGGCACAACCTAAGCTGTAATTTCAACTGAAGCCCTCAGGGGACAATTTGGAAGCTGGTACTCTGGCACCACTGCTTTGCACAAACATCCAAACCCCACGGCTGCCACCCTCACCAGGTACAAGAGGTGGCTGAGGTCCCAAACAGCAGCTGCTTGACCCCCCTTCTGCCTGAAGCAGCAGCACATCCCCTTTCACCCCTACCTGGCAGGAGTCCCCCTGGTAGTTAGCTGGGCAAAAGCACAGCTCCACATTGCTGGCACGGATGCCCGTAGCTGTATCTGTTGCCATCTCCAGGACCACGCGGCGCAGGGACACGGATGAGGAGAGCTGGGAGAAGAGTGCCCGGATCTGCAGCTGTTCCAGGTTTGCCAGCACCATCATGAGCTCCTCTCTAGACACAGGGTTGTGTGTCTCTGTGTGCCTGAAGTTACCCTAGTGAGAGAAAACCTGACGTTACTGGCAGGAAGCACAGGCACGTAAACATCCAAGCCCAGCCTTCACTTCCCTACGGCTGGGATGTCTCCCCGTTGCACAGGTAAAAGAACCCCTGGATCTTCACAGCCAGTTCTGCTGCGATAGGCAGCACCTAAAATATGGACCTCAAAGCAATGTCCCTTCTGTCTACATGCTAGACTCATCCTTTCAGTAGCATCTGAGCACTTAACTTGGTACACTCTTGTGTGTGCAAGCTCACCTCCACCAGCTGCAGCTGGCCTTCATGTACCTCTCCTGGGGAAGGGTAGGTGCTTTCCAGAAACATGATGCTCATCTGATTTCCCTGGGAAAAGCAAGGAAAGTGTCAGTCACCACCGCATCCTGCTCATGCATTAGCAGGGGGCACCAGGGAATTTCTCGGATGGCACCTTCAGGATCACGTCTGGGCGGGACTCCATGGGGATGAACACGTCGCCCCTCCGTGGGTCGGAGTGAAGCTCATAGCGCAGGCGCCCACCGTAGGAGGAAACCTAAGGGAGAGCCAAATTGTATGTGTTGCTGTGAGTCCACACCGCTGAGCTGGGTCAGAGCTGTCCATGTTCAACCAGAGCGTGAGCAATGCCTGCATGTCAGTGCGGTCAGGGATGTGCATGACTGCTGGTCCAGCTGCCGCTGTGCTCTTACCTGGTCCCCGAGGTAGGAGCTGGGTGCAACCCAGTAGAGCTCCTGGTAGGCATCTGGGAGGTTCTTGAGATCAGCGCGGAGGAGCTGCTCCGGCAGGCTCAGAGTCGTCGGCACCTCCTGGCGGTCGCTGCTCAGCAAGAACCACCCATTCATGTCGATGAACTGTGGGGGAAGAGCAACTGTAGATCTCCTGGTGGAGCTACAGAATGTGTTTGGGCGCTGATGCTTCAGAAGAGCAAGTCCCAGAGCAGCAGAAAGGATGATAACAGGCTCACAACCTCACATGCCTCCGGAAGAAGCCACTGGAAAGAAAGCTGAGCACCACCCCTGCCTCCCAACTGCCACAGTCCTCCCACACCATGACTTTCCACTGTATGAGACCCCAGAGACCAGGAAAAGGGACTGAAAGTGGGAGACAAGCACAGGGAGACAAAGATAACCCTCCTCACGGTGTATCTTCCAGAGGGGTAGAATTAACGCAGGATGGAGACCCGAGGGCAGCAGGGAGCCAGGTGGACGGGAACACAACTGAACTGCAGGCTCTGGTGGCCCCCGGCACCTCTCACCTCAGCTCGGTTCTTCTCAGCACTGCGGCAGCGATTGGTCGCACCAAAGCAGAAACACTTGGTGCAGCCCTTGGGGTTGCTGGCATCCAAAGAAAATGTCCCCAGGCGGCACTGGTCACACCTCGGGCCCTCCACATTTTCCTGGAAGACAGGCAAAGCTCAACAGCGTCAGCAGCTCCTCACTAGACCTTAGTGGGGGACAGAGGTGGCCTACAAGTGATCAAAGCACAACGATGTGATGCTGAAAGATGATTAAGCAGTCCCTGAACAGGTTTGCTTGCACACCACCCATCAAACATTAAATTCACCTGGAGAAAGCACTTGTGAGCCCTGCAAAGGGGCTGGAGTAGATAGCTCAGCAGCAGTTTAGGTTACTTTGCTGTCACGCAGAAGCAGGAGTCAACAGGGCTGACAGCTTTACCTGCAACAGGCTCTGACATGGGGCTGGATTCAAGACTGTCTGTCTCTGCGGTGACAGCCCAAAGTAGGCCTTCATGGCCGGGAAAGACGGGGAGGAGGAGTCTTGCAGGGTGCTCTGAACCCACCACCACACGGAGCGGGCTGGCTGCAGCTCAGCACACAGGCATTCTCCTTCCCATCCCTGCTCCCTCTTGGCAGGCCAGACACCCGCAGCCCCCCTAGGCTGAACCAGCCATATTGCCAGAGCAGGGGAGTTCAGCTGAGCAGGAACACACCGCGTGAAGGTATCGAAGGACTGACCTTGCAGTGACACTGCCCTGTGACCGGGTCGCACACGCTTGCTTCGGTGCCAGCCTGATGGCAGTCACACCGCCGGCAGTTGGGGTAGTGGTAGAAGCCAGGGGCACAGAGGTCACACTGTCGCCCTATGATATTGGGCTTGCACCTGGATGGGACGGCAAGAGCCGCGGCATTAGAAACCTCTGCCTTGTGCTGCTGTGCAGGGAGCAGCCAGGCCTTCAGAGCTTCACCCACACTGGCAGGGACACAGCGCTGACAAGGATTACCCCACCCTGCATGTTTCCTCCCTGCAACCTGCCGACAAGTCCCATCGCTCCAGCAGGGACTGGGGATGCTGCCAGATGTGCCCTGCACCGGGACGAGCTCTCTCACCTGCACTGCCCACTGTCCACATCGCAGCCCAGCTCCGTCAGCTCCTGCACGCCAGGCCGAGAGCAATTGCAGTCCTCGCAGCCGATGAGGGGGTGGCAGCCAAAGGTCTGGGGCTCGCAGATGACGCACTCTGGTTTCAGGGTGTGTGGAGGGCAGATGCACTGCCCCGTCACTTCGTCACAGAGACGTGTCCCGCAGTCACAGGCTGGAAGGTGCAGAAAAGGGGCTATGTTTGGGGGAGCGAGACCCAGGCAGCCCAAGGAGAGCACGAGGCAACGGATGCAGAGCTCAACTGCTCTGTGGGCAGCTGGGCTGTTTTCACGCTAGTGGAGCCATTACAGGGCTGGAAAATGCAGCCATTTCCCAAATCAGTCTCAGCCCCGTAAGAGGCAAAACAGCAAGTGCTGGGAAAGCAGAGTGGGAGATGGGACAACTCACGCCTGCAGTTGGGGAAGCCCCAGTAGCCGGTGGCACAGCGGGAGCACTCTCGCCCGATGACATTGGGCTTGCAGGGACACTGCCCACCGAAGGGCTCGCACTGGCTGCCCCGTGCCCCTGCCTCATGGCACCGGCACGGCTGCGCCCCGTTGTTGTAGAAGAGGGAGAGCGAGATGGCAGAGTCACGGCAGAACCTCGACGATGTGCTGGGGCTGCAGGGGAAGGCAGGAGCAATCACTGTGCTGCACACCCCCACAGCCTACCCACCATCCCAAAATCCAGCAGGATCTCCTGCAGCAACAGGTACTGAATTAGTGAGAGGGACAGCCCTGTGACACTGAGATCCCCCAAATACCCACAGGTTTGGTCATGAGATAAGGAAAACCTTAACCAGATCCCTCCCCTGCCACACACAGGGCCCGAGAAGGGAAGGGGTTTTTGCTCCCTGAGGAGGGTGCAGCCCACAGACAGCAGAGCAGCCACCCAAAGCCAAGGGTCTCACTTGATGTAGAAGCTGTTGATGCCACAGCTGCTGATGAAATCGTAGGACTTGTCCAGGGGTTCCTCCTGCAGGTACTGAGAGCTGTAGCTGTCCTCAGGCACCACAAGGATATAATCCTGAAAAGCGAGGATGAGATGGGTGAGCCAGGCCCCTTAGCTGAGCCAGACAGATGCAGTCCAAAATGAGCCCACTCAAAAGTCCAAATGTACCAACTTCTCATCAGCTCATCCCTTGCTGGGACAGAACATAACACACACAGTGCCCAAGTACTTGAAAGACCAGGGACCACCTCTCTATTGGCATCCTTCCACCAGGGTCCAGCTACACTAATGCTCCATGTGAGAAGTGGCCCAAATTCACTGGAGTAAAAAATGGCAGAATACCCCAAAAGAGCAGCACTGGCTGTGCTTCAGCACAGAGGCAGGCAGTCACTGTCATCTGAAATTCCTAGACATGAAGGCACTTGGGTTCCAATTCTGTCTTGCAGCCATTTATCCAAATTTTGGTCAGTCTTCTAGTCCTGTTCCCTGAGGATAACAAAAGGGCTGCCTGCTCCCATGGTGAGATCTGCCCAGACAAACAATGCTATGCAAGTGCAAAATATTGCTGGGGCAGGAATAAGGCTTATTTCTAGATTATCACAAGCTATGTATGCAAAGCAACAGCTTCAGCTTCTGCCTTGTTTTGGTATCAAAACCACACAGTGCAGAATAACTGTCATGTACAGATCCTGTTTCTGAGAATTCTGCCTGCCCTCAATTCTACACCACTAAGGTTGGAGATTGCAACTTTCTAGGGTAGTTCAGAAACCGAGTGATGGTGGGAAACATTCCTGTGGTCACACAGTGACAAAAATCCCTAAGGACAAACTCCAGCCCTGCTGGAGCCTGGTCCAGCATGCCCTGGGAGCTTCCCAGAGAGAGGCTCACCAGCCACAGCTGCTTGCCCTCTGGCACTCGAACAACCACAGTCAGATCATTATCAGTAATATCCAGGATAATCTGGTCCTCGGAAACTACCAGGCTCCGGCACCCATAGCCATGAGGGCAGAAAGTAGCATTGGTCTGACCTGAAAAGACAAAAAATGTATTGGTCCCACATTTCCACTGCAGTCCCCATCACGCTCTCCCAGTTTGGAAGGCATGAGTCAGTCTCGCTTCATCTTTGCACTCCTCGGAGAACCCACAGTTATGCTCTGGCATGAAAAACTTTCCAGAGTTTCTGCCTACCAGCAGCTTCCCCCAGGTCCCTGTTCTTCTCACCTTGCCAGATACGCCCACTGTTGATTAACACTTCCACCGGGAAGGTGGGATGGTTGGGCTGGTAGTAGTGTAGGATGAAAGCATAGCGTCCCAGGGTCTGGATCCGGCTGTTAAACACAACAGCAGCCTGGCCCAAAACAGGAGAACAAAAAGACAAAACCCCACATCTCACAGCTGCACTCACAGCTGGGATACTTTTTTATTATTGCACAAATTCCTGCTCTTGTTGCACAGCAGTCAGGTCTTGAGACTTTTGCTGAATCAAGCTCCCTCGTCTCCACACTCCCCCCGCCAGTGGTGCCACCTGCAAGGCTTTTCCTGGGAGCCCAGAGAACTAAGCAGGGTTGGATGGAGATAAGACAGGAGAGGCCACAGGAACTACAGGTTCAGGGACAAGTTTAAAGTCCTGATTAAGTTCTGAAAATGCTAATTGCTAAACTGCTAATTGCTAAAGCTACTGAATAGAGAAGGAAGACTCCTCTGTACCCCAAGTGTCTGGTGTCACAGCACCAGCAAACCATCCCAATCCGCACCCATGCCACTACCTGTGGTGGTTGCAGGAGGATGAGCTCTGCGGTGGGGTCCACCGCTGTGGGAGGCCGAGGTGCAGGCTCCACTGGGACCCCGGCTGGAGCCACGTGGACTGCCTGAGCCAGAGGGACATCAGGAGCGATGGGCAGAGCCTGCCCCCCCTCCAAAATGATCGACTGAGAAAGCTTCAGGAACCTTGAGGGAACACAGGAGCTGCTGCAAGACAAGGAGAAAACTGGATGTAAAGACCTCCGACAAGGCAAGAGAAAGTCTATGGGGGTCGTGGCAGCAGAAGCACGCCCTGTAACACCTAGCAGATTACGGAGATGCCTGCCAAGGGAGAGCTTTCTACCAGGACCCCTGAGGCTCTGGGACACAGGTTCAGTGGGAAGAACAAGAACCCTGACCAAGCTAATTCCTGTGCAAATATTGACTCAAAGCAGCGTCAAGAATTTGGATATAGCGAGTGTCTCTTGCTGTACGCGACCAAGCACAGGAAAGGCTATTCAGGATGACACCTGAGTGCCTCCCACAGGAGGCAGTGTGGCATTCGGCTAAAGGACCAGCAGCCTGACTTCCAGTCCTCACTCCGTTGCTGCCTGCTCAGTGGACGTGGGCAAGGCACTTCACCTCAGCCAGAGACTTCTTTCTACTGTGTCAAGAACTGAAAAGGCTCCAAAGCTGAGCAAAGTGGGGGAAGTGGACCCAAGACTCCTACCTGTTGGATGAGAACGTGCCGTGGACGCTGATGCAATGCACCTTCGGCTCGATGAACTCCATGGTGAACTGTGCAGCAGGTATGAGGTACACTTTGTGCTGCCACACGTGAAAGAGACAGACGCCCGGTTACATGACAGCCTCTGCCACTGGGAGCCTACAGCAGTTTTTGTGCCCACCAGCAATCAGGCTGACCACAGGACGCTAAGCACCTCCTTATCAGACACTTCAGCTAACGCATGGCAGGTCACACATCTGTTTACTGCCCCTTCTTTCTTGGCACAAGCCCTAAGGCATTCAGGAGCTCCACATATTTATGGAACTCTCCTATCCTTGGCTAAGCAACTGTGAACGCCTTCAAAGTAAAATAGGAAGAGGCACTGCTACACTGCTGCAGAGCTCCCTCTGCAAAGAGCAGCTTCTTCTCCCCACCTTCTCCCAAATCCCAGTCCCATGATCTATTTCAAAACACACTGCTGACCGCATTTCTCCACCTTGGACTGCTCATGACATACACTAAGATCTAGTATCCAGTCCAAAGAGGACTAGAAAACCCTTCTACAGGCTAGGTACCGCTCCTGCCTCTCCTACTTGCAACCCATCAACAGAGCTGCCCTTGCAAGAAGCCTTACCAGGAAGAAGTCAGCCAGATCAGAGGTGAACCGAATGGTGGCCTCTGAGCTAAGCTCAAAAGTTGCCATGCGGCTCTGGGAATCTACAGCAATCCCCCGACAAAGGAAACTGTAAGAGAAACACAGATTTTGAAGCCAGCCTTGAGCCGGGTCATGACCCATTTCTTATCTTGCCAGCTGTATGTCCTGAAGGTATTTACACAAAGTCCCTGAAAATCTTTTGATGCCTTTTCTGGCAAGTCATAAGAGTGAAGTTTCCCAAGGACACCCCAGACATTTGTTTCCTATTACAAAGGCTACAGTCTGAAGTCAGATACTTCCATAGTAGGGGACAGGGTTTGACCTGCATCAACAGCTCCCATAAACCTGTCTGTAAGCCATTGCCTAAATCAAGGTCCCCTACCAACATACCCAGCTGTGAACAAAAGCAACGGATTACCTCCTGGCAGAGGCATTAGAGGACTGTGTTGGCACAGGTACATATTTCCCAGGGATTGCTAGTCACTAAAATCCGTGTCCAGCTAGAATGAGTTTGGACATACACAGCTTACATGTACAACACTGAGACACTGTTCATGTGATAAAACAGAAAAAGCTCAACTTGGGGGGCGGGGGGCGCTGTCCTTGCCTGTCCCTTTCCCTGTCTCAGGGATGACCATACCTGTAGACACACGGGTAGAAGATGAATGCACCCTGCTGCATGGCTAAGTGCGGCGAGCTCACAGCAATGCCCACCGTCTGCAAAGCATTGGTGTTGGCGTACTCCACCACCAGCACATACTTCCCGGGCTGGGCAACAGGCAGGGACAGCTGGACTTCCACCTGGAGGGCAGAAAGATGACTGACTGAGGGTCCCCTGTCCCACTCCCCGTAGTAAGCATGTGCAGGATGCTTGTGTTACAAACCAGCCTCCTCTGCAGCTGAGGCGACAAATGGGACAACTCTTACCATGTCCTTGCAAGCCCTTTGTGTGTGAGACACTGCTTTTGGGTGCCTCGAACAACAGGGCATGCAGGCACACAGCTGCAAGACTGGTGGGGCAACACTGGGGTGCACATGGGTGCAAAGCCCTTTTGGTAACCTGCCTGGCTGTATGTAAAGCACTGGACGGTGGGAGTAGAGGAACGAGTGCCGCAGTGCCCATGCGAGGAATGAAACCGAAGTGCCACTCACATCACTGCCGCTGCATGTTGCCATCCGGGGATGGGAGGGGGTAAGCTGCTCTGTGGGACACACTCTGGGTAATCGGTTGTCCAGCCTGCACACCGCATCCACCCCTGACGCAGCAGGGAAGCCGTCTACAGACAGATACTTATACAAGAGGCAGCTAAAAGCATTAAGAAAAAATAGCAAAGTATGGTTGTTATATCACAATCATAAGAGTCAAGAGCACCCATGCAGCCTGATCCCAGCAAGATTTGCAAAAGGCTTTAGTCCAACATGAAGGCTCCACTGCCCAAAGGAATATCTTTGGTTAGTGTGGAGCAAGACATTCTGTATTACAGGACCCATGATGGCAGTAAAAATGAAAAGCTTCTCCCCTTGCAGTGTGTTTTATCCTGGGGACCGCTGCTATAGTGGAAGCGACAACTGGTGTCCAGAGCCCAACCAGCCTTCCTCCCAAGATGGACAGAGGTTCTGGGCAGAGCAAGCAGATGCACTGAAATGCTCTAAGCACTATCAGACTCTACCCATTCATTTTAAATAGTCTAGCAAGACCTCACTCATTGTAGCCATTTTCCAGGGCTGTTGACTAACATACAACCCGGCACTGGGAACTCAGCCTAGCAGAGGAGAGGACTATGGTCTTACTGGGTGAGCTGGCCCTCCAGGGTCCATGAGAACACACAGACTGAATGTACAATGGATGAGGAGATCTATGCACTGGCTTTCTGGGACAGCACAGGTTCAGTGGGCTTTATCAACCATGGCAAAGTGCTCCACTAAGCAGTTTTATCGCATCCAGACCCTCAGAGAGTGCGGACTGTATAAATTTCTTAACTGCAGGCGAAGAGGAGCTGAGTAGGTCCCACACAGCACAAAGACATAGAGATCCTTACTTCTGGGTGGCTTGTTCTGGGGCTGGCTGGTAGGTACATGGCTCCGTGACCTTTAGCTGCAGTATTGGAGCTTCATAGTATGAGCTGGGTAGCAAAACCAGATAGTCCTAGGAGAAGAGATGGGAGAGTCAGTTATCTTTGGGGCACTTGCCCCCAGGGAGCTGCTGAAGCCCCCTGTGGTCGATGGGGCACAGGGGCTAGTCCTTACCAGCAGCACACCCTCTGCTTCAACAACCAGAGACCAGGTGTTGGGGTTGAGTACGAAGGGCTCCCCAAAGCTGTTCTGGGGCACGGTGACAAAGGCTGGCTCTGTGCTGGGAGCAAAGACAATCTGCTTGGTCTGCTCTGTACCTGGAGTGGGAGGGATGAAAGACTGTGAAGAGACTGGGATGGAAAACTTGGGGCTGCAAATCGGCGGCTACGCTCAGGGAAGCAGCTCTGTAGCGCAGCAGGGAGTCCCAGGCTCCTGCTTTCTCGGCGCTGCTGTAGCAGATGCACCACAACTCCACGCTGTCCCGTAAGAGATATCACTCTGAATCTGCTCAGTAGCTTAATGGGAGAAAAAACATAAATCACTGCAATCCTTAATGCTAATGCACAGCTCTCAGTGTGCTCTATGTCCTCGGACTGCAAAGCATGGAGTATTGCATGCCAAGGAGTGTTTTGCCGGCTAGAGAAGGAAGGAACTCATCTGTAAAGAATTTATTCTGAAACAGACAAAAAGAATCACCGAGATACATTCTTCCTTAGGGATATTTTGACCCCAGCTCCACAGGCGAAATACCTGTCCTTCTGGCAAACTCTCAAACCCCCAAGCTGTGCTCCTTTCTTTCTTGCCAGCCACAGACTCTGCACCTGAGTTTTCGACATTAATTTTAACTGACAGGACAGAGCGGGTTTAAGGCCTGATCCTGCTTCTGTTGAACAGCTCCTTGGCTCAGCTGACAGTCCCATAACCTTTGAATTAATTAACTTTGGATGCAGTAACGATACAGCACCCAGAAGCAGACTGCCTGCCTGTTTAGCAGTCTCAGGAGCATTTTGAAGAGCACAGGTGAGAGGGATTCACTGAGTACGGCTGCAAGGCGAGCAGGTGAGATGAAGAAGGAAGTGGGGAATGTGGCACGTTGACTATCCTGGTGTGGTATGTGGACATCAAGGTATAATGCAGAGGGCCAGAAGCTAAAGCAAGGGCTTGCACTACTGCTGGGATGGGTCAGCCCCTTCCCAGGTGTGCTAGCTCTGCAATATGTCTGGCATCAGCTGAGGCCAAGCCCTCACTTTCTCAGATGGGAAGCAGAGGTGAGGACACAAGGAATGAAGAGATTTCCCTGAACAAGCAATGGGGTAGACTCCTTGACAAGCTGAAGTTTTATATCGCTTTGAGATGATACACAACTCAAACTGAGATGGCTTCTGCAGGTGGGGTGGGAGAAACCAGTCTGCAAAGCATATACTCGGAAAAGGCTTCCCTTTTTGCAAGCCACATCTTCCAACTTATCTTCTTTCCAGGCTGCTTGCCCTTTACCATGTGAAGCCCATTCCACCCAGGCAGAAGGTGGCTCAGCATTTCTGGAGCCAATCTAGCCTATCAAGGAAGCTGCCCTCCTGGATCCCATTGCTGGTGCATCAGTCTGGCAGCTTGCCTTCAGCACTAGAAAAATCAAATGTTGCTTCTGAACAAGGAGGGAAGCACATTATAAGGCACATGGGCTCTGCTGCTGGATAGGACAGATTAAATACGTCCTGACCTTTGGTGGGATCCTAAAGCATGAGCACGGCTCATGCTTCTCTTGTCTTTCTGCTGCGTAATATGACTGGCCGTAAAAATAACCAGCTATTTTTCCCCTCAAAAGAAGTAGAAAAATAATATCTTGGCATTTCAAACCTCACATGTCACATCAAAGGCATAACACCTTCTATGTCAATTCAAGACAGAGGAGAGAACTTCACACATTGATAAATTAGGTAGCTGGTGTTGACAGCCTTGTGCTGTGCACGTATGGTCTGGAGGAAGAGCTTCAGCAGGATGATGCGGCTGTAGCATCAGAAGGGGTAAAAATCAACCAGCCAGCTACCCACTAGGGCACTTGCATGGCCTCAGGTCTGTCCCCATGCAGTCTTGCTCATATTGATTCCCAGAATATTTGCTGTCCAGGTCTCTAGGCTTGTTCAGCCATCTTTTGGTGGCTCTTCTTCTCCAGCAGCTCACGGCTTGATGCGAAGACATTGCACCAGAGTGCAAAGCCTGTATGACACATGCAGTTCCATGCCACTTCCAAACGCCACACCATGTGTGAAGCCAGCAGCTGGGTTTGGGAGAAGTGCAAGGCAAGGGCAGGACTGGCACATGAGGGCACTTACGAAATAAAACCATGTCCAGCTGCCAAACTTTGGATCCAGTTCCCAGCACTTGGCCCATTCTGGTTTCGTGGCAACTCAGCTTAGTTTTGCCTGGGGCACTGGGGTGATCTTGTCTCGTGCTGGAAAGGCTGTATCAAATCGTACAGCAGTCTTATCTCACACCAGCCTGGCTGCCAACAGTCCTCATTGTGCAGCCCCAGGACAACTTGCTGCTGCTTTGTTAAATAAGGGGGGCTGCAAACTCAATTGGAAGGGCAGGACTAATGGGATAAAGCCATATGGAAGTGTCTTCTGGAAAGGATGATGCAGAAGGTTGCCTGGGATGGGGAGGAGGTGGCGATGGTGCAGGGGAGCAGAGCAGTCTGGGATCCTTACCTCTCCTTCGTGGCTGATAAGCTGTAATTTTGCCATACACAGTGGCCCCTCCTGAATTAATATACCTCAGGATGACATGGAACAGATAGAGCTCTGCCTCCTTCACGTCTACAGTGACTCTGATTTTATTCTGCAAAAAGTAAAAAAGCACATGGGGCACATGTCACTGGGGGGCGAGCTCCTGGCTGCTCACCTGCTCTGTGGGAGAGCCTTACCCGCCTGCCTGCCTACCTGCCTGCCTGCCTCTCTTCCCCCTCCCTCGTCATCCCATGGCACGGCGCTGGCCGGCCACCTGAGATGGGCACACTTGGGATGGGCACACCTGGGACGGTCACACCTGGGGCAGGAGAAGGGGCAGAGGAGCAGTGTTGCAGTGTGGGATGCTCTGAGTTAGTCTGGAAGTGAAAAATGCACTTACAGTTGCCACAAACATTAAACTTTCCTTCCTCAACGACCGAGACCCTCCCTTCCACACTGGCGGGCCCCCGGCTGACGTAGCGGAAGACGAGGCGGAAGAGGTCGGGGGAGGTCACATTGAGAGTCACCACTACCTTGGGCTGGTGGGAGAGAGAAAGGGGAGAGAAGCAGAGCACACCTTCAATTACCTCCACCGCCGACAGCTACCAGCCCAAGCGCAACCGCTCGGCTCACTGCTCCCAAAGCAACATGCCACAGCGCAAGGAGGAGACAAGCACACTGGCCCTACTGCACAGTCATGGCACGGGCGCCTCATGACGCTGTCCCTTTTGGGGCCAGCCACTGAGGGAGCAACCTGCCTGGGGGAAGTGGGTGGAAAGGCTCTGACCACATCTGGAAGACGCTGTGGCACAGCAGGGTGCTTTGGCTATCCTGGGGCACACGCCATGCCAGAGGAAAGGTTTTAAGAAGTTCTTGCTTTTGTTATCAGCATGTTGCTTTTGGGCTTAGCATGCTGTAACCAGCCAGCAGGTACCAAACGCTGAAGCACCTGCCCTTGTGTTTATGGGGCTCTGCCCAGATACCTACAGAAGAGGCCGCAAATTTTGCTAGCGCCTCGTCCTCGGGAACCTGCAATGGTAAGGACTAGTGGTGCTAATGGAGCGTGTCACTGATGGGTGCGTCAGCCCTCCACCTGCCTGGCCACTGTTTGGCAAGACCCCGGTTAAGGAGATGCTTAAGTCTGACCCATTTCAAAGAGATCTAAGCATCTGCTTAAACATCCTCCTGCCTGAAAGCTGGGTTCTACCCAGGGAAACTCCAAACAAGGGCTCTGTGTTCTCCAGTTACACGCCATCTTCCTACCACAGCGCAAACTGGAAGGACCTTACAGAGAGGAAACTACAGGCGAGACCTGCCAGCAGAAAGCCACGTGCTAGCCCTTCTATCAAGGCCTATTTCTATCTCAAACATCAACACTGGATGCAAAACAAAAGCCATGAGCTTGAGCATGAGCTCCATCCTTAAGCTTTAAGGCTGGGGTTTTCTCAAGGGAGCCTACAGGAGTTTGTTGCTCAGCTCCTACCTACAAATTCAACAGGAAACGGCTAACGTATTTGGCCCCTCTGTTATTTTACCTAAGCATGAAAAAGTGAAGAAAACTGAAAGTACATGCACCAGAATAAGGAGCATCTCACATGGGACAACCGTCAAGAGAATCGCTGTCCTGAACCCCATTCCTAAACACAGGCACGGGCGACACTTCTGCAGGGGCCATGCAGAAGAAGAATCCACCCAGGAGAAAAAAGGGTCAACAGACGAAATAGCTTCACTTCCAGGGCTTAGACAACTCCAAATTAGTGTAAACCATCGTTACAGCAAACCAGCTAACAGCAAAAGCAGACGCAGAATGGTAACAAGAGGTCCAAGCCGAACATAGCAGCTAAAGAGGAGGTAATTTATTTTTGGAAAAGGGAGGGAAGGTTATACAGAGAGCTGCAGGAAAGAGCAGAGTCAGATGAAAGAGCCACAAGGAAACCCAGAGACAGTGTTTATAGACATCCCTATAAGTAATCACCAAGCTACCCCCTTTGTCTAAATGGATTAGGATGTCAGGGGATTCCCAATTTAGGATCTTTCCCCTCATCAGTCTATGCCGTCCCCAGCACTACAGGAAATAGCTGCACAAACAGGCTATATATACACTGTGCTTGTTTATGTTGGCCATCATGTGACTTTGGGGGTTCGAGAAGCACTTGGGGTGAAAGACGTGTGCCAAAAGCACATCAGCCTTCCACCGGCTGCATCCTCCCCAGGGAGAGCTGGGCTGGGCTGGAGACACCAGGCGTACCTGGATGGAGGACATCTGTGCATATCCTCGCCAGCTGAAGCCCTCAAACTCCAGGGGGTTGTAGCCAAAGCGCACAGCCCGGCCAGCCGGCGTGGTGCCTTCCTCCAGCTCGAATTTCAAGTGGTGAAGGTCAGGGAAATAATGGTCCCGCACAGGTCTGGGGAAGAGAGGGAGCACCGTTACCTGCTGGGCTACCTGGAGGGAGAGGCAAGAGGACACCTCTGCCAGGCACGCGGCCGGTGTGGCAGCAGCCCAGACGATGAGGTCCCCATCCCTGTGGTGGCAGAAGACACCAACCCCGAGGGAGTGAATGGGACACAGCGCACTCCCAGGTGCATCTCCTGCTAGCAGCTTACTGGGTGCAGGTGGGGCCACGTGTGCTCTGCCGGCAGCGACAGGCTCCGCTCCGCTCCTCGCAGGATGGCCCCAGGGACCCTCCGACGTCGCACCGGCAGCCTGTGGGCAGGAAGCGCCTGTTTACATTCCCACCGCACTAACAAGCTCCCGGTCACTAATCAAAGGCACACCCCAGCGGGCGGGGAGGCTGGGGCCACTATTTTTATTCCATCGTATCCGTTTTCATATTGGCCCCAGCCCCACTTGGATCTGCTCCTCTTCCACCTCAGTGCTGAGCTATTTCCAGATGGCTGACGGCTGCAGGAGGAACAAGGTCTGCAAACCCTCATGGCTGGGTGCCACAGCCCTGCTGCCAGCAGCAGCCTTGCTGCCCCTTCCCAGCCCTGCCAGGACTGCGTGGGCCAGCTGAGAGTGGCCGGATCTCCACCTTCCCTGCTTCCCATGGGCATGATGGAGAGCAGCCAACCCCACATGTCCATGCCCACCTGCTCCCAACAGGAGGAAGGGGCAAAGCTACAAGGACACGGCCAGTGGTTAACACACACCAGTTTCTGGCACCCAAAGGGGCACCTTTCCTGGCCTTTCATTCCCCAGCCTGACGGACTCATGTCCAATGCTAACAAAAGCATGAACTCAGCTCTCCAGATCCACAGCAAGACCCAGTCCTGCTCTGGGTCATGGTATGATCAAAAGCAAGAGGTGGGACATCTCCTGCCCCTTCTCTCCAAGGCCAACAGTCAGTTGGTATATGCAGAGCCACTTGTGGCCTGCCTCCTTCACCCGACACATCACGACGGGGGCTCACCTTGGCAGCCAAAGTAATTTGCATTCTCCATATTGAAGTAGCCGTCTTTGCATGCCGAGCAGAACTGGCCGCAGATGTTTGGTTTGCAGAAGCATTGCCCATCACCCTAGGAGAGAAGCAGGCATGGAAGATCATTCCCTCCCATCGGTCGTCACGGCCAAGCCGTTTCTCAGTTATTTGGGTCCTAGTCTGAGACACTGGAGAAGCATTTTGAGTGTCATGCTCTACACACTGCTTCCTGCACATGGGTGGGCCAGATAAATTATCCAAAATGCAGGCAAACAAAAATCCAGGCATCCTGTGCCAGACCCAGAAATATTTAGGTGCCTAATTTATGACAGGTCTTAATCCTATGTTCTCATGCAAGCCCAGATTGTGGTGTGACCTTTGAGAGCTCAGCATCAGGACAGGCCTCTCCAGCAGCTGCTGGGAGAGACAGAGCTGAAACACTCCTAACAGCACACGCTCGGAGGTGCCTAGAAGCAGAGAGGAGCAAACCTACCTGCTGGCACTCTGCGATTCCACTGACGGTGCCCTTGGTATCACACTTGCAGCCTGCAGAGAGGGAGATGAACAAGACAGACAGAAGATCGATCAGCCCCTAAGAAGCCTGATGGGGGACAGTACCCACCACACCAGAGGACACTGGCTGGAATGAGAGGCTGGAAACTGGTCAAGTAGAGGGTAGGGCTGCACAAAGGGTCACATTTAATTTTGGACAGTTACTGTTGAGGACACAACCACCAAAGACAGTTGCACATTTGGCCAGGAAAAAATTAAGTGTGCAAAGTCTGCAGGGAGGGCTGAGAATGGCACAACTCATTGCATTAGCCCTGTGTTTCACCCCAAGCAAAAAGCTCCAGGCTCCAGCCTTTCCCCTCTCCAAGTCGGGGTTACCCAGACCACTCCAGCTTTGACACGTCACTTCAGGGTGAAGATGGAGGGAAGGACATCACTTCTATCCCGCAGTGATGGTCCCCCAATGGCTTGGGTTTGGGTCTTGCACTATAACAGCACAGAGGGGAATTTTTGGGACTGTGCAAATGCCATTTCCATACTCAGGCAGCCGTAGGGGTTCTCTGGAGTCAGGTTCCAGTATAAGGGCTTGCATCTGTCGCAAGCTGGGCCTTCAACGTATGCCCGACATGTGCAGGAGCCCTAGGGAAAGGGAGAGGGGAAAAAAAAAAGCACGTAAGAATTTGCAGCATGGTGGCTAAACGTGGTGCCTGCTGCTCTGGTGGGGGTAATGGCTGTTTTCAGGCTGTACTTAAGGACTTGGCCCAAAGTGAGAAAAAGGGGATCACGAAAAAGTGATCTGCAGGGGTTGGTGGGTTTGTTCAATACTTACCGGGGCCAGTGAGGGATCTGCAGTCACCAACCCTGCTGGGTTACAGGAGCCCACTAGAAAAGAGAGGCACAAGGAGGGATTTATAAAGAGAGATCTCACACCCCAGCTGTTCCTAAAGGGCGTTATGTCTTCCCTTGCAAAGCTCTTGGGGAATGATAAGCCCATTTACCAGCACTGCACCACTATGTCCCAAGACACTGGAGTCCCCCCCGTCAAGGACAAGGGGGCTACCTTCGCAGTGCGGAAATCCATAGGCGCCTGGCACGCAGCTATCGCAGCGCAGTCCCGTCACTTTGGGCCGGCAGCTGCACTGCCCCGTCTCCTGGTCACAGGTGCTGTGCAGAGAGCCCTCTCGGGAGCACTGGCAAGCTGCAAAAGAGGCGAGAGCCACTGCTGGAGCTGCAGGGCACAGGGACTCCTCCATTCAAGGCTTCCCACCAGCAACCTCGTTTGTCTGCCTGACCTTCACCACCATCAAAGCAGCCAGAAATACGGGTTATAAATAACATACACACTCATTCTTTCCTTTTGGTTAAAAACACCCCATCTTTTAAGAAACACAATAGAAGCTGTAATGTTTATCACACCTATTCACATACATTTATGTGTATTTCTGGAGGCAGGGAGAAGTTTTGGTGAAGGAAAAGGGGAACGTGTGATCTCATCCCCAAAAAGTCAGCAACCAGTGACAGACCAGACCCTACAAAAGCCCATTTGCACCCAAACACCCAAAAGCAGCATTCAGCCATCAGGGTCTGCCCTGCGGACGTTGTATGCAGGCAGCAGCCCTGCAGCACTGGGCCAGCAACACAGCCTTGGCACTGCCAGCAGCTGAGGGTAAGGGCAGGGCAATGGCTCTGCGGCTTCCTGCGTGACCTGCCTCCTGTGAACGCAGGGAGAGATCCTGCTGCCGTATCACATGAAAGGTCAGCAAGCTGTCAGGGAGCTGCCCATGCCCTCCTTGCCCAGCCAGCACTCCTCAAATCCCTGCCTAAGGGGACGTTTTAGGCTGACACCCCCAGACCGGCTAACAGCAAAACATTGTTCATAAAACAACAGATTAAAAAAAAAAGAAAAATCAGGTTCTCTTCTTTCCTTGCTGTGACTCCTCTACAGCTCTGCAATTTGGACACTGCTTTATCAGACAAAAAAAAAGTGACTACTGAACTCCTGCGAGACCATTTCATCTATGCCTCCAGCCTCTTCAAAGGCATATTGCCGGCATCAGCATTTGCAAGCAGCACTCTGCCAGCTGGCCGCGGCCCAGGCGTCTACATTTAGTATGGTGCAAGAGGGTGATGATGCTCTTTTGTTGCTTCAGGGGAATTGTATCACAGATTATTTTTTAATGAGCAGTAAATTCTTGCTGGGAGACATAAGAGTACATCTGGCTTCCCGTCGGACCGCTGACAGGGAGGGAGACGGGGACGCTCTGCCCAGAGCTGGGGAGGGCTATTCAGAGTATCTGGGGCCACAGGCACCTGCCACATGCATTGCTCAGCCCTGGCACCAGCAGCTCTGCTCCAGGAGCGACGCAGTACCCAGGGAAGTGGATAGAATCATAGAACTGTTTAAGCTGGAAAAGACCTTTAAGATCACTGAGTCCAACTGTTAATGTAACACTGCCAAGTCCACCACTAAACCATGTCCCTAAGCACCAAATCTACATGTCTTTTAAATACCTCCAGGGATGGCAACTCAGCCACTTCCCTGGGCAGCCTGTACCAATGCTTGACAACCCTTTTGGTGAAAATTTTTTCCTAATATCCAATCTAAACCTCCCCTGATGCAACTTGAGGCCTTTTCCTCTTGCTGCATTGCTTGTTACTTGGGAGAAGAGACTGACCCCCACCTCTCTACAACCTCCTTTCAGGGAGTTGTAGAGAGCTATGAGGTCTCCCCTCAGCCTCCTTTTCTCCAGGCTAAACACCCCCAGTTCTCTCGGCTGCTCCTCCTGAGACTTGTTCTCTAGACCCTTCACCAGCTTTGTTGCTCTTCTTTGGACACACTCCAGCACCTCAATGTCTTTCTTGTCAGGGGTCCAAAACCGAACACAGTATTTGAGGTGCGGCCCCACCAGGGCCACATACAGGGGAACAATCACATCCCTAGTCCTGCTGGCCACACTATTTCTGACACAAGCCAGGATACTACTGGCCTTCTTGGCCACCTGAGCACACTGCTAGCTCATATTCAGCTGGCTGTTGACCAACACCCCCAGGTCCTTTTCCATCAGGCAGCTCTCCAGCCACTCTTCCCCAGGCCTGTAGCATTGCACGGGGTTCTTGTGACCCAAGTGCAGGACTCGGCACTGAGCCTTGTTGAACCTCATACAGTTGGCCTCAGCCCATCGATCCAGCCTGTTCAGACCCACCTGTAGAACCTTCCTACCCTCCAGCAGATCAACGCTCCCACCCAGCTTGGTGTTGTCTGCAAACTTACAGAGGGTGCACTTGATCCGCTCATCCATTGATAAACATACTAAACAGAACTGGCCCCAGTACTGAGCCCTGGGGAACACCACTTGTGACCGGCCACCAACTGGATTGAACTCTATTCACCACAACTCTTTAGGCCTGGCCATCCAGCCAGTTTTCTACCCAACAAAGAGAGCACCCATCCAAGCCGTGAGCAGCCAGTTTCTCCAGGAGAATGCTGTGGGAAACAGTGTCAAAGGCTTTACTAAAGTCTAGGTAGACAACATTCACAGCCTTTCCCTCATCCACTAAGTGGGTCACCCTGTCAAAGAAGGAGATCAGGTTAGTCAAGCAGGACCTGCCTTTCATAAACCCTTGCTGACTGGGCCTGATCACCTGCTTGTCCTGTAAGTGCCACGTGATGGCACTCAAGATGATCTGCTCCATAACCTTCCCCGGCACTGAGGTCAGACTGACAGACCTGTAGTTCTCCGGATCCTCCTTCTGGCCCTTCTTGTAGATGGGCATCACATTTGCTAAATTCCAGTCAACAGGGACCTCCCCAGTTAGCCAGGACTGCTGATAAATGATGGGAAGTGGCTTGGTGAGCACTTCCACCAGCTCCCTCAGTACCCTTGGGTAGATCTCACCTGGCCCCATAGACTTGTGTGTGTCTAAGTGGTGTAGCAGGTCGCTAACCATTTCCTCTTGGATTATGGGGGCTTCATTCTGCTCCCTGTTACTGTCTTCCAGCTGAGGGGGTGGGTACCCAGAGAACAACTGGTCTTACTATTAAAGACTGAGGCAAAGAAGGCATT
>JAVKLA010000010.1:28583060-28627762 GCA_034782735.1 Sagittarius serpentarius
CCTGCCCCTTCTTCCAAAGGTCATAAACTCTCCTTTTTTTCCTGAGTTCCAGCCAAAGCTCTCTGTTCAGCCAGGCCAGTCGTCGTCCCTGTCAGCTCATCTTTTGGCACATGGGAACGGCCTGCTCCTGCGCCTTTAAGATTTCCTTCTTGAAGAATGTCCAGCCTTCCTGGACTCCGTTGCCCTTCAGGACTGCCTCCCAAGGGACTCTGTCAACCAGTCTCTTAAATAGGCCAAAGTCTACTCTCCAGAAGTCCAATGTGGCAGTTCTGCTGACCCACCTCCTTACTTCTCCAAGAATCGAAAGCTCCATCATTTTGTGATGCAAAGCTCTCGTCATGCCAGCAGATACCTTGAATTTGGGGCTGACGTGAAACCCCAAATCTTGATCCTCGTTGTTCACCCTGTTGTACAACTGTACTCCTGTTGGTTTCAGCACAGTTGCTCCTCCCCTGCATTGGCATGAACCAAGGTGGACTGAGCCGCGGAGTGAGCCATGAAGAGCCTGGATGTATCACGTGAGCCACACCTGAGCATCTCATGGCACCAGGGTATAATCTGAGCATGTGGTTTAAGACTTTGCTTACCCCACTCAGAGCCCTGCTCTCTCTGGCTGCAGGCACTCAAGCCTGAGGACAGGCAGATGCAACTCAGCACGTTTTATGTGCATCTGCACACAGTGCTTTCAGAGGAAGTCCTAACCACAGCTGCTCCCCAAGTCATACTCTGTAGGTCTGTTTCTTAATAGGTCGCCGGATTAGAGGCCATACGTCCAGACTGGGTTTTATTTCCAAACAGAGCAGGCAGACCCAAGCTCCTGCTGTTAGTGACGGTGAATGAACTGGGAGAGACAAACTGCACAGCCTTTGGGGAACCATTTCTTCGAGATGTTTACTCGTTATAGGGCATGCCTGTCAGATGAGATAGCCCGGTGAACTGTGCACAGGAAAACTGATTCCTGCTGCAAGAGCCAACTATATTCATATACAGCCCTGGGAGATGGGTTATGGAAAGGAAAAATCATGACAAAGCCAGTAGCAGCAGCTATTCCCTTCCCTCCCCTGAGATCTGACAGTGGTTACTCACGTGTGCAGCTAGGGTACCCGTAGAAGCCCAGGGCACACTGGTTGCAGGTGTGTCCTGCAAAATTCACATGGCATCGGCACTGCCCAGCTGGGCTGCAGTTGTTGTCCACCGCACCCCGGGAATCGCAGGAGCAAGCTGTAAGAGCAGGACTCTCAATAGTCTGATGAACGTGTGATCTGTGGCCAACCACTGCCGGTCTGAACTGTCATTCAGCCCCACAGGAATTAGCCATTTGCATCAGAACTAAATTAATTTCTTAATCCCCTGGAAAGACAGGCAGTATTTTCAGCTAGAGTTATGGCCACACCAGGAAAATGCCACTGAGGGCTTTTTACAGCCCACTCAATGTTCCTCAGCAGTTTAGTAGGTTAATGCACTGAAAAGACAGACAAAAAAAGGCATAAGCTGAGACACCAAGTCACAGCAGGGTTGTGATGAGGAAGCAGGACCAATAAAAACTGCCTTGTCTTCCAGGGCTTTGGCATGATCCGTGACCTCCACAACAAGCCTGCCAAATTCACAGTGCAAACCACATAGGTTTTGATTTTGAGAAACACCAAAGCCTTGCAAAAATAGGCATGTTTTTCAGAAGGTGACAGACCAGCAGGAACTGAACATTAACGTCCTTACCGTAGCAGTGGGGGTAGGAGTGGTGCTCAGGACTGCACTGCTCACACCGTGGCCCAGCAAACTCAGGTCTGCAGAAGCACCTCCCGACGGAGTCGCAGCCTCCCGGCAGTGTCCCAACTGCACTGCAGCCGCACACTGCAACAGAGAGAAACCGTTTGCCGTGTGCTGGGAGCATGGGACAAAATTCACGGCAATATAGGTTTTTTCTGAGGTTCTCAGATGGGCATTTAGGTGCTGCTCTAAGTATCTAAACTGCTGATCTCTGCTCACTGCATATGTCCTCCAAAACACCCACAAAACAACTTCCCAGTCCTCCTTCAAAACCCTGCCAGAAGACTCTGGCTTTGTGCGTACCCACCCAGGCCCACAGGACAGATACTCACGCTGGCACAGAGGGTAGTTGAAATAGCCGGGAGCACACTGGTTACACAAGTGCCCTTCAAATCCCGTTCGACACAGACACTGGCCTGTCTCACTGTCACAGGTGCCATCATACTGACCGGGGCCAGAGCACTGGCAGGCTGGAAGGCAACGAGGGCACTATTAAATAAGCAGCTTCTTCATCTTTCCCCTTCCTAGGAAAGGAACCAGAGCATCTGTTCCTCTGGGGTAGAAATGCAGTTGCTGAAGAAACCATGGGGGGGACAGCTGACAGCAGGCATGCCTGGTCCATAGCTCACATCCACAGGGAATTTCTCAAGAGCCACCCCGCAGGCTGGGAGGATGCTGGAGGGTCAGGGCTGGGTGGAAACTACCAGCAGAAGTCATGGGAATTTGTCACTTGGAAGTGGGGCTAGAGAATTCCTCCTCCCCAGCACGAGTGGAGGACAGGGAGAGGCACGCTCCTCCCCAGCAGGGAGGCAAGCAGGGTGAGCCTGGGGCCGCTAACCCCGAGTTACTCACGCTGGCAGCTGGGTCCATAGTGGCCTGGGGCGCACTGGTCGCAGTGCGTTCCCTGGAAGTTGGCTTTGCACACGCACATCCCCACCCGAGGGTCTTTGCGACAGGCGTTGCCTTCTGTCCCACCGGCATAGCAGTCACAGTCTGGAGGTTGGGGGGACACAACAAGCAACACGACACATGGCTGTCAGTTGATCTCTGCTGCTAGGCAGAGGTCCCATAAGGACAGGGAAGGAGCTGCCATGCGAGGCAACAGCTCAAGCATTTGCCTCCTAATAACCTTCCTACCAGATGCAAATGTTTTAACCAAACCCTGCTCAAGTGACGAGCATGCCTGACTTGTGGCATTGCACGGTGGCTAGGATACCTCAGCATCACGTACACGTGCAAGATGCTGGACGGGCAGCAGGGCAATGCACAGGGCAGACAAATGCTGTTTGCACAAGCCCAGACAGGGCTGATTCGGTGCAGCATTGCCCAAGAGCTGTGTGGGAATAACCAAACCCTTCAGGGTGGGATTTGGGCTTTCTCTCTGGTCACTCCATGCTCAGCTGCGTCTGAGACCTTCCTGCTGTCAGGGCAGCGAGGTGCTCCGGGCCAGCAGCGGTGAGGCCCTTGGCCAGCCCTGCCTTCACTAACCGCAGTGGTGTGGAGTGCTGAGCTGGGAGAGGGAAGGGCAAAAACCATCCAAGAACCAGAGGGAGGGGGAGGTGGGGAAATGAGAAGGGAAGTGAGAAATTCCAGCTCAGGAAAGAAAAACCTGTCTGGAAGATAGAGAGTTTAAA
This sequence comes from Sagittarius serpentarius, assembly GCA_034782735.1. Classification (NCBI taxonomy): domain Eukaryota; kingdom Metazoa; phylum Chordata; class Aves; order Accipitriformes; family Sagittariidae; genus Sagittarius; species Sagittarius serpentarius. Next base: position 28,586,462 of record JAVKLA010000010.1, read on the forward strand.
ATATCAGAAGGAAGGAAAAGGTTATCTGGAGCGCACTGGGGAGCATGAGACAGGGGAGGACTTGGTGGGAAAAAGAGACCAAAAAGGGCACAAGGGAGGAGATGAACCATGAGGCATGAGCATGAGAGAGGAGGGAGGCGGAGGGGAGCAGGGATGAGGGCACGAGTGAGCTTTCAAAACAACAGAGAAAGCGACAGAGCGGGCGGCTGCCTGTGCACGCTTCCCAGGCACCCGCAGCAGTGCTACCTGTGGCTTTGTGCGGAGGGGGCCGTCAGCACGGACCCACTGCGCTGTCCACCACACGGAAAATGCAGGGCATGCAGGTGTGGTAGAAGGACAGGTTTGCGTCTGAACCCAAAGGTCAAGATCCGGGAGAACCCAGCTCGGGTTCCAGCTCAGCCACAGCCACTCCATGATCTTAGCAGGGGTTCCTTACATGGGGGCCAGAAGGGACATCCCCACGTGGCCTGGACCCCAGAAAAAAGCACACAATCACACGGTCACTCTGGGCTAGACTTTCCCTGTCTATAAAAAGGGGATCATAAAACTTCCTTTCCCCCACCCCTCAAGCTGCCTCCTCTCTCAGTACCACTCTGTGTTAGGGCTGTCTCTGACAACATATGTGCCCAGTAAGCAGAAGAGCTGATCTTGCACTGGATAGTGAGATATAACAGAAATAATAGCACAGTGATTGCCAAAGCATCAAGGAAAATTGCACTGCTTACTTATTATCTGTCCTGCAGGAAGCACTTGTTCTCCAGTATCGTTGTGAGCGAAAGCTGGAACAGCTACGCAGAGAAAGAGACATTGCACAGGTCATCACACACACTCAAAGAAATCCTGTCAGGATATCAAGGGGTTGACAGTCCCAAAGCTGAACAGGCTGAATGAAAACGTGGAACATAGAAGAAAGTGCAGACATCCCACTAAACAAAGATCCATTACAACCATTTTTAACCTGGGCTCTGGAAAGACGTCTTTCACAGAAAGTGAGAGGTGAGACTCCAGCCAAATGGGAAGCTCCCGTTGACTCCAGAGATCTGGGTTCAGCCCAGCTCAGCTCTGGTCCAGCTTCCACCCAAGCCAAACGTGGTCTCGTCCCCACCTGCGAGAACTCTTCCTGGGACAGGAGTGCCATGTGGCACAGGGAAAAGGCACCTGGAGAGCAGCCCCAACTGGAGCTGTTGGCCCTTCCTGCACCCACTGGGTCTGTGGGGTCCCAGACCTGACCACTTCACAGTCCCGCACGCCCTACGTACGGTAGCAGTGGGGGAAGTTGAGGTATCCCTCGGCACAGGCGTCGCAGTGCTCCCCGGTGTAATTGGGCTTGCAGTAACAGCGGCCGGTGAGGTCCTCACAGGTGCCGTCGGTGAAGTCAGACTCACAGTTACAGCCTGCAGAGAGGGACAAGCTGGCAGCAGTTGTCACTGACTGAGACCCTCGTGAGCACCACAGAAGCACCACTACGATACAGAGCCTCTGTAAGAGACCCCCGCCATCTGCTGCAAATACTCTCCAAAAGTAAAAAGTGAGACTTTGCCTCCTCAAAAGGGGTCTGGTTTAGAGGAACTGCTGCCACTGTGCTTGTCTCACTGTGGGGTCCCAAGTAAAGCAGCACAGCCCCGACTTCCTTCTCCAGGAGACCCCAATTGCCCCAGAGAGGTGGTGGTGGCGGCCCACTGCCACGAGGACGCAGTGCAGAACAGCTGATGCGTCACAGCTCCCAGACTGAGCTGGGCTCCCCAGCAAAACAGATATAACCCACTGCTGCCTAGAAATCCCTGTCTTAGGGCATAGAGACCAATAGTCTGCAATTGCCAGCTGAAAGAGCACACATTTAACAGCTAAGACTGGATTTCCCTGCAGGCGTAGTTTGGAGAACAACACATTTTTAGCTCATTCCAGCCTTGGAACATGCCACCACTTCCAACTTCATGGATGCCGCAGACACACATACTGTCTGCATGCACACATACATTTCCATGGGCAATACCAGCTGCAGCAGGAACCACCCATGTGGCCATGTCTCTCATGGTGCTGGACTCGCTACACCAGAAAAAATTGCTCCACCCAGTCCTCCAGACCACCCTCCCCAGTGTCACTAAGTCCAGGAGGGCATCTACAACCTGCGGAGGAGATCACACTCACGATAGCAAATGTATGGAGAGTCGATCGGGTGGTCAGGGGACCGGTAGTATCCTGGGATGCACCTCTCGCAATTAATGCCAGTGGTGTGATGCTGAAAGACAGTGGGTTAGAGGGGCATCAGTTCCTCTGCCCATAGGATTTGTGTTCATCTGCCAGATTTACTAACAGCTTCAGGGTCCGGAGGAAGCAACGCAGGAGCGTCAGCACACATAAGACCTAAGTCTGCTCAAAATTCCACGTACACTGATTTGAAAACAAAGCATTTCCTGCAAACTGTATCCTCTCATAAACGCAGTGTAAATTTCAGGTTCATATCTGACCTCGAGCCCATTTCATTTGCTTCAGATGGTAAAATGTCCTGACCACTTTGTGCTAGGAAGACAGGAGCAATCTGTTTCCTCCCAGCAAGAAAGCATAGCTAAAAGTTTCATGCCACTGCATGAATTAACCAGCTCACAGTCACTTTGGGAGCAGAAGAGCTACTTTCCCACTTCCATTGGGAACTTCAGAGACTGAGGAGATTGGCATTTTGGTGGTCAGAGAGAGATCCAGAGAGATGGCAGCACCTGAGCACTGCAAACTAGGCAGGAACTTCCCAATGTGCTCAACACAAACCTGTCACTCCCAGCGCAAAGCGCCTCAACAGACCTAACCCTAAAGCATCAGAAAGGTAATGGTACTGCCCGGGGGACAGCTAGGAACCCAAGTGCTGTTTTCATTACTGGTGCAGCCTCCTTTAATCTACGGCAAAGAGACTAAATTTCCAGGGAGACATCTAATTAAGGTAACAGAGGGTGTGTGAGAGGGTTGGCGGAGCTGCCAGCAAGGCTGAACTCCAGGCTGACAGCAGAAACAAACACATAAATCTGCAACAGCCTTTTCCACGGGAGCTCTTCAGGCCTACCTGACAGTCAATGCAAACTCCTCCCCCTTCAAACTTGTCTTCGCTACTTTTGCTGGCTTTGTGGCGATCCACCTCTGGGTCGTAGTAGCAGTCGTAGGCATGGCCATTGCAATTGCAAGCTGAAAATACAAAGAGACGTTAGCTAAGCCGCCAGTCCATGGAGGTCCTTCAGTCACCTGCTGGATCTCAAGATATGAACTCTTCCTCCTCAGTTTGACATTGCATGGGTGGGTCACTTTTCAATGAGGAAGGATGCTTGAATGTATCTGGGGGATTACATGATCATGCAAGCTCCCAGAAGTCTTCCAGTTCAAAAGCACAGAAGCAGCAACTCTCTCACAAAGTCTAGTCTGTAACCAGAAAAATGCAGCAGACACAAAATCAGAAGTAAAGTATGTGCAGGCATGTATAGACGAGAAAGAGAAATTACCCAACTTTGGGGCCTCAAGTAGTCTGGTTTAGAGGGCAACATTCTTGCCTCTTTTATCCCATCCGGGATAGAGGTGAGCTGTAAAGTTCAGCACCCGGCGAGGGTGCTCTTTACAAACCCACACGACTGAGATCCAACTGTCCTTTGCTGCCCTGCACTTATAAGAGATCGTGTGATGTAGCTATGCTCCGTGCTCTGCATTCCCAGTGCAGCATAAATTCCGCTGTCGGCATTTACCAAAGGCTTCTCTAGACAAATAAAGATGTCCTGTATGTAAACACATCCAAGTGTAATTCATCTTGAAGACAGAGTTGAGCAACGAGACTTGCCTGCACAAACCCTTGGACACGGACGGAGGAGGAACTGGAACATCAGCAGAATCAAACTCCCATACAGACCTAGTGGGCCTCCCTGCGTGAGCCTCGACTGAACACAATTAACCACTGTGCAAACTGTCCTCTCTACTGTGCCAGTGATCTTCACCCAGTGCCACACACCATAAACCCCACCATTTCAGTGAACGGCTTCCCTGCACTGCAACGCCAAGGGGCTGGTGAAGCGTGGTCAAACTGTGCTTTGCAAAACAGCTGCAAAAGGAAGGAAAAACACAAGTTCAACTTACGCTGGCATTCGTTTGCGCTGTCGGCAGTGGCAGGCTTCCACGGGAACTGGTTGAAGCCGGGGCAGCAGCGATCACAGGATCCGCCGCAGGTGTTGTGCTGGCAGTCGCACTGCAGCCTGCAAGGGAGAGGAACGAGTACAGCCAAGCCTGTGGCGACGACAGGGATGCGTGGGATGGGGAGCCACAGCGTAACCCTGCTGTGCATAACTATCGCTAGCCAGAGTGATATTTGTTAATCCAAATATTCTGGAGAAGAGGCTTCTAAGGCATTTTTTTTTAAACTTTTGAATTGCTGATTCCCCCCCCGCCCCCAACCAAACACCAAACTTTGCTCTACCAGGGCCATTCTCTCCCTTCCTTCTCCTCCACCATCACTCCTCTTTTCTTCACAGGGAGATAAGGATTAGAGAAAAATCAGTGTGCCACCTGGCCAGCTCTACAGACAATAAAATGTGAAGTGGTTGGAGGTGGCAGTGGCAGAAACCTATGCTGAAGCAAATTACTTGAGAGGAAGTAGTGTGGTGCAGGGACACGAAGGTGTCTCCACCACTTTGCAGGGGCAGCGTGAAAGAAATAAATGATAGCCCAGAGCTGCAGAGGGATGGGGCCTCCAGGTATACCTGTGCTTGCAGAAAGGAAGGCCATGAAATTTGAATTAAGTCCTTTAGCATATGCTGGCCCCATGCTCCCTGTGAAATGCACCTCCTGCTTTCCTCAGCCAACACAGGCAGGGCTTTGCTGGGTAAACAGGCGGCTCCGGAGGCGCCAGGCAAGAAATCTCGACAGTCAACTGATGGATCTCGTCCCTGCTCAACCACAACGGTGATTCATTAACATCAGTGACATCATCTCCAAAACTTCCACTTCGCAGAAGGCGATTCCCATCCAACACAAACGCTTTCTGTTGTATTAGACTTATGGACAATACAGCATGTTCCAGCTTTTATCTGTGCAATTACTCATTTCCCCTCAGGGCCGGTCTGCCACTCCCATCTCTCCCTCCTCCAATGCTTTTCCATTCAAAAGCAGCGTTTAAAAATAAATGTAATTTTTTAAAACATTAGAAACAAATGGAGCAGTTATTCTGGGTTAAATGCAGGAATGCAGACACACTCTTCCATGGCTGCAGTGAGTTGAGCGTCATGGTTTCCACCTACACGTATTTTTAAGATGCGAGACCTGCAAGTGTATGTATAGCGAATAGCCAGGCAGAGGCAGCAGCATGGGACAAATTAACTCATTTTAATGAAATATGGGATGATCTGAAAGTTTGGGGGAATGCAGGCAGGATCCACACTTGGCATGTTTGCTTCAGCCAGAGGGGCTGAGAGGCAGGAGGTCGGGGCCTTGCTCCCAGTCCCGCTGGTGGTCCTCCTCTTGCGAACGCCATGAAACGCCTGGCTGCAGTCAGGTGTTAGAGCGCTTGTGATGCCCCGTCCCTACCCACATCCACAGGCTGGACTGTGGCCAGCAGAATCCAGGCACAAAACCGAGCCCCTGAGAGGCTGGCTGGAGCCTAAGCAGCAGAAATGAGCCCTGAAACATTCACCAGGAACTTTTTTCTCCCCATGTTTTGCAGACCAAAGGGGGAGACTCAATGAGAGGCAAACCTTGGCTGTGTCTCTCTAAAGAAACCACCCGCAGACCGCTCACCTGGCTGACTACCACTCAGCACTTACAAGGAAACAAAATTTTATGGTTTTTTTCCATGGCAGCAGCTGGAGATCAAGATTAACATCCATATACATATGTGTGGAGAAAGACGGTCACTGAGTCAGGGAACTTATAAACCTGCCGAGCAGTGTTAATCTCCCTGGCTGGAGGACGTGGCTCCAGCCACACACCCCGGCTCTTTAATGTTTGAGATGTTTGAAAAGCACTGGTTCGGTTCCCAGAATACAAAAAGATGGCACTCAATTAGTAAAGATGCGCATTTCAGATGGAGGAGGAGCTATTTATTTAGTCTCTGCTGTCCAGTTAGCAACGACCTCTCAGAGAGCCCATCTATCATGGCAGCTTTACCGCACCTTGTGCCAAGTCCATGCTGCTAATGAATTACGGACAAACGTGCATAAGCTACAATATTTACATGTTTCATTGATTGAATATATACAAGGAAGCAGAGGGAGTAGCTGTGTTCACATAGCACATATTTCCTGGTCGTCCTGCCGTAAAAAATAAAACCAGTCTTCCCACTGGAATTAATGCTCAGCAACAGAGACTATAAACAGTTTCCAGCAAGCAGCTGTGTCAGAGCTGAGAGCGGCACACAAGCGCTACAGCATCTGGATTTGACCAGGACATCCGAGTAGCACAATCAATTTAAAAAAAGCCCCTTCCTCTAACTGCTTCTGACTGTACTGAGGGAAAACCACCCACCAAAGAGACTCACACACAGCACAAGTCTACCTACACCCATGGTGCTTTCCCTTCAAAATGGGAAAGAGCAAGCTAGCGTTCAGAATCCAGCAGTGGGAAAGCATTATTGATCTCCTCCTGCAGATCAGCTTCTGACCAGCCAGGCTGCTGTTGTCTTGCTGGTTGTCTTCAACATCAGGCACAGAAGCAGCAGCTGGACTCTCCGGTTTTCTCCTCTCTTGCTTGTGGCATCCACGATGGGGCAGCGAACCCACAGAAACAGTTGCTTTTATCAGACAGATGCAGAGCACTTGCAGGGTTCTCCTGAGCTCACATCAACAGCAGCCACACGTTAACACTTGGTTCCTGTCTGGGCTCTCCATCTGCAATGTGCCAGGTCCCCACTGATGCTTATCTCACTGCTCATGGGGTTTGCCAGCAGAAAGGCTTGTGGCCTGATCGTGCTGGTGTTCACCTTTAAACCAGGAGAACATGCCTTCCCTCTGCTTAATTCAGCCCATTCAATACTGGGGCAAAGACAGACAGTTGTGAAAAGTGCAGAGGCCCTTGAGGAGGTTGTATCTGCCCACACACTGTACGCCCTTGTACATACACACTCACACGGAGACCAGACATGCTACCAACTTAAGACAGCTGGATGTGCAGCCTCTGTAACTTGGCACTTCAGAGAAACTTTCCAAAGCTGGATAAACATTATCATTTATGGCCAGGAAGTCAGCTCACGAACACGCTCCATCATGTCCTAAAGTCTTTGCCAAGATTTCTAGCTCACCTCACCTCTATCGAAGTGCTCATCCTGCCTTTCTGGGCAACAGGCACAAGAAACACAAGCATGTGCAGGAGAGAGAAGTTAAAATGAGAAGCAGAGACCTCCCAGACAGGCTGAGACGTAACTGGGATTTTTAATAGGGCCCAGCCAATTCACATTCCTTGCCTCCCTCTGTTTGCACTTTCTTGCCCTGTTGCTGTCACACATCAGCATCTGAAGAGGCTGGACATGTGCAGAGGGACATCACCACACCTCCTACTCAGTCGGGTTGCACGGATGTCTGAAGAAGTGACATGTTTCTGACAGCTGGGGCCCATGACATGAAGGGATAGTGTGTCTGAGCCCCAGCTGCCCCTGCGTGCAGCGTTATGGCAGGTATCACTGTGCTGGCTCTGTGCTACGTGAGGGCAGGAGGGGTGGGATGACTGCCCAGCAGTGCCCGCTTCAGCGGGAAGGCTGGACACAGCTGCTGCTGGAGCCTTGGAGAATGGCAGCGTTTCACAAATTACTCATTTTCTCAGCTGAAAATATCGTATTTCTGCTGACTTCTCCGTGCTCCTGCGCTTGATAACAGGGTACAGCCATGCCATGAGAAGTTCTTCTGTTTACCCAGTGTCTTTGTCCTGATGTATCCCAAAGGGCTTTACAGATGTTATGTGCTGACTGTACAAAGCACCCAAGTAGGAAATGTTTTCTCCTCCAGGCAAGCGCAATCTGGGTGAGACGCAACAGCTGCTTACGAACATGTGCTGCAACACTAGAGCAGAGTTTTGGGCCAAGAGCAAAGATGCCAAATGCATCCAAATGAGAGTGGAGGAGGGAAATTCTGGGAGGCAGCGACAGTCGTCAGCAGAAGCGGCACTGTAGGGCTCCCAACACATCTCTCCTCCCTCAATTTTCCCTCCCTTTCTGGAGAGCTCCGAGCCATTGATACACCCGAGAAATGTCATGGCGTTTCTATGTTAAAGAACCACTTTACACCATGAAGCCCTTTTGCCCTAGGACACAGGTGTACTGTGCATCCAGCAACACCAAAGTCTAAAACAAAACCAAGGAACTGTATATTCAAGTATTTATGAACTTCCCTTTGTCGGAGAGTTTGGCACACTAAGGCAGACTTGCTTACCAATACATCTTTGTTTTAATACTTAGCAGCTTTAACCTTGACTAGGAGTCACTGGAATTTTATTTTAGAAGATCCAAAAGCTCTACATGATCCCGATGAGAAAGAAATATAAGCTTCCCTTGTCCAGCTGAATCTACCCATCCCTTTCATAAAGGCAACATTCAGGCTGCAAACGGATGGCTAAGAAGGAACACTTTCATGGTCTGAAGCAGCTCTTTGGCATTTCAAGTGGCCAAGGCGGATAGGAAGAGTCCCACAAACCAAAACGTAACCACTTTGCATGCTCTTGTTCTTTTGCAAAGAGTAGTTGTTTAGCTACGTACATAACCAATTTATGGTTCTTAGGAGTAGAAATGTGCGGTAGAGTCTCTGGTTTCTTGGGAGACCACTTAATTATGAGAGCATTGCCCCAGTTCTTAAGAAGCCACGTGGCAAACGAGACTTCTCTGAACAAGTTCAGAAACCAGCCCTTCGCTTTGATGAGAAACCTCCATGTTCAACAACAGTATCGGCTTTGTCCACCCACCCTCCCATTCCAGCACTCTGCTCCCATGGGGATGGCAAAGTTGTGGGCAGGGAAACCAGACCGGGGAGCTGATCTGGCTGAAAAACAGCCTGACAAAATGTTTAATTTTTGCTACTTTGGCTGGACCAGTTTCTGATTCATTCTCAGGGCAGCACTACGAACAACAGAGTGCTGGCACAATTATGAGCTCAGGACAGGACATAACTCACACCGTATCTTTCATTCTTAGCACAATTCAAACGCTTTTACACAGAACTGGGACTTTGAAACATGTACCTGTAAGGGTCATTAGGGTCTTTGGCATCACAGACGTCTGCATGGCCATGGCAGACACAGCGCCCTCCAATGCTGATATCTTTGATGCTGTAGTAATACTGGGGAGCACAAGAAAAGTTGGCCATTAATATCTTTACGAATAAGCTTCCTAACTGCCCTGCTCAGGATTCAGCAGGACTTTATCCAGTAAAATGATGTGTTGGGGTTCTTCCCTTACAGTGACAAGCTGGACCTTGTAGGCTGCAATATCTGCCTATGGTAAGACCCACCACTACTAACAGAGCCCTTTAGCTACAAGTTGGGTCTCCCAGCACAGCCAGAAAGCCACATGTGACACCAAGAGGTGTTTCCTAGTTTCACGTTGTTGGTGCTAAGCACAGTTCTTCCCAAGCAGCCTCCAGCTCCAGCCACGGCAGCAGCGGCATCCACTGTAGACACCTTCAGCTTGGGGAGCACAAGTACAGAGAGAGAAAATCCCCACGGGCAACATCCAGGGATGTCTTCTCCCCAGAGGTGGCATGCACAACCCTCAAACACTTCCACCTCATTAGCAAGAGGTATCAAGGCCTGCCTTACCCTCCTTGTCACCGTAGGGTCCCTTAAAGCTTTGCCCATTAGGTGCCCGAGCAGAGTGTTTGTCTGCAGGAAGCGCAGTCTGATGTTGGTGGCTTTTGTGAAATTCCGCAGGAGAGGAGAGTAGGAGAAGTTCATGGCTCCTGGGCGCCCATTTACCAGAGAGACAACAATCTGTGAATGCAAGGAGGGAAAAGGACAAGTTGGATGGGGCTTTGAGCAACCTGGTCTAATGGAAGGTGTCCCTGCCTGTGGCAGGGAGGTTGGAACTAGATGATCTTTAAGGTCCCTTCCAACCCAAACCATTCTAGGATTCTGTGAAAACAAATCTGCATAATCCTGTGAGGTGGGAGGAGATTAATCTCTCCCACAGCCAAACCCAATCTTTACCTCCCTTCACAACGACTGAATCAGTTGCCTGCCAGTCTCACTTGGTTTAACTGAGTAGTTCAAGTGGCATCCAAAAGTCAAGAGGCAACCAATTAATAAGAGTATCTACAGTCACTGGGAAACCCTGGGAACTCCAGGGAATGAAAACGTGTAACTGCTCACCTCCCCATTTTCTAAAGGCACGATCCGGGAGTATTCAGTAGTGCAGATGGCATGGTCATCCTTGGTGATACGATCCACGGTTTGCAGTCCAAACTTCTCAATGCAGTCCCTCTTGGAAGCTGTTCATCAACCAGAGATGAAAGCAGTAAGAGAAAAGGAACAATTCAGAGCCATGTATTGATTTTCGCACGCTGACCAACAGGGGAGAGGGTGTATACTCTTCGTTAAGCATTTACTATATACAGATTGCTTTGTATCAACTCTGTCATTGCTAACGTACATGTACTCCACTAAGGGAGGAAGTCACTATGAGAGTAATAGGCACGGTGAGAAAATCTCCCAAATCACCTCATTGCAGTAAATGAGGAAAGCGAGAATGGCCGTTGTACCTACTGCAACCGCCTGCAGAGAAACACACCCCTTAATTTTGGCATTAAGCTCACAGTTTAACCAGCTTGAGATCTCACCCTGGTCTGAATTTGTTGCCTTGCTGGCACTGCCTTTGCTATGCTGCTTCCACTGAACTGAAGAAGGGCTGTTTGCTGCTAGAGCTCTGCTCCTGATGTAGGAGCTTGTACCATCATGTTCACATGGCTCCTTAACTTCTTGGGTAAGTCCCGAAGAGCAAGCCAGCACAGAACCACACAACAGGAGCAACCACCAGGCACAGCCACCGCTGCAACACCTCCCACCAGGCAGGACGGACACGCAGGTGTGGGGAGGGGACCTGCAGTGTTTGGGAGAGGCAGAGCAACTGCTTGCAGGATGTCTCCTTCTCCCACCTTACTCTGAACTCTGCAATCGCTCTTAAACCAATGCTGCGAAACAGAAATGCCAAAGCCTCCCAGAACCACCCCTTGGGGACAGCCATTGAGGGCTCCTGCCACTAAGTGGCAATGCAAGGCTGGATAAAGCCTGAGGACAGGCACCACCAGGCAGTCACACTGCCAGTCCTGCAACCTGCTTTGGGGACACTGCATGCCAAGAACCTCCTTGCAGCTGTAGAAATGTCCTGGCTGCCCTACACAGCCACTCCTGCAAGTCCAGCACCCTCATCCCCAGGATGTCTGACAACCCTATGCTGGCAGAGCCAACCCAACCACAGCGAGCGTGCTGGGGCAGTTCAGGAACCTGACTCTGCAGGGTGGTGAGCACCCACATCTACCCATACAAAAACCTATACAGTGCCACTCTCGGGACACTCGCTGGGGCCATTCACCCGGGGAAGAGCCTGGGACCAAGGCTCCTGCTCTTTCCCGCTCCTGTTTCACCTGTGCCAGGAGCTCTCAAGCAGTGTGTGCCAAAGCATACATCACTGCAGCACCCCTGAGGGTGTTTCCACAGGGAGAAGGTAGAAAAGGCAGCCAACACAACCTGCTGCTCCTGCCAGCGCTGCTCAGCTCATGCAGGGAGCTGATGGGGAAACGTTAACCTAATCCATGGGAATAATCCTCCAAAATCTGTTGCAATGTGCCTCCAGAAGACATGCCCCTCGCTCCACATGCTGCACTGGTAGGCTAAGCCAGGCAGGAGGAACAGAAGAGTGGAGCACAGAGAGCTTCTGCCTCCCCCGCCTTCACCTCTGGCTTGCACCCGCCCACACCTTGTCTCCAGCAATGTGGCCTTCCTCCACAGAACACTGTTTTGGCAACAGCAGGAGCTCAGTTGCATCCACAGGAAGATGGTGCGGAAACATTTAACGTCAGGTCTCTGGCCGCCAAGCTTTGCTTCACCAGGTGCTTTTTTAAAGGCAATTTATTCTGAAGCCCCATGCGAGGAGTCTGTCACCAATGGCGCAAGATGATTGACTTCCAGAGCACTGCCACGGCTGGGCATGGGGACACGATGCTCAGCAAGAGCAGCTACTCGGGAAAACCAAAGAACTCCTCCAGTTATTGCAAATCTACACAACCGTGTGAGCCAGAAGCCAGGCTCTCTGAGCTAAAACAGAGCAACCCGTCAGCCTTGAACCATCGCAATGCTTTAAGGAAATGGCAGACTAAGGAAGCCCACCCTCAGCGGAGAAAAGGAGAGAGCCTCGCTCTGCACTATGACTGCCTTCCCCTCCACGGTGGTACTGCCCAGCAAAGCGAGACAAAATGGGCTAATCCTGCACAACACGATGAGCTGGGGCACGCAATGCTCTGCAGGCCTGGATGGACAGCTGGGACCGGGCATCTTTCATGTCCTGTCCCCATTTGAAACGCTGTGCGGGGAACCCTTTACGCAGATAAACACCACCATAAATCTCTCCCCAGCGCTCCTCCTTCTCCTTTGGTGGCTGAGGAAAGCACGGTGCCTCCCCGCCGCGATGCACGGAGGATTCACATTGCCACGGTCCATTCAACCCTCCTCCCCGAGAGAGCCCATCAGCCGCACCGACAGATGCTTCCCACAACAGTCATTTCTTCCCTCCTCCCGCAGAGCTAAGCCCAAAAGCACTTCAGCAGCCTGGCTGGGGGGCACGGGGCAGCCTGGAGAACCAAAGAGCTCCCATGATGAGCAGGGCTTGAGGGGCAGCGCTGAGCCGGCGGGGATGGTGTCACCCACAGCAAGGCTTGCTGGTGTCTCTGGAGAACGCTTTTCTGCCGACTGCTTTTAACCCTGTTACTGAACTGACCAGTGTTTTTATTAGACCACCTACAGAATTCCCCATGCCAAAAATAAACCTCTGCAAAGGACTTCTTGTGCTAGTGAATCTGGCAGGTTTTGGAGCAGCCACCTCTTTATTTCCATGGGATTTTTCCACTGGGCTGTGTCACTGCATGTCACTTCCCGAGGGGGATGGTAACAGGGTCTGATGTTGCAGGATGGAAGAGGACTCCAGATGTTGCAGCATTGCCACTACACGCAGGAACAAGCAAGCGGGGCGAGAACTCCCCACTCAGCCCCAGACCATGCAATAACATGACTGTAACGGGCCCCAAGAGAGGCTTCAGAGCTGGAAGGGAAGTTCTCAGAGAAGACAGAAAAAAGCAAAGCAGGCAATTTGACAGCAGTAATTCCCCACTAGCACACAGCAGAGGGGAAAACATCTGCACTGGACAGTAGCTACCATGCTAAGGCAACACAGCAGGTAAAGTGTCTGCAGCTCTTTTCTGCACCAAAAAAGGCCAGCAAATCTAAAGCACAGGCTGACAGGTAAGCCAGAAATATGAGCCTTTAGGGGCAGCCCAGGGCGAGGCCTCTGAGTGCTCCAAGGTCCTTCCTTGCCAGGTTTTAAGCTCTGGCTGTAGATCTTAACTCACATCTTCTCCCAATTACTGCTGCTGCTGCTTCTGGGAGGGGCCGGTGGTTAACAAGTTCCTCAGCATCTGGTTACCCCATAGACCCTTTGGGAGAAGAGTTTTGTGGAACCAGCTGTTTCTAAAGGGATTAGGTTTTAATCAGAGAATGGGGAAGTCAAATGCACAGACTGGATCTCAGCAACCACCCCTTCCAGCCAGCTGTCTCTGACCCCACCTTGCACAGTGGCAGGACAGCGGTTCCCTGCCCTGCACAGGCTGTATCCGATCTCCGGTACAGATAAGTGCAAGGGGACTGTTTTCTGCCTCCAGACTTTTCTGTTACAGCAGCCGCTTGAAAGCGAGCCGCTGCTTTGCTTCTGGATGAGCTGAAATACACCGGTCTGGTTACAGTACGGGACAGACAGACAGAGAGAGGAGAGCAGGGAGGAGACGATAAGAAATCCCATGTTCCAGACCTAGATCAGCAATGCTCAACTACTGACACTGGTGCCAGTTTTTGCATGCACATAGATTTGGGTGGGCACCAATAACAATACTTTAAAAAAATATATTTAGTCCCAAGAAAGCAAAAAAGTTCTCCGGCCCTGAGGAGCACCACAACTTTACCCAGCTGTTCTGATCTAAGCTTCAACTCTTGCAGCCTTACTGGGCAGAAGAAACAGAGGACACGTACCACATCACAGCAATGACACAGGAACAACTCCAAACCCAGCCTCGTACTTGCACAAAGAGCAGTCTTCACTGTGGCCTCGCTACCTGGCACTAAGCTGCAGCCCTCTTGTAACACTGGCATACTTACAGGCAAAATACTGCCAGGGCTCGTAGGTAAGGCCGAAGTCAGTTGATCGCTCCAGCACCCAGAGGTCAGGACGAGGGGAATTGGCAAATTTGATCAGGACATATGCTACATGGAAGAGCTGAAAGAAAGGAACACAGAGTTAGTTGGCTGCTTGAAGCGTCATGAAAACCACAGAGAGCTTAGTGGGATCCAAGCCAAATAAACGAGCTGGCACTTTGCAGATCCTGCTGCTCACAAGCAGCCTGTGGAGCAAAATCCTCCGTATCTAAAAGGATCGTGATATGACATGGCTGCTGGAGAGAGACAGATTAGGGAGCTCAGCTCCCACCAGCCTGAATGCAAACAAAATACAGACTTTGTGGCTACAGGCCGTACTCAGGAGGTTGTGCTGGGTGACACCTTAGACTTAGCCTTTACCCAAGCAGGCAGCACTATAAACCAGCTGTGAAGCTGCTCTGGGGGACTTGGCTTTTGGGCTGTTCTTGGGGCAACAGGTGACACCCTGGACTGCCAGCCTGGGAACATCCGACGGCACCTGGGACACAGTCTCAAAAAATAGTTTTTTCTTTTTTTTTTTTTTTTCTTTTTTTTTTTTCTTTTTTTGTTCTTTTGTTTCTTTTTTTTTTTTGAGGCTTTCCCCATGGCAGTCCTGCTTCACCCACACAACCTGTGTTTCGAGCTGGTTGCAGAAAAGCCCCAGCACAGCTCCTCTTCCCCAGGTGCCACAGGGAGAGGAGAGCATGGAGACCCACTTGGCTTCAGCACCGCTCCAACACTGGGCTGCTCCCATTTGTCTGGACGCTGACATGTGCACACACACACCTGCCAAGAGTAAAATAAACGTACTCTTTAAAGAGCTAAAATGTCAGTGCTAGAGAGAAACAAAAGCCCCAGCAGAATTTCCCTTCCCCGGCTGGCACGGGCTCGTTCCAAGAATCCCCACTCCATCATCCTGTCACAAAGTGATATTTAAAGGCAAATAAAGTTCTCTTATCAGAGAAAATTCCTAATGTCAAAAACAACCCAAAAGGGAGTTGAGTGCTTGAAAAGCAGAGATTTATAGCTTAGGAATCCCTCCTCATACAAAGCTAGTGCTGTATGAGCATACATCCCCCAAAGACTAAGAGGTATCCAGAAGGACCCTTCTACAAGGGGAGGAAAAGGACAACTCCGTGCCCGTCTCAGCCCACCCACCTCAGCCATAACAAGCTGCAGGAGGGCCAGAACAGCAGCCTGCACCTCAGCCCTGCCCTGGCCACACACACTGCTGAACCAAAGAATGAGTATTAATAATAACATGCCCCCAAAATAGCCCTACCAATCCATAGAAGACTTTTTAAAGGGAAAGAGACAAGGAAGAGGCATTTAAACCTACCAAGTCATCCATAAAACACGTCTTGTTATGGTCATTCAGACGAGGGGAGCTGAGCGCTGCTCTGTGGGTATGGAGCAAGAGGACGGGTGCAGCCCTGCAGATCGGCACCAGCTCAGTCTCCTCCTCAGCAGGACACACAGACAAAAACTTCCTCAGGCTCCTGCCAGACACTCCTCTGGCTCCAGGGCAGCCTCTCCTCCACTTAGCAGGGATTGCTCTGGTTCCCACCGCAGGCTGGTGGCACCTCAACTTATGCCTCTGCATAGGCTTAGGGCGCTTGAGTAGGATGCTTGGGGAGGAGTGAACTAGATCCACCAGGGAAACCTGCATGATCCTGAAGCACAGCAGGTCAGAAGCCATTTTCCAGCTGTGAATAGGGCGGAGGGTGGGATTTGTCACCACTCTCAGGGTTTGCACAGGTAAGGACTGGTGCCATCCAGAATGAAGATATCAAAGTGGTCATCCAACACACTTCCCTGCTGTCAAAAGACTTGCAAGCCCAGTCAGGGGGGAAACAGACCACCTTTTCAAGTTTTTAAAAACTGAGGAAACAGGGACCTAAAATGCTGCCTTAATTCCCCCCTCTGCAACCTACGTCTTGTCAAGGCACACAGAAGACTAAGCTTTTTTTGGAGGAGCAGCATTTTCTGCCCGCTTACCCTCTCAGCGAAGCTGTTACTTGTTAGTGAAGTCCAAGAGGCTTCAGCTCAGGCAGCTGCTTTCTCTGCAGGACCAGTTCTCAGAGCTTAACATCTGCCTCTTGGCATGGGAACAGGGCTGAGTACCAGCCAGTGAAGTTACACCTTCCCTCCACTGTAAGTCTGCCTCTGGCTTTATCCTATAGGGAATAAATAAATGTTCCTGCTGGAATCTGGCATAGCTGGACAAAATTCACTGTGGTTCCAGCGTACCTGCACATGTTCTGGTCTCAGGCGCTAGGACAGCCTCTGCTCTGAATGAACAGCAACCGCAAACATAAAATTAGAAATGCAAGGCACGTCCCTATCTTCTACATTTATCTTTTTGCAAAGCAAGCTACGAGTTCACAGTCAGTAAATCCCCATGGAGTTTCTGGGAGGTCCTCCTTGCTGTCCAGTTTCATGCCGGAAAGAAATGTTCCTAATTAAATGTCCTCGAGTCCAAACTCCTTGCACACTTCTAGCTCTCGGAAGTCCCCTGCCTCTGAAGAGCATGGGTTATGATCCAGTCAAATTGGTGCCTGGTGAGAGTCAGTTTTTTTACAAACACTGAAACTTGACAGAAAACCAAGCCTAGGGCTCAGTGCTTTACAAAGTGAAAACAGCAGCCAAAAAAAGAACTAGTGCTGCTGGGCATAAGCGCTCCTGGGACAGGGGAGTGGCTGGGTCAGGCACACAGGCTCATGTCCCATACGAGCCCTCTCTAGCTGCAAGATGATGATGTAGCTGGTTTTAGTACATTTCAAGTCATGGGAGACGTGAGTTTGTGCGTGTACATACAGGTACACACAGTGGGCACCGGGGAGAACTGTGTCCATGCTTGCTAGGAACACTCTGAAAGGCCAGGACCAAGCCCACTGGCAGGGTTAAATATCCAAGACCAGGGCTAGCATGCTAACTTTTTATCTTTTATTGCTGCTTTTCACAGGAAAGAACAAGAACCTCTGGGTTCTTGCTAGATATTGTTGGATCAGCTGCAGTATGTCAGCTGAAGCCCAGTTCAGGTATTCCTATCCTGCTCCTGCCCTCAAAGCCAAACGTGATTCCTCTGTTCCATACTCAAACCCATCGTTAGCACTGCTGCACATTGTTGGACTGCTACCAAATTTTATTCCAGTCATGACCACAATTTTGGGACACAAAGCCAGCCAACACTGCACACCCACTCCCCTCCACCACATAAAGGTTAGGGTCATTCCTACGCAGAGCACAGAAAATATTCAGGAGTCTGTGACCACAGTGAACCCAATCCTGGAACAGGACCTGCATCCTGGTATTCAGAGGGAGTTTTGTCAAACCTGGCAAGTCCCCTGCCCCTCCATCCAACACCCTTCTCTTGCAGAATATCACAGCCTGCTGGAAAAAAGACAGATTGCCTGCTTCAAGCGCATATGCTGAGAAAACTCAGAGAGATATGAAGATGGAGCAGTAGCTCTAAAAATAGAGCTGGCAGAAAAGCCAGACTTTTCATTCCATGTTTAGCTCCAGTGCAGTTCTGCCCAACCAATATTGCAAGAGAAATGGTTGGGGTTTTTTTCCAAAGCCTTTATTTAGCTCCTATTATCAGTCAGATGAATAAAAACCTCTATGCTCCCAGCCTCTTAAACATTTTTTTTTTTCCCCTTCTCCGTGGAGGAAGGAGGTGAAGCACCAGATTTGATGCATACACTTGCCT
The DNA here is from genome assembly GCA_034782735.1 of Sagittarius serpentarius. Lineage (NCBI taxonomy): Eukaryota > Metazoa > Chordata > Aves > Accipitriformes > Sagittariidae > Sagittarius > Sagittarius serpentarius. The sequence goes on from JAVKLA010000010.1 coordinate 28,604,562, forward strand.
CCAGGCAAGAAGATCCCTTGCTCCCACCACCTCTGAATGCATGCCAGGTACAACTCAACCTTCAACCATCGCCTGGGATTTCATGAAATGAGTTTTCAGCCAGGAAATTCTGACGGGAGTATTTTAATTAGCAACCAACTTTCTTTGAAAATAGTAACATTCCCTACATCTAGCTGATGTTGCTGTTAGCGGTTTTGAAGCATGTTTCCTTAGTAACAATCACTTGCAACTGCCCCAGTGCCTGGAAAGATGGAGCAAGTCCTGGAGGCAGGAGAGGAAGGTGGACATGAGGGCATTTCCTCCATCTCCCACCCACTCCATCCCTTTGCGCGTTTGGATGGTGGGCAGCTTTACCCAGCACCAAAATCCCATGGAAGTATAATTCTGATTACTGCCCATTGTGACAGTGCAAAGATTTGAAGAGTAAAACCAGGATCCAGAAAGGCAAGAGAAACTCAGCTGCTTTTGAAGCAGCATGTTCTCTGTCCATCCGTCCATCTATCCTGCATAAGCAGCACACGATGGCAAACTTGTTCATTTCTCCTCTATTCCCTCCCTCTAGATGCCGATTTCAGTTTTCCAGCTCTGGGAGGCACATGTGGAAACAAGACAGCTATTTGGACCCAGCCACATCCCGTGTTTCTTTGGTGAGGGATTTTTGGTGAAGTCTCCCTGATATTCCTCCAAGATGCCACAAAGCCATATAGTAACATTTAAGAAGCAAAATAAATCTTTAAGTTATTGTAATATTGGCAACTACAGTTTGACAAACAGCAAGAGAGGCCCTTTTTTTGTCCTCTGACAAAAAGGTACAAGCAAGCTATGTTGGCCAGGAGCTATGCACAGCGCTACTCCCAGCACAGGAGTGGACAGTGTATATAGTAAACCACTCTCTAATTTTCTCTAGGACAGATTTATTACCTTTGGTGTTGACTTATTAAAATAGCACCATGTAAAAACAAAGCAGTTTATCTCTTCTTAACCGCCGCTAAATATCCGCGTGTGTGGATAGCATTACCAGTGCTGCTGTATTCCTGCTTGGGATTTCCTGGAAGGATCGGATGGACCAGGCGAGCAGGTGCGGCTCAACGGCACAGTGCATGAGCACTAAAATCCCAGTCTTCAGGGGCACATGAAGCCTCCTGGATACATGCAACATGGCCAGGAGTGGTAGCCAGCCCAAAGGGCTTCAGCACATGCACAGCGGGCACCTGCAGCATTTCGGGGCATACTGCAACCCAGTCTGGGTCAATGCATAGCAGCTCCAGACCAGCCGCAAAACCTAGACCAAAGCAGGGAAAGCAGAAAAAAACCCCAGATGAACCATTTCAGGATCACTGCGGAAAGTGCTTTTATTTGGTTTGGGGTCTTGTCTTTTTTTTTTTTTTATTATTCTTCCCCAGAGCTTTCAAAAGTGAATGATGCTTTTGCTTCCTCCCAAGCCCACCCATCCCCCAGGCACTGCCTTGGTCCAACACTGCAGCTGCAAGCCCACCTGGAAGACGAGGCAGAGGCCAGAGCCTGGATGGGGTTATTGGTCCACAGCGCCAGGGAAAAGCAGCTCCCTGGGAGCACAGGTCACCTCTGTCCGCAGCCCGGGCACCAGTGTTCAGGCAAGCGGCTGCCCAGCTACTGTGGGCACAGTGAGCGCTCATCAGGCTTGGAAACGCTCAGCAGCGCTGGCACCACATCTGCTCTTCCCAGCAGCGGCAGAAGGTAAAGCTAATAAGCTATCAAGCTTCTTCGTGCACCTTTTATCCCCACAAACAAGTATGTGGAAGGTGAAAATGCCGTGGAAAGCCAGAGAGCTTCTGACTTGCTTTGAATTTCTCTAGGTCAGTGATCTGCCCCTTTTGCATCTTTTGCCTGTAATCATTTATTCTCACCGAAGCAATGGATTTACTCATTAACAGTCTGACTGTCCCCTTGCTGAGCTTCTGCTGTCCTACAGTAGATTTATTTCTTCTTAGCCCATACATCAGAATCCTTTATTAAAATCTCTCACATTTAGCTGCCGATAAGTATGTGACTACCTTTTATGTCCAATCACACAGGAACTATTTCAGCCCATCCAGGCAGCAAAAAAAAAAAAAGTGCTTCCCCTCCAAGCAGGCATGGCTTTCTACCCAGTCACTTTTTATAAAATACCCAAGTCCCTGAGATCAAACAAACCCCACACAAAAAAAAGCACAAAAGTCAGTGTTTGAAAGGTGGGTGTGTACCGAAACACACTTTGCCCCCGTTTCCCTCTTCTGCTCACAGCACCTCCTGCCTCGTTCTCGTATGTCTGCGTGTCAAGTCCTCACTCCTAAAAATGGCATTTTTCCAAATTATTCATGGAGGGTTACAGGGTTCTGAATGAGAAGGTCCCCTGTGCTTGTATCCCAAGATTTTGATAGCCAAGTTTTAGAAACAACCACCCATCCCCTTTCACTGTCTGCAGAGTCCATTGCAACTCATCACACCCACGCTCAGAAACCCTTCAGGGTGCCCTACGCCTCTCAGAGAAACCAGAGCTGCCTGCCCCAGTAGGCAGGTTAGCTCTTATCTTCCTCCGGAAAGTCTGGGACAAGGTAGAGGCTTGGGGGCAGCAGCGTCTAGCCTGCCCTGGGCCCACAGCTGATCCAGCCAGCCCCTGCCCGGCCCAGCCCATGCGCCAGAGAGCCAGAGCCCTGCGCAGACCCAAGCCCAAGGGGAGAGGACAGAACTGCAAAGCTGTAGCTCTTCAAAGATGTCTGCAGGGCTGAGGAGCGAGGCAAGCGCTGAGACTTGGGGGACAAGAAAGGGACTGAGTTTTGCACCAACCCATTTTCAAATTTTTCTCTCAAAATTCAAGAGTTTCATTGAGAGAGATCAACGAAAACACTCGTGGAAACCACCGATTTGGAACTACCAGCCAGCATGAAACCTGCTCAGAGGCACAACTAAGAGCAACAGCAACCCAGCATTTTACAAGGTTATTTTCTAAACAGTGCCTGTTCCCTTTCTAAGCTGCTTGGCTTAGATGAACAGCTGATAGAACATTTTCCACAAAGGATTTTTTCCTTTAAACACCACTTCTGAGAAGGATTTGGCTTGTTCACTAATTTCGCACACAGCACTGCTTTATCTTCACAGCATCCTCCTGTGCAAGTTGTCCCTCCCCAGCCAGTGCCATATATGCCTCCTGCCAAAAATCCTTGGGGGACCAAATCTGTGGCACTCAGCGCAAGCCAGGGCAGAACGGTGGCTCGACGAGCCTGTACAGTGCTGAACTGAAGATTTGGATAGCCAAGTTTTAGAAATGACCGCCAACAGAGAGGCAAGAGCCTGATAGGCAGTAGGTTCAGCCAGCTGACACTAAGGAGAGAGGCAGGGAAGAATATGGGCAGGACATGGGGTTTGGGGAGTATCCCGTTAAATCTGTGCCTGCCTGGAGCTGCAAACAGCAAGTGCCACACAGCTACACATGCAGCATTCAGGGCATGCTGACACACCAACATGTAAATGCCCGAACACAAACTTGTGCTTAAACCCCAGCAAGCGGGGTCCCTTCTGAATTCAGCATCAGCCCTTTCTGTGTTTGCCCAACAGCCACTCAAGCGTCGCTTACCGGAGCCAGACATGCCCAAGGTGGGCGTAGGTAACCGGAGGCGTCACAGCAGAGCAAAACGCAGCCAGGAAAGAAGAGGATGGCTGGAATTCCTCGGGGTGAGGCTTTAGTTACTTACAGATAAGGACTTCGCCCACGCCAGGCTTTCAATGGGCATTAGGAGATACCCTGCACTTGGCTGAGACAGCCGTTGCACTTTCTACATTGTTAAGAGAAGCGTAAAGTAACCCCTTAGAGACAAAGCTTGAATATTTGTCTTTTAGCCCAAACTTGAACTAGCACACCCTCAGGGAAGGGCTAAGTAGACTCTCCTGCCACGGCAAGGCAGACCGCCTTGGGCGGCCCACAATGGGGGACGAACACTGGCCCACAAGGCCAGACCAGCCTGGGAGCAGGCTGAGGCCACAGAACGTGGAGAGGAGTGGGTGCCGCAACCACAAGGACTGCGACGCTCCCCAGGCGCTTTAATCCTCTTGCAAACACCAGCAGAAGCCCAGCACAGTGGTGGCTGTAAAGATGCCCTTAAAACCTCCTAATGTTTCAGAGATAAGACACAGTAACTATATTCAGGATTTCAGATTCTCAGACTATTTACCTGGAGGTGTCAATTGTCTTTGTTAAATGCTTCTAGGAAGCTTCTGGGAATGTGTTCTGGGAAAATATCTGCATCGTAATTAGTCACTGGCAGGATTAGCAGCAGTTCATACCAGGGTGTTCCTCCCAGTGAAACACAGTATTACTTGAGAAAAGGGGTAAGGAAAACAGTGGCTCAAAGAAGAAAAATGGAAAATGAACATCAGTCTCTGGGCTCACAGAGGCACAAGGTGCAGTAACAGGTAAGCATCGATGGCTCCCACTGAAGTAACACATGCTTGTGCCGTGCTGTCTGATGTGCAAAAGCAAAGAAGCCAAACTGCCTGAAAGCAGCTTCCTGTAGATAGGTGAGCAATGAGCAGATGCCCCAAAAAGACTTGGTATTGTAGAGGAACTTAACTGGAAGTCACTCAAATCCAGGCAGCTAAATAAATCCAGCCACCTACAGGATGATGGCTTTGAGCAGAAAAAAAATACCACATTGTTCTTTAGGCTGATTTTCAAAGGCCCTTGGTCCGTTGCCTTAATTCTCCTCCCTTGAACTAACAGAATTTTGCAACTAATTTTAACAAAATGAAAACTATACCAGCAAAAACTCTAGTATTCCCAAAACATACAGAAAAATGTACTTTTCTATAAATGGAAAAATCAGTATTAGCAAGCAGAAACTCCTTAACTGGTGTGCTTGCATCCTAAATCTGAAATTGCTAAGAAAAGGCGTGAATTGAGGGATGTAATCTGACAGCAGTTATTTGAGACAGCAAGAAGCAGCAGTCTCTTTAGGAAGCTGTCAGTTCACACATAGGGAGAGTATTTTTTTTTGGTAATTAATGTGAAAGAACTGACTCAGTTTTTAATGCCAGCTAGACTTCAAGAGGCTAACAGGGAAAAAAGTCTCCTTGGAGTGCCCCGCCCTACCATGGTGAATTTGAGCCAACGAGCACGTATTGCCCAAAAGGACATGGCCAAGCCCCACGCCCAGGATGAAGGGCTAAGTGCCTCACAGTGAGGTCCTGCATGGAGCTTCTCTCCAAATAAACATTTTAAGTCCACTTCACTCTGCATCTGTCTGGGTCATTCTCCAGTGCTCCTGTTCACATGGACAACCTCCCTCAAGGGCGGCTCACCCCAAGGCCACATTTGCTCAGGGAACAATCTTACACTGGTATTTCAAGAACATCAACTATATTGCTTCGTGAAGACTTGAACAACAGACAATACACATGTACGAAGGAGAGGATGGCACAGTATGTTGACACCTCTCCCCACAGGGCTGAGAAAAACCCCATCTATCCATTACTTCTTGCTGTGCAGAGGATAGAAGGTCCAACTTCAGAGAGAAACCTGTCCCTCTTCTTCCCCAGTGACTGACCATCTCTGCACAGCAAGCACCAGCACAGCTGGGAGGAGAGCCCAGCCCCGGCCCTACGTACTGCCAAACTGTCCCAGCAGCTGTAGATACAGTCTGTAAGGCCTCCCTGGGCATCCACTCCTGGGAGACAGAGGGCTTGAAGAGGACTCCCAATGGGCTTGAAGTCAAGAGCTGTAATACTTTTAGTAATGATGGCCCTGCCTGGTACCTCCTGTTTATCAACGTGCAGTCTAACAGGGTAGAAACTATGGCCTTGAGCACAAGGAAAAGAAAGGATCCCATTAAAAGATCACATTCATCCCTCTACCAGCCAAGGACAACGTCACCACGAGAGGATTTCACCAAGAGTTTGCCAGTCAGAGCTCAGCCCTGCCCCCAATCTTTCTCATTTCCTCGGAGTATAATTTAACAGCTCTCAGTTAATTTGGTTAACTGTTCACCCAGCTGCACGCATGCTGAGATACAGAGAATAAAGTGTCCACTGTCACCGACTGTTTGCTTTTAAAACATATAGAAGGAATCCGTGACTTTGGCAGTAATCACGAAGAAAGCAAGTCATTAAAACATGGCACATTCCAGTCCCGGACGTATGGGCACAGCTGTGAGAAAGTGCAGGTCCACAGTCCAGCACAGCAGAGCTCAAAGCCTCCAGTGTGCTTCAGTCCTCCAGGCTCTGCCCGTGGTTCTCCATGAACCTTCCTGGGAAGAGGCTGGGGAGAGCAGAGGGGCTTTTCTGCACCGCAACTCTGATTCCCACTCTTGCAAGCCACCACCAGCTTGGGCAGGCACAGTACAGCTTGCAAGACGCAAAGTGTTTGTGTCCTTACAAATAAAAGCCAAGGCAAAGCCTCAATGGATTTGCAAGTGGAGCTGCCTCCCCCGAGCCAAAGCTCCCACACAACCACAGAGGAATTTCAGCATGCACTGGACCAAAATTCCTCAACTTCCTCCAAACAGCAAACAGCTCCTCGCTGAGAAATCTCGTCTGACCTTTCACATCACTTCATTTCTTCTGCTCTGCAATTAAAAAGTGGCAGCAGCACAGCACGGCCATCGATTTTTGCACAATTTCTCTACGGAAACACTGTGGGCCACTGAAGATCAGCTTGGGAGTGCTGAAGTAAATCAAATCTCTGTGTGGCATAGTATGTGGCACCCACATTATACTGCTCATGTCTAAGCTCAGACGACACCATCGGTGGTTAAATTACACCCCAAAAAAGACACGGTGCCTACCAATGCAGAACCCCTGAAGGCATTTCAAGCCAAGCAAGGAAACTGGCACAGTCGGAAAGAAGAGTCTGCCTAGTTCTCAGTTTGGATCCAAACTGAGCAGGAAGGTAGATAGCCCAAGCTCTCTCTCAAGCTCCTATGAGATGTAATGCTGGGCAATTTTCAAAACCATCCTTCAAGAAAGGATTTTTGTTTGAAAGTGTCTTAAATCCCCTGGAGCCAGCACGACCCTACAACCGGTTGCTGTAGCACATTGTATGTCCCTGTCATCGCTCTGCCTTCAACACCTCCTGAACCCAGGCAGTTAGAGAAAGAAACCGGCAATGCAGACGGGCAGGAGACCTCTCTCCATTGGGTTAACAAATTCCTGATGATATAACGCTGACTTCCCAACAAGCTAGGGTGGGAGGGTGGAAATTCAAGACAAAATGCACAGTGATGAATTTCTCCTTTTTGTAGAAGTGTCAGGCATCACAAGATGGATTTGTAGAACAAGGATCCACAGGAGGAAAAGCTGAGGAGAGTACATGAGAGACCTTGTGATTTAGGCCAGGTATAAGAGCAAAATCCTTTAAATGGACTAAGATAAAAAAATTAAAATTCACTTAAGTAATATACGTGATGCCATACAGCTCTGGACATAGTGAACTTGTATCTAACAGGTAGTCCAAGCTAAACTAGAAGCTGTTTCAGGTAAATCACAAGCCAAGCTGGCTGTGCAGAGCAGTTGGTGAGAAAAATAAGGATCCTGACTGGCAAGGAGTTCAGATTTCCTTGAACTTTCCAGTCTGCCAGTTCATCCGTATTCTCTGAATGCATTATCTCTGCTTGCACGGTTCACTGCAGCCTTTTATTGTCATCTTATCTCCAGCCTCTTCCTGTCCCAGCTTCAAAAAGAATATTTAACATCACCAAACAACAGGGATGAGCTTAAAAAACAGTATATATACACACACCAGTCCAAACTCTTTGGCAACCTGGCTGTCCAGCACACTTGCAGAGGCAGGATGGGGTTTTGCATGCAGAGATGAGGAGAAACCATCTCCCCCATCTGATGATGACAGGATAACAACAGTCCCCCAGTGCCTTGAGCGCAGCTTGGTAAAGAGCGCAGGTCAAATCAGACCTATCTGCAGCCCATCAATAATCTCAAGCTAGGCAGCATTCACTGGGTTTATGGGAGGAAGAGAAAAGGCGAACACATTTCAACTACATTTGTGCCAGGACCATAAAACATGGTCTACTCTCGGGTACGATGGACTAATTACGCAGCCTATCCGCAATCCATGTTGCAACGCTTTTAGGACAACAACTGTGTAGCAGCCAATTCCTGCAGTTGTATTTGTGACAGCACACTGAGAAGTGTTTCCGAGGAGCTAGAGAAAACAACTTTCTCTGGCTGAGGAGATCATGTCCCAGAGAAGACCTTGTCTATGGACAACATGCATTCATGACTACTGGGAGAAATCTCCATGCCTATCAGACCAGCAAGACGGATCCCAGGTGGCAGGCAGCCCTCTCCCTTGATAGCACAGGAGGATGCACAGATCTGCAGGGGCATAGACCCACAGCAGCCAGTCAGGCACCGACAAGATGCCTGGAAAGGCACCTAAGCTGCCCCACTCAGCAATGTGGAGGACAACAAGCCCTACAGCTCTTCTCCTCTGCCAGTTTAAAAAAAAAAAAAAAAAACAAAACCAAAAAAACCCAAAAAAACACAACAACAAAGCCAAAAAACTCCAAACTCCCTGGTCCCAGCACCTCCCACACTGGCCAGGGCTCATGAGTCACAGCCACAACCAGAGCCCAGCCTGCCGCTATGGGATTTTTGCGCAAGCCTGTATCTGTCCAGGAAGAGCGTGGTTATGACACCAGAGGCTCCATTCGAGACAAACGTAATCTCCCGAGATAAGGCTTGCCTGTGGTGAAAGGAAATTGGCTGCTTTGTTTCAAACCAGACCTCCATTGTAAGTACCTTTTTGCATATGCTTGCATCTCCTCCGCTAAGCTGCTCAGCCCAGTGGGTCAGCACTGGGGCTCGTGCAACAGCAGAGCCCGAGAATAAATCACTGCAGCGGGCTCCCCGCCAGCACACCCGGCGGCAGCAAGGGCTGCGGTCTTCTGTGAAACAGCCCTCCCTGGGACTGACTTAATTGGACCCTTTAGACTTGCTTCACATTTCCAAAAGGGGCCACTGTCCCCCATCACTATTTGCTCATTGCAGAAGCAAACTCAGGAGCCCTATCCATCAAAGCCTGATGCTAACGAAGACCAGTAACCAATTAGCAATCCCCCAACTGCCTCATCAGGGGTTTCTAAACCTAGATGTGCTGCAGGGTGTTCACCTACTCTGGCTACACTGCAAGTCTCTTGCAAAGCAGCTTGAGGTTGTCCAGGCTATTCAAGAGTTGGGTTATTTTTAGGGCTCCAAATTATGTAGGGATATCCGGGAAGACTTCACAGATCTAGTCCAATTCCCACAGAGTGCAAGACCAAATTGCTCACAAACTCATTTTATCCTCAAGGGTTTTTTCTTAATGTTTGGCTTATGCCCTCCTGCTTTCATTGGTATTTTAATTCTTTTAAAAAAAAATCTCATTAACCATTATTTTAAAAGGAAAAATATGCTGCAGTCTTTGTGGGTGAAACAGATATTTTAAAGCATTTCCCACATTGGGAATGAAGATCTAGAACGTCTGAAAAGTCCATTCACATCCTGCCTTTCCTGGTAGCTTTGGGCTGTTACCACAGAAAACAGAGGAGGAAAAAAGGATGGAGACATCTTTAAAGGTACATAGGCAGGAGAGAGCACGATGGGTGATTTAGGCTACAACTTAGCCTTTGCAGAGATGGCAGTTACAACACAAACATTTGTTAACTCGCCCCAGTCCACAGGCAGCATTCACGTCCGTTCCCGCGTGGGTATCTGTGCCTCCTTATGTCCCCGAACACTACATGGGCTTCGCGAGAGCCGTCTGTCCCAGCTGCAGAACAGGGACCACATCGGAGAGACCTCAGCTCTGTGGTTCAACCACCTTCCTGCCTCCCGGGCTACTCTTTCCTTTCCTGTCTGAGAAATACTTCAGTTCCATTTTCTAGCTCTGCTCTTTCAGTCATCTCATCTCCCAGTTGGGGCTCATGCTGGCTCATACTCCTTTCAATTTCAATTAGGCCATAGCAAAATTTTTGTATTTTTTTCCCCCCCTCTCACACCACAAATTAGCATCATCAGCCACTGCTGTTCTGCTCCAAGGGCTTATTCATGGATGCATCCAGATTACACCACCACTTTCATGAGCTGATTTAGACGGTGGGTTGCTGTTAACCATCAGTGACAGCCCTCTCTCTCCATCTGTCCTTCCGAGAGGATCACCTCGCATCTAGACACTGCCACTGCAGTCCCCAGCATCACCTCTGTGGGAGCCCCAGCTGGGTGCAGCTACTACAGACAGCAACTCTTGCAGATGCCCAAATTTATCTCCTCTAACTCCATGCACGTTCTTGACCAAAGAGGGAAACTATGTGCCTAACTTCAGCAACGTAATTACCTAAGATTAGCTGGAGTAAGTGCAAGGTGGTGTCCTTCAACCCTCCTGTTTGTGGAAGTGCCCTGGCCACGCTGGCCTGGCCAAGATCACTAGAAGCATGCAAGCTGGAGCATCCTTGCTATGAGCAAAGCCAACACTGGCAGAGGAAGGAATACTCCACAAAGCTGGAATTCACCCCTCCTCCTCTTAATCCAAAATAGCCCCATCACCAGCTCATCGGGCTCACTCAGAACTCAACTGCTCTGGGGTCAGACAAGGAGAAGGAAGTTGTAGGCTGGTGATGTGCTGTGAAGGTAGCAGCGTGTTTGCTGAAAGTGGTAGCACCGAAAGGTTAATGCAAAGAGGCTCCTAAGGATTGCTAATGATTTCCGCCTTTTTTTTTTTAAATTAATGTAAAGCTGCCTGAAGGCAGAACCAGACACTCGGTTATTGAATCTATACCCAAATAAAGTGACTGTGCACAGCCTGGGGACAGTTGATGTATTAAGGCAAGACCACAGCAACTCCCTGGCCCGTTCATGACACCAGCATTCGCTCCCCACTGCAGCCGGCGCAGCCTGCTGCATGCTGCTGTGCGGAAAACAAATGATACTAACTCACTTGTCTACAGCGTATTATGTTTTGAAATATTTATTGCCACCCCAATCGGAAGAAAGAAACATTTCTCTCTTGGACATAATGAAGAACACATTTCCAGTACTTAACAGCTGGAAGCTAGAAAGGTGGCCAAAGAAAATCCCTAACTTTTTTATTTTTTTTTCTTTGAAGTAAGCATATGGAAAACTCATTTGCTGGGGAAGAGGAACCCTCCCAAATCAACCTGGGGAAAGAGTCAATTAAACTTGGTCACAATTCACAGGCAAGAGCTGATAAGATCATACCATGAGTGTGATATCAACAATGTGTCTTCTGTCTGCCCCTGGCAGCTCGACTGCAGTAGGATGAAGAGACACTGCGTTTATTTAATGAAATGCAGCAACTCCCCCAGGCAGAGATTTTCAGTATGGTTTCCATCAGCCACTGAAATATCAGGGAATTCTTTAATCTCCACCCCACATCTCTTCAGCTGATACACTCCGGCCTAATGTGTTCCTCTCCACCAGGGCCAGCAAGTGAGCCCCCCGCCACCCCCTCAGGTGTACCCAACAAGCTTCAAGCTGACCCTGGGACGAGCTCCTCCAGCCCAAGTCAGCATGAACACAGCAGAGGGAATGACAACTGGCACACACACTTGCAAGCATGCATGCAAAATACTGCTTTGTCCAGGCCAGATGCTCACACTAAACAACCAGGGAACCTCTATTCTTTCCAACCGCGGTTACACCATCGTGCTCTGCACCCTGAGTGCACCCCAAGGTCTGGAGCCAGTCACTGATTAAACATTGCAGAGCAGCGGTGTTGAGCCGTGGTGGGAGGAAGCGGGGCTACGCATTATTTGCTGACACAGACCCGTGCCCTTCATCATGTGTGAATCGCAACAACTTAAAGCTCATGCCAGGCTGCCCAAACCTGCCCCCGCTCTAGACACCTCTCCTGGGGAGGCTACGGCAGGTTGTGCCGGATGGGCGCTCCCAGGACAGTGCTTCTTGCCCCCGCACCTCCAGGAAAGCCCTGCTGTTGGATGCACCAATTGCTTTTCCCAGAAGTGCGAGCAGCTGACGAGAACAGAAATGCTCTGCTTTGGATGGGCTGTCTGGGAAAATGTTTCTGCTCTGAATTTCATGACAGGTTCGAATTCTTTCAGAGGGAGGACTAATGTGGGGTTGTTTTTAAATATGCACTGTGTTATTGTAACTAATAACAGGAAATTAATGGATCGCTATGTGGTGGGACAGAAGGCAGTCCCTCTGGGGCAGGCTGCTGACTGTCCCCACCATGGCTGTATCCCACGTGCCGGCTGTCGCTGCTGGCTGTGTAGCGGAGACTGCCGAAAGCACTGGACACCCCTCAAAGGGCCAGCAGCAGATGCAAGGGAAGAGGGAAGGCACAATCCCGAACCAAAGTCTTCCTGTGCACCCCATCCAACGTTCTCTGTCTCCCACAGCTGTGGGGCAACCAAAGCCCAAAGCCTTTATCTGGGTTTGTTGCATCTACCCTGGACACCAAAGGCACTTCCAAAATGAAGTGTGCCACCTCCCCTGCCTTGGGGACAGGCAAGAGACTCCCTCCTCCCTTACTGGACCCCTGGCTGCCATGCACCAGCCACTGGGAGAAAAGCTGCTTCTGGCAAATGCAAGACATTTCTTTTTGAGAAACAGAGTTAGCTCACGCTGGTTTCCAGCATTCAGTTGTGTATCTCAGCAGGCAACCAGGCTTTGCCAGAACAAACAGGACATCAAATAAACAACACATTAAGACGAAGCACGCTGCAGACACGTGCGGTCACTCTGGTCTCAAGCCTCAGTGGCTCCCGTGGCTCAGACATCTGCAGCTGCTTTGCTTTGCTTGCCATAGAGCCCTGCTTTTCTCTGACCTGCCTCAGGGCTGCCTTGGAGGTACTTCATTGCAGAAACTGGTTCTTGCTGCTGACAGACAAATCCAGCTCAAATGCAACAGCTTCACTTAGCTGAGGACTGACGCTTTCAATACACCGCCAGCTATCCTGGTCAGAAAGGTACCAGCACACAAAGACAATGCCAACCGCAAGCAGCGTTACTCCAGTAAGCACTTCTGCTCAGTATCAAGCCAAAAGCAGCACTGATCCACCTGCTCACAGTTTTAACACTGAATTTCTGGCCGGTGAGACACGCACAGTCCCCAGCAGCCAGGGACCAGAGAAAGAGCCACAGCCCAAAACTTCAAGCCCAGCAGTGTGTTTCAGGTCATGCTTCTGACCTAGTTTCAAATCTGGGCGTTTTCTATTCGCGGGGAGCTGCGCCGCAGCGCCCGGCCATGCTGCCGGCAATGCACCTGTCACCCCCTCTCCCTTTCAGCAACCTGACCCAGGGCAGCTACACCACAAGTGCACTCGCATCCTGTCCTGGCCCTGGGGACACCGAGGCACGCAGGGCAGGAACACTGGACTGCACCAGGTCTCAGTGCTAACGTGAGACGCAGACACTGGGACATAGGGAAAATAAACCCCAAAGCCTTTCCAAAACCGGCACCAAAGACAGCGTCCCAGTCTGCACACCAGCCATCTCTTGTTTCCTCCTTCCCAGTGGTGTAGGTACATAACTGATTGGTCCCACGACTGCAGAAATCCAAGCCCTTAGCCCCATTCCCATGTTCAGAAAACAGCATCACCACGGGGATTTACAACCCATCAATGCAAGAAAAAAAGGGACCCCAATTCAAGTACTAGTTATGGATACAGCATAAGCACAGGATTACAAACTGAGCATGCCCTGAACACCCAAGTGCGTGTCCTCACTGAAGAGGCACAGGCAGCTTATCTCCATCAGGCTCCAGGATTTGCTCTGCCATTCAGGCAGGGATCGTGAAAGGGGCAGCACGCAACTGCACATGGGGAGGTGCACGCTACCCCGCTCTGCTGCTGATCACCACCTGCATCTGTAGTGCTCCTCTGAGCCACGGAGCAAGAACAAAAGACACAAGGCTATTATTTTGGAATCAGCAGTAGCATTGCTGTAGCATGTCATCCTACTATAAGATTAACAAGAAGCTTTTAATGACCTGGTGTGACTATCCCAAAACACCTTTACAGCAGCTGCAGAGAGCAGCCATTTAACTTCTACCCTTTGCTGAACACTCCCAGTTCTTCTGGAGGCAGAGTCCTTGCGAGTACAATTTAGCATTGAATACAGCAGCACATATAACACCGACAAACACTGGGGGTCAATAATAACTGGCTGTTGGGAAGAAGTGGTATCCCTCAGCAGGATGCACACTAACCTGAGTGGGTTTGGCTCACAACCTGTTAGATAGCTGTACTTTGCAGTCCAAGGGAGGCCACTGTACTGTACGGCTCTGCTCCCAAGGGGAGCTTTATAAATATTTTCCAGGATAAACATTTGTAAATAGTGTCTTTCAACTTGTTTAAGACCAGATCCTTGATCTCCTGCTTTCAAAAAGAGTCATCATCTTCAAAGGAGGGGAGGCAAAGCCATTCATGCAAACAGGGTAGCTACAAGCAATCCACACTGTTCGGCACTTGTCTCCAAAGCTGTTGTGGTGGGTGTTTATATTAGATGGTGTGTCTACCAGGCACAGCCAAAGCCTCCCCGCTGTGATGCCTCCCAGCGCTGTTCCCAGGCACCCGGTGCACTGCCCTGACAGCCTCCAGAAATCCGATCTGCCTGGGGATATGCGATCGCCTCCATACCTCTGCTGCTGAGGGACAGGGGTCACATTCTGCTAAGATCACAGCAAAGCAGACTGGCATCTGACTCTGAGCCTCATGGTTCATGAAATCAATATATGGGCCACAGTAGTAATTTCACCTCCTCTGCTCTTTGAAGAGTTCCCTCCCTTCCCCTTCTGCCAGCCATGAAGCCAGACTCTGGGTGGTCCCTTCCAAGACTATAAATTGGCTTGTTGAAAGCCTTAGCAAAAGAAAGGTCAGATGCCTTATAAACTGAACAAAACCAGTTATTCAAAGGATATGCACATCCACACAGCTGCTTGCACCACAGCAGGCATCGTACCTCATCCAGACATACCTATGTTCCACAGGTTTCCCCCAAAACAGCACATGAAGATGCAGCTCTTGGTGCCGCGCCCCAAACCTTCAGCTCTGGCTACAGAATGGGGCAAAGGTGCTGCGAGTTGTGGAGCTGCTGCCCTTCACTAGGGATCGTAACCCCCCCCATACAGAAAACAAACCTCTTAGAAAGCAGAGCTCAGCCTCGGCCCTCTCCACCTCAAAGGGTCAACAAGCAAGCAAGACGTCCTTGCAAGGAACAGCCATAAAACCCAGTCTTGTCCGCAGGTTCAGCCACAAGAGGGCAACAGCATATATACACAGAGGGACACACACCTGCACATGCACACACACACCTGCACACACACGCACACACCAGGCTGATCCAGAGCCTGGGGGCTACCAGGAGGTGACTGTGTGCTGTGAAACCACTGCTGAATGCTTACTGGAGGAAAGGGAAAGAACACAGAAGCAACCGCAATACTTCTCATCAGAAACAGTAATTTCATAAGCTGGGCAGGACACCAGCCACACTGTCATCGTAGACAGCATTGCATGTGACCAAAAGGCACAGCAGAGCGCATGGGGCTGCCCAGCCCCGGCTTGGCTAGAGGCACTGACTGCATGGATAGCACAGCCCTGTCCCAGCACCTGGAGCACCCCAGGCTGCAAAAGTACGTATGCTTACTGGTTCCACATCTGCCTGGAATCACTGAAAGCACTTCCCAGGACTTCCCAGTCTCCTTATTCTGATGGTTGGAAAGAAGGACAAGGCAGAGACAAGGGGACACAGAGACCATACAGACACTTGACAGCAACCTTCAAGCCAATTTTCAGCCCCTTTCCACGAGCTGACATCCACACGAGAAACTACAACTTTGTGCTGCGCAAACATGCTGCAAGTTCTACTGCCTCAGACCCTTAAAAAAAAAAAAAGAAAAAGAAAAATTGCCTTGCAGAAACCCCAACTGCCCAGCAATTTGGAAAAACCCAACTGTCCTACAGGCGCTCCTATTGCTCTCAGTCTTGCCTGTTGCTGTAAACCATACAGCATCACTGCAGGGCAACCACACATTTACAGCTTGCTCAGCCCCTCCTGCTTCTCTGCTCCCACTGCCCAGGCCTGGGACGGAACAGAGATAAGGGGAGTGCTACGGAAAACACAAGGGCTTAAGAAAGCTGTGATTTAGTGGAGATAAAAGGTCTGGGTGTGTAAGCACACACCACTGAAAAAGACCACTGCTGAAAGAAGGAAGGGCATGTGCGATGGCATGTGTCCAGGGTGGGGGCATAGCACAGGTATGTCATTTACTTGGGAGGATAAAAACAAGTTTTTAAGCAATAGCTGCATTGTCATTCTCATGGCGCCAGTCTGATGAAATAGGTCCAACTGACCTTCCATGGAAGTGGCTCTCTGCAGATGGCTCGTGGATGTCAGAGCAGCCCAGCACGTGCAGAGAGGGGGGCCCCAGAGCTCAAATGAGTGCCCTACTCTTCTGGCCCATGCTCTAGGATAACCACTCAAACACTTCAGGCAAAAAGCAGCAAAAAGGGAAGTAAAGCCACATGGGTCTTGCCTGCAGCACCCATCTACCCTCCCTGGAAGCAGACCTGCTTCTCTGCTGGGCAGGCTACAGCACCTGCCTTCACCGTGGTTTGGGTGAGCAGCACATGCTAGAAAAGGCTGGATTTGCAGCTGCATTTGTCAGTGCAAGAGGCCCCGATCTGCCCTTTGCTCACATTAAAGGTAACAGACAACTGACTTGAAATTTCTTTGTGCAGGCTGATCACCTCCAGGGAACAGTCTCCAGTCCTTGTGCTCGTGGTATGAATTTAAGCTACACTCTGGATCACGAACACAGAGGTAGACCAGCATCCTCCTCTGACCTGGGCTGATGGTGTTACAAACCCAGCCTCACTGAAAGCTTCCAGCACACTCTTCTAACAGCTGCACAGACCTGCTACCAAAATTGTTTGAGATAACTTGGCTCATTGGCTGAAGAAGGCTAGTGACAAAGTGATGGGGGAAGAAAATAAGGAATAAACTGGATAGAAAAAAATCACATCTCCGAACAACATGGGAGGTGATCCCATCTCTGCACCAAGCTCAGAGAGCCAGAGGGAGCCTGCTAGAAACAGAACTGCAACAACTGAGGCTCTGCAGAGTCCAAACTAGCTCCAGTTTCCTACCCAATAAAGCTGAACCAAGCATTTCAGCTGCCAGTCCCAGGGATAACATAAGCCAGGAATAATATTTCGGTGTAGCCCTTGCTCTGAGCACACAATTCCCCTGGCTCCTTAATACGACATACTAAGTTTTCACACTGTTAAGGGGAAAGCAAACAGCTTAGATGTTTCTGTTCCTACATAGGGCTCTCAAGCACATTTGCTGCATATCTTATCAGCACAGCTTTAGCAGCCTAAGCTGTTTCAAGACTTTGGCCTTCAGAAACCTGGAGACGGGGGTGGAAAAACCCTCTATTCATACTTACCAAAGCATAGCACGTTTTCAAGAGGACGTTCCTACCATCCAGAGCAAAGAAATGTTCCCAACTGTACATTCTATGAGTTTAGTTAGAGCAAGTAATATTAATCCAGCTTCACTGTACAAGACAATTTAAATATTCTTAGGAGTTCCTGGGCCAGTCTACAATTGAAACAGAGAAGCCAGACAAAAGAATATTTGTTTCTGCTTTGGACAGCTTGCAGGATGGTTTACACCCAGAGTTTTACAAGCACAGCTACATCAGCTAGGACCACAAGCTTCTTGGGACGGGCTCTCCAAAGCATGCTAGGAGCTATACAAATCTGGGACCTGCTCCATAACCAGACATTCTAGGCCCTGCAGTGCTAAAAATAAAAAAAAATATTACTATAAAAGAGCTATAGTAAGACCCTTTTCAGTACTGACAAAGCCTTGCTGATTTGCTAAGTTTATTCAGGAAGCCCTTGGCTAAATCATGGGCTGAAAAAAGAAACACCCAAGTCCCTTTCCATAGCATACAAATAGGATTTTGTGCTTTAGACACTGGATGAGACTTCAAACACTTCCTGCTCTTTCTGCGGTCAGCAGTGACTTAGATGTCTGAAGTTCCCAGAGCTTTCTGGGGGGCCTGAGGCAGTGATGCAACGATCCCACCACAACACAGCAGACACACAGATAAATGCCACCTGACCTACTATGACAAACAGAAGTCAAATCTTCTGTCTCACAGGGCACAGCGGGCAGAGCAAGGTGTTGGAGCATGAGCCCAGGCACCAGCCCGCTGCACTGCCTGCTTCACCAAGGAAAAGCTGTCTCACCCTCTCTATACAGCCCATGACGCCATCACCCCAGAGCCCTGGGCATCACTGCTTTGGCCATACCAAGGAGCTAAAACCCAGACACTGCAATTCACTACTTTTCTTGCCACCATCGTTACAGCTCTGAATTTGTTACAAAAAGGCCTTCTGCAATCATGGCAGGACTTGGGTGTCACCAAGAAGAGCAACCAGCTACAACATGCTGAATGGTGCAGGGGCAACCATCTTCTTAACCAGACACCTGAGTTCTCTTAGAAAACCCAGTCCTGTTGCAAGCTCAGCTCTTAATTCACCTAAAAAAACCCCCAAGACTGATTTCAACCTTGACAAGGCACAACTTGCACAGCTGTGACACAGCCATTTCCCAAAGAGAGGATTTCAGACCCAGCCTGTCTGTAGCCCACTCAGGCCTTCTCTTTTCTTGCATTTATGGGATCAAAAAAAACCCAATCCCAACATCATGCATTTCACTTCCAGAGCTGCAGGAAACCCACTCCAAGTTGCATGTCAGCTTCAGCTCCAAGGGTTTCCTTAGGCTGTCCTTTCAGTGACAAGGAGAACAAAGCAACCTTGGCAACTGGCCACACTACAAGCAAGTATTTCCCCCATTCCCTTGAATGGAATGGATATCCTGTCACAAACCTGTGCGCATGGGAAGGGTGCGGAGGGGAAGGAAACGGAAGAGGATGAATTAGCTAAAAATTGGCACAAAGTGAGAGGTCTTAGCTTGCCACCAAAGCCACTGAAAGGCTTTTCATTTCAAATGGCCAAATGCCAAAGATGAATGACTCACACAAAACTCAGAGGAGTCCCAAGCCCTTTGGCACCCAAGAGCAGTATACCTAAGTCCTTCCTCCATTCGATTTGGAAGAGGATACGGATGCTCCAGCTCTGACACCTTATTTCTGGCTGCTTCTGAACCCAGTTCTAGGAGGTAGCAAATGACGTTTCCTTTCTGCTCTCCATCCCCTGTCTTTCTTACGTCTACTTTGTCCATTCTCAAGGCCAAGAGGTTTTGGAAGGTCCATTTCTGGACCACCACCAAGCAGCAACTCCAGGTTCCACACGTACAGAGAAGACCCAGCTCCAACAGCAAACGAGTCTCCTTTGCACCGCGCATTAGCTCCCTGCACCAAACCCAACCAAACCAAGCTTCCAGACATTTCAGCAACATCACTCCTCTGTAATTCTTCTGCATGGTTCCTGCAAGCCTTGACAACGCTGGGTTTAAAGCTACAGTTGTTAGCAGATTTCAACAAAGCCAAACCCGACACGTGCAAGCAGGTTTATTCTTCTAAAAATCTGTGTTATAGCCCTGCACTACGTTAGCATTCGTCAGCAAGTTTCCCCACCATGACACTGCCGTTCAGAGCCGGGTTAGCTGACCCAACAGCAGCACATACCAGGGCTGTAGCAGGATTAACATTCCCAATGCCACCGCTAACACCAGCGGAGATCTACAGCTACAATGTTTGCAATGGCAGTTCTTGCTGCTGTTCGGACATACAAGGCTCAAGAGAACACAGGTTTTGTACTCGTGATCCCCCAAGAACCCCTCTGTATTTACAGTCCCATTTACAGACTTGAAGCAAGCCTACTCCAAGGCAGAAAGCAATGACTGGTAAAGAAAGAAAAAACAAAACCTATCCTGGAGTCCAGCCAAAATCTTCATACCCACTAAGTTTGGGTGGATGCAGACTTTGTAAAAGCCTGGAAAAAGATTAAGGAGCAGCTTTAGCAAACTGTCAGGACAACAACAGTGAAGTCATGACGAAGCCAGTGATACAGATTTCTGTTTGCAGTCATGTGTCTGTGTTTACAGTCTGCAACTATGTGCAAATACCAGAAAGCCATTCTTTTCCCCTTCCCATCAGGGCTTGGCATCACATGCATTTAACTAGATCCAAGAGATGCCTACCAGCAGCATGCCAGCTGTTTTTTGGTCACAGGGCATGCTCCGATCCACAGTGACGGGAACTTGTAGGAGCCCATAAATAGAGATCAGCTGAGTATGCGTGTGTGTGTGCGTAAGGGAGAGCTCTGTATCAAAGCAGGCAAAGAAAGAAACGAGAAGGAGCAACTAAATCCACGTGTGGAAAATTGTGGCAACTCTAGGGGGTTTCCTGTTCACCTGTCACTGCATGGGTTATGCAAACAATCACTGAAAAAGCTCAGGATGCCAAGCAGAAGACGCAGAATTATTCTCAGGCAGAGTACACCAACTAGAGCTGAGTTATACGCACAGACTTTGCCAGTAGATCTGCTCCGTTAAAGATATGGCTTTCAGCATACATAGGTACAATGGTAAAAAGCCATCAATGATATGTAGATCATCTAGGATAAAGGCAACTTATTCTAACAGAAACTGTTCCAACTTCCAGATAACCACGTACACCATGCATCACAGGCAAACATATCCCTGCAACAGGAGCTCAGCTAATTTAACCCTGCTGGCAGAGAGTCACAGATTCTCAAGGTAGATGTGGCTAGGAACAAGAGGTATGACACTTCCTGCCACATCCATGAGACTCACGTCTCCCACGGATGTTTTGTTATTCGACAGAGGGAAGGACAAGACAGCCAAACTGCCATCCTAACACTGTCCTCCAGGAGCTCCGACCGACAAGCCCCGGCAAGCCTTGTTGCAGCAGCAATTGCTGGCTCCCGTTAGGTGCTTGTCCTCCCTGCCAGAGGCTGTCACCTCTAGGCAGACCTGTCAGGGAGAAGCATGTCCCCATCCCTGCTGCTCCAGAGCCACCTGGCATCCTAGCAGTGGCAGCACTGTGCTGGCAGGCAGTTTGCTACACACCCTTGCTGACATCAAGTAGGTGATATCCAGTCCACCTAGACAAGATAACAAACCATCTCAGAAGAGGACTGAGAAGGGAAGTTGACCCTGAGTTCCTAAACTACACCAGCAGCCCCACCTCTGTTCTCCCTGTCTCTGGGTGGCTGCCTTTCCAAAGCAGCGTTCACAGCGTTGGGGTTCTTGGCAGGAACAAGCACAGTTGCTTCCTGTGCTGCACAAACAGGAGCTGGCACCATCCAGACCCACCTTCCATTAGCAGTGACCTCATGTTAACAAAGGCCTTTTTTTATAGTCACGCTTGGCAAGTCCTTCTAGGAAGCACAAAGTAACGTCATTCCTCCCATCCTTGTCAGAGTCTCTGGTGACCACAGCACTGTCCTCACCTTGTACAGAGTCATCCATGTACCACTCTCAAGGCCTTGTTCTCCTCCCTGGATCTCCCAGTATGACAAATCCCTGTTCCAGTCCCTCCTCTCTAACCGTCCTCTCAGCACACTTCCAGAAGCAAAAACTCAGTTAACCAGGTCTGTGTGAATAGGCCACATTTTGCTAATTAGCTGCCACTGATCTTGAATCTACTCATAAGCCATTTAGAAAGACTCATACTGGGCACGCGCCTCTCGCTTGTGTCTTCCTACTGGTCTGCCTTTTATTTTCTATCAAACGGGAAGCAATGTAGTATTTATTGCACTGCTTGGCATCACACACAGGAGGGGAGGTCTGGAATTTGAAGGGCACTCAATCCAGAAAACAGGAAACAGCTGAGGATCAAGGCTGGGCACAGCCTGGAGGCCCACATTTATGACTATGATAAAAGGATAAGGCAGAGATGAAAGCAGGGCTGAGCCAGGCTTGGTAAAGCATCAAAAGAAAGGTGCAGGGGGCTAGAACAGGCTTGAAAAAGCAGAGAAGCTGACTAGGCAGATGATCAGAAGTGTATTTAGCATCCTCCCTGCCAGACCGGTGGATCTGAGCCAGCACATAGCTCTGCCAGAGCCGCGGAAGGCAAGGACGGCTCCCAGAAGCCTGCCCCAGGAAGCAGGCACAGCCCAATCGAGGGGCTTCTCATTGTGATCAGGACAAGCGTCAAGAACTGAACTGACTGTGCAATGCCACAGGATGAGTGTGTCTCCCAGCCCACACCTGGGTCACACAAAGAGCACGACTGGCAGCACCTCCAGGCTCACAGCCCGTGGCTTCAGCAGCATGCACTCAAGTGCGTGTTCAGGGCATGAGTGCACAGACAGCCAAGCACCCGCTGCAGTGGTGAGGGATGCTGTCACTTGCTGGAGGAAGAGGACGGACAGAAGAGAAGGGCTCCACAGGGCCAAGCCAAGAGCTGCCCTGGGGGCTTAACTCAAGAAATCACGCTCTTCTGCAAACAATTTTGTACTCACTGGTCTGGTGCCGTGCAGGCTCCAGCACACAGGCTGCGCACAAAAAAATGGAGACAGACCCAGTATTCCCATTTTGGAGATGGGACAAGCCAAACTGCAGAAAATGCTAACCCACTTACCTGGACGCCAGCATGCTCCATGTCAGAGCTATGAACCTCTCCAGTTCCACTGGGTACACTGACCTTCACAAAACACTCCGTGTAACATCTGTCTGAAGTAGGAAAACACCACTCTCCAGTAAACAGAGGCCTGACCTAGATGGTTCTGGTCTGTTTTAACTTGCCTGGTACAACCACAAACAGGCCGGACAAAGCTGACCCCTGGAGCACACCGATCTGCACACATTCACACCCGATTCAAGGCACACTCCTGTTTACCAGCCCAGCCAAGCAGACACTTTCCAGGAGAACAGCAAGAAATTACAAGGCTTGCCTTCCAGCTATTCATTACAAACTAAAGCCTCCCATACGCCAGCTTGCAGCTTGCCTGACCTCTTCCCAGCTCGTGCTCGCCCGGAGGCTTTCTCCTAATCTTTGAAGAATCCCAGGGAGTTCAGCAGGAACAGGCAGCCTGGAGGGAAGAGGGAGCTTCATGGCAGGAGACCTCACCATCAGCCTCCTCATTTCTCATCACACCAAAATTAAAGATAGGCAACAATATCTAGGAAGAAATTACAGTGGAAATCCTGCATGCACTTCTTAGAAACAGAGTAATTATCCTTTCATCAGTCATTACCCAGAGCTGCTCGCC
>JAVKLA010000010.1:28627790-28641160 GCA_034782735.1 Sagittarius serpentarius
ACACCTGAATTCTCCAGACCTGGTTCAGGTCTAGGCAGAACAAGCACAGCCTCTGGGAAGATTAAGCTGTTGAAGCACAAGGGTCATTTGTACAGGATGCAAAGGATGGGCAGAAACACTCTCTTTGGAGGCCACAAAAGGTGCCAAAACGCTGAGTGATCTGCCAAGAGCACCCTGCTCTGCTGGGAGCCTTCTCTGTGCTCACAGCCTGGCAGACACGAGGCGTGGCAGGTCTTTCGGGAATCAAAAGTTACAAGTGAAATATCATCTACTCATTGCAGCTCTGGAAAACTGATTTTAAGCAGTACTGGTTCATGACTTAAGTAAACGTGACACACAATTAAAATTCATGTGTCATCCATGATTTACCTAAACTGATATTCTGCACATCTCTTCCCTTACAGCAACCAACGACAGCAGTAACAAAGACGAAAGAAGTCTCAGCCTTGGCTACTCTGGATCCCAGAGAAGCGAACTTGGCATTCAACTTGGCAAGGCTGTTTGAAAAGGAGAGGATGGGTCTGCTCTTGCTGCCTGACGAGACAGATCCCCACTTGATTAACTATCAGGCACTCCCTTCTCACTCACCTGAACGGTTCCCACACAGCCACTGGAGCCAGGAATCCGGTGGGAGCTGGCAGAAACACGGAAAGGTCGAGAAGGGGCAAGCAAAGGCAAAAAATGTCCTCTTATCAGCAGGAGGAAAAAAAATCTGCTGGTCCGGGTCAGGGGACCTTCAACTTTGAAGAAAACAGAACAGCCTTCACAAGCTAAGTTATTTCAAACAATAAGGGGGAAAATATATTGGGAGAGAAGAGAAGATCCATACACCTGGGCTCAGCGCCAGCTCCCAGTGCTGCGCTCTCTCACAGTCACACCTTTTCTGCTTTTTCCAGAGAAGCATTACAAATATGCACCCCACTTCCACTTGACAGTCATGTTAAAATACAGCAGCACTGAATGGGCTCTGTAGTTAAAGGGGAGCCACAGGCCATTTCAGATCAGGGAACTAGGATTCTGAAGCCTGTAAACGGACAAATAGAGATCTTGATCTACTTTTGGAGCATTTTATGGCAATTGCGGACAACTGTACACAGAAGGAGACTGTAGGCTCAGCTGTTGAAATCAAAAAGGATTTCCGCTCAGCCTGCTTAACATGCTTTATTTTTAATACTGCTTTTGCTCCAAGAGCTGGAGAACAATTTGGAGAAAGAATGTCTTTGTTAGAAATTTTACGCCCCAGCCCTTAAGGTGCAAAGGCTCACAGTAAATGTCGCTAAGCCGTCCTGCCCCTTTCCCACAGGGATACCCAAGCACAGCAAAGACCAAGTAGTCCTCACAGCAAGAGAAATTAAGGAAAACAAAAACTACATACAAAAAAACCCCACCTTAAATCTTCATCCATTCTTGCAACCCTCAATGAAAAACACATGCCAGGCAGATAAGGCAGCCTGTGGCCATGAGAAAAATGGAAGCTGAACATTTCCTAGCGATGTGTGCTGGGGAAAATGCAGAAGACATCCCCACCAAGAGGAAGGAAAGGAAGAGACTCATTTCAAGCTTCCCCCTGTGTTTAGCAAGAATGAACAAGGATGCCTCAGAGGGAAACGTCAGCAGCAGCTACATCACCCAGAGGTGGTAAGAGCTCTCACAGCAACCGAAACGAAGGTGCAAAAGGAAAAAAGGTGAAGGGAGAAATTTATTTAGTTTTCAGCTGAAAATTCTTCTTGGATGACCATCACCCCTATCCCACACCAAGCCGAGGTAAAGCAGCCACTAGGACAACAGCTCCATTCAAGAACAACCACCGGCTTTCTCTTGGGATTTTATGACTTTACTCATCAAGAAGGATTTTTCAATTAAGCAAGCCAGGGAACAAACATCAGACTCATCTATCTGCTGAAGACTTTTGCTGGGGACAGGAGGTAAGCCTCAGCCCATCACAGTTTGCAAGGCTTTCCTTCCAGCTGCCTTTCAAAGAGGGCTCCTGAAGATCTCCACCACCAGCTTCCATTACTATTTCAATTAAATGAAAATAAATGGGAGGCTAGAAACTGAGGTGAAAGAAGATCTCCAAGCACTGTGACACACAACGTACTATGGTCTGGTTCAGTGGTATTCCTTTAGCATTAGGCCAGGTGGCATTTTCGCCTACAGAACCCAGCCCAGATCTACCAAGGATGAGTAGGAATTTAATATTCATTAACAAGAAATCAGTTTGCACAAAGAGGATTGACTTGTTCATGCATGTCAACCATTCAGCCACATTCACAGAACCTGCAAGCATCCTGCACATCTAACCATTGCGCAAAGCTGGTCCCAAGGGGCCATGTTTGCAGTGCAAGAGGGAAAGGAAGTAGGTTTATGCCCTGGAAATCCACCACAGGAAAAACACTGACCTCCTTTTGAGAGGAGTTTCACAAGGAAAGACTGGCAGCCTGTTGGCCAAGGGCTGAAGAGTCTAGTGTGTATTGTGCCAATGAACACCTTTACTTTGAAGCTAGAAGAGCCTGGCAAGCATAAGTTAATCAGTTCAACAGAGGCCAGAAAAAAAATGGTAACTTTGGCAGATCCCATTGTAATTATTAGAAAATCCAAGAGGTACTTCTCAAGGCACCCCGTAAGCTACTGATCTACTCCCCTGCCTAGGTACATCTTACAGTGACTACAAAACACACCTTCAGACTGACCCGGGAGCTCAGCTCACAATCCTTTTCATTTCCTTTGTATCTTCCTGAGTTACCAGTGAATGCAATGGGTTTTTTTTCTTTTTAACCCTAAAGGGAGCTGCATGTAACAGCCTGGAGCTCTCCAAAGGAGGAGGTTTCTCTTCTCTCCTCAGTGGCAGAGGTGAATGAACATAGGTGTTTCTTGCCAGTGACTGGTGTGTAGATGAGGCTGCATGCCCTCTGTGCGGTATTGCAGAAGTAAATACCTTTGAGGTGTAAATCAAAACTCCCTGCAAAGCTTCAGTCGGAAGTACTGCTGTTCTCTAGCATCACCGGGGCCAGCAAACTCTGGGGATATGGGGGGAGATAGGGGATGCTATCCAGCCACCTTCTCACTGCAGTAATTAACCTCAAGCAAGCGCTGGCAGGAAGCTCCTGCTCTTGCATGACTGCAAGCATTCCTCTCTATAGAGTTTATGATAAAGCACCAACTATCCATAAACGTCTCTGGAAGGGCTGGCCCGGGTTCACCTTCATGCAAGGAAGATGTCAGGCCCTGGCAGGAAGCCAGCCATTCATGTTGCTTTAAACCTCCTGATTTTTGTCAGCTCTGACTCAAACGACCTTCTTGGGGGGGAAAAAAAAAAAAAAAAAGAATCTTCCATCACACCCTTTCCTCCCCTCCACCCACTGTAGCACTTAATCACAGCAGGATCACAGGGGACAATTCCCATGGTGGCAGTGAGTCATGGTCTCCTGTCCCTCTGCTCCCTGCACAGCCCCTTTGCAGCAGAGGAACTTTCCCATTTCTAGCTCGTGTGGAGGCTCCGGGCAGGAGAGAAAAGAGCTTGGAGCTAAACAGCAGTGGGGCAGGCTCAGGAGCCTTGGTCACAACATGGGCCTTCACCCTCCAAGCCAGGCAGAATGGCCAGTTCTGGGGACAAGTCCAGATTGTCCAGCCATACCACAAGGCACAACAGTGTCCTCCCAGCACATAGCACCCTTCAATTCTCCCACCCTGCAAAACCTGAACCGTGCTTCATCATGGTGCCACAATGGTGTATTCTACAGCAAATCCACGCAGTGGCCTAGCCATTCATCCTAAATGTACTAAAGTTTTAAGCACAAGGTCATGATTAAAAGCAAGAAAAAAAAAAAAAATAATTCCCTCTTCATACTCCCCTCCCAAGCAGCTCCTAAAATCCATTTAACTTTCCTCCTTGGAGCTGCTTGCCATATTTCTGGTGCTCAGACCCAGGTCTGACATGGGAACCCTGAAGTGACTTTTCCTCCTCTTCCAGCTTTTCCCACCACCAATTCTGAACAGAAAAATTACTTTTCCCCAAGGAGGCAAGAACAGACATGGGACCACCAGAAGCAATTCAGATACAACCCCCCCAGCAAATAATCAGACACAATCTCTTCCCATGCTGTGGTGGGAGCTCTGATCTGCCTTGCTGATGAAGCCGTTAAGATTAGGCCACTGCTGGCACTAAGATGACATGATGTGAGTGTTTAATATACTCACACCAGCTGGGTGGCCAGCCTGAGCTGTTCTTCAATGTATTTGCTGGCTGTGAATATTCCTCTTTCTCCTTCCCAAAGGATTTTAACATCCCTGTGAGGAGAGCAAGCTCGCAGCCAGCAAAAGCAAAGACCAACAGGCTGCTTAATTAACTGCCCCTCTCCCAGTTGCCACAGCTTTGCCAAATGCTGGAGAAACCCGATTCCAGTTAGTAATTAGGCACTTACGGCCTGAGAGGGACCAAGACAGCAGGAAAGCACAGCAGCAAAGCCAGGGAGCTGACACCATAACCTCCTGTGCCAGCCCCTGCCATGTCCCCACCAAAGCACCATGCCATCAGCACCGGTGCTCCATGCACTCATGATCCCCCAAAGGGACAAAAGCTTTTAGTGGCTGTCAGCCCCTTAAATTGAAACTTAATTGGTCCAAGAGCTCCCTACAGGGTTACATAGAACAAGAAGAGGCCTTATTTGCCAGCCAAAAAAAGCCCTGCTTTCAGACATGCCTTTGAGGGTGTTACCTGTGCTGTTCCACAGGTATCCAAGGAATTTGCAAAGCCTGGCTGCCAGGTACACCAGCCTGATCCTGCACTCGCCCTGCAGACCCTGCTGAGTCCCAAGAATTCCTTTTATGTTCCATCTTTTCAACCAGCCTCAACTTCAAAAGGAGGAAATTAGCAATTCTGTAACATTTCATCTTGTTTCTATTGACCGACCTACCAAAACAAAGGAGGGAAAAGCAAAGAACTGACTCTCACCGGGAGCATAAACAGGTTATTATAGCAATTACATACAATAAGGACATGTATAAAGAGGAAGCCACTAAAAACAGGCTGAAGCTTTTGGTCTGCGCTCCTGTTGAGACCAGCTGGGCAACCACTTACTTTGCAAAGGTGGCAGGAAGCAGAGGATCTGTGAGCCCCGAGAAACTCCCCACTAGGTGAAGCAATCACAACCGGCACCAAGGCATGCAAGTTCTGCTACCAGCCTTGCAGAAACGATGGCGCAATCCCACCCCCCAGGGTACCGGGAGTAAATACAGAGGCCTGGGAGCAGAAGGCAGGAGAGACAAGGTAAACTTACACCAGCTTGGTTTTAGCAGTACTGCAGCACGACCACCACCCCCACCACCACCCCCCTCCACAATTATTCCAGGCTCTGGCTCCCAGCACTGCAGCTCTGAAGGCTGCAAATCCTCAGGTGAGCCAAATGCAGCAGCCTGCAAACACAGAACACAGCTAGGTTAGCTCTGGCCTAAAGCCATGAAGTTGCCATGAAGAATGACAAAGAGGAAAGCTCTCAAGGAATGTTGGTCTTTGAAAAATCCCTTTCCAGAGAAGCAGTGAGATCAGAAAGCCTTGCTGCAGGCTGGCTCCTGGTCGGAGGAGGAAGTGCAAGCAACCCACCCACCCAGCACACCCCTGCCAGCTGGGAAGTTTCTAAGAGACACACAGCAGATGCCACCTACATTGGCTAACGGCATGGGCTCACTGCGTGCAGCCCCGAGAGGCTTTGCCCACACAGCTATTACGCGATGCATGGTGTGCCCTGGGCATTAGGAGATATTTTGCTGGTGCTGTGTATAGCACAGCTTTAGATAGCTGGCACTCATGGGAGGGAACAAATTTGTGGAGGGTGTTTGAAAGGCTCGAAGCGAGTGCTACAGCAGGGCAGGGAGTGGATCAGAGACAATCTTGGGGACTAAAGCGTGTGTTTGAGGCATCTAACAGAAGGGTATCATCATCAATACATCCCAGGTATCTATAGCTGTAAATTTGGAGTCAGACACCTTACAAACAGCAGTGACAAATGAGCTTTTACTCCACCATAGAGGGTGAAAAAGCCACCTGCAAGGTCAGTGCAAAGCTTTAGTGCCCGACAAGGCTTGAAACCACTACAATCAGTTCAAACTCCCAAATAAAGGGGCAGTGCACTCAGTGCCCAAACGGCTGCCTGAGCAATGACAGCAGCCAAGTTCCCTATGCAAGAGCTGAGCTGTCCACAGCTGCCCAACTGCCTCCACCCACAGACCTTCCAGCCAAGGAGGACCCAAACTTGGCCTTTGGTGCTATAGGGCTGGTAGCAGAGCTTGGGGAAGTACAGCAGAGAATGTGAAAGCCCATCCCTACCTGCTCATGGGGGCACTTCACTAGTCAACTGCTAAATGATCACAGACTACAAAGCAAATGCCCCAAATCCTGAATAACAAGGGCCAACGGCTGCCAGTGAGGAGCTGGGGCTGCTCCCAGAGGCAAGGCTGCATGGCACTGCCGAAGGAAGGGGTGTCTCACACACCCCCTGCCCAAGGACTTCCCCCATCCAACAGCCAGAGCAATGGCCCCATACCAGAAAGCAGACCCACAGCTCTTCAGGTCTCTGGCTTGTAACACCTTCCTGCCTCTGCAGCTTCAGCCAGAACATCGTTTCTGCTGCTCTCCTCTAAGCAGAGGAAAGTGAGACAATAACCCATTTCCAGAGGGATGGTTTTACAAATGAACAGGAGGCGGTGAGGGCTGGCAGCCGTGCTATTACAATGTTAATTCCCTTTGACTTGCCAGCATTAGAGACCAAACATCTATTGTCATTCTTTGTCTTTTATACAAAGACCTTCAGCACCGACTTGCCTTTTTTAAAGAGCTTTAAACGAACCAGTTAAAGTTTTACAGCACAACCTTAAATTCCTCAGGGCTGTATTTTCGTGTTCTGGGGTGAAGCCTTGCTAACCGTTCCCCTTCGGGAGGCAGGTACCTTCTTTAGGGGAATGGCACCTGCATAGCACACTAAGTTTCTGTGAGTGACTCAACTTTTAGGGCGAGCCTAAATAGTAACAGCAAATAGCACAGGCTGCAGTTAGTACTACAAACCAACAGACAAGAGGTTTCTCCCTTCCACATTTTAACCAGAGCCTCCTGCCCTGTCATTAAATGAGCAGGTTTTGTCCCAGCAATGACCACTGAAGGATTTTAGAAGCAGAGGGGCAGGTCCTTGCCAGCAAGGTCTACAACATAACGAAGAAGGACTTGGGTTACCTGTCCAAGGTCCAGGGTGACGTTGACCTGGTTGAACTCCAGCCCCCGGGAAAGAGGAGGGCTCTGCCACCAGCGCTCTGTCCCATCAATGGCATTTGTTATGGGGTGGGCCTTGTTGCTGTTTGCAGAGGAGCAGATGTCACAGTACTGGCCCTGTTGGGAAGTACAAAAATAACATTTAACTGTATCCAGAAAAACACGGCACAAAGCATACAGGTATCACAGCAATTCAGCAAATATGGGGTGTAAGCCTGCTAATGCAAATCTAAACCATTTGTTTGCACAAATTTAGAGCATGGATGGAAAAAGGAACAAGAGAAAGCTCAAAAAACCCACAACACAGTGTAGAATTCAAGCTGCTCTAAGCAGCATCCCTTCTGTATTTCAGATATGCACTGAGCATTGGCAAAGGGACCCAGACACAAAGAACTGGCTGCCAGACACAGAAGAGGGAGAAGCCGCATCGCAATGGAGAGCAGTAGCTCAAGCTCCAGGGCCACCAGCTCCTGTGCTGAGACTGCCACTCACACCCCTATTGACACCCAGAGATCCTGACCCAGACCATTCAGTCATTCCTATGGACGCAGACTGGCAGTTCTTCTGCCCAACTCCCTGCAATCTGTTTCTTGTCAACCTATTCATTTCACAAGTATAGTCCTTTCCGCTACATTTTCAAGCTTAATAGTCTAGCAGCCAAGTTCCTTTTGCTGGCGATGCTGCAATGCAAGGCCAGAAAGGGACAGCCCCTGCTGTCAGCTGGCCAGGGACCTAGCTGCAATCACTTTTCTGCCTTGCTTTTGTGGTGCGGGTGGCTTTGTCAGCTTTATGGACATGCTGCCAGAGAAAACAGCTCTGCAACTTTAACAGCACCTCCTGAGCAGTATCAGACAAAGACCTGAGCTGTTAGGGGCAATTCTTTCTTCTCCATTTAATGCACAAAATGAATCTGACCCACTTTTAAGGAAACCTCCAAATAGTCCTGAAAATTGGCAAGTTATTTATTTTGTGGAGCCACTGTTCTGCCACTGGAATTGCTGCTACAAACAGCCTAGAAGGGAACTCTGTTACAGGCAGTTTTCCTTTTAAAGGTGCAGTTATTCCCAGTCAAGCAAGCCGCCCTTGCCTGGCCCAGCTGCAGCCAGCTTTAATATTATACCAGGTACATGATCTCAAGACAGGCAATCTCCTTCCTGCTTACTGCATCTGCATCCCTACAAGGGCTGAGGCAAGACAGAGCCGCAACAGAGCGTGTGATTTTCCAGATGCCCCAAACTCTGAAGGAATCTCAGTGCAAAAGAAAGATTTTACAGCATTCTTCCCCACAGCCACGTGCTATGTTATTTGCAGGCAATTATGCAACACAAATTGTCCTGAACAAGAACACCTTTTAATTAACTCATCTAGAGATATGAAAATAGCAAACAGACAAGCACAAGGCCAAATAAAAGGGCAGCTGAAACCATCCAGGTAACCCTGATGCCCATTCAAGGAGCTCCTGCTGTACAGAGAGGTCAGAACAAGGCTCACTTTAACATGCATTGAGCGAGGGCAGACCAGATAAAACTGACCCAACTCTTCAGCTCAAACCTTTAACAGGAACCGGTGCAACAGGTTGTGTGGAAATTTCTGCCGCACAATATACACAACACTGAAGTGGGGAGAGAAGCGAGGCAAGGTTACAAAATGGGGATAAATAACAAAAAAATGAAGTGTTTTCATACTTCAAATTCTTACCACAGATATGAAAACCATTTTGAACTCAAAGTTCACATTGATGTGCAACAGTCAATTCAAGTTTAGTAACAGCAGACCAAAAATTAGGATCTGCTGCTCCACATTTGTAATGCTGCTGTTATCCCTCCCCACTGCTGTGCAGCCTGCGTGCGTTAGCTGCCACTGGGCTGGTAACACATCAACAGCTGAAATAAGTTTGCTGTTAAGTGTGATTAGCCCCTCTGATGCACCAGTTGCTCATCAGTTGTTTCATTAGAGCCAGACCTAAAACTGATGAGAATCATTTCCAGCCTTGCCTATTCTAGAGCAACTCAGGCTCTTACACAGCAGATCAGATCTCTACAGAGAAGAGAGAAGTTCTGACATCAGCAGAGGATTTTAATTAAAAAGCCATTGTGAGCCACAGGCTTAGTGGAGACAGCAGGTTAATAGAGCAGGATAGGCAGGGACATCACCAAGGTATGCCAAAGAAAGAACTTCAGCAATGCAAGAAGTTGGAAGGTAGCTTAGAGAACATAAAACTGCCACCATCAGAGCAAACTGCAAAGGGAGAGAGATAAGGAGGAGGTTTGAATGGAGAGCAGCTTCCAGAGACCTGCAAGGCCCGATCCTGTTCCCACTCATGTCAATGGGAGCTTTGAAGTTTCCCCTGAGCATAAAGACTAGCCTGGCACCCTGCTGGCATGGCTTGCCTTGGGGAAAGCAGATGGCTTTGTCCCTGTTTATCTGGCCCTGCCATGACTGTTCTCCTCACCTAATTTATCAGAAAGCCACAGGGAGTGTGGAGCAGCCTGGGCTGCTGGGAATGAGGTAAGGCAGGCAGGAAATGAGGGGCAAAAAAAGTAATATTTCAGATAAGGAAAGTAGGAAAGTACATGCTTGCAAGCTGGTACTGCGGCTGTCCTCGCAGATGAAGTAACTGCTCACACAGAATTAAGCACGTGCTATCTCACCAGGTGTCTTTTTGCAGGCAACAGCAACTTGTTCTAAAAGCTATGTGTTCTCAGCTGAAGTTAAACCACTCTAGCCCAGTGCTATCATATATGTAAACACAGAAGAGACATACAGAGAGGTACAGCACCAACTGTCACCAGAAGCACAGAGAGCCCTGGGCTGACCCAGCTCCCCGCTGCCGCTCAGCGCCACGAACGAGAGACACGGCACAGGATAGAGAAGCACTGGGCCAGATGGTCACTGACTACTGCAGGGTATCAAGAGAATGCCAGTTAATTCAGAGACATCTAGGTATGAAACAGCTTCAGACCTCATCGGTTACCAACACCTGGAAAAGCGAGAGGACAAGACCTCCAGTAAGCACAGCTTACTATAATTGCTTCAGTTAATGCTAGTAACTTCCCTTATTGTTATACAACTAATCTCCTGAAATAAAGTAATCATCTACCACCCTGCCTCACTCCGAGAGCAGTGTACGATCCCTGCCAGCTTTGGCAGGTCTCTGGAACAGCCCCCAGGCAGCTGGGTGGGATGGGGAACATGAGCACACAGCTATGCCTTTGCAGAGCTGTCTCTGTCTTGGAAGACAGATAGCTACAAGCATCTTCAGTAAAGCTTGATCAGAAGTATAAT
This sequence comes from Sagittarius serpentarius, assembly GCA_034782735.1. NCBI lineage: Eukaryota > Metazoa > Chordata > Aves > Accipitriformes > Sagittariidae > Sagittarius > Sagittarius serpentarius. The sequence continues at coordinate 28,638,334 of JAVKLA010000010.1, forward strand.
CCTATAATCTCTCTTTTGACTCATCTTCAAGACATTATCATTAAGGTAGGACTGCCCATGCTGATTGGTGAGTGGGACAAGGGAAGCAAACCTCCATGGCGAGTCCTTTCAGCACACCTCAGCATCGCTGTGCATCACATCCTTGCAGACTGAAAAGCCCCCCACAGTTAGAAATGCTATCTTCTGCCAAAGAGCCCTGAATAAAGCAAAGGAAACTCCTTGAAAAGGTTTACAGCCTTCCCACAAGCTGTGCCAAAAACACTGCAAGTGTCTTTAGGGCAGCATTATTTCAGAAAGCTTAACAATTATTGACATTTTAAGACTATCACATTTCAAAGTCAATGTATTCCCTTTCCTGAAAGTCTTCTACAACGTCAAATGAAAACTAGCAGAAAAACAAGAACTGACTGAACTCATTGACTAGATGACTGTATTAATGTTTATGCTAGGTCTTTAGTCAGGCAAACATCCCTTCACCACCATAGCATGTGGAAATCTCTTGAAGGGTCCCAAGAGGCATTTTTACAGAATTCCTGACCAAAACCCCTTTACACCACAGCTGCACTATGCACGAGCAGTACTGAGCAGGTGAGCAGAGAAGGAAAGGGACTCCGTCTGTTGGGACACACAGGCAGCAAGGACATGCATGTGGAGTTCACTATTGTTGTTTCAGTCGGCTCAAATTGAACACTTCCCTCCCACCTCCCTCATTGCTTTAGTCACCTGGTGGTGCTGAAACCCCTGAAGGGGATGAATTGGGAACTCTGACCTCTGCTCTGATGCCTCCTGTTTCCTCCCCTCCCTTTTAGGTGCTGCCTGTGGTCTCAGAAAGAAGCCACTACAAAAGGATTTTTCTGAAGCTTTCAGACTGACCGAAGACCACTGGCCTGGGAAGTGGTGCTCAGATCAAAGTGACCCTCTGCCAGAGCTGCCGAGGGGATGGGAGGAGGTCGCTGCAGAAATCCACAGCTGATGAGCCCTGTTTGGCACCGGGCTGGCGGGGGGGGTGGGGGGCGTGAAGCCAGGGGGATGTGCACACCCTGCGGTGCCAGGAAAGGGCTGCACTTGAAGGATGAGTTACAACTGCCCCCCGAGCTGGTACAGCCTGAAGCATTTATTTTAGTCACCAGCATCCTTAGGGCAGTGTGCCACGCTAAGCTAGCAGTGTGGCCGGAGCACAGGTGGACAGACGTAGAGCCATAAATACCCACATCTGCCAGCTTTTCCAGGCAGTCTTATCCTCCCAGTTTTGCTTAGCAGATCATTCACGTTTGTTTGCAAGTGCACACAGTAGCAGTTACTTCTTTACCTTTCCTTACTACCTTTGCCTCACTGTAGGTACCATTACTACATTGAGGCACCTACAGACTCCTGCTACTAGTTCTTAAAGCAAAACTTAAAGTTACTTTATTTTACAGAGCAGCAAAGTGAAACAGATCACTTTAAAAGGTGAAAAAACTCAGAGGACATGTCAGCTTCTTGCCATCCAGTAACTTCTTCAATAATTTCTACCACATACAAAGCAAAATTCCGTGTCATAACCACATAATAGCCAGAAAATTCCTAGTACAGCACTAACTCGGGAGAATGTGGGCAGAATGAGAAAAATGCTTCAGAGATCATCTTATAACAAAGCTACCCCTACCAAAAGGCCAAGAAAGGCTCAGAGAAACTGACAGTTTTCCTTTAGTCATCCTCACTGTTATGGACAACCCTACTGCTCCACTGCAACAGGTGAACTGGCACTGTGAACCTCATAAGCAACAAGCAGAAAACAGTGGCGAGCAGCAGCTGGCAGCTCCATGGCAGGCTTCAGGCTGCAAGGCATTTCAAATCAGAGCTGCTCTTCCCAGCTTGGGCTGCCCTGGGAGGGGGCAGTGGGTCTGCAGTTCCTGCAACTAAAACTCATGTTTTACAAGCCTGTTTACAACTGTTCTTTCCTCTTTTCAAGAGGACCATAGCTGTTAAACTGCAGAGCAGTTTTTACCATCTACATTCCTGGCTGCAAGCTCCCTCTGGTCCACTTAAAATGGGACCCCTGAGATAAGTCACCTGACATTTGCTTGTAAAATTCACCCTCTTAACTTTCTCCTCTGCTCATCCGAATGCCCCACTAAACACAGAGGGAATGGCGGAATTAAGACCTATAAAGATAAGTATTATCACATTTATCATAATGATTCCCTGACTGGTAGAGGAATTTAGGAGCTGGTTTGCCCAGGATTTTGTAAACATAGAGAACCATCAACTTGAAAGATAATGCCATGGGAACTCAGTAAGCCGTGTTTCACGTGTGCAACTTCTGGCAAGGCTGGGAGAGAAAGCACACGTGCGTCTCATCGCCCCACTGCTCCAGGGGCTTCAGATGGGCTCCCGGCTGCGGTGCACAGGCCTGAGCAGGGGAGGATACCCTGGGGACCCCCCTGCCTGCCCTTTGCCCCCCCCAGAGCACCCCACCACTAACCCGTCAGCCAGTTGGCACACACCAGCTCTGCATAGGGTTCGGCTGCGGTGGCCGAGAGCATGGATGCGTGGGAAAACACCCGCGGCAGAAGGCGTCGTGGGGCCCAGCGCGCCGCTTGCTCGCCCAGCTCTGGGCTGCCCCACTCTTTGCCGCGGCCTCTGCCCTTCCCAGCCCCCGCTGAGACCGAGCTCTGCCTCTTCTCCCACCGACGGCTGAATACCATCGGTGGGACGAGGGAGCGACGGCCGGGGGGGGGCACAAAAGGGGGCTCGGAGCTTTCTGCACCCCCCTCCCCGGCCGGGAGGCGGCTTTACCACCCCGGCAAGCTGCCCGCGTGCGGGTGCGGGTGCGTGGGGCGGGGGG
>JAVKLA010000010.1:28641635-28683204 GCA_034782735.1 Sagittarius serpentarius
CGCTCGGCGCCGCCGCCGCCGGGGTCCTCCGCCCCCCCCCGCCCCCCCCCAGCCGGCCTCGCCCCGGAAACCCCCCAGCCCCGCGGGCAGCCGCAGCCTTGCGGGAGGAGAGGCCGAATGGGGTGATTCCCCCCACACCCCCAATAAAAGGGGGGGGTAGGATCCGCAGGGAAACAATGTGCCTATTGTATCTGCGGGGCTGCGCTGCCTTGGTCGCGCTCGCTGGTAGTCTAATACGTTAAACTCCATTAACGGATAGATCGCTTTATCTCCAGGAAAAACCTCTATTACTAATTAACAAAAGGGTAAAAGGCTCCACAAAATCCAGTTGACTCTCCTCGGGGTATGCTGTTGGCTCTCATTAAATTTGGACAGTGAAAATTTCGCTTCCACTTTCCCCAGAAAGACAGGCTGTTGGGAAAGTCTTTGCTTTCTCACCCAAGGGGGAAAGAAGCAGCTCAGCGATACCCCGACCTTCTCCCCATCCCTCTGCTACCCACGGACGGTCCCTCCGTGGTGTGACTTGCAAGGACACACACAGTCAGGTCTTTATATGCTATTGGCGGGAAGACACTTTACGTATCAGAAACTGAACATATTACAAGAAATTACATACAACAATACGTAAATTAACTTGTCAAAGCACTGCTTTGATTTTCTAGCGCAGACAGACTTTTTTAAATCCAAGAATTGAATGATACACACAAAATATTGTGCCTGAACTGGCCAATGCTGTTTCTTTAAACTAAGAAGATACAGAGTAGACTGACACAGATCAGGTCTGGACTCCATACAGTTGGATTGCTACGGTATTTGAACCCCACAGGAAGCAAAACAAGCTCTTAAGCGTGTCCAGGTCTTCACAGGCTGCTGCTGCTGGGCATTTGCTCGTTGCCTCACATCATCCTTTTTGTTTCTCTTTTGTGGACAGCCTAGCAGGAGCAGCCCTCTTGGAAAAGTCACTGTCTTAAATATGAAAAGCTCCTAAAAAAAAAAGCATTGTGATGTGTGCAGTTCAAATACATAGCTCCACGGACTGCGTTTGCATATGGCACGTACCTGGCAGGCTGTGCAATTACACTCATTTCAGCACTTTCAAGGGCCTCTGAAAGATCCCTTTTACTGTATCTAAAGCACTGTACGTGGCCTATCATATAGCCATGTATTGTAAGATTACCGTCGGGGGAGAGTGAAGCCCTGGTCACGGCAGCGCCCTGCGCTGCAGGCAGTCGGACACTCGCAGCCCTCCGGCCAGGTGCCGCTTGGGAAAGCTGGTCGGTCCCGACACGGGGAGGTGGAGGACTGCAGCCCCACATGCCGTCACGAAGCAGGGAGCCACCCGGTGCCAGCTGTTTCTCTCCTGGCACTGCGCAGTGCCGAGATGGCGTTAGCATGACATCAGGACTTGTGAACGCAGGGTGGCGAGCGGTGCCTGGTTCCACATGGCGAGGAAGCACTGGAGCACAGCCGCCAAGCCCATTCAGTTAGAAAGACTTCCTAAAGAGCTTTCAGACCTCTTTTAACCCCTTCCTGCTTGTCCGTCTCTTCGGAGATCTTTCCCCCGGTTTCCCCACTTAGCGCAAGATCTTATCGCTCAGCAGACGAATGTATCCTTTAAAAGCTAAACAGAACCTTTTAAAACAAATTCCTATGAAGAGAACAGGCAGTTTTGCCCTTTAAACCGTGTTTGAAAATGGGTAGCTTGCTCTGGGGAAAGTGGAACAGCCACCTTTGAAAATACTTGCGCTCCGCAGTAATCGTTAACTAACATGTTTATATATGGGAGACCAATACTCCCCAGGACAGGAATTAAAACTTCCTTAAACTTTATCAAATACCATATTTAAGTAGCTACTTACACCCCATGGCACCTGTGAATATGCAAAAGGAGTTAACAAGGAAAGCGGGGCACAGATTAGGAAAAGAACTTTCTCCCACCCCCACAAGAGAGTTACAAGGCAAAACACCGGGGCCAGTCTAATATCCGTAATCCCTCTAGCGGTAACGTAGTGGCACACAATTAATCACCCCTCCAAAATGCAATTAAGGGAAGTGAAATCACAGTTAGCACGTGGCTTTTGTGGCACGGACACAGGAGCACCATGCAGAAAAAGTGACCCTTCTGCAGTCTGAACTGGCCTCTAGTCAACTGCAGAGCTACTTTGCAAAGACAGTTTGAAGACTGAGAACGTACTTAGGCTACCTGTACTGAGGGGATCTGAAGTTTTCCAAGAAGCAACGGAAATGGTTTAAAGAAAGAGGATTCTGAGGATTTTTTCCAGCACAGAAAGGGGCAGAGGGTTTATGACACAGCTAATCATCCAGTTTAGAGGTTAACAAAAAAGTTGACAGCTTGAACTCCTATCCTGATGCCATCCCTGGTCAGCCACACTGAGGAAAACAAGACTTATTTGCTAATCTGGACCAGACACAAGTCCCATCTAGTCCAACATTTCATCTGCGAGTCAGCAGCAGCAGCAATTTCAGGTGAAAACCCCCATGGGTGGGCAAGGAATACTCTGCTCCCAAAAAAGATGTCCCCTGAACTGTAGCAGCTAGGACTTAGCTTGAATAGTGAAGCCTTTCTTCCATTTAAGAAGCATTTCTAAGCATTATCTTCAACAGCCCTGGACATTTACCATTCATGTTACTAACTGCTCTGATCCCTCTCTGAATTTTACCAGTTTCTTGAGCCTAGCAATGGTGCTTCTTGGCTCAGCTTCACAAAGCTGCTGGTCATAGTGACACACTCTCAAATAGGAGGTGGTGAAGCAGAAGAGACTTTTCCATTTAAAACAAATGCACTACCAGTGAATGCAGAAAGAACTGAAAAAAAAATCCAGCCTGTAGCAATCCTACTCCAGTCGTCCCTGAACCTACATGCAGCAACATGCCTTCAGCCATGCTGCTATCCATCTGCAACCGTTAAAAGCATCTGCGTTCCACTGAAGTTTTTACTTTTGCCTTCCTGAAAACTGCAGGACCATGAGGAGCTTGCCAGAAGCTGCCATCAGAAACTGCAAGCTCTTTCTTCAAGCAAGCTGTAGAATGACAGCAGGGTTTTGGGAGTGTGGAGGGACAGGAAGAGCTTAAAAGAGATCCGAGAACAAATTCAATGTTTGGGCTCCCAACAGCTAACCTTGATGAGGGAACCCAGTTCCTAAATCTGAACAAAGATTCAGCAAATTACAAGCAAGTGTTTTCCTATCTACACAAACCCTTTTAACCTGCTGCAGAAATCTCTGCAGGGAAGCGTCCCACAGACAGAAGCAAGGCCTGTCAAGTAATTCGGTGGCAACGCAGACACATTCTGCTTGCTGTGAATAAATTGTCTGGTTTTGTATTGTCTGTTACATAGAGAAATGAAAAAAGCACTCCTCACTCTGGGAAAACCAACATATGGCCAATGGAAAAAGAACCATTGCCTTCATGTGCAGTATTTCCTAGCAAGGTACCACCAGAGTCAGAGCTGTCAGTAAAAGCAGTGCCTGAGCCAAGAGAAATAAGTGAGCATATGGTTCTTGTACTGTGTATTGTATAGGGTGAGGAACATGTTATCTTACGGAAGATTTAATTACTTTACTACTACCCTGCTGCAAGCAGTGTGAAGGAATGGGTTTCCTGAGCTTTGGTCTGTGGTGACCTAAGAACATTATACCAAGATCACCATTTTCATAAGCATGTCGTGTCTTGACACAAGTGTGTCAAGAACAGCTACTAGAAGCTAAGAACTAATTCCACGAGCTGGAATTGAACCAACATGAGCCAGAAGAGCAATCAATATGCTTCAAGCACATCTCCAGCTTTATAATTTTACAGACTTCTTGGGCTGTACCTGAGAAGACTGTAAAAGAAAATGAAAAAGACATAGGCAGGTTTCAAGTCAGGCTTGCATTGAGTTTGCTGAGTTCACAGAGGCATGGAAAGGAGTTCCCCTCCTGTTCACACAGACCCCCGCACACATGCACATGCAGACAGTTCTGCAAACAGCCCGCAAACAGCCCACAAACAGAGACCCAAAGTACACTTCCCCTGTTTGTTCTTCAAACTGACAGCTCAATTACAGCTTTTTAAGCCCTTCTGCATAGGGGGGGCTGGGGCACAGTTTGAATTGACAGTGGGAAATGACTGAAGAGTTTTGTTGAAGGCATGAGGAATTTGACCAGGATCTGCCTCACTTTCTCAGACTAGTCCTTACAAATGCATAAAGCCAAAAGCTAGAAGGGGTGATCAGATTCATTACACTACTATCTACTACAGGCCATAAACTTCTACCCCACAGTGTTATACCCAGCACAGCTCTGCTTTTATTAAAATATTCCTCATGCTGCTTTTGCAATGTTAACAGAAATAGTTGAAACTGGACAAACCAGACCAGACTGATGAGATGATGCAACAGGAAGCAACTCTAGGAAAGACAGTATCCTTTACACCTTTTCAGAACTGAATTATGTTACGAGAAAATGCAAAACCCTAAAACTGACAACCGCCAAATGAGCATAGCAAGAGCTGAATTAGGACACATCTGGATTTAACAGTTACTTTTGCCACCCCTGTAAAATTACTTTAACGTGTCTTATCTTTGTTTCCTTTATAGTGTTCCTCCTTTAACATTTATTCAAATTTGAAAAAGACTGGTTTGATGCACAGCTGGTCAATTTGCTGTGTTCAGGCAGCACCTTTTAGTTCAAAACAAAAGAAGGCATGCATCTGCGTTTTGTCTGCTGTGGACATTTTCACGAAGAGATCAAGAAGTTTCACAATGTAGCAGGACATGTTACTCTACACCAGAGAATTCAATTTACTTTAAGGTCAGCCTGTACCTTCCCTGTAATCAAATGGTTCCAACACCCTCCCGAAGCCAGAACAGGTGTTTCATTCATACTGTCTGTCTACCTGGCAAGGACCCAAATACTTTCTTTTAAAGCCTAAACTCCGTATTATTCTGGGGAGCACTGAAAACATTCATATGTGCTGTCTCCTAGGCATGCTTCAGGCTTGGTCATCATAAGCTACGTGTTTTTCTTTGCATGAATCACACAGGAACACAGATGCTTTCGTGTTAATAACTAAATCATGCTTTAAATTTATGCCACACAGATCTCCCTTCAGCCAGAAGGGCCCTGCAGATTTAACGAGCTGACATGTCAACAGAGATCAGTTCACCCACCAGAAAAGTGCAGCTACTTCTGGGGTGAGACATGGTAGCTGTTTAGCACTGCAGGACGATGACGACTGCTGTGCTAAGTTGAAGCCACAGAGGACGCAGGGGGATGAGTGAATGTGCTCGGGATGAAAACCAGTGCAATGACGGGAGTCAATGCAGCCGCTGAAGTGTGAACGAGTAATGGGGGCAAGCTAGAGACACATAGACAGAACATGCTTTTACTTCTTGTCTGAAAGGTGGGACATATCCAGCACTGCAAATGGGAGACTGACTCAAGCCTGACTCAGAGAACAGGATTTTTCCTACTATGTCATTATAACTTCTTTGAATACCGGGAAGTTCATTCTCCCACAGAGTACTTCACCTGGGTTTGTTTCTGTACCCTGTGGCTATGTGCACAAATATTCTTCAAGGCATGGGGTCATGACAGACCCTTGCTGGCTTCCACAAACATCACATCACATCCACTTTTTCAAGATCTAGGTGGAAATTATTAGTGGCAAGGAACTTCAGGGATTTCAGAAAAAAGCACATCTAATGCAAATACACACATTTCTTTGAAGGAGGGGCCAATAAGGATTGCTTGGGTTAAATCATCCACTGTGTTTCCATTCAAGGGGTTTCTTTTCTCTTAGCCGTTCTTGAGAGCTGGTGCTAATGTCACAAGTAACTCTGAAAACAATAGGTCCTGGAGAAAGTTAGTAGCTACCATGGCAAAAGGAAGGTCTCATCCAGATCAGAAAGGCAAGACACCAGCTGACCATTGCGTGGTTTGCCTCTGCCTGCCCTGCCCTTGTGACTGCATTTTCGTTAACTGCACATCTGTTCAGCTGGAAAGCTACAGGTTTGCTTAGATCAGGGAAAAGCCCTGATTTCATTAGCGCTACTAAACCAGCACAGAATGGAGCTTGGGTGCTGCGTCTGGTAGGTAACACGGCTGTCTGCAGGGAACACAGTGCTGATACAGATATACCTGCCCCCCAGGCAAACACAGAGCTCCTACTAGGTAAACAACTTCTACCTTCAAACTGGTCTTTTGTCAGTAACTTTTGTCACTTAGGCTTAGGGACTTTAAGGTCAGATTTCTCCTTTCCTGTAATCAGATTGATCCAAATCTACTCTTCTGGTTTTGCATGGGAAATCTTTCTACTTATAATCTAGATTTAACTGGAGTCATGAGATGACGGGGCACACGCTTAAATACCCAGTATGAACATAAATGGTTCCTGATAGGGCTAATTGCACTATCATATCATATAGAGCCAGTTTCCCCGGGACTGATAGACATGAATCATGCCTTAAAGCCCCTCTACTATCACTTTCCGGTACATGGACTTCATGAAGAGACTACCTTCTCTGCCATACAGGATAGTAGTATTGGCATTTTCCTATTAAGTCCTGTTTCTCTAATGAGAAATAATACATAGTTAATGAAAAGTGTAATTAGGAATAAGCAACAGACCCCAGCAACAGTACAAATGCCAAGCTGGCCCCAGAGGAAGGATCATCTCAACAAATAATCCCACACCAGCAGATGTCCTTTGGTTTTCACGTGTGTTTGCCAGCTGAAGGGGATGCCAGTCAAACATACAGTGGCTGTGGCTCCCCAAAGGCATCAGCAACAGCTCTTGTGTCAGTCACAAAGAACACAGTTAGAGGAAGGTGCACAGACCCAGCAACCCAGTGGACTTGTTGGACTTAGCAGAACAAACATTTAAATTTGGAATTTCCCTGTTACCTCCAATTTGCATTTTAGCTTGATGCTTAAAAATGCACAAAACTGAATGAAGCAGTCGAGACACATTCCAGCCATAAAGCTCCAGTTTTTGCTGCTTCCCAGCAGCTTTTCTAATTGTGCTGCACAGGTTTTCCCAGATGAAATGAGAACTGTGAGTCTTATAAAGAGTGCCAGCTGGTAAAGAGGTTAGATGCAAAGTTTGAAAAAAAAAGTGTTAAAAATAAAGGGTTTCTTCCCTCCTCCCTTTCAAAGCAGTGTTTGAATGTGTGAAGTAACCTCATTCCCCATGTCCAGCAAGCTGAATGGCCAATACCAGCAACACTGGTATAATGAGTACGTGGGGCCTCTGCCAGAAGGCCTCTGCCACACAGGCAGGCTGTGCTGGGGTCACCAAGCAGCCACAGGGCTTTGGCTGCAAGACAGGAAGCAAAGACCAGCCATCCGCCACCCTGCCTTGTGCGTTACTTGTCAGAATTATAGACAAAGACCATTACTGGAACCTTCTGTGTACAGGCTGTCAAGGCAAAAACTAGTCTCAATGCACAGGTTTTGTGTTTTCTTCTCACTTCAGACAGGGCGGGGGCAACAAAAGGTGAGGGAGAGGATAAGTCCTCTGGAGTAACAAACATCAATGCGGACAAACAGAAGAGGCTGGTATCCTAGGTATGCACCATTGCCATTAAACATCGTCATGTTTGCATTATTTGATTTAAGCACATTATGAGATGTAAATGTGATACCACTAACTCTGCCCGGTAGTCCCCATCCTTTACCAGGGCAGAAGCTGCAATGCAAAGAAAAAAAGTCAACAGACATTTGTGTGCAATGCCTCAGCTCCCATGACTGGGAAGGGTCGAACAGCCTCTGCTTGCCATACCCCCACATGCTGGCTTTGGGGACACGATTCCAGCAAACATGCCGATCACAGCCACAGCAGTTCGATGTGAGGCTGGCCCATCTGGAGCATGCTGGCCGCTCTCTTTGAAGGCACCAGCTTGTACTGGCGCAAGCTGTGCTGCAGCCACTCTGAATGGAACCTGGCACAGCACTGCTGCAGGGTGTCTTAGCATCGTCTCAACGCAGATGAGGATGAATTCATACCTGCATTTTCCACTCATTTCAGAGCTGGAAAGAGGAAGATTAGTTACTACCCAAGGGTCTCCACAGGGCATGAGGCAGTTCTGGATGACAGACAGAGTTTAGCTCCAGCTGCACATTGTGGGCTCTGCCTATGGGGAATGCTTTCCTTTTTTTTTTTCTCTAGGATACACTCAATCCAAGCACAATATTGACAATAAACTCTTCTTTCTGAGATTCTCAGTCCTAATCCGTGGGACTTGCAGAGGGCGAAAGCTTTGTAATGAAATATTAGCAAGAGTTGCCTTGGTAACTGCCCAGATGAAGCCCTCTTATATTCACTGAAGTTCTCCCAGCGTGACTAATACCTCCTGGGCTGTAGTTACACCACTCTGAACGTCCTGAATGCGTGACCAAGTCAGCAGAGCAAACACACTCAAGCCCCGTTTATACAGTTATGGCTTAATCTGATTATTTTGTAGTTTGAGTGCAAGAGAAATTTGTGGAGCTTCACTCTGCAATCATTAGCTCCTCACTTTCATCTTGCCCCTCTCGCTAATTCAAGCTAGGATTTCCCATTCTGCATTTCCTAAGACAGAAAAAACAGCAGCCTAACAGCTGAGTGCAAATTGCAGTCATCTGTTAAAATGCATTTGGTAACATTTTCTTTATCCTGTTAACCTTATCAGCAAGCGTAACGTGGGGAATGTGGAAGGCCTTCATGCAATGCAAAGCAAGAAGCACTCAATGTACAGGCCTTGCCAGCCCCTCTGCCGCAAAATCCAGATCACAATTTTGAGCAATTTAAAACTGTTGGTGTGAGAGAAAACCAGCAGAACCATGGGATGCACGGAAAGGCACTGACACAGATCCTCACTTGACCTGAACAAACCCTCTCCCCCCATCACTTCCCACCCCACATGCTCCCTGGCACTGCATGCACACCATTCCCCTTCTGCTGGGCAGAATCTGAATTGCTCAGGTACGTGCCCTTGACCATGTACAGCTTAAGCCTGCACAGAAGGGAGATTTTCTTCTGCTTGAGCAGGGGCCTGCAAAGAAAGCCCTAGACTGCAGTCCTGCTGTCCCCAGGAAGGCTGGCACCATCCCACCCACAGGACTCTGACAGCAGGGGAAGCTTAAGTGGTTTCTTTGTAAGCTGCAGCTGACAGCAGCAGAGTACTATCATTACTCCAAACTTGGGCTTACTCCTTGTGCTGGCTCCCTCCATCCCAGCTGTCTGCCCAACCCGTAATTTTCCTTTTGCAAAGCTCCTTTCACTGCCAGGACTGAGGATTTATAGGTCGCAGAGAGAACAACTCAGTGCCCTGATCCTCCCTACTTCTCAGTCTTGCTCTTATTTCTAGGAGTACAATGCATTTCTCTGAGTGGGAATGCAGAGCGCCTGCGAAAGAGGAAGACTTGCAAGATCTGGAGTTCTCATCTATTTAAAACTTTTTGGAAATACACAAAATAATTTCCTTTGACAAGATAATCTCAGAATTCAGAGCCCCCTATTTCTGTCCAGCACACCAAGCTCCCAAGACTCCCGCTTTAGAGGTGAGAGAGGGCAATTGCAGTATCAGAGACGGAGAAGGTTACGGTGACAACGTGCACTGTGATGTTTTCTCTTCAGCCAAATAAGGGGGGGTGCTAGTAGCTGTCCAAGGATTTGAGCTAAAAGATTGAGCACAGCTCAGCAAACGCTGTGTAGCTCCTACAAGGTAACCACTGAGCTGTATCTTACTGCGACTACAAGATCACTTGGTTCCCCACACCTGCCTGTGGGGTTTCATCTCCAAGTGGGACATGAGCCGTAACCATGTCTTCTGCAGGGATTAGCCTCAGCCAGCTAAGGCCTTACTTTCCTGGTGAAAGCAAAAGGTCACAGAAGTTTTAGATCCTTCCTATAGCTCAAGGTGCACAACAAAGGGCTGCTGCAAGCCTGCAGCTGTGGTTCCTGCAGACATACCTGGCTCAGCTCCGAAACAAGCAGCACCAGATTCACTAACAGAACAGCTGCTGCAGGGCAGAGCTCTTTTCAGGCTGCAATATTTGCCTGACTGGCTGGTTAAAAACTACGACAGCTGCACTGCGTGGGGTACTCGAACCTCCTGGTGCCTGCGCTGGACTCTGATCAGCATAGCCTATTGCTGAAAAAAAGGCTTCTTTAACAACAAGTGAAAAATAAATACAGCAGCACAATCTCTCCTGGCGCTAGGGGCTCATGGTTTGGTTTTGTGCTGCACTAAACTGCATAGGAACCAGCTTATAAGAGTCAATTTATAGGGGATACAGGAAAACATATTATTGCCCACTCTTAAGCTATTCACCAGTACCAGCTGACTCACCCTTTAAATGCACAGTGCAGTCTGGGCACACTGTGGTAACGGGGATATTTATGCGTTTCATTAGCGTTTGTCCCTTGTGTGCAGCACAAGTGAGCTTTCACACCTGTGTCTGCCATAGATAAGAACTAGCCATGATTTGGGCTCCATATCAGGAAAAGATTTTACATATTTCCATTGTCACAGCCATTAATCTGAGATCTAAATTACTTCCTATTTGGGAAAGCATCTGAGTTTTTTTCCATGCAGATTATTCCTACAGTAGCTTAATAGGAACAGCTAGCTATTTTGCACTTAAAAATAATTCCCCCAGTAGAAAGAGATAGCAAATAGGAAAATGGGTGCTTTCTCCAAAACAGAAGAGCTATGAGCCTGTTTCTAACATCACAGAGAAAGATGGTGCCACAGCCAAGAATCTAGGCTACATCTGAGGCTCAAATCCCCTCTACTAGTTTCCTGCGTGACCTTGGACACATCACTTAACTTTCTCTTTGCCTCTCTTCATCAGCTCAAAATACAAAGAAGTAGCAGTCATGGGGTATGATGAGAATAAAAGCTGAGAGATGCTCAACCATCAAATGTAGGTGTATTTTTAAGTTTGTAAAGAACGGATTTAACAGCTAAGCCATGCTTGATTGTGTAGGTCCAATAAACTTCAGTGAAAATCCCACACATTCTGCACAGCCTCTCCGGTTCACCTTCCAGGAGATTAAACAGGAAACACGAAAACTGACAGTTTTGTCAGGATTTACACAATTCAGAAACACAATGGTCCCTAAACTCAGCTCCAAGGGCTGGTAAATGGAAAAGCCATCACCAGCTCTCCTACACAGGGCAGCCTGAGGGATTCTGCAAGGCTATGAGCTCAGGAAGTTGTGGCAGGATGCTACAGCAGCCTCTCTACAAACTGCTCTGCTAAGCTGGAGAATTTCAGTTCATCCCAGAGGACGAGCTGGCGTGCAGAATGGCTGCATCCCTGGAGGTCAGAAACCCTTGTTTATACGCATGAGGAAGCACTTTGGCATCCTTCAGTGCAAAATTTTTAGTGCAATTTTCCAGCCGTAACACATCAAATAAGGTAGCTGGAAACATAACAGAGTAGTCCTGGGTTCATTCTTTGACTACTCGTTTTCACCATGAGATTTTCCTCCCTTGCAATAACCCTCAGTTTCCTCAGCACCTTAAGGAAGGTTTATATTGTGCATAACCTTTGTACAGTCATCCAGGCAACCACAGAAATCTTCTTAAACTCAGAATGGCTGGTTTGCTGGGATAGATCCCATTACTGCTTTTAAATACTTCACATTAATATCAAGGATAATATTTTAAATAAAGAAAAAAGAAACCTCAAAACCGTAGCTGGGCTATTTGTGGCAAGTTTCTCCTCAGTTTTCAAAGATCCTTGAAAAACTGGCAAGGAAACCAAAAGCTCCTTCACTTTCTTTAGGAACACTAAAGGGAAAAATGTACTTTGTGGACTAAGAGATTAAAATTACAAATACACTGTCTGGTAATTTTATAGTAATTAAAGTCATTAAGTTGATTGTATACTGCCATTTCAGTTGGTTTGGGCTTTTAGAATTTTATTTAAAGGAGCCACATTATTAAAGAGCTTCAGATGTGGAATTACTGCTGAAAGGTATCCACTCTGGATTGATCCATAGCTCTGAACTTTTAAGGACTCCCAAGGTGGAAGCCATTTGGAAACTCCTTATGTGATTTATGCATATAGTGCCTGACATCCTCATCTTCATGCTAGGGGATTTATTCCTTCCCTAATGAGGTGAAGGTCAGGCATGCCACGCTCGTTCTGGAAACGGAGAGGGTATGGGCGTGTGCCCATTGGCATTCTTGCCTTGAGCTTTGCACTTCAAGCATGAGGTATGAATAAAGGAATTTAATTAGTTCTTGCCTGCTTCTATTAAACCGCTCTAGAGGGAGGGATGCAGAGACAGTGTAATAAAGAGGGTATGTGATTTGCATGCTAATAAAGGCACATACACTTTCTCTGGACAAGCCTTGACTTGATACCAAGATCAGAACTTGCACCTAACCCAGCTTTGTTCCAAAGTGAGCTTGCCACACACAGCAGTGTGAGTTTCACAGAGTTTTAAAATTAATTACAATCTATTCTGCTTTTGCTGTTTAATGTCTCTCTGGCTGTTCCCTGGCCTGCAGCTCTCTAAAAAAGCAGATTAAGTGCTTTGGGGTGTTTATCAAATCCTTATTATTACAGGCAGTCACTGGCTTTGGGAGAGGAAGCGTCAGATTCTCTTTTGCTATTTGTTGGTCATGTTTAGGGCTGGAGAGGACGGAGGAGGCCTGCTACCCACACAGGAGCGACCGAGGCTGTGGTTTGACAACATGTTGTCTTTGGCAGCATTGTTGACCTAATCTGTTTCTGCCTTCCTTCCCCTTCTGGTTGTGCCAACAGAACCATTTGTGGAACCAGGCTGTGAACCAGAATAGGGAACTGACCCAGCTATAAAAAGGGGTGTAAACATTTTTTTCACAGTTTATTTTTTTTAAGCTATCTTAAGCCATTTAAGAAATAGCCCTTTCTATGAGACTGCGCAAGTCAGACATCTGGAAGCACAACTATTTCTGTATGACGCTGTTAACACAGGTAAGCACTAGAAGTTGTTCAAAGGGACAACCAGCTCTTGCTGACTTAAGACAGCAGTTCCTAGTATTAAAAGCAATGATGTTTAGCAAAACAGAGTGTCACTAGGCCAGAACTGAAAGTGATCCATCCATTTCACGAGAGAGGAAGACAGGTCAATGCGCTTAAAGCAGAGGTTTTTGTTCTTGGAGCACACATAAGTCGTGCTGTTTCAACTAGTCTTACAGATCTTGTTAGGGCAAAAACCCGAATGTTTTGCTGAAGTAGACTCCAGCCAAATCCAGATTTGCAACAGGGATAGCAGAGTTAGTCAGGAAAGATAAATCAGCTGCAGTAATCAGCACCAAAAGAGAAAAACCAAAAATATTTTAAGTGCTTATCTGGGTGCTGGATTGAGTCCTTGATTTTCACGAGTTTCCTACGTGGTCTTGGAAGAATTGCTTGCCTGCCCCCCAGTTTCCCAGCTGTAAGACAGATACAATAGCACTGCAGACACAGCAGATGAGACGCTAGACACTGAGGTAAAACACTTTCCTAGGATAACTGGAAAAAAAAAGACTCACGTAACAGTACATGGCATCAGCAGGGGACAGGCAGCTTGTACCCACTGCAGGGACAAGATGGCAATGGGATCTCCTGCCTGAAGTTTCAAAGCACAGCCATGTTCTCAGGGAGAGATCTGGGTGGTCTCTGATGCAGCTTACACTGGTAATTTGCAATAAAACACCATCTTGGTAACATACCACAAACACCTTCCTACTAAATGAAAGCCCAACTTTGTCCCTGGAGCATACTGTTCAACCTGACACAGCTGCTCTGAACACAGTCCAAAGGCCCTGCAGAGCATGGGAGGTACATGGGAAAACCCTGCAGAAGCATAGGTGAAACAACCTCCTCATTTCCCCCAAATCCCTCAGTTTACAGCCCAGGCATGGCTTCTGCATTAGTGGTTTAACCACACCACAACTGCTCGATGGGTTTGTTCCCAGCAGATCTTCCCTGCCCCACTGAACTGCCTGTACCAACTGGACTTGGGACCTTCACCCCCCTGCCCCATCCCGTTCCAAAGGATGGGAACATCTCTCTTCTTGAACTGCATCCAAAGCGTTCCTAAAGAGGAGCTCTCTGAAATGACAAGCTTGGTGAACTGCTGCTGGCGATTTGCCCAGGACCCCCATCGAGCTCGGTGGTTTACACCCAGGGAATGGGAAGCAGGAGCCAGCCGGAGGTTTAGCTCTTCTGTTTTACTGCCTGCTGTGCATTAGTAATCAATCAGTAATCTCCTCCAATCTATCATGAACCTCCTAATACACTATTACTGACGGATCTCAAGACCAACAATATCCTAACTCACAGGTGTGGGTAAAGGCTAACTTGAATGCATTTCCCCCTCCTCCAAATTACATTTCTATCATCAGTTAGCAGAAACTTATTTCAAATACAGCAAATCCTCCATATGTGCAATGGGCTGGATTTTTCAAAGGCTGCAGCTGTTATAACCCAGTTCCCAACTGTTCAGCTTTTGGGAAGATCCACTTCACACTTTTAACCCCAGAGTATTTCACAAGGTGTACTAAAGGACCGAGATTTTTTTTTTGAGATGTGACTTGCAATCCAAATTTGTACACTGTAAAATGGTTACATTTTAAGGTAAACCATGAATTCTGGAAAATCAGACGTGCTATGCTAGACACTCAAGATCAATAGCTGTGTTTGGAAGTGCTGCCCTGCATGCAAAAGATTAGAAGAAAAGGATCCCACGTGAATACGCTGAAATATATAGAATGACAGAGGGCTGCTGTTCTGCCATGTAACAACGATGCTTCGTGGTCAGAACTCCTTCTCTGAGAACACCACAACACTATCCGAGCCAGCAGTAAATCCCCAAATTCTTTGACAAGTACATACATCCTGTTACTCTGCTTTACAACTGCAGAAATTAAGGCAAACAACGGTCATGTCATTTATACAAGGTCACAGGGAATTCATGCCAGATTTCTTTAAAAATAGTTGAAAATCCTCCACGAATATCTCCACTGTCTCCAGACAGCAAGTTTGAAAGGAGATGAGCTGGGGAATAGCACAAGCTTCACCAAGAAAAGGAATCCCTGCAGAATTCCTCAGGAATGCAGAAAAACCTTACAATTCTTCCCAATATTTTTTCTACTCTCTTGGTGATTACTAATCTTTATGGAGTTTACATTCCATATATCATTTTTATAACCAGAGATCAGAAAGGGATTATGAACAGGGGCTGCAAGCTATTCATACAGGGACCCTGTTTATTTAAGCAAAGAGAGCAGCTCTTCTGCTTTAACCATTTATATGGTGGCAGAAACATTACCATCTGGGACATGTGCAAAGCTAATTTGCTGTCCTACACCAGTAGTTTAGGTGGTGCCATTTATATCAGCAGAAGCATCTCTAAATACATAGCCGCCACAAATAACAAGCACACCCCCCAAGCAGATCATCATTTTTACACCCAGTTTACATCCAGTTGTTTTTGAAATTAATAGCAATAATTACATCCCTTCTCCCACACTGCTGGGAGTGCGCTGGGAGCTGGAAGCGCTCTGACGATAGAGCGCTGTGACCCAAAGACCTCTGGCAGGCATAATTTAGAAAAGTCACAGTGCCGATCTAAATTCATACTAAAGGTCAAATCATCCCCTGGGGGCTCGCTGGGGCCAAAGCTCAGCTAGAAGAACTGGGCTGCCCAAATTGACCAGAAAGCAACTGAAGTCCAGCCCACGCTGCTGGATTTAGTGTATCTATCTCAATCACCAATGCCTACTCCCTTGGATGGTAAAGTTGGTTATTTAAGATGGGGCTGCCACCTCTTAATGGTAACAAACAATGATGTTTGAAAAGGTTCCTTTGATCCTCAGCAAATGTTACAGCCCTGATATCAGAAATACTGTAGCTTTTGTTTTGAAGCAGTAAAGTGGTATCACCCAGCCTCCATTTCCCTTTGAGCCAGAAGTTAAAAGAAACAAATTAAAACAAAAGAAAAGAAAAGAAAACAAAACAAAAAAGAGCAAGACCTTAAAAAAAAAAGGCAAAAAAATATCTGTAAATATTCAGTGGCTAAGAAATGAAATTGATTCCTTGGTGCATGACAGCATCTTAAATATGAGGAAGAACAGTGTCTGCTCTAATCTAGAAACTTATATAAGAACAAAGCAGCTGATGAAGGGAAGGAAAAAGGACCTCAGGAGAATTTTTGGAGCAGGAAGGTGTTCCAGGTTATGGCAAAAAGGGAGAGTCAGGGTTTTAATGCTTGTAAGGTCATATTGCAGACTTTCTGGGGAGTCGATTCTCCCCTGGCATTCGCTTGCAGAGTGCCCTGAAACCTTTGAAGTACTATATAAATTACAGAATAACCAAGAAGAGTCGGAATTACTGGCCTGATAGGCCTTTACCCTGGTTTAAAGACCACTCCCTCCATACAGATACTTGCATGTTACTTCAAAAAAAGCTGGCATCCACTCATTTTTCCTACCAGGTGTGTTTTTCTTCTCCTGCCTAGCTATTGTCTCTGCTAGCATAATGCAGCTCATATCCTCAGCAAACACAAAGCCTGTACAGCCCACTGTCACTCCGACGGGCTGCATAGCAGCTGTCCTGCCTGTGCACAGCCAGGCAATGGGCACGAGACTCTTCTTTTGTGCTTTGCTGTAAGGTAAGCCACACGGACTAAGCTGCTATAACATCTGGAATCTAGCAATAAAACGAAAATCTGAATTTGCACGCCCAAGTCTTTAGCTGATGGGGAGAGGAAGAGTTACTTCAAAACAAAACCCAGCAGCCCCAGCCTTCAGACAGGAGCTGTCTGCTTGCAGTGAGTGAGGTCTGGGAGGTGCTCTGCATCCCAGAAAGGTGACCAGCAATTTTCTGAAGGAGCTCTCAACCACCTTCAGCAAGAGCAAATCCAGCAGTAGGGATCCCTCCTCAAAAATGAATATTCTGTGGGTTTCGGTTTAGCTAATGCCGGGACCCGCGGGGCAGAGATGGGCTGTGCTGCTGCTCACCCTAACGGAAGAGTGCCCCTTCGGCTACAACAACCCCCGCAACAGAGGAGCGGAGGCTTTCCAGGACACGCTCCCCGCTCCCACCCCTGCAGGTATGAGCACCCACTGAAATCCATAGCCCCTCCCCACCTCCCCCACAGCCTATTGCATTTGCAGTCAAAAGCAAGCCTTGGGGACAACCGCAGACAGTTCTGGGAGGCAAAGGTTACAGGTGTGCCCTGCGCTCCCTCCTGGGTGAACCAAAGTCGGCAGAATGATCCCCAGGCCCTGGGGTGACGGCTTGACGAATGACATGACACATCAAGGCTGGCAGCTTCTTTGCCTGGGAGGAGCAGAGAGGTTCATGAGCATTTTTCTCCTCTGAAATCATTCCCCCGCCTGACTGCCATTTCTAGTCCCTGTAGCTCATTTTTTCCCTCATAAACTGTTTTAAAGATAAAGGGTACCAGGAG
Organism: Sagittarius serpentarius; assembly: GCA_034782735.1. Classification (NCBI taxonomy): domain Eukaryota; kingdom Metazoa; phylum Chordata; class Aves; order Accipitriformes; family Sagittariidae; genus Sagittarius; species Sagittarius serpentarius. The sequence continues at coordinate 28,659,075 of JAVKLA010000010.1, forward strand.
AAGACCCACTCCTTGAGATGAAGACAGTCGGCACTCCAGGGATCTCCATGCTTCATGGCTGGTGGTTTTCCCAGTCACTTCCTGGCACGGCAAGGCAGCTGCAACAAAGGGGACAACTGCCACGTCGGACCTGGCACCATCTTCTCACGTCTTTCGCAGCTGTGCAATGTGGAGGGATAGCAGAGATCCTCATCCCACAGGTCACTCCTGGGTCCTCAGAGCAGTGTAGTTAGTGGGTATCTGCTTTATCTTCTTCCTAGCTTGGACACTGGCTCTTTTTATCTCTGAAAAGAAGCCTCAGGAGCTGTTCTGGAGGCTGGCAATTACCCTTCATTTCCAGAAACGGTGAAAGCAGAAATCACAAAAACACAAGCCATCAACTCCAGTTATTCTCTTAGTTCAGGCAAAGCAGAGAGATGCTGCCTTATTAAAATCTAACCCTTCACAGTACCTTTCTGCTATAGACAGAGGCACTCTAGTGTCAGCAGGAGACTCCCCAACCACCTCAGCAGCTATGGATCAAACCCAGAGATCTGTTCTTCAGCCCATACTGAAGCTCTATCTGTGTCAGATCCTGCCCTGAGTGTAGTGCCATGCCATCACAACACAAGCACCGCACAGCACCACCATGCAGCCTCTCAGTTCTTCACCTCAGATCCCCTGCTCAGTAAAAAATTTGCAGAAAAGACCAAGTCCATGTAGAAAAATACCTTCTTTTTTTTTTTTAAACTGAAGATGTAAAATAAGTGAGACTGCAGAATTCTTTTTACCAAAGGCAAGTAGACAAGGCAAGAAACACTGAGGAAGAGGCTGGACACCAGAAGCTACAGGCATCACTCAGACAGCTGTATTGTAGCATGGACACCAAACGGACAGGAAAGTACCGCCTGCAGCTCTCCACCACATCCAGGAAGGGCCAAGGCCCATCCCTCTCTGTTTTGGCAGTTTCAAGTGACACATCCAACCATGGCTCATAAATCTCAGCTACCCAGGGCATTTCCTTAGGTCCCTGTATCTTTCTTTAATCACTTTCTCTAGACCATGCTGACTTTCCAGATCTTGCATGCAATAGCTCAGCAGTTCCAGCAAGCGATGTGAACAAATGCGCCGCCCCGATGTACCCCCCCCCCCACCCCAGCTCGGGCTGCTGCTGCTACCTTCGCTCACACGCAGGAACAGGCATCTGCAACCACCCTGTGAGCTGCAGTAGGGCTGTTTCGCAGCAGTGCCCCACACCAAGAGCTGGCCTAGACAAAGGTTTACTGTTGGATGTGTCCGCTTGTGCGGTTTAACATGCACCATCTACCATGCTGACAAAGATTAAGTGAGTCATCCTTTAGCAAGTGCTCAGCTGGCCAAACTCAGTCTCATGGGGATCTTTGACTGTAACTCAGGCTACTTAAATCTGTTCTACATTAGACTCCCGTCAGCCAAAATGGCTTAATTTAAAACATATGTTGGGGTGTAATTGCACCTTTCAAAGCGGACTCGATAAAACCCAAAGGAGCTTGAAAACCCAATGCGGTACAAATGACTTTGCATGAAAGCCTCCTAAATATGTAAGCCAAGCAGTCTGCTCTTCTGAGAGAGCAGGAATCGGACTCAAAACACACCTTGGTTAGATCACGTCTCTGTCTGATACTGATCCATGGGAAAAAGTTGGTATTAGTATAAGACACAGTAGCAGAGAGTTTAAATTGTCCATGTCTGGGGACTGTTCTTTGAGTTTTCAGTGAACGCCTGCTATTAAAATCCTTGTGCTGTAAATAGTCCAAAATCAACTATAATTTTAGCCTGTGACTCAAGCAGAATTTAAAAAATATTTTAAAAGCAAACCAAAAGATGCTTCACTTTCATTTCTGAGTTACAAACCATCTGAGTGTGGATTGGGGGAGGGGACACTAGTTCATCTACAGAAATAACGAATGAGACAGCAGGTTATATTTCACAGAGTTTAAACATGTTGGCCACGAAACTCCAGAGAATACAATGTCCCATGCATCCTGGCATTTTCCATCATCGGAAGATTCTAGCCTAACATTTAGAAATTAGAGGTTGGTATTTGCATGGGATAATAGTTTCATCTTTTTAACAATGAAACTGCCTGGCTGGCAGTGGTGGTGAGGATTACGTATTAAGGTGCATTTTTATAAGTGGGGACAATCAGTCAGAGCTGTCAGGATAGCTTTTGTTAGGATTACCGAAGTAATATCCAGAAGGGAAGGTGTTCATAGGAAACCAGATGCCAAATGCAGCAGTGCTTTGCATTGCAGCAATTAGCAAACAGGTGAAGGCTCTTTTGTAACGCGCCTCACCATGTGCGTACATAGACACACAAATATTCGCAAACAGAAAAAAACCTCACAAAATACACTGTCCTAATGAAACTTTCAGAAAGCATCTAGTATAGATCTCATACTTGTCCCAATCCCACTGGCTACCCTAACCCATGCTGAATATTTACACCAAAATAAACCCATTAAAAATGATGCCTTGTTTGTTAATGAACACCACACTATGATGTGGTGAGCTCCTTCCACGTGCAAAGGACTCATATTTGGACAATAAACCGCATAGGCAGTTGTATCACGTTTGCCTCCACACTTGCTCCTCCCTTGAGCGAATGTGCTTGGAAGGGGCTAGACTGTGGGCAGCAATCTCAGCTAAGACACAGCCATACCAGGATGAGGTGGAGAAGCTTTTGGACTCTAATATTTCTGAATGGTGTCCCCTAGATCAGTTCCTGAAGCTGGCATGAATTCCTGTGGGCATCTCTCCATTCAGTTCAAAGATACCACACTTGTCTGAGCACAAGTTAATCTTTCAGAACACTTGGGGGAAAAACCCACCACAGATGGTAAAAAAAGGGATAAGCTCACTTGCCTCCATACCAAACACTGCAGCAAAAACGTAGAAACATGTGAAGAGGGTGAAGTCAGTGTACACAGGCAGTCACTGTCTGTCATCAGCAGAGCAAATGGCCCCTACAATTAAGAGCACAGGCTCTGTCTGGTTTTGGCATCATTCATTTCTAATAGCTGCTGCCATATAATATACAGATGCTGTAGGTGAAATTAAACCTGGAACACCATGACAATATATCATTTTTATACCAATCACTGATGTGAAAGGTATGCTCATGCTGGAATGCGACAATTTAAGTGTTGTTCCTGTCAATCTTCAAAAGCACTTGCAGTCAAATTGAGCTGCCCAAACTACTTACTCCATTTGAAAAATTATGAGTAATACAAATAGTGTTAGCTGATGAGCTGCGGAGACAGGTGATGCTGAAATGAATTAGCGTGTAAAGTCTTGGGGACTTTTCTGTATCTCCTCATCCTGCAAGAAGCTGATCCTTGTAATACTTGTACGTGGTCTTGGTTCAGGAGAACAGAGGCAAGTGGAAACAGCTGGAAAAAAGTGGTGTCTCAGCAAGCCTGTGTCTAAACAGTGGGAAACACTGGGGTGGAGGCAGGGAAGAGAACACGTTTCGTACAGGAGAAGCTGTTCCCTGGGGTGCTTCCCCCAAGAGCCTCTCCCCCACGGCAGCGGTAGCCGAGCAATTCCTGTTAGGCAGGCAAGTGACTTTCCCTTCCCTCACCATTGCCCTCATCAGCCTGGGTGATGCAAGCAGCAGAGAGTACACTGTGTTCACAGCCATATATACTCCCATCCCCACATACCCTTTTTCCACGTGGGAAGCCTGAGGGAGGTCAAACAAAGGGATTTTTCAAATTTCAAGTATGTACTCTAAGTACGACAGCTACAAACAGGATAAAAACAGGAGCCAGCCTCTCTCTCCACTCAAAAAACACTACTGCAGAGGCACTGCTTGTGCCGGTGCAGTTGCACATCCTTTATCTTTGCAAACAGCATCCTCAGCTCCCCATTCAGCCTGTTACATCTAACACAGGATTTAGTTAATCATATACAGCAAGAACACAGCCCTCTTTGTCAGAGCCCTGCAAGTGTAAAAGACTATTCAGGCAATGGGTGGGCATCACTTGAAATTGTGACGCTAACGAGGGTCAAACCCTCCTTGTTTCCTTACCATTAGTCACATCAAGCCTGTGTAACACAGTGGAAAACCTGCATCTGCCCACCTGCAGTCACTGAGCAGAGCAGTGCCCATAGAGTGGTCCTTAACGATGCCGGGGCTGGTCTCCAGACATGGGCAGGCTGGAAGCAGTGGCATGTGGCCGAGCACGCAGTGGCTATGGCTCCCTTCCCCAGCAAGGGACATCTGCGCATGGCACCAGGAGACTGGGAGAGGGCTACTGGCCCATCAGTCACTCCCAGTACATTTGTCTTGGAAGGTGACTTAACGCATCTGTCACCAATGCTATGAGACTGGCTGTCACTGAAGCTTGTGCCTCAGGCATACAAAAGCCTGTATATGCCTGTGCCTGGCAGCACTGGTCCAGCACAGAGGAGATGGAGCAATTTGGATTGCTACCACAAGCTGTCATGCAAACTGCAGTAAGTTATTTCATCCCTTGCTTTCCTGCTGTATATATGGCCTCCCTGCTTTTGGGATGGGTCTTGAATGCCTCAGTAACATAAAGAGGGGTTAGATGTAAACTCCACCAACCTCCTGTCAACCAACTACATCATGACATCTCAGCTCCTTAGCTCAATCTCTGCTTGAAAACTTAATGGATTTGGTCTGCCAGAGTGGCAGCAACTCAAGCAGCAAGAGAAGTGCCTCTGTTGGGACTGAACCTCAAAACAGCCAAAGCTGCTCCACAGATGCACCTCACACCCGCTTGTGTTCAACCACAAAGCTTACGCGGAAAGCCCGAGTCAAGGTTGCCTGAGGTAAGCCCAAAGTGGTCATGGTGACCCAACAGTTGTGTTCCCTAAACTCCCACAATGGTGTTTTCAAACAAAAATTAGGAACGAGCTTATGTTGGCTTGTGCTGTTAAATGGCCACAGGCTGCCCTGTGTGGGCCGACCTACTGTCATCCCAGGACCTACAACAGCCAGAAGAAATGTGCGTGGGCAGAATTCCTGAGTCCATAACTGGCCTCAAAATCAGATAATACCATGGGAAAACACGGGGGTGACCCCTGGGGGAAGCAATCCTGTATCCCCAACAGCCTTCTTGAGAGTGACTCTAAAGCTGTCTTCATTGCACATAATGCCATTAATTTCTGTAACTGCAGTAAACGCCTAATTGTTTGAGAGCTGACTACCAAACACACTGCCTAGATCTGAGCAATTAAAAAAAAGAAGTATATTCTGCCAGCCAACTGTTTAATTATTAAGGGTATTAAGCACAGCATGCAACTAATAGAAAAGCTTTAGATCTTTGGAACAAGATATTCTCTCTGCTCCGTTTATTGGAAAGAATCAGAGCACATAACAGGACGCGAGTGCGATTTGTTCCCATCTGTACCACCCATGATGTGGGCTGCAATGGAAATGCCACAGGTCTGGGTACATGCTCTTTGGTATGCTCCCAAGGGAAAGAGTGGACTGAACTCCTTTTAAGAATCGGGCATTATGGAGAGAATTTCTTGGGTAGGTTTGTACTATCCTGTTACCATAGTTGGCTTTATGTCATCTCTCTGACTCCCCTGATCTGCAGAGGAGAGTTTTTGGTGGTCTGGAAGCGGGCAGTGCTGAGCCCTACCGTTTCTGGGGGACCTCACACTCTTCTGGCACTGGAAGCTTTCCAGGGAGATAATGTTGTCACTGAGCGATGAGCCCACTAGGACTGCTGACACAGCATTTCCTTTCAAATGTAACGAGTCGTTCATGGTCCAAGAAAGCATTTCACACTGCCCAGCCCAAACATTTAAACGCCCCCCCCCTCCTCTCCCTGAGTCTTGTTTAAGAATCTTAATTTAATTTTCATTAAGTTAACAAACTCTGGTGGTTTTCATCTCCCTTTTGGTTTCTGGACTGTCTTTGGGGTGTACTTCAAGTTTTTGCCTAGAGAGTTCATGAGCAGAAATTCAGTTTTTAAAAACATGTAAGCAGAAAAGGAAGCTGCAAGTAAAACATCTGATATTGCAAGACATGATAAAATCACAAGAGCTGGCAGAACTGGCAGGCTGCCCTCTCCTCCTCCATCCATGGCCTATGTCCCTTTGTGAATTGGCCTTTGTTTGCTACAGATTCACTCTAGCGGTTTCTCACACCAGAAATTAAGCCTTATTTTATCCAAACCTGGCCCAGAGGGCCTCTGGCTCCTAGCCAGAACATACATAGCATTTCTTTTTATTTGCTCTTCCTTTCTCAGTCTCTCTCCCTTCAGGGTCCTGCTATTATTAAAAAAAAAAAAAATCCTGGATTTTACTGATTAAAGTGCTTACTTTCATGTTGATACATTTGTTTTGTACTGCCTTTGGGGTCATAAGGAAGTACAAATTATTTTGGATTTAAAGGGAGCTAGGAGAAAGCTGAGGAGAAAAAGGGATATTACCAAGCATTCCTTTGGTACTGACACACAGGCACTGCTATTAGCCTGGTGACGATTCAGGGCTGGGGAGGAAAATGGTATTTGGATAAAATGAGATGCCCTGTGATGTGCCTGCAATAGGCTAAGGGAACATGCTGTTATCAGCAGGACCATGCCAAAGGACGTGCTGCGAGCGTGGTGGGACACTGGGCCCTGTCACAGCTGCTGCCGGGCTGGACGCAGGCAGCACGCCTGGGAACAGGCATCTGAGACGGGGTGCATCGCAGTCCAGTGACTCAGCCGGGTCTGCGTTTGTGAGCCCACCACAATACATGCTGCCATTTCCCTTAGTGCTGTAGCTTTAAAATTACAGGGAAAATAGCACCCAACAAGCTGGTCTGAGCACAAGCCATGCATTCCAGACAGGAGACAGACGCCTGACACCAGGGACAGTCACTCCAGACCATGCCTCTGCCAGATGTAGTTGCCTGCATCTGGCACACATCTGCAGCAGTCTGGGCCAGACTTCTTGTCCTACCTAGACGTGTCCACGCTGCAAGCTGCTTCCCACAGGGCTGTTCCTCTGCTGCAGAACGTTGGTTTCTTGGCTTTGCTCCCGGCGAACTTCTAGCCTGCTGCTGCACACCACCACCTTCCAAGAGGCAGGCACGGAGTCCTTTGCTGTTTTGCTGCTGCCCTGAGAGTTAAGAAAGCATCGGGTGAGGAATCTCTAAATGGACACTGTTTGAGCAAAGCTAAACCTGCCCTTTCAGCTGGGTATAAATGTAAGTGGCTTCACAGTGGGATGGAAATCTGCATCTGAGAGCCAACCAATTGTGCCCCTTTTCCAAGAGTGGAGGTCTGAGATCAGAGAGGTTTCTGGTGCGCAGCTCACAGATGCTGCCACCTTCCTAATTCCCAAGGTCTGAAGAACATGGTGCCAGTGGAGACATGAGCATCCCAGAAGTCACTTACTGTCCCCTGCACACTCATCCCGTGCAAGTATCTGTGCTCCTCAGCGATACCAGCACCTTGCTCTGACTCTGATCTATCTTTCTGGCTCTGGTTGCTCTCAGAGACCCCAAGACATAGGGTGAAATCTGTGAGGGGGGAGAATGGCCAGAATCAAATGGAGAAATATTACAGGATTGTAGGACAAGAAAGGTTTTCTTCAAGACTTACAGGTCTTCCTTCCTATCCTCCTCTTACCTGCTCAGTTCCTTCTTCATATCTAGTTACCGTTTCCACATTCAAGTTCTTTTTCCTGATCCTAGAGATCTGACTGTGTGCAGGCTGCTTCCGACAGATAACTAGCTCCTACCTAACCCTAACCTAGCCCATTTCCTTCCTTCTCTCCTGCTTGCAAGATGAAACCTTGTGCAATTGTCTGATTGCTCTTCCCTAAGGGCTGGCTGTAGCACCTTCTCTTTGTCTGGTAAGACCTGGACTCTGTAAGCATTTGCTGAAAAGCATGGAAGAAATAGCTACATCTACAAAGACCTCAAGCAGACTAGAGAATGGTATCTTCATCCAAATCTGGAGCCAATTGTCTTTTTAAATAAATTTAAGCTGAAATATGATCCATTCCTCCCTTATTCCCTCTCCAAAAATCAGCTGTAATCACAGGGCTCTCTCAGTTTCACAAAGGCTGGAGACCAGAATGTGCCTCTGTCAGGAGTACTGGGAAATTTGTCACAGGAGATTACACCCAGGGAGGGTGCTCATGTGATTAGGATTTAACAGTCAATTAAATAACACCGACATTTCTAACAAAGAAGCTGAGATTAAGGAAGGACTCCAAAATTACTCCTTTTCCTTCCCGACTCTGATGCCAGCCTTGGGAATCACCCTGTTATTCACCCAGATGTTCGATTAAAGCTAACCGGAACAAATAAAATTGCTTCTGAAATTTCACTACAATGGGAATCAGACGGTCAGATCGGCCCTCGAGGCAGCCAGGCCATTAGGAAAGTGTGCATAGGAAGTTGTCCTGTGTCTTGGAATTTATCAGAAGGATTCCATCCATGTGTTTAGTGCAAGTGCTTATGCTGTTGCTGCTCAGGTCATTTCTAATAAGCAGACAGGGAAGTACTACTTGGTTTCAAGATTAACCACTAACAGACAGTGCAGACGAATGTGGTGCTGCTGGTTAGAAAGTACATACTGAGCTGTGATTGCCCATGCATTTACAAAGAACATGTGGCAGTGCAGTGCTTGCACAGTGATCTGAATGTCTGGGCCCCACATAGCGTATAAATACACAAAAACTCTCCCTTCCCAATCTCTTCCAGCAGGCAGCAGTACCTCCCTCCAGACCTGTGTGGCTTTCCTTGAAATTTCCCCAAGTCATGACCACTGAGCACCTCTGTCTTGTCAGCTGCTCACTCCTTCCTCACCCACTCTTCCTGCCTGAATGTGTCCATTGCTCCTGTATTTATCCTGCTTTATCCCACCTTACAAGCAGGGCAGGCCTGGCACAGGGCGGGATTCAACAGACTCACTCTAGACGCACAGCAGATGTCCTGTTCTGGTGGCATCAGCTCCAGTTTTGTGGCTTCCCTGCTCTTTATCTAACTACCAAGCCACTCTGTCTCTCTTCACATGTCACCTCTTGTTTTCTATTATGGTCCATTTGCCCTCCCTTCTTGGCCATGAGAGAGGGTTGCATCCATCTGTAAAACACCTCATGCACCTAATGCAATGCATTTCAAAACAGTGCAGGAAGAAATGCCTCTCACCGTACTCTCTTCCATACTGTGTGACGCTGTACTAGGATGGTTTTTAAAGGAAGATCACAGGCTCACATTTCGGTAAGCAGCTTGTTTCAGAACAGTAAAAAGAGCTTGCTGCCAACCTATATTCACCTTTCACTAAACACAAAACATTTCCATCTGCTCCTTTCTTTCAATGACTTTTTACAATAGTAAAAAAAAAAAAAAAATTATTGTGTCACTATTTTCTCATTTTATCCATTTGTTTCCCTAAACACTGCTCCCCAGACCTGTTCTTTGGGAATACCGCTTTGCACTGTGTCACCCCTGGTGCCAGAGCTGTTACAGCACTGGATCTCAGTGTACAGCTACTATTCTACTTTGGCACGAGCAGCCTATTTAGAAGTTACCTGGATATATAGAAGGACGCAGCTTTTGTCATCTGAGTTTCCTCATCGCAGAAGTCAGGGAAGCGATATTACACACTTGTGAAGGCAGCCAAGGTGCTGAACCTTTTCATAGGCAGAAAAAACAACCTTCCCCTCTCCATACCTCCATTTACACTGCAGGCTGCCATAGAGATTTGATGCATCTGCTTGATTGACACCAAGTCCCACAGGTTCATAACCCTCTCTCCACTTTGTGGAGAGAGTCCAGAGTCTTGTTTTACAGGTTCATCCAAAATGTCAGAGTTATTCCCAGCACCACGTTCTGGACAATTCATCCCAGCAATGCATGACATGGTGTTTTCCCAAAAGAGTATTTTATGAGGTTACTTCATCATCTAGTCCTTGTTCTGCAAGGTCATTCAAAAGTCAGCATAGTGGATGCAAAATCCCCTTGTGCTCTTTTTGGCATGTTGGAAACTACAAAACTGTTTGCTGGAAGAGACAAAATGAGACTGAAATCAATCCACAGATTTTCGCCTAATAGAGTTGCTAGAGTAATAGCAAGGTTATGACTCCCTCTCACTCCTAATAATTGTTGCAGCACATCCCTAAATGGGATGGCCGACCACAATACAATTTTTTTTTTTTTCCATGTAGCAGGAAGGAGTTGTTGAGAAACCACTTGGAGCACATGAGAGGCAGCCTAACAGTCTATGTGGGACCAACTACTTGCCAGGGATGCTCATCTTCTCACATCTACATCATTCTTTAACAACAAATCCATAGTGTTCCATAACAAATCTGTGGCTTTTTTTCCAAACTGTAAATGTAAATTTTCTCCAAAAGGTCTGCCTCATTTTTATTAAGCCATAGTACCTCAAAACAAATGCTTGAGGCAAAACGAGAGTGAAGACTACCATGGTGTGGTCTCATGTCCTCCTCAACTAATCTTCATCTGCCAAGATGCAAGGTAGCTCTGCAACTGCGGTGATGACACCAAAAAGGGTGACAGTGATGTAGCAAAGGTGATGCTATCCATGCGTTCATGCTTCAAGGAGCATGAGGCTATTAGGTGTCTAATTACAAGTCCCAGGAGAGACACTGGCACTGTTTCTTAACGGAGACTTTTTGTATTCCAACAGACACTTTGGATTAGAGGATCAGATCCCAAAGTCAACATTTAAACAACCTCCATACTTCTGGCATGTTGTTTTTGCCAATATATGTTGTTTTACTCATTAGTGCATTTCCCAGCCACTCAAGTGACAGCCAAACAGTAATTTGTCTGCTTATTGGAACAGTAACATGTTCTGCTCCTTCTCCCTAAGGCCACACAGACATTCAGAACTAGCACCCCCACAAACATTTTCCAGGAAGCAGTGACTTTTGGGAACCCAAACGATAGAATGGAAGTCGTTGATCAGAGCAAGCAGCTGTAGATCCCTTGAGGCAACACACAATGCAGAATGGGATGCTGCCTGACACTATTTAAATTGGGTGGATTTATGAGCTTCTCTGATAACAACTGTTATCTGGAGTTAGAATCAGTTACCCCTCCCTTTGCTGGAATTTCTCTTGGTTTGTTCTGTTCCCAGCTCTGAGCACTTCTGGATAGTGTTCGGTGTAGCTTTGTCTTTTGCATATTCATGAAGACAGGAATCTAAGTCTAATCGTATCCCATGAATTTGCATTAAAGTCTCCATTGACATCAGAGATCCAAGAAGCCTTTAGACTGGGCCAGAGCAGTAGGAGCAAACATGGCAGCTACAGCTGTGTGCCCTGGAGGAGCAGCGGATTGTACAGTGATCAGTCCCTTGTGCCATTCTTGACTCCTGGGTCCCAGCTACTGATACAAGAAATGGGTGACTGAGAACAGGCTCCCCATGAGCATTGCTTTCTGCATTTTGGAGTCTCCAAATACCAAAGGCATTATCTTAAGCTGCAGAGTGTTGTAAATCAGAGTCACTCTTTCCAGCAGCCAACTTTGATATGACCCTCCCTCCCATTACCCACCCCCTAAAAGGAAGAAAAAAACACTCAAACGGTCCTACCTCCATAAATGGTACTGGATTCATAAAGAGAAAAAAAGATACCTGGATTATTTTATTTGCATTTCCAGAAAATTGGTGGTGTAAAATTTCCCTGCTGAATAAAGGATAAAACCAGGGGTTAAAATAGTAAATTAGGACACCTGCCTCCAGCTCAACTCTACTGAGTTTACTGCAGATCTTCTTTAAAGTATATATTCCTTGTATAACAGTTATTTAAAGAACTGTGCCACCTCATATTGCATTTTTTGAGCACTCCTCAAATCAGTTCAAAGCTTCCTCTTTTTTTCATCAGATTCATTTTAGAGATGGGTAAATTCTAGCATAGGATGTAGCAGTCAACAGGCCTTGCTCAAAACAAATGTCACTGTCAGAAGTAGAAACTAGGTCTCCTGAGCCTTGGCCCCAGTGCTCTACTTCTTCTGACTGCCTGTGATGCACACTTCATGGGAAGCACGCCAGGAACAGCTCTCTGCCCAGCAGAAACAAACAGCACTTTTTTTTTTTTTCTTTCCTTTTGTTTTGAAGGCATTGGAATCAATGAGGGTTGAGTAACAGAACAGACATTAGCCACAAGATATCTGATGAAGTGACATAGTTTGAGGTTTTTACACAACCGCGTGGAAAGCTGTTATACATACATGTGTATGAGACTTTCCTGAATATTTAAAGTTTTCAGGGAATTAAGCCTTACAGCAGTGAGTCAGCACTGGTTCCAACTGAGGCAAGGATTAACTCTGTTGTCAGGACAGTCTCAAAGCAGCTTGAAAAAGAAAATCCACAGGGGTGTGTGACAAGTAATATGTTTTCGAAAACAGAAAATCTGCATCTGGGGCCTTAAGACCAAACCAGGTCTGATATCAGCCATTCGGTAGCCAAGATCAGAAGCGAACACTCTGGCCGCAGTGTCACTGGCAGGCAGGTACACTGCCACCTGTCCCACAAAGCCTCCCGTTCCCTAGACAAGTGCAGCATTTGGGAGAAGGTCAGAAAAATCTTATAAAATTGCCTCCCTTTACCCTGAAAGGGTTTGTTCCTAATGTGGTCACACTTGTATCACTCGGCAAGAAGGTGACTGCTGAGACATCAATGCCTTCTGTGATCAAAAGACCCAAAGCTTGGCACTATTATCTTCTGCAGGAGGGTGCAGGCTCTCCAAAGGCAGTGCTGTGTCAAGATGTGCTGGGTTTCCAGAAACATGACCTCTGTGCTACAATGATCAAGCTCCCTCTCAGGTAATATACTTTGCAGCCTGAAAGCTGCTTCCTTAATCTGCCTTTTGTAGTTCACGTTTTAATCAGTACCATCTGGGATTAGCTTCCTTTTATTTACTTATTTTTGGGTACAGGCAGTCTTACATCCTCAGATTTTGGTCAGCCTGCCTGGAAACTCTTGAAAGTTTGAGATTACCAGCTAATGCACTGAACTCTGGGACGATGGTTCCAGGCACGTGAGAGCAGACACAAGACGGCAGCAAAAGCGACCCATCAGCAGACACTGCACTTAGCTGCAGCCTCGACTTTTTAAGGTTGTTATTTCCTCAGCACAGCTGGCTTGTGGGCTGTACAGTCACAGATCCGGCTCGTGCGCTTGGCTGAGTGATCTGACACAAATGACCCCATTTTCCCAGGAATGCAGAGGGAGTTCGCTGCGAGCATGGCTCCATTGGCCAGAACAGAAATCAGGCGTATAAATTCCTTTCTTTTAGCCTCAAAGTTGTCAAAGGGAGAATTAAACTCTCAGCCTTTCTAGCCCTTGTAGAGGAAAGAACTGAATGAACCAGGGACAAGCTGCAAGTAATGATCTCTGCCACCTCCCCAGTGCACCACCCAATTTATTTTGAAGTGCTATTTTTATTCAGCCTCGGATATTTGAAACAATTTGCCTAGAGCATGAACTATCACATTTCCCAGCTCATTGAGCAACCCATACAGAGTTGTGCTAAACACTTTATGAAAATGCTGTTTTGTGAAATAAAACACTCAGTATCTTAGCATTTTTGCTCAACCTTACTTACCTGACAGGGGCTGCAACTCATGAGAGTGGGCAACAGTCTGAGTAACTTCACATCAAGATGCCAGCGTGTTGCCTTTCGGTATGCATCGATAGATAGATCAAGGTGCTTCTCAGCATTCTGGTGCCCTATGAAAGCAGTGAAAAGATCATTGCATTTAAAGCCAGATAAGCAACAACTTTATTTTGATATACGTGGCGTGTCCTAGCTCACAGCTTACAGTTGGCTCTTCAAAATGCGAAGTGTGACTTTTACTTCCAATAATCCTTGCCATAATCCCCAGTCAACACCCAGCAAGCCTGGCCTCCCTGCACAAGGATCATCCTCCATCCTCTCAGAAGAGTATCTGCTGTGGGTTAACAGATAATATATATATACAGCTCTGGGGCTCCCAAGATCTGCATTTTAATCCTGGCGCTATCAGATGTCTGACAAACGGCCATACCTCACTTTCAGAGCGCCATTGCTTTCCCAGGTGTGAAACATGGATAAATACACGTATGTCCCCACAAAGCTGGTGGAGATCTGCCACAGGGGAAGAGCAACACAAAGGTGAGGCATTGCCGAAGCCCATCACCAGCTGTAGCACCAAAGGTTTTTATTTTAACTACTTTTTGAGCGGGATGAGAGTTGTGCTGGGTGTGGGTGCCCAGGCGTCAGCAGGAGGGTCTCTGTGAGGAGAAGCAGGGCCGCCTCATGCCGGATGCAGCCGGTTCCAGCCGCCCCACCACAGGGCACAGCCCAGCCCCCCAGCAATGCTGGGGCGTGGCAGGGAAAACGTGGGTAAGAACGGGCAAAATGGGTGAGGTAAAAAAAAAACAACTGAGAGACAGCCCTGCGAGCACTGGGGCTGGGGGAGGACGGGGAGCTCTGGGAGCCAGGGCGGGTGTTCCCCTGAAGCTGAGCCTAGGAAAAGGGGGTGGTAGGGGTTTCCCACCATCCAAGTCTGTTTTAATAAGCAATAACTTAATTTTCCTGTTTTGCCCATGACGGTAATTGGTTAAGTGATCTCCCTGCCTTCACCCACGAGCTTTTCCATCTTATTTTCTGTCCTGCGGAGGAGGGGGAGCAAGGGAGAGGCTGGGTGGGTGCCTGGCAGCCGGCCATGGTCAACCTGCCACAGGACAACAAAAATCAGCTAACGCTCTGCTCCCAAACTGAGGGTCCGGAATCCTCAGCAGATGAGGCACTTACCTGCTTTTCTTCACAGTCCCAGTCCAGTAGAAAGAAACCACAGAACAGGATTTATTAACAGACTAAACCTCCGGTATGTATGCTGCAAAATAATATGCTTCATTCAGCCTGGCCACATTTGTTTTACTCGGTATCGGCTGTCTGAGAATAGATGTTAAAATAATACCTTTTTCATCACAATACATTAAAAAAAATCCTACATTGACCTTATTAATTGTTCTTAATTCTTAAAATCTCAATACCTGCAGTTCCTATTGAGGATTTAGTCAAGGAGAACTCCTGGCTAATATTAAACAATAGTGTATTTCCCAGCAGAAAAAAAAAATGCCTAATTAGTTTTCTATGTTTTTTCCATGGCTGATTAGTTTGATATACATATGGGGAAGCTGCCTCCCCTGGGATGCCTCAACGCAAATGGTCATCACTGAACTAACTAAAATCAACACCTCCCTCAACCTGTTCAAAGTAATATTTGCAGCAGAGGTGTTTTTATCTCTGTGTATCACAAAGACTGACAGCAACTGAACAAAACAGGACATGGAACAGACAGCTCCCCTTAACATCCAACTGAAACCCCAAATTTCTGCCAAATCTAATGTAACAGCTTAGCTCAGTCCTCTAGGTAGGCTTTCAGCAGCCTCCAGCATCCCTGCATGCTTTAGAAAAATAAGCTATATTCTTCGCAAGCTGTCCCAGCTTCCTTTCTGTAGGGAGCACTAGTGAGACAGCGTCTGCTCCACACACTCCTTGGGAGCTTGAGCCAGGAAGCAGAGAGCAGCAGTAATGGATATACAAGAAGGTGAAAGACACTTTTGGCCTTTTATTCCTTTTCTGAATCACAGTGCTCCTTTCTGCAGTGAAGCACAAGTGATGCCAGGGAAGCACGTTGCCTCTTGTCTTTTCCTAGCCTTGGCAGCATTTTGCCTGTTTGGCACCTTGCAAGCAAGGGTGATGTTATCAAATATGCTAATTCTGTGCCCCCAGCAATAGAAGATGCAGTGGCCTCCTAACCCTGGACCTCTGATCCCAACACACTTACAGCTGAGACTGACTAAAGCTTTTCAACACCATGTAGCTTATTAAAACAACGTCTAGGCTCTAAAGAAAAATCGGTATTATGAGGCACTTACAAGCTCCCACCAAAAAAAACAGGTGTTTTAAGGAGTAGATAGGCTCGTCTGAGCAGCAAAATTTTGGCCAAAGACACTAAAATAGCCCCAGTTAAATCAGCTGTCTTTAGGATGCCACTGCCAAGTCCTCGTAAGTAACAGAAAAGAATTTCATGACTTGGTGCAATGTAACCATGTAAGGGCAACTCTGTCCATCTTGTACAGTACAAGTACAGTTCATTCCCTTTCATGGCTCTAGAAGATCTGAACTATTCCTGTCCCAGGAAAACAAAGAACATTTTACATCACAATACTAGAAAATGCAACTCAAAAATTTTTTTAAAGGGACACATCCTCCCTTGTTAGGATTCTGCAGAAATTTTTATAAGACTTAATGTGCTATGCCGTCTTGCTGGTGAAGACAGTGTGAACTTCAGGAAGCCTTTAGCACAGCACTAATCCATTTCCAACTGAACTAGGTTTTAGGGTATGGCACCATAACATTTCATAAGCTTATTTTGACAAGAAATTAATGAACAAGTAATTTGTTTCAATTTTTTAAAATTCTGAAAAACAAATAGCAACAATCAGTATTACAAAGCAAAGCAGAAGTGTAAATTAGGTATAGCTGTATGCTCATGGAGTTTTATTGCTTAAAAAGACATCTGAGAGACCTCATGTTCATCTTGAGCTTTTAAGCTGTCAGTTCA
Organism: Sagittarius serpentarius; assembly: GCA_034782735.1. Classification (NCBI taxonomy): domain Eukaryota; kingdom Metazoa; phylum Chordata; class Aves; order Accipitriformes; family Sagittariidae; genus Sagittarius; species Sagittarius serpentarius. Next base: position 28,675,657 of record JAVKLA010000010.1, read on the forward strand.
CTTTGCCTTACAGAGGAATTCCACTGAAATCCACATGGATGAACAGAGTCCCAGGGGATTAGAAGCAAGTCAACAATATTTAAACTCTTTGGTAAATGAGGCATTTATCAGCAGTAAACAGTCACTGGTTTTATTTAAAGTTCTACCCTAATGCCAAGGCAGAAGCAGCTAATTTAAGATACGGCAGAAAGAAACATCAAGTCCAATTAAAACTTATCTCCTCTTACTGTGTACAAAAGAAAGTAATGAGGATTGGACATTAGCCAAGCTGAAATCTCTCCAGTTTGGAAACTGTATTTATATTTCCAGAAAGTGTTTTCAGAAATTTATCTGCTGGAAAAATGAATTATTTCCAGGAGAATCACAACTAACAGTCTGTCTGTCCCCCCCGCTTTTTTTTTAATGCATCTTTCATGGTTGACTTAGATGTCAGAAGAAAATAGCTCAAAACCAGTGTGGGTTCATTTTTTTTTCTGCTTGTGGTATTTAAAAGGTATCTCTTTCATGTGCTTTCTGTATTAAGTTCAACATGAATACAACATGAAGCCTTTTTTTGGTCTTTTTAGTTGAGTTTGCCCTTACTTGAAACATTCAGGTTGCCTTTGAAAAGTTCTGTCAGCTTGGAGGAGGATTAGTAAATTTGAGTGTTATCAGTGGGAAGACAGAATGTGCAACCAAAGGTGTTTTAGTTTATAGCTATGCTAAAAAAGGCTAACAGCCTGGTAATTTTGGTTTTCTCTGCTCAAATTGCTTCTGAAACAAAGGTTTAGTTACATACTTCATTATATCCACGCAGTGGCTTACACTTGAAATCCCAATTCACTTAATGATTTGAAAAAAAACCTGATTCAAATTAAAGAACCACACCACACTGCAACTACACATTAATATGGCCTGACTTGCTATGCTTAGATACAATAGATATCCACGGTGTCAAGACAGGATCTTCCAAAGAAATATCCTGCATTTTGACATGTCTGAGAGGTAAGAAAAATACAGGTAAGGAGAAAGATACTACACTTGGGTAGTTGAGCCATCCTCCTTCTCAGTTCGGAGGCAATAGCATCCCTATTCCAAGCTCTCCTGAGACAAGCCTGAGGCTTAAGTTTCCCACACTCATACGCATCCACAGTAACTTTCAAACAAGTCAGAAATAAGCCACATGGTAACCAGCTCTACATGGAGACAGCTTACAGCATAAACAGGAAAGCATCACCAAAACAGTTTGTATCACTTGAGAAAACTTTGAGAGAGGGCCTATGCAGAGATTTGAGTAAGGAGAACTACAAACATTGTCCTAGAGATGATCACACAGGAGTGAACATGGTGTAATCTGGATACAACCTCTCCCAGTAATTCTTGAGAACGTACAGATCACAACACATGATCCGAAGGACAGCCTGTGTATAGTTGTAGATATTACGAAACTGGTAAAGTGTGGCTGACAATGGAAATTTTCAATACTAGTCACATCATGCTAGCCTATTTTAAAAGTACCAAAACCATATATTATGTTCTATTTAAGTGATAAGCACCGACTAATAAACCTGCTGTGTGCAAACAAAATCTACCAACACAAGAGCAACACCTGGAAGAAAGGATATAGCCTTTTCTTGTATCCCTCCTGCAAAACAAAAATCTGAGAGACATTATACCCCTAGAAAAGACATCATGCTTTTAAGTCCTTGTGGAATTACAGTCAGAGTAAATCAGAAATCTCTTTCCCCAACAGAGGTGCCAATGATTTTAACTAGACACTTTAACACTGAAAGTATAAAGTGTCTGCTCTTCTCTGAACATCCTTCCCCTTTATCATACCTGTATCTTAGTGCCAGCAGTTGCTCCTCGCTTAGCACTTACTGCAATTCAGTTTCTCAGTTTCTGCAGAAAGTAAAGTAAAAATTGTGGACAGCTTTTGCAATTTAATACAGACTTTAACGCTGTTAAGATGTAACAGTCGTTAACGCTACCAAAAGCACTATGGCCCACTAGAATGAGATGCAAGATCCCAAAGGCTCGTAAGTACAGCTATAGCACCTTGAGCATAGCACTTCCCAAATGCAAAACCAAAGCTGAATGTGAAGAGCTGATCGAAGGGAAAAAAAAAAAAAAAAGGCCACGAAACAACATTTTTGCCACGTTTTGACACACAAAGCAGGAGCAAGTTCAGAGGTGGTACTGCAAGGTCAGGATAATTGTTATTTTTTTTAAACACTTCAGTTTGACAGTGCATGATCTCAGCCCTGCAGGATAACCAACCTTATTTCCAGGATACTGGATGTATCTGAAGTTAATGCCTTACGGTAACTCGGCGAAGCTTGTGGTCTGAGTATCAGTCTAGTCTGAGCCAACAAATATTTTTCTTTCACAGTAACTACTTCAGAAGCCTTACATTATCAGAAAACCAACCAGTTCAAATTAACACTAAACATCTGAAGTACAACAGGTAAAACCTTGAAGCAACTCTTTCAAACTACATTATAAAAACTTCTCTGTGTGTTAGCTCAGAATCGTGAAGTGATGGAAATTAGCCAGATGGGGAAGTGACAGGTAAGAGGCAACATTCAAACTGCTTGCATCCTCCTTTGGTTCTGCTAGTAAGACAGCTAAAAAACTCCCCCATCAGCAGGTAGTAAGCCTACCTAGCCATTAAAGGACTGTTAAGTAATTTATTAAAATATTGCCAAATCTTCAGATTTATTTCTCCTTAATTTCCCCGCTTTTCAACATCAAGGTCTTACATAAGAGTAAAAAAGGTAAAACTTTTAACCTTTTACTAAGAGTCTCTCTCACACGGCAATCAATCTGCTAGCATGCCGAGAAGTATTTCTGGTAAGAATTTTCCATTAATTCTCGTTTTAATAATTCACTTAAAGAATGTGTAAATGGCAGAATAAATACTGTAAGCCTCTATCAGCAGAAAACCCACTAAACTTTGATACCATAACCAAAAGAATCCCCTTAGTTTTTCCAGTGAAAAAGCAGCAAGCTGAATTAGATAGCTACACTGCAAAATGTTCCATTACAGGTCAAAAAAGGAGTTCAGCTACAATTGCAAAACTTATTAAATCTGGAAAAGAAAGGTGACAGGGAACGAAAGACTGAAGTGGAAATTCTTGATTTTCAACTCTGGCACTGCTTTACGAGCTGATTTGTTTTAAGAATTCATAATCAGAATCTGTGTATCTTTTGAAGACACACATTTCTAAGTCTTTTAGGAGTAGCTATAATAAACCCATTGATGTTTATGAGTTAACAAAAGACACAGCAGAATATAGGTTTGAACTGTTTATTTTACATCCAATGTTTCATACCAGACCTCCTTCAGTTAGAAGTTCCTAGAAGAAAATGAAATAAACATTGTTACAAACTAGTTTGCTTCAACAGCTCAAGTAAATATTTTTGACCAACTGCATTATCATCCTATAAATACAGTGTATACATGTTCATCCTAACAGTTGGATTTGGGTATGAAACTTACCCCTGCAAGAGTTAGAGGATAAGATAAACATACGTACTTGGAAACAATTCCATCATTTTTTGCCAGACGCAGAATGGAGTCATCTGATTCACCCTTTAAAAAAAATAAAAAGATGATTCTGAAGTGACCAAATAATTGCTGATACACATTAAAAAGAAAGGCAGCTGCAGCATTTAATGCTGGTAGTGAAATGCAGAGTGCTTTCCACAGATCACTACATGTTACATGCACAGATTAGCATTTTCAAAACAAGCTGTTAATTATTTGTCATCCTCTAGGATAAGAAATAGTTTTAACTTGAGAAAATATACACTTGCATTAACAAGATACATTTCTGGGTAAGCAGACTTCTGATGAACTCCAAGAAGCTTCACACCATGTTTAACAAATTTAAGTTATGGTAGTATCTCTGATAATTGTAAACAACAGATAAAAGCCAGATATTAGTAGCTTGGTACATTCTTAAAAGAAAAAAAATCCACTTGCATCCCTCAGTGATTTAAAAAAAAATATAAACATACATAATTCTAAAAACTAAAGGACCGAGGAAAAAAAACAGAAGAAACTGATTCTTTCAAGTGAATTTGTTCATGTCTTCACTATCCCCACAAAAACTTTTCCTCTAGAACGAGCTGAAGGCACATTGTGTTTTCAGGGCCAAATATCAATCTAAAAAATTACTAATCAGTATAAGAAGCAGCACAACCATTTTGTAGGTCAAGAAAGCACTTACCATTCTACGAATTGCTCCACAAATGGCGTATGTTTTGAACTGGCCATTTACTCTGCCTGTGACCTTGTCAACCTGTAATTACAAGCAAGTTACTCCACACAGATTCTTACAAAATTTTATACTCTTGCATCACACTTGCCAAGCACACAAAGATAAAAATTACTTGTTAAAATCTGCAAGTATTTTTCTGCAAACTACAAAAACCCAAGGCAAATACTGGAGTTAGAAAGACAACTACATAGTATCTTTTCACAACAAATTTATAGTTTATTACATAGTGCAGTTATAAATTTAATGGATCAGACAACATAACAAGTACAGCATAGAAAATGGTAGCTAAAAGAAGAAAATGCTCGAGTTCTAAAAGAATGGAAAAATTCAGTGATAAGTTTACTTGTGGATTTTACTGCCTTTGTTAATTTCTTCATATTTCTTTCCATTATGGTCAGTATTAAGGAAAATTGAAGTGAAAGGGGGAAGGGGACAGTCTTGTTACACAGGTAGAAAAATGGCCAAGTTGAGGGAGACACATTGTCTCACTTCTTCCACTTGCTGAGAAATTTAACAGGAAAAAAGACTAAACAAAGTAAATCATGAAATTAAAGTGTCAGGAACCCTGTAATACCACGTGGATTTGAGTTCTGCTAATCTCTGGCCCTTTGAAAAGAAGAAATAGGGATCACTGAAGGAATGAAACATGGTGAACAAGAGAAGCATTTGCCTTAACATTTACAGGACATCGCAAACAGAGCATTTTTTAAAATGATTTCTTTAGTCAGACAGATAACACAAGAGACTTAGTTGTTTAAAAATATGGGATACAGTCTTGTGGTCTCCCATTCAAGAAGAAATAAATCAAGCAATATGGCTCCTAAACTATAGGAACACTGTGTCCACAGAATTCCTGCAAGGTGAACACCAGTAAACAAATGGCGAAAAGCATGCTAAAAGGAGTTTAAATTAACTGGAGTCCAGGTGCATTAACTGGGATCCTGCAGGAGTCAAGTCTACTGTGGTTTTCTCAGCATTTATGTTAAGCTTGGAGGGATTCGCAACAACGCTACCTTGAGAAGACATAATTAAACTTAAAAAATTCTAAGCATATAATACCCCAAGCACCGAGTTAATGAAATGATAATGCTGCACACAAAACACATGAGCAATCTCATTTGTCACCTATCAAGAGCAGCAGTACCAAGAATTAGCAGAAATGATTCAAGCAAAACACGGAAGATGGCATTTTAGTTAAGCAAAGTACAACAGAAATGAGAGTTCTTCTTTGGGAACTGTATCTTTCTTAAAGTTTGGACAAGCTAGAAAAAGCACAGAGAAGATCAGCAAGAATAAAAAATTTAAAAAAGGTGCACAAGGACAGCCTGAAGAATGGTACTTTCTTACAGACAGGTGGAGGCAGAAGGGATAAGAACCTCCCAGAAACAAGCATTTCTTCTCCTTGTTTCTTTCAGGTCAAGGAATTCCCTAATTTATAACTCTAAATATCTAGAGTTAGGAAGTTCCATTTAGTCAAACTGGTAACAGACTGTACAGAGCTTTATGAAATTCCCTATAATGATTATTTTCCAATAAGCTGAAAAATAACCAGGGGTGACATAGTAACTTACTTGTACGTTTGAAAGCCCTCAAGCTCTACACTAATATGGTTTCTAGTGAATTATTTGGAGATGCACCACAAGCTATTATATTTCTTAACTTCTATCAAAAGTTTAAAGGTGTAGCTCTCGCATGACGTACTTTTGCTACGAAACTTACCTCAGAAATATTTATCTGAATAGAAGCATGATCCTTAGCACCAATTATTCGGTTGCTAGCAGAGCTAAAGAATAAAATAACAAGATGTATTTAAACAAAAGGAAACAGACAGTGACAATGAAAAAAAACCTATTAAAGCCAAATCTACATGCAAATTAAAGCTGCACAAGAAGTTTAGACAGTAACAGTTTAAGCTTTCAGTGCTCAGAAAATTAAAATGCAGTTTTAAGTACATTTAAAGGAGACTTTTATTTGGTAGTATCATACTAAGTTGCCACCTGTCCCTTCACTTTGGTTTTTATATGCTTGGTTCACCCCTATACAGTGCACACAGCGGCACACCTTCAAAACACACAAAGTAACAAGTTTTTCTTTTCTGAAGTGCAAAAAATACAGCAAACAAGGTAATTAGTGAGAACGCAGTTTCTATGCCTTTTTCATTCAGAGCTATTACACCTGTCAAAAGACACTCATGTTGCAAATCCTCAAAAATGACGATGTAAAAAGCACTTGACTTGAACCTAATAAAGTGCATACAATTGGTTTATTTTTTAGTGGATTTTTTTTTTAACACACACATTCACAAAAAGCTTCTCAGTATCCATTTAGTACAATCTTAAAATTGTACTTAAGACGTGCTACCAAGGCAACAAGTGATTACTTAACAGGTTCACGACAGCTTGTCGCACAGGAACACAAGCATACTAGAAACGTGCCTTTACTTCTGAAATGAACCACACGAGCTGCCATTGCAAGGCTGACAGTTCTGCAACAGAAGACGCACAGTATTCCCCTCAACTTTAGTCTTTGCTTCACATATTTTACATAAAGTATTCAAAAATACAGAAACAGTTAGAAAACAGGTGGGCCTTTTGTTCTGGCTCCGTCGTCATCCCCCACCCGCCAACACTCACTACTACAGAAAAACCTGCTTTTGCATAGGCTGTATCGGCCTCTGGAGCGGTTCGCTGCCAAGGGCTCAGCTACTCGGGGTACAGGTGCTGCAGACCCGCCATCCCCACCGGCACCCTCGCCGCTGAAGGGAACCGCTCACCATTTCCGAGGGACGTAAAGGTCCACAAACTCCCCGGCGTCGTTCTGCATCTCGCTGGGGCAGCCGCTGAGGCACAGGCACCAAGAGATAATACCTACAGGGAGCGAAGGAAGGTTTACGGGCCGTCCCCGCAAGGCCTGGCTCGCATAGAGAGCTACCCCCGCTCCCTACCTACCACAGCCAACCAGCCAGCCAGCCCCGCGGGGAGCGGGCATGCCGCCCCTTCCCCGCGCCTCATGGCAGCCCGGAAACCGAAGGAAAGGGCAACACTCCCCCCCCCCAACCCCCCGCTAGCCCCCGCCGTGCCTCCGCGCCGCCGGTCGGGCCGCCCAGGCCTCTCCCTCCGGCGCACGGCCGCCACCCCGCTCCTACCTCGCGTGCGCCGCGGCGGAAAGGAAGAGACGGCCAGGGAAGCGGAAACACGCCAGAGGGAGCGGCATGCTTCCGGCGTGACGGCATGGCGTCACCTGCGCGGGCGCGCGGCCCGTACCCGGGCGCCCTGGTGGCGCC
>JAVKLA010000010.1:28683304-28699678 GCA_034782735.1 Sagittarius serpentarius
CCCCCCCCCCCCCCCCCCCCCCCCCCCCACGTTGAGGCGGCCCCGGGAGAAGGGCACCGGCACCGCCGCCGCTCAGCCTTCGATCCGCCGGCTGGGGGGGGGTGGTGGTGGTGGTGTCACGGGGCGGGGTGCCGTCCCCTGAGGGGCTGGGTGGGGGGGCGGCGGGCGGGTGCGTCGTCTCCCTCCCCGCCGCGGGGGCCGCCGGAGGCTGGGTGAGGGTGAGGGGAAATGACCGCCCCCGGAGCGGGCCGGAGCCCGTCGCGGGAGCAACCCCGAGGGAAACCGAAAGACCATTCTGAAACAAGACGTTTGGTTACAAAACACGTACCAAAACAGTGTTTATTTCACAGCATCTTAATTTCACAAGTTCAAGGGGAAAAAAAAAAATAAAACCAAAGCAAACAAAAAAAACCCCCAGTGGAACAGGCTACAGCTCAGACTTAAATAATGGAGTAAGACAAAAACATAACAGTATCGTTTACATAAAAATGTACAGCCTCTTATCAAGGGAGCTCTCCGTCAGAGAGCCAGCCCACCCGCACCGCTACGCGGCCCGCAGCGCCCGGCCCGCCTCCGCCCAGACCCGCGTTTCCCTCCGAAGCAGGAGGAGCCGGGCTGTGAAAACGTAAAGCTGGCAGATCCATGTATTGTTTTGCGTCCCACCTTCAGTTTATTAATGGATAACGTAGTAAGAGTCCTTTGCCACATGGTGGCAGCTTTTAGGCGAAGAGATAAATATTCCCACACAGGACTGCAAGCTACACTCTTGAAACAGAAAAATCAACACATACCCACCCACCCACAAGTTACCGTATCCCTGCAGAAGGACCGTTTCTGCACAGATACCACAACAGAGGTACCGACGTACAAGCGCAGACTATGCTTCTGGACGGCATCAGCCCCAAACCCACGCTCCACCAGAGACATCGACGCAGCGTTGGCCCCACCGTATCGTTTTTGGCCTGTGCTCCAAACAGCTTTTGCGCTCAAGAACACTGTGTGTGCCCAAGCCAACGCTCTGAGTAACCTTTAGACAACATTCGGCATTCTGGAATTTAATGCTCCTTATCCTAATTTGTTCTTCTGACAGAGAAAACAAAAGCTTGCCGGTTTATGATGTGAAACCGTAGATTCTGGGAATGTAATGCCCGCTGCAACTAGAGAAACTTCCACTGAACAGAGACTGCAGAGTGTTGCAAACCAAAGTGCGTTTTTTTCCTTAGATGGTGAGAAAGGAAAGTTAATTTTGTTACAGAAAACTCTTTATACGCTAAACAAAGAAGTTCCCAGAGAAAGACGTTTTCTGATTTCATTCATACTAACCAAAGTGTTTTACTCGTTCTGGAGATATCACGCGAGAAGTTTCTTTGCTCAGTTCTACCTCTGTCCCCTCCCATAATGACTTTAGGAAGCGGTGGACCACCTCAGTTGTCTTCACCGCTGTTTGCCAATTTGAAGGCTTGTTATACACTAGATGTTTAGTACATCACTATTTCTTGCATGCAAGGACAGTTATATTCAGTAGAAAGTTTAACTAGTAGGCAATTTTTAAAACCTTTTGGAAGATAACTGGCAAGCTTATTGTCTAACTTACTAGCTACCACCTCACTTACGGAAACTGGAAAGTCCTTCTGTGTTAAAGAGAAATCACAAGCATATTAAATTTTACACAAATAACTTGAAGCTACATACAGCTGAACACAGTTACAAAAGATTTGATAGTCACTGTAATTATTATATATGAAAAATACATTTTGAGCCTTACTTAAAGAGGAAGGGGCTCCAGTAAAGTTTGCTGCAATTCTAATGAAGCCAAATTAGCTTCAGACAAAACACAGCTGAAGAGCAAAGATTCAGCTTTGGTTTTGGCTACAACCAACATTTAATACAAGGAACAGGAATTTACATTACTTTACATATTAGACAGCAGGTCCCTTACCTCAGTACGAGGTCTAGTATTTCATTTAGGAGTCAAACTCAAATTACAAATTTCTCAGTTGTAATAGCCAAGCATCAGTTTTGTTCCTTGCAAATGGACAGTTACTTGTATCATAATATTGCTTCAGAAAATAAACCCAAGAGCCAATATCACAGAAGATTCCACATATAATCAAGAGTTCATTCCCAACCTGGATATTTAAAAAATAACTGAAAGAATAGCCAATGGTCAGAGAAGTTATTTAACCTCTGTGTAAGCATTAGAGCGCTGCTGAGTACCAGCCGTTAAGTGGCTGTTGAGATGCGCAACAAACGCCAGTTTTATGAGGACCATCACAGTGACGCAATGCTTGGAAGAACGGAGTAAAAATGTAGCATTTTAAATATTGAGCATGCGTTGTTACATTGGCTTAGTTTGGCAGCGGTAGCTCTACTGACTTAAGTTATTTGCTCAGAGCACAGAAGACCATATGTAATACAGTCTACTAAAAAGGTGCTTATTTCAGACTACAGAACACTGAAACAAAATCATAAATGATACATTTGACAGCAAATTGCTCTTAGTCAAGCACTCATCTTCCACTGAAGAGTGAATTAGGATGGCGAATGCTTTGCTGCAGCTACCTTGTTCAGGATGTGGTACTTTGTGACAGATTTTCAAACCACCTTTCCTTTTTAAATAAAGTGTATATTCTTAAGGTATTAATAGTTAAGTAAATCGGAACAGAGTAATTTCAATCTTGCTCCTTATAGATCTATAGTATAGTAGAGAATAGATGCCCTGTGTATCATTAGTGCAGATATACTGGAATTGTTTTCCTTATATGCAAGGCCAATGCAGGTAAAGAATAAATGGCTATACAAATTCAGGATTCCCCACTAAATAACATAACCAACTTAAAAAGCACTGGTACCAGACCAGCTAGTTTTAGGCACATCTTTAAAAAAATAAAGTATGCATTTCATTGATGTAAAAATGCGAGAAGATTCTTAGAAACATCTGAAATCTATGGTGCACTGGAATGGAAGTGATGCTTCCTTTAGTCTCAAGGAATACAATAAAGGCTTAAAAAAAAGAAAAATACCATAGTATTCTTCGTAGGGAAGAACAGTTTTAGTAAAACCAAAAAGATAAATAAAGAATAATAAGCAGCCATGACAGCTGACTGGTGAATATTTGTGCTTTAAATGTCCAAAAGAAAATAAAGTCCAATAACTCTTCTCGTACCATCCCCCAGACTTGGCATACGTGTCCATAATGCACACCTCGACAGTTCAGTAACACACTGCAGACTTCAAAACTAGCTGTAGCCGTGGCAGGATGCACACAGTGGCACGGAAAGGCCAGTGGCAACTTCACCAGCAGAGTTCAGTGATGCAATCCCCAGCGCCACAGGCTGTCAGCTGGAACGTCAGCTTTGGTTAAGACTGCTGTGTCAGACGTCTGTAATGAGGTAAAACTTGGTTTTCAGGAAGATAGAGAGCCAGTTCCAAAGCAACAAGGACGGTGAATTCAAAACCAATGAGATCTCTTCTGTTGAATCTGAATCTCTCTTCTAGTTTCTATGATGGTAATAACAAAAGAGAGGAGAGGGGGAGAAACAGATCAGTTAATCCACAAGATACCAACACACTGTTAGATTAAGTCAGCATAAAACAGGAGTCAGCGATGCGTGGCCTGAGCTGTACCTACAGAATCAGAAGTGTTGCCAGGGATCAGACAAATCAGCTTATCAGCTCAGCTGTGACACTCACACAACAGTTACATATGTTTGCCTGAGAAACAGTAAGTGCAAAAATACCCTCACTGTAGGATCAGTAGGACAATAGACCGCACCAGTCAGGTAGTTTTAATGAATTAAAAAAAAAAAACAAACAAAAATCAAGGAAGAGCCCTAACAAGACGTAAAACTGACTGAAAGAGCTGGTCTTAAATGCAAGCATGCACCACTGAAAATCTTGGCTTTAATCTTTGTCTTGTTCTATAAGCTAGAGAGAAGGTTTTGACAACACCCAAAACAAGCCTCATAGTACTTACATCTATAAGGTGTTTAACTTCATGTTTCCTGAGATCACTGCTGATCTTGGCTGCAAGCAGAACGCAAGCACCAGCACACAGTTTGCGGTTCTGTTTGTTGAGTTTGCCTTGGAGGACGAGCTTCTCAAAGTAAACATAAGCCATGGAGACAGTAACCGGCTCCAGATTGCACTCTTCACTCAGGTTCCGCATCTCTCTCTTTAAACTGGGAACAGGAAAAAAGACACCCTCTCAAACATGACAGCTTTTATGAAAAGCTCTAGAAACACTGCAGCATGGGAACTCAGAAGAGCACATAGGCAAGACGCCTATTTGGAAAACCATGAGTATTATCCTAGACTGCAGAAGTCCAGCTAGCAGCAAGCTGAAGCGGATGCACAAACTGATTTAACCTGGCTGACAACATCTGCTGTAGAAGAACAGCTCCTCATCTGCCCATAAACATCAGGGGCTCAGCTGTCTCACTGACACATAGGCTACTGCTGTGTGATTCCCTCCGGGCTCCCAAACTGGTTTGTGATTCACATCATAAGACTAAACCACCCTGACCTACAGAATACCACATCAAAGTTGTGCAGATCACAGCAGTTGCTACAGAGAGACCTGCCTACTACAAACCTCGTGGAAGAATCAGGTCTGAGAGGGAAGGCAGACTGGTTTACACACTTCCCACAACAGCTAGCCCTTCACTCCAGCATTAAGGCAGGCTTTATGGTGGATGCTGCCTCTCATGGCTGCCATCCATGCTACACCTGAAAGAAGATCTCTGTGCGAACACACTACTCAGAACAGCTACAAAGGAGTACGCAGGACACTGGCAGAATGCAGACTCTGCCTGAGCAGGCCTTCCACTTGGAGCTGAGATACACATAGTCCTGGTGATTCAGCAGAATCGTGTTTAAGCCGGCTATTTCAGCAGGCCCTGATTGCACTAACCGCCATGTAATACCAGCAAGATTACAGCGCTCTGAAGGCGCAACAGCACATCTTGCTGATGAGCGGCCAGATGCATTTCCTGGAAGATGAGGAATTCTGTGTGGCATAGTTCTGCCTTCATGAAATGCTTTTCTTTACCAAGAGTCCCCAGACCTAACACTCCGTATCCTAGAATCTTGTTAGAGTCCATCGTCATCATTGAGTCTGGTAACTGAAAGGTGAAAATAGCCAGAGAGTCCAGAAACACAATCCAGTTAGACTGCACTACAGCCAAACAATCAGGTTACAAGTATTTGTTTCAAGGCTAAGGCTGCTTCACTGTTAATTGGCTATTAGTGTTAGTACACAGTTGGTGAAACAAAACCCTTTTAGGTGGAACTATGAAAACCAACTGTTACCCTTTCTCAACATCCTAAACATTCCTGTAGAGGGCTGTCATCCTACAGTCAGCTCAACTGGCAAGAGATTAGTGTTTAATCATATATACTATTAATAGATCTAGTATTTGCTCCATACAAGCGGGAGATAAAAGCAGCCTTGTACAGCGCAGAAGATGTTCTCATTATTCAATGCTTGCTTCTTACCTCCTAATTTTGCTCAGTGTCAACTTGATATGAGGAAACTTCTCTCTAAAGGTTTCATTCATATCCTTTTTAAGGTCCGAGGGTTTCACATATTCTATGACTGTAGTCTGAAACACAAGAGGCAAAATTTGTCATTTCTCCTGTGAACAGTACTGACAGCCAAACAACTCTTCCAAAGACACTAATGCAAAGGCAAACCCCAGTTTTATTATTCACAATTCAACATTTCTGTAATGTCCTAAGTAATAGACCATGTTGAATCTCAACTACAAAGTCTTAAAAAACTAGTAAGCAAATGGTTACAAGAAGCAAACACATCATGGAGATACCTGTCAGGTTGGTCCTCGACAAGTGAGTGTACAAACCCAACTACTTGTATTTTTCCTAATCAATTTTCAAAAATCCACAACTTTTCCTTCCTAGAGGAAGTTTTCTTCCTCAAAGAAGTTCTTTATAGGAGGATCTTCCAGGCACTCACTCACTCCTCTGCTCAGGTATGCCAGTCACTCACCATGTAAGAGGCAAAGATGAGAACACGTTTATGTTTTCCACAGGGCCACTGAGGATCATCCAGAAGATTTGGATCATACTCTGCAGCTTCCCCAGCTTCACTTCCTGAGAGAACAAGTAAACCACATTGGGTCGCAAAATACAGAGCTTTAAATTCCCCATTTCCTTTTCAAAAAAGTTTTCAAACAGCAAACATTGTGTGTCAGCAGATCCCATAGCACAGGCAAACTGCAGCTACAGTCACATGTTTGCATTTCGTAAATGTACCAGTTAGGTATTAGAATTATTAAAAAACCACACGAGCTTTGTCCAGCATGTGCCTGACACACCATTTTAAGACTTAGTGCAAACTAAGTTTGTCATCCACAAATAGGCACAGAAAACAACCGCACAAGACTGAATTCTTTTGCCTGTACTCTAACAGACAGCAGAGTTGTCAGGTTTGCTCTTTTACGCAAGAGAAGGGATTCTTGTCACAAACTCTTTGGCTTATGCATTGTTACTGTGCTAGAAGGCAAGGAAGACCACCTGTATCCAGGTATCCCAGATGTTTCTTGTTAAGTAATACAAAACTTCACATTTCCAAGGAAAAGCTTTGTGCTCCTTGAATTGCATAAAAAGAACTAGGCCAGATATGCAGAGGATGTAAGGAATGTGTGCAAGTCTCAGTCCTAAGGCTCATCATTTATACTTCATTAGCAAGCCTTCTTTCCTAGGCTGTGCTAGAACCAGTCTCCTTCCAGCTGCAGCACATCGTTCCTAACAGTGCACTTTACCACTTGCAATTGTTTCAGACAAATACATTCCTTTTACACTTTTCTGCTGTGTGCACAAGCGGTGACAAAGCTGGCAGCTGTCCTTACCCATGTCTGTTCCTGCTGGTATTGTTTTTGCTGTCACAGGTTTATATCTTGATCCAGGAAGACTCCGTGAAGCACTAGCTCGACAGGAGGGAACAGCACTATGGCTGTCGGCTTTGCGAACAACTAGGGCATTGGTCGGATACAAGAATTTTGCATAGGACACAACCTTAAAGAAAAGAAAGTTGTAGTAGTTATAGGGGAAAATTTATTGAAAAGCTTATTTCCAGACTTCTAGGGTTTTCCAACTGAGAGTCCCCTGGAGTCTGTGTTTCGGAGTGGGGACCTTGAAATTGTGGGACAGCAGGAAAGGGAAAAGTTGGATGAGGAATGCCTTGCTTCCACGACTTCAGTAGGGAAGCGTTGTAGAATATTTGGTGGAGTGGCAAAGAAAAAGGGAGAATCACATCAGTAAAATTCTGGCAGTATATAAATTTAACTGAAAAGGTATAAATTTCACCCATATTTCTATCAAAACATCACTCATGTTGCCTGAGATACCAGAGTCAAATCAATTCTCCAGAAACGGAGGCAGAAGTGATCACAGCCTTCAACAGCCTCCTCAGAAGAAGCTTTATCACAAGCCAAACATTTCAAACTTTAAGGATCAAAACAAACCCCACTGCTCTGCAGAGTTACAGCTTTCGCTTTATGATGGCAAAGCACTGCATAAGTTAATTACCCGAGCATTAAATGGTCCTGGGGTGAAAGCAGCCAGCTTACCCCCCTGCTCTCCCCAGCTCCAGTCAGTGGTTTGGTCATTGGCATTACAGATCAAGAGAAAAAAAAAAAAAGAAAAAAAAAAAGGAAAAAGGACAAAAAAATTCCTTACCTTGCCATCAGCACCAAGCTCTACTCCTTCCAGTCCAAGCACCATCTCAGTGGAGACTGAAACTCCCCCAGAAGGATGTCGTTGCTTCTGTCCTTCCATTTTTAGATCACTAAATGCAGATAAGAAAATGCACTGTTGGAAAATGGAGCATAAGCCCAGCTTCCTCTACGGTAAACACCAGGTCCATCCACTAGCTACAGCCAACACCACCAGGTGAGAGTTTTATGCGAGAACAGTGCAATCCCTCAATCCCACCTCCAAGAAAGCATTAATTTTTAAGTACTCTTCAAAACGTAGAGATGTTCATTAACTGAAGAATCAGATTTCATATCATTTTAACTTGAATCTGTAACAATATACCTAGGAAACAAACTTTTTTTTAATATGGTCTTTCTGCATAAGACCATACCATTTGTAAACACACTAATGCTCAAACACTTAACAGTAAACATGATTTATATCACTAGTTTTCCAGGATTAGAAACTTGCCTTTCAATTGCAATTTTCCAACCACTGTGCACACAGGCTCAAATTAAGAATTCAGGCTGCTAGCAGAACTCTGCTTCAGCGATGGCAGCATGCAGCTCTGTCACTTATACTCCAACACGAAAAAGCAGCTTTCGGTTGAAGAACTGTATTGCCAGCTTACAAGCAGAATGACACAGTGCTCAGAACCACTCTAAAATAGCTCCAGTGACCTTGCTGCTTTTCTATTAAGTGAGAGAATATTTTCCCATCAACTCTTTTTATGGCAAGTGTATTTGCATACAATACTATTCCCACCACTAAACATCCGTTTCCTTCATCCATAGGTTATGTACAGGACAGAAGTGACAACACAATTGTTTTGCTAAAAGTGGATTAGAATAAAATTAGTATTTTCTATGGTATACTTGTAGGTCACAGACCTTCACAGAATCAACTTAGACTTCACAAAGGACTGAGCAAAGCTGCAGGGAAATCCAGTCTTGATTCTTGTAAGTGATCATATTGACAGTTCTATACAAAAATGCAGTACAAACACTGAAAGCAGTTTCAGTCTAAACTGTTTCTGTTTTCCTTAGACTGCAAATAGTGACATTCATGGCTTAGAGCTGAAAAACAGAAGAACATCTTAAACTTGTTTAGCTGTAACTTCGCTATAAAACCTTGAAGGTTTCCAGTAAAGGTGGTGATGCTCTGTATGCTTTTTTGCTGACACAACTGTTTGTTCCACTAAAGACATTTGATTTCTGGCCACTTTAGGAGTACAGGAAATCCTACACAGCAACAAACCATATCATTTGTTCAAAGTTGGTTTCAGGGATTTCACAGGACTGGAGTGCTTCAAAATGAGTATAGAAGTTTACCTTTTCCACTGTTTCTTTTTTGGAGTTTGAATGAACACTTTGACACTGTGGCAATGTCTGATTTTACTGCTCTGATAGCAAGCTGTTATCCTTACACATAAATTGTAAGTTAAATAAGTTCACCTGCTTCAAAACAGGAGACCTGAACCAACCATACTAATTTAAAAAGATCTTTTGCAAACAATAGACCAGACATTTCACAGAGCAGTTAAAGATAACTCACCTGATCCGTAAACTCTCCCCGTAAGGTAGGATAGAAAAAGCCACACACAGTGTTCGTTTAGCACAGATTAACACTATCCTGTAAGCAGATGGGAAAAGATGAGGATATGAATTAAGATTCAGAAGAAGATACAAAGCAGCTTTTCTGCAGACTCTTCTTATATTGCTGTACAAGTTACATAGCTACTGCTATGGATTTTACATTTTCAGAAAGCAGCACAAAAGCAGAAGTTTCATTCTGAGCCTCCAGGTCCTTAGAGCCAAGCTCTGTATGAAAACCCAGTGTTTGGTAACCACCATCCCCTTGGGAGCTCCTCAAAGGAGATCCTAGTCTTTAAAAACATATCTATATTTATGTAATCTTTACAGAAACCTTGTGAAAAGATGTAGATAATGTTTCACATTTAGATGAAGTCTCACACCTCTATTAATAACAAATATGAATGCAGCCTTGCCTTTCTCTTCTGCCCAGCAACTGTGAGCCAAGAATTTGGCTAAACCAAGCCATTCTCCTTAAATCCTCCTCAGCTCTAAGCTCTCTGTGTGCTAGAGATAAGGAGGGTGTAACAAGAGAACGATTTAACCTCCTCAAAGTAGGATGGCAGAACTATCAGAATATTGCTGCAGATGTAGCAGATAACAGCACCCACTGCCTTCGACAGATGTATAAAACTAACAAGACCCCAAGGACATCACCTTATTCCCACTGATATTAAATGGCTAATCATACTGAACTCGAGTCTACGGCTGAGCACATCCTACTTCACCTCAGTACAGGGGGCACCTCGATCTCCAGAAGTTACCTGCTGTTCTTGGTGTCATACTGCCTCATGTTCTTGATGAAGTGCATCTTCTTCAAACCTTTGTGTCTTGGTGACCCGGATATATGCTTGGTTCTGCAATTATAAAAAACCCAAAGCCTGCTAAGTGCTCCGAAAAAAAGTCATGCCAGTTGTATGATCAGATGGCAGCACTAGCATGCAGGACCTCAGATACTGGCGTGGAAGAGGGTGGAGGGAGGAGAGGACTGCATGCAACGAGTTGAGATTAATGCTGCTTTTGAAAAAAGTACCTTCGTACACTGGCATATTCCACTATGTCTTCTAAAAAGTCTAGAGAGCAGCGCTGGGAGATAAAACGCCTTCTGTAAAATGTACAACACCATGAAGAGTGAACAATATTAGTTCATGGCTTCTGAGTTTATGAACTGCAACAGATCTATGAGCTCTTAGGACAAATGGCAGGGTTTTGGGGATTTTTTTGGATGAGAGAGTGCTTAACTAAGAGTTTGAAGTTCCTAAAAAGGCCAAGAACTTGTCTCCCCCTCTAGGACCCCTAAAATACATGTTTATACCAACTTCATTAACAAGAGCATTCACCATCTTCAACATATAAGAACACCTACCTATAAGGTAAACACCTAAAAAGCTTCCAAATATTCATTTAAAATCTTACAAGAAATATCAAAAAAAGGCACCCCCTCGTCAAGGCAAGGGAGTAAGTCATTTTATATCAGTCTATGGACAGAAAAAGGTATATCTGTACGATGACCGAACATCTGTGTGTACTCTCAATTCAGAACACAGTTGTCTCCAGCTGCAGGAGTCAGCAGGCTGAGAGTCTATGATGGTAGCTCAACGAAATCAACAGATCTCTCCGGAAAACAACAGAGAGGGTTATTAGAGGAAGCAAAGAGTATTCAGTACCCATCTGAAACCCCAGAATGGAAGATTCAAGGAGAATAGCAGGAATCATGCGAGTTAGTGTAACAGTAATAGGATGTTACACTTAAGCAAAAAAAGAAAGAGACTTTGCCAAAGTAAGATACATTACTATTGTCAAAGTCAAGTTGTTCTTCGTTGGTAGAGATTTACAAATGAATTGTGAAACTAAGACTGCAATTTCCATAGGAACAATGCACTCAGATTCAACTGCCACCAGAAAAACACTGACACAACAACTATCAGATTCCATATTTTCTGCTTTTGTTTAAGCATACATTGTGCTACATTTTTAGCACAAGCCACATGCATTGAAGTCCAAGGTTTTCTTCCAAAGTGACGTAGTAACTCAATGGACAACACTGCCATGGAAGTCAACGTAGAAGCAGCATGTGAGACAAAAGTTGCAGGACTCTGGTTTGACAAGATCTACTTTCGGAAAAAATTCGAACTTCAAACCGCATCAGAGCTCTGGCACCCACGAGCAGCCAAACTACTCGGACCAAGGCCAGGCTCTCACGCCTGGAAGTTAACATCCAACACCAAAGCAAAAGCACGGCACCTTGGGTGGGTGCGAGGGGCAGGGCAGGGGAGAGGTCAAGAAAAATGACATTTATTAATTGCTGACAGCTACGGAAGAGTTTTCACACAGCAAAGCCCTTTGTAGCTTCAGCTGATTCAAGTTAAAAGATCAAAAAAAGCTATTTGGGATTAAGTCTGGTCTTGAAGCCCAGCACTTCAAGGTTTTGAAACAGATGGTCAATCTGCTAATCCTAGTGACTTTGCCTTTCCTCCTCTCCAGCCTGAGCTGGGTAAGAAACCAAACCATACTATTTTCTTGCTACAGAAGAGAAACACCAGAGTTCTGGACATGAACAAAATCTGTCTGCTTTTTCTTCAGCATGGTATCTAGAAATACAAATTGCCTGAGTGACAAAACAACTGCTTTCACCTCTTTTCCCCCTTCTTGTAAGTTATTTCTTCCCTTCTGAGCTACTTGGAGCTAGTGCCAGAGCTGCCTCCCAAAAACTGTGCCAGCGAGACGTGGCAGTTTCCCTCTGCATGGCACATCGCTGCTACAGGCAGCATCACCAATGCACACAACTTGCTATAAAATTACAGATTTCCACAACAAGCAGATTAGCAGCAGCAGTGGCATTTGCCCCTCTTGCTTCAAGCTATACCACGAACACCAAAACGAGTGCTTTAGAAAAGACAGTGTTCTGGCATTCTTCCTTATACATTGACATAAATGTCACTTCAATCTGAGTATTCCTGAAACCAGATTAGCTCCTCATTCCTCACCACAAGTTCAAGAGAAATAATTTGCCATTTTCTCTGTGTCTTCAAGTACATAAAGAGAATGAATGCCAAAGTCTGCTTACAATCTCCTTAATGAAATATAATTAGTGCCCTTTTCCAGTGAATCTGTAATAATTTATATTTCCATATAAAACTCAATTTTTTTTCCTCTAGAAGGAAACTGTCTTCACATTCTCAGCAGCGCTGTTCAGGTGAAAAAAAGACCACAACTCAAACAGGTGGAAGGATGAAAAATTAGTGTCCCTTTCTGTAAACACAAGAGAGGGAAATCCTCCCACAGGACTAACACCTTCAGTATTGCTACAGACTGTCTCCTATAAATCAACAGCTATTAAGGGTGCTACTGAAGAACATTCCTGGCACAGCATCAATGCCCTTCACCAGCACTTCAGTTTAAATTTTTTTTTTTTTAATTTTTTTTGTTTTTTTTTTTTTTTTTTGGTTTTCAGTGAGAATTGCACAGGAAAGTTTAATGCTTTCACATACACATGGTTCTCCAGTCTACTTTGGCATCTAACCTGCAATAAAAAAAACCCTTCATGAAATGTTGAGGCCAATCTCAGACCTCTTGGCATGAATGCAGTTGGTAACATCCACTGTCTTCCTGCCCTCCTGGGGGAGACCTGGCTGGATGCAGACAGAAAGACGCCACGTGCGGTGAGCAAAGGGGAAAAAACACAGCTAACGCCAACGACAATAGGCAGTGGTACAAAAAAAGCACGTAGTTCTGCAAAAGCATGCCAGTGTAAGTAACTGGATGGATTGGGAAAGCCATGGCTAGACCCTCACTAGTAACTCCACAGTGCTGTAGGTGCAGCTGCCCTCAGGGTCAAGGAGGGTGTGCTCAGCCACCATGGTGGAGACTCATCTGGAGCATTACACCTTCTGAACACCGCCTCGTTTTCTTAGCAATGGGGACAAAAGTGACAAACACCTGAACCTGCTGCTCTGTAGGAGCATATCTGGAAGTAAAAACCTGCTGCAGCAAAGGGAAGATCCTGCCCCTTGACTCAGAACCACAATGACTCATCCCCACTCTGCCAACAGGAAACTTCATTTTTAGTTAAGCTTGTAAATAATATTTTCTGTCCTCAAGTGAAGCTGTCACCTTGGAGGAATCCCAGATGCTAAGCAAGACACTCCCTCAAATGTCAAAACAAGGTAGACATAAAGAGGTCTCACTAATCCAGTTAGAGTATCCAAAAACAGTTTGTATGCTCAAGCCAACATTTTACAGCAACACAGCTCCCTCGCTGCAGTCCAAGAGAGACTTGCTAGAGTCCTTAGTACCACTAATGTACAGAACTTCGTTATTAGGTAGTGCAGTACTTGCAGTATGCTGCAAAACTTAACACAAAGTAGTCTGCACTTATTGTTATATAAATACACACACATATATATATATCTTCTTTGGTTTGAGTGCTCTTCTCATCCAGCCAATCCACACTTCAACAATAGGCAGCACAGGATCACTTCAGCAGCTGCTAGCTTTGATGAAAAAACCCTGAGTCACATATCCTCTGCTAAGCAGCTTCACCTAGGATAACACTTCTTGCTTGTGCTCTGATCCACTGGAATTCAAAGGATTTTAAGTAGTTTACACAGAGCATTTATTGCCAAATGCAACCTAAATACTAAAACAGAACACTAAAATCTACACACGCACTGTAAGTTACTTTACACACACTCGTACCAACATGCTACCTGACAATTAGAAATCAAAGTATCCAATCTTAAAGTGTTAATGAATTCTGTGGAGCAGGCTGTAACTTCAATAGAATCCTAATGAGAGTTCAAACACACCCATTAGCCAATACCAGCTATTTCCTTGACAAGCTATAGAGGGTTCGCTTGCTTGTATGTCCTTGGCCAGGAGCTCACTTTTCGGTGTTCCCCCCCACTAATTTAGGAGCCAATAAAGCATGACCCTCCCAGAACTTTAATATTAAAACCAGCATCTGCGTTTACACAGCCAGCAACTCCGAGGGGACTCACCAAGAGAGAAAACACACGCAGCACATGCTCAGAGATAAGGGGCTATCAAGCAAAGGAATTCTGGCTTACGCCTTAGCTTATCTCCATGCGCACACATGAACACACACAATCCAACACTGCTGCTGAATCCCTGATGAGCTAAACCTGCACTTAAAAAAACCCACAAAACCCCTTGTGTTCAGATAAAAAGCCATCAAACTAAGCTCAGAGTTGCATTTTGACTCCCATCCTGGGAAGCAGTAGCCAGCCCACACATTTATCCTTTCTGATGGATTTCCCACTGAGGAAACCCAACTTCTGAGCGCTTCCAGCTTCAGTTCTCCTCTTGTAGTCCTCCCAGTGCCCCACCATGTGCTGGCAGAGAAACTCTCTGCAGAGGGCAAACAACAACACACGAGCTGCACGCAGGATCCTCAGCCCCGAGGCTGATGCAGTTCTTAAGCGTTCCCAACAGAACAGAACACAGCTAAGAGCAATCTATGTATAGCACCGGTAATCCCTACGTATCCTGCCTTACAAATTGAAAGGAAAAAAGCTGGTTAAGTCACAGCTCCAGATTAAAGAACAGTGATCTTTCCAATGGCTTGCAAAGAGTATTTTCCCCCTTCCCACCCACAGGCTAGGCTACCTGCAGACACCCAAGAGGACAAGGGTAAAGTTTCAGGATGTTGCTCTAGTTGGAAGTGTCCAAGTTGACCATTTTTTAGCACGTATGATAGTTGAATGCAAAAGAAATACTAACTCTGTGCTATCAGACATGGCTTCAGGCACACACAAGCCTCTTCCACGCCTGCTCCTGGGCCGCTGTGTCCTCTAAGGGACAGTGGGGCAGCCCTTTGGGCACCCATGACCCCACTCAGCGCTGCCAGGCTCCGCTTCCAGGCTTGGAAACAAACAGCCTTTATGAATCTCATTTTAATCCCTAATATTAGGCCTTACAGCGGCCACTGATCTTACTTAAGCCCCTGCTTGCAGCTGCCATTTGGCCACTTTGAAGCTTCTCTCTGTTTTGCCCTTCTGGTTCCTGCATTTCTGCCACAGCAGGTGAACAGACTGGCTGGTCTCGCTCCTTCCTGAAGGGCTAAATCAGAAGTTTCTAAAATCTTACTGGGATTCTCCTCCCATCCCAATTAACCCCCACCTCTCACATGGACAGGTCTGCACACTGAGCCAACCACAGAGCCGGAGTTCAATCAACATCCAGCTGTTTTCACCCACGCAGCACCCGGAGTCCGTCTTCTGCCATGACTTCTTATCCTCACCACTTCTAGAATCGCCAAGCCCTGCGACACGAGAGTTCAAAGATGCTGCAAAAGCCAGACAGTAACATGACTTGAGGCTTCCTCCAGGCAAAGGGACCGGCAGGGCGGATTTGTTTCAGATGGAGTCACATCCATCGTCCTTCTGCTGGGGAAGGCTGCCCCGCTGCATGCGCCCACGCAGGCACACAACCCCGCCAGGCACTGGGCTAAAATTAGCAGCAAGGCTTATATCCTCTGTTGCTCTTTAGCAATACGTATTGCTAATAGATAGCTGGAATGGTGGAGGTCAAGGATTTTTAATTACTGTGTAAAATTAGGGACTAATAGAATTTGGTTTCCTATTTCTCACTTGAAAGAGTTTTATTTTAATATGGATGTCCCTTTGTAAGGTCCTTTACAGGCCTCAGTATAATCACAGTTGTCAAGGGACTGAGTTAGTAATATAACAAGGACAAAAATAATTTATTAGTTTTTTGGAAGCACTAGCTTAGTAACAACTGTCAAAGATAATTTGCACAAGAAATCCAGATCCCAAATCCTGTTTACAATAGGAAGATATACCTGTCAGATTTGTTTTGCCAAGACATATTTTAAAGATTAAGCTGTACTGTTTTCCTTCCTTATGGGAAACCAACAACCAGGTACGAACTGTGCTTCGGTTTGACTTGGTAAAATACTGGTGTCGTGGTTCAACCCCCGCCAGCAACTCAGCACCACGCAGCCGCTTACTCACTCCCCCCCCACCCAGTGGGATGAGGGAGAGAATCGGAAAAAATAAAGTAAAGCTCGTGGGTTGAGATAAGA
>JAVKLA010000010.1:28708484-28750230 GCA_034782735.1 Sagittarius serpentarius
GGCACGCTCATTGGATGCGTCGCGCCGGAATGTAAATGAGCCCGGCAGCGGTCCCGCGCTCATTGGTTCGGCGTCTCCTCACGGGTAGCCCCGCCCTCTCCTCGCCGGCCAGTGGGGCTCTGCGGGGTCCTATCGCCGGCACGCAACGGCTCCGTGGGCCCAAGCAGCTCGGTGGTGCCCCCGCCGGGCGGGCAGGGGCTGCCCCGGTGGCCGGGCTGGCCGCGGCCCGGCACAGCCCCTCCCTGGCCCTCTCCCCGGGGCCGTCACGCAGGCAGCTGCTTCCTCATAGAATCATAGAATCATAGAATTGCCTGGATTGGGAAAGACCTGTAAGATCATCTAGTCCAATCGTTAACCTAGCACTGACAAGTCCCCCACTAAACCCTGTCCCTAAGCGCTACAGCTACATGACTTCTAAAAACATCCAGGGATGGGGACTCTGCCACTGCCCTGGACGACCTGTTCCAATGCCTAATTGTGCCTACCATAGCCACAAGCCCAACGTGTCTCCACCCAACCACCCACCATGTCCCCACACAAACACCCACCATGTCCCCACGCAAACACCCACTGTGTCCCTTTGTATGATTTTTTAAAAACTTCTCCTCCCACTACCTCCCCACCCAAACCCTCAGTGACTCTGATGGTCACTCGTTCCCAAGGTCTCCTGGCCTTCCTGCAGGCAGGGAGGACACATCTGCTAAAACCCTCAGCAGGCGGCTGGGCACACCAGACCGCTCCTACAAAAGCAGATGAAGGCAGTTGCTCCTCTTGCTCCAGCCCAGCAGCCTGGGACCTGGCCCTCTGGCTTGTGAGGCTGGGCTGGACCCCAACCTGCCGGCCCCAAAGATGCGGATCCCTGTGCATTGCACAGATCCCCGTGCACGGCCCTGAGACTCACCGGCAGCCCGCGAAACCCGTGCGGAGGGATGAATTCCCACGCCTACCAGACCCTGAAGCAAAGCCGAGGCAGCGCTGATTGCGGGCCGTATATGGGCAAGGCGGACCAGGATCTGGGAGAGCATAAACTTGGTATTTATCTCCACAAAGCGACTCAAGGCATTTCTGCGCAGAACGCCGCTTCCCAGACTGGTGTGTTTATACTGCACAGAATAAACACACCCCTCAGGCACTTGAACCGATGTCTGCCACGTCCCAGGATGATGCTCTGACCGCTTGCCAAGAAAGAAAGCTCTGCCCTTTCTGCCATCCTTGGAGGACGTTGATGTGCCTTGACGATGTCCATGCGATTAGGCCTGGCAGAGGAGGTTTGGGAGCTCTGCTGGGCGTGATGAAGCCTCTGGCACTGTGAACAGCAGGGTGTGGGTGCTGGTGGCCTCTGTGCTCCTCCGAAACTGGAATGGCCGTTGCAGCCTCCCGCGCTTCCCACCTCACATGCTCCAAAGCTGCTTGTGCTCCAAGCAGGATTTTGCCCATCGACATGGACATATCGGACCAAATTTGCCATGAACGAGGGACTACTGAGATGTTTCCAATTAAGTATTTGCAACACTGGACTCTTAGAATGGTAAATGCTTTTGCCAAATAGGTTTAAAGAAGCTACATGACAACTCGTAATATTGCTTGCAGTTCATGCCAGCAATCAAAGTGATGTCTGATGATATGACCTGAAATATAGGCACTGAATAAAAGATAGATTTTGAAACTGTCCTATAACACAGGTTCTACATCTTTTCATATGGCTCTTTCATAAGATCCTTTCTTGTATATTGTTGCAAGTGGGATATCAACATTTGTCTTATAGTGTTAATAGTATTTAATAATAATAATAGGATTAGGATAGGAAACATAAGGCAATGTTTTCTTGTAGGCTTCCATTAAAAAGCCTGCAGTGAAATATAAACTCTCCCCTTAAAATCCCAAGAACATCTCAGTATCTTATGCTATTCAATATAGGTCAGATTTTGAACCTAAATTATTTGGCAGAATCATCTCATATCACAGCTGTGGAAAAAATAATTTGGGATAAAAAGGAATTAAAATCCTTCCTGCTGGCAAGCTCATCAAATAAGCCAAGGGATAAATGGGCATGGAAAGGTATCTCGGCTTGCTGCAAACAGTTCTCTAGAACCCAAGATTGGACTCAAAAAAAATGCTGGGATTTTTTTTTTCATTCTTTCCTTGTAAAAACAGCTGTGGGATGTAAATCGTCCCACTGAGTCAGCACAGGATGAAGCAGAAAGAAGCCAGCCTCCATAGCTTAGTGGGTTGCTAACTTCAAAGCTGAATTTAGTGGTTTGCATGTTGCTGCTGTTAGTGCTGGGGAGCTTTCATCTACATCTGACAAGCGAACTCGCTCACAGTGTATGAGTACAGTAGGCATGTTGCTGTGTTTCAAGGAATCTGCTGCTAAAACAGATGGATGGCACATCAGCATCATTCCCACAACTGGCAGCAACTGTGTACAACCCCGAGCAACCTTTTCTCCCTGTTTCCTGCAAAGAGGGAATCCCCGCAGCGGGGGGAGGGAGCCCGAGCTCTGTTTTGGTTGGAGATGCTCCTAATTCATACACAGGGATGCTGTTTCGGAGAAAGGCTGGACTCATCACGGTGCTGCTGCACAGCAGCTTCAAGTTCTCGGCTGAAGCACGCTCCAATCTTAGCCACTGCAAAACCCCCGGACAAATGGGAAGGTAGTTTTGCATTTACAACAGCATTATTGCACAAATGTCAAGCATTACTCTGAATCTCCAATACTCAACTCACACTCATTTTGGTCCTGGAGCTCCTGCTCTACCTTAAAGGAAGCCTTGGGCTGTGTGAATACATGTCCGAGCTGTCAGGAGTTGCTGGAATAAGGAGCTGGTGTGGAGCGGGCCAAGCCTGCAAACCCTTATTCCAATATTATATGGGGAGTAGAGTCACCAAAGTCACCAGGATTTTTCTGCATCTAAGTACTGCAGGATTTGGTCTAAGCATCTGGTATGAGAAAGCATTTTAAAGTACGTATGTGGGCTGGGTGTTATATTTTTTGCAAAATCATGGCCCAAAATCAAGCAAAGATAAACAGGTCATGAATATATTTAGGCTGGGAACCAGAAGAACAGCCTTCCAGTTGGAAGAACTGCTAGTATTAAGATAAGGCATCAGGAATTTCTGTACACTTTTTTCCTGCCTAAGCGGGGTGTGGGTTGGGATCCAAGAGGCCTCTCGGGGGAGCAGGGTGGTCTCTGGAAGCCTGGGATGAAGATGTTAGGAAACTCTTCCTAACCACATTCACATGCTGAACCACTCCTGCTCTTCCCTGGCACATCCGTCTCCATCGCTCTCCTTCTGCATTCCAGCCCGCGAGCCGGGTTTGACTCAAGCTGTTGGCCCCACCAGTGCATTAGCCGTGCAATGGCTTTAATCTGCCTCCAGTTGGTTCCAGTTGGGAGTGCCGGTTTCTCCTGGCCGCTGCTGGGGCGGAGTGGCCGTGTCCCCTGGATTGCCGGGTGCTCACCCGTGGTGGGTGACGCAATCCTCTGCTTTCGCTGCAGATTTCCAGTTACAGCAAAATAACATGCTGAGCCCCAGGAGGCAAACATTGCCAACAGACCTCCGCACCGATAATGTGTGCCTTGGAAAATGACTCAGGCTCTCCTGTGTGACAGGAAGTATTTAAAAAACACGGAGCTGATTGATTTAATCATATAGCTCTGCACTCAGGAGGGCTGTGTGCTCGAGTCATGAAAAATGTATGTGGTGTTTACGTGAGGATTTGTGAATGAATGAATCAAATCCTCTCCCCCGAACAATGTGGCGCCGCACTACATACTGTTATTAATAGATCAATAATTTTCATGGGGGGATCTTGCAAAATGTGTCTTCTGGAGAGGTCTCACTGGAGATCAGCACATCTAGCAGCAAGTTTGGTAGGAGCAGGGTGTGCAGCACAGCCCTGCCAGAGCTGGGCAGCTCTTGAAGGGCAGATGACAATGCTCAAGGCAGAGCAGAAAGCCGTGATGCCCAAGGGATGCAGGAGGAACGTGCACTTTGGCTCGAAAATTCCTGCAGTAAACTTTGCTCGAGATAAAGGAGCAAAGGAACTCCTCAGATCTCTCCCTTGCAAGAACCACCACTGCATGCTGGACTTGCTAAACCTACCCATGACTTCACAGCCTCCTTTCAAAAGTGTAAAGCCTTGTCCTTGTGCTCTCTTCTGAACACGCGAGTTGTCCCTCTCCCCTCCGAGCTCCCGGCTGCACACTGCAGAGCTGCACGTCAGGCTGCCTGGGTGCCTGCTGCCTTTTTGACCCATGCAGGGTGTATCTGACCTTGGGAAGGACCTACACAAGATGCCCAGCCTACTTAAATCCCCAAAACAGGACTTAAGCAAGACTTCAGTAATGCCTGGAATGAGTTTTCCTGTGGTGAACTGAGGAGTGAAGCTGTGTTTCCAAAGCCAGCACTATAAATGGGCATTACTTACTGATTACAGCTTGGTTAAAAGCATTTCACTACAGAGAAGGTGGTTCTCAGTCTCATGAAAAGGGCATGAATTAAGTCACCTTCAAAATATCTATTGCCATAGAGGCACTACCACTGCAGAAGACTGCAAGGGGGAAGAATATGATGTGCATTTCTCTATTTTTGGTGCTTTTGGTTCCTGCATTGCAGCCAGCCGTGTCCCCAGCACAGTTCCCTTTCACTTCGAGCTCATTGGACTTTCTACTTTCCTGCACAGCACCGTCTCCGTTACACACACACAACAGAGGAATCTTTGTGTGGTGGCAATTTTATTTTTTTTCCGAGATGGAGATGTATACTCACGGCTAGACTTGCACAAACCTATTTCTCATGAAATTTTACAAATCGAATCTAGAGAGTAGCTGAAAATGTCAGTTTACTGCTGAGTTTAGTGTGAGGCTGATGCACAGGGGGGACCGGGGAGGGGGTCTGCAAGCTGAGAGCAGCGATCTGTGCTGTGAGGATGATTCAGCAGGTACAGATGCTTAAGGATCAGGTAGCAAAAGAGTTGCGATGGTCTGTTATCGGAATTGTTTTGCCTGAGGGGCAATAAGGAAACCAGTCATTGCTAGTTTGGATGGACTAAAAGTGAACAGAAATGCTTACACCATTGCTCTTTCAGATTTGTGTGCAATTTCAAATCCAGCCCTTGACCTGAGTGAATCCGAGCTGTGCTCTGAGCCCGTTCCTCTGGGAAACCACTTCACTGGCCCAGATGTCTACCTATACCGCGTCACTGATGACATCAGAGCTATAATCTGTCTGAACAAAACAAACACGAGCTGCCAGTCTCCCAGAAGGACTGATCTGTTCACGGGACAGCTTCTCTTCTGCTTTATTGCTCTGTGGGTTATAACTCGTGCACTCTAGGAGTAATTTCAGTGGCTTTTTGGAGATCATTGTGTAAAACATTCTCCTTGTACTGAACGGAAATGTGGTAACAAAAAGGGTTTAACTCTGCAAAAAGTCTGGTACACAGATGCCCCTTGGAGTCACTAGCCAAACTCCAGTGGAGTTACTAAAAGGCTGCTGTGCTCTCAGGGAAGGCAGGATCAACTCATGGGGCTAAACGCTGCCCAGTGTGTTCCTGCAAACACATTACCTCGAGCAGAACTGAACCAGCATGCGGACAACCTCTGCGAAGCAGAGTCTTGCAGGTCTCGGATTTCTTCCTTCAAGTCTGAGGCTGCCTGCATATCACCAAATCAATACATACATTTATCTGTCAAGAATTACTTGAACAAAAGACTGACAAGCATAATTACAAGAACTGATGGACTTCAGCAATTATCCATGCTTCTGCAACATGGTAGGGGGGTAACAGCAAGCCGGGGGCTGGGTAGGAGCAGTTTCCAGGGCTGGATCAAGTGCAGTGTATAAAGTTCACTTCACTTCAGCAACCTGCTCAGAGGAGAACTTTGATCAGAGCTAACAAAACTTTTTTTTTGTTTTTATAGTTATGGGATTGCCCTGACTGTGAAATATGTGTCCCTGCCAGCCCCTCAAACACATCCTGCATGGAGATACGGGGCATCAGCAGAAAATGCCTGCTGGAAAAAGGCAAGAAGCAACATAAAGAAAAATGAAAGTCCAATAAATGAAGGTGGTAGTCTTGTGCAATGGGGGGGGGGGGGGGAATCTCTGTGAAAAAAAAATAAACTGAGGAGTTCATTATTTTTGGCAGGACTTCTGCACATTTTGCTTATCAAGGGATCGTCATAGGGAAGGGATTATTTTATAGTCTCACGAAAGTTCCCTCCCTCATACAGTTCTCTCGATCCCAGGCTGCCCCCCCTGCAGTTTGAGGGGCCTCTTTACAGGATTACCTTTCAACTGCCTTATTTTTTTCTAGATGGAGTATTTTTAAAAGACAGACTTACCCAGTTCACCACGTGTGTTCAGTGCTGCTCTGGGTATTGTTGCCCCCTGCAAGTCAGTCTGAGCAATGGACAGACCCAGCACTGGCTGTCTGGGACTGAAAGGGGAAGGCATCAGTTGTGGATCCACTTTCCACAGCCGTGATCCGATCAACGCTTTGCGCCGGGACGAATCAGCCCCGTAACCCGGCACCCCCCCCCCGCTGCCCGTCCCCTCCTTGTGCCAACTCCTGTGCGCTGCGCCCGCATCACAGCACCGAGATGCAAAATGAGAGATGGACCTTACCTGGGCTGAGCTGGTCCCCAGGAGAAGGTGCTGTGTAAGTTGGGGTCTGCCTAACGGGTGGTTGTGCCAAGAGAGCCCCAGGCTTACTCCTGTGCTGCCCACCTGCCACGTGGGGCATTGCCAGTGCAGCTGGTGCTGGGGACGGAGGTGCCCCTTCCTCTGTCAGAACCATTACCACTTTATAACCTGGACGCCTCAAGCATTTCTGAGCACAGACCTCCAGGACGTTGGTTCCCAGAATCTCCACTGCCAGTGGAGAATTCACAAGCCGGGACTTTGCTCCTTGGCGCAGAGCACGACTAAAGGGTTGAGCCCAAAGGAGCTTCTCTGGCTGAGCACAGCCTCCACTGTGTGTTTTTTTCGGGGGGAAGTGGTTGCCACAGCAGTGCGAGATACAAATTCCTGCTGCGACCCCAACCTGTCAACCCTCGCTCTGTTTTTCGGGGTCTGGCCTGGTGTTAATTAGAAGCTGCTGAGAGACACTGCATGTGAGGAGGAAAAACCCATCACCAAGGGACACGATCCCTGGCAAAGGGTTACAGTCTACCTGGGACACGGTGAAGGCAGGAGCGTGTTAACCCACATCCTCTGCGCAAGATGTAACACCCCGTCCTGCCCCGCTTCTCTGCCGAGGGTTATTTGGAGGCTGTGCTTGCACAGCCAGCCTGCTGCTAATGAAGATACCCCGTGGCACCCAACGAGCTCTGCAAAACTGCGGAGATGGGAGGAAGATGAGAGCCGTCTAAATAATTTTTCAGCTTGGGAAGTTTAGCTGCTCTGAAATATTCTGGCAGCAACCGCCACCGCGGGACCCCCCGGCCTTCCCTGGCCACCCCCGCACCCTCCCTGCTCCTTCCCTGGCCAGCCAGATTCACCTTTCCCTGGCTCCACAGACCCTGCTGAACCTTATCCCCCCCAGCCTGGCGCTGCCCACCCACAACCGCTCCTGCACGGCTGAGCCCGTCTCCCTTGGAAAAAAACAACCCTCCTCCTCCTCCTCCCCGGCTGGGTGCGGGGCTGACATCCCCCGAGCACTGCAGCTGTCCCGGGCAAGGCTGAGCCCGGCTCCCTGCCCCTGCTCCCTTGCAGCTGGGGCTTTTTGGGGTGTTTTGGGGGGTTTTTGGTTTTTTGGTGGTTATTTTTTTGGTGCCTGCTTGCTCTGGGGAGGTGGGAACACGCTGTGGGGTATGCAGAAAGGATGCTCTTGAGCGGCTGGGCGCTTGGCTTGCTGCGCTTTGCCCTTTGTTCTTGTGAATGGACAAACGAAATCACGTTTAAATAGAAATAACGGCGGGTAAAGGAAATGGTGGTGTCTCGGACAGGGCAGGTACCGGCTCTGGCACTTCTCCTCTGGTCTCCCTCCGTTTCAGTCCTGTTCTCTGCACGTGCGCTAGGAACAAGCCTGCCTGGCTCCTGGTGCAATGTCGTGGCTGCAGGGATGCTCGCTGCAGCCCTTCTCATCCCATCCCCAGCTAGAAAGCCCTGTCACTTGATGCTGAAGGAAAACTTGCCCATGCTTAATGCATCAGAAAAAGTTGTTTAAGAACAGTTTATCCATGTGAAAACAAGGTCCCAGCATTTCTGCCAAGGTCAGCATGAACTGCTGAGCTGGTGCTCTGCTGTGAGCCACAGCTGGGTCTCACACACCTGCGTTTTCCAGGCAGGCAGGACACCTTGGGGAGAGGGAGCACTCAAGCCCTCCCTTCCCATGCTCTTCTCCCTGCCCTCTCCGGGGACATGTCCCACCTGCCCGCCCACGTGCTTGCTCCTCACTTAATAGAAAAGAAACCCATGGGCTTTCTCCAGGTCAAACAAGACCCACACATGTATGAAACCTGGGTAGGGATTTAATCAATGCAGGTTTGTGCATGGGGCCCTGCGGTGTTCGGCTTGGTCACCAACCTTCGGCCAGCCACTGGGACATCGTACATGGGCAGCGGGGTCTGGCTAGTCCATTCTCCTTGCATGAAATCCCAGGGAAGAACACGGTCCTGACCCAGCGTGAGTGCTGCAAAGAGGGCATCTCCTCTTCCTAGCACCAGTCTGAGGGTCTACTCCGGTGCAGGGCTAGGGCTCACTGAATGCGCTGCTCCACCAGCAGTGACGTGGCTGCTCCAGCGATCACCTGCACGGCTCTTCCTTGCCTAGCCTCTCCCAGGGCACCGAGTGAGGATTTTCAGGGTGCTCTACTCATTAATGAGTCCTTATGAATTCCCCACTGCCTGGCCCAGCACAGCAGGAGGAGTCACTCTCCCAGCATGGGTGGGATGCTGAGGTCTCCGAGCCCTCTCCTTTGGTCTGCAGCGTCTGTGTCGCTTCTCATCCTGCCCAGCTGTTAGCTCTCCTTGGAAGTATCGTTGTGGGAAGTGGAGCAGTTCTCCAGTTCCGCTGTGATCCCCGCCGAGCACTGCTCCGCTTTGACTTTCTTCCTCCCTCTCATTGACTTCTTAGCTCCTGCAAACAGCAAGATGACCGCAGGGGTTAACCACGAGCAATGGCTTTACATGTACGAGGTCAGTGTGGCCTCATCCCAAAATAGGGACGGTGCAGGAGGAAGCAAAGCTCAGCAAAGGCAAGATGAAGAGAAACCCCTCTCACACATGAGATGCACAGGTACCTGCAGGAGGCTGTTGTGACTCTGGAAACAGACGCAACATGTGGAGCAGAAATAGGCAGAGAACCAAGCTGGTGCAGGAGTGTACCTGAGAGGGTACCCAGACCAGCGGGATGCATTTCTTGGATCTCTCCCTCTTCCAGTGTGGTACACAGCACACACCACATGCTGAGAGAGGGGTTATGCTTCTCCATCACCCCATTCCTGCCACAACCGCATCCAGCCCTCACCTGGGACATCCCCATCCCGTCCCGGAGGGTCGGCTGGTGTCTGCCCTGGGGAGCACCGGGCAGCTTCCTCCCTCCCCATTGCTTGGAGCAGCTGGTTTTGTAGAGCAAACCCTCTTCTCAGCTGCAGTGGTGACCCCCGAGCGAGCAGGCACCTCCGAAGGCTGGGCAAAGAGCAAGGGGCAGCGCTTGCCTGTTAAACAATCTCCCTTCATGCTTAAGCAACAGCCTTCTCTACATTTATAACTGGGTCAACATTTCCTTGTCTGTACCAACAGGACAAAGAGGGTTATAATAGTGGGGTATTTTTGACAGAGTACTTTTTAAGACTTGACAGCCACACTGTCTTATCCTTGCCCTTATCAGGAGCAGTTTTCTGCTTATTCACCTGTAGGAAACGTGTACAACACATTCCTCCGTCAGCAAGGAAACCTCCACAGCCACACTGGAAGATCAACAGAGTTGGCAGAAACCTTTCTCTGAATGTCAATAACTCACCCCTGGGAATTTGGCCTTCTCCAATTGCCACCTCCCTGACCGGTTAAGTAAACAAGAGGGACTTGGCCCTGTTAGCTTAGGTGCTCAGGAGTACTCTCCTGGCCACCCTGCCCAGGCTCCCCTGGCTAGCCATTAGCAGGGGCTCCTCTGGCTGGAGACACAACCGTTGCCAAAACACAGTGTTCACAGGAGCCCCTTGGGAAGCAGCAGAAGTTGTAGCCCTGAGCTGATGCCATGAGGAACTCCTCCTCCCTACCTTTTGACCAGGGATCCTGTCCTCTTTTTCTCTTCTTCTGCAGCGCATGAGCTTTGTCTTTGGTGCAAAAATATTTCCCATCAGCCGGGGGTTCTTGTAGGATATCATCTTCATATGGGGCTGCCACCTACACCAACAAGAAGAACGCTCAGTCTACAAACTACCCTGGCTTTCCCAGGGAGCTGATGGCCTGGCTGCATTGCTGGGGACCTTTGTGACCATTGCTATGGAGTAGTGACAAACGCTGTTGTTCATAAACCCTCTTGACCAGCTGGAAAGAGTGGTATCTCTATCCCTCAGCAAGAAGTTGGGTAACAGTGTGGCAATGGGGTTTGGCACCTCGTGTAGGAAGAGCCATCGCCTTCTGGAGTGAGCTCGGGTGGGGACAACCTGTCTTACGCCTCTCGGACCTGACAGCCTAAGCTAATGGGCTGAGGAGAGCAAACACACCTCGCTGTCCGTCGTGTCTGGCTCATCAGATTCCTGCTTCCCAGACTCCGCATCATTGTCATCTAAGGAAACACAAAAGAAGGGGTTTTTGGCTGGCGGGGAGCCCGACAAGCTCACGAGCAGATGCAGAGCTACCGGCCCAGGCTCTGAGAGCCATCGAGGCAGAAAACAGATTCAGCAATAAACTGTGTTGCAAAGCAGAGGCACTTTGAGCCACATGGCTTGAAATGTTTATGGGAGGTTCAACAAGACTCTTTTGGGGAAACAGCTCCCAATAAAGCTGTATCCGCAGGACTTTGCTAGCCCAAGGTCGCAAGCGCTGCCCCAAAGTCTGTGGCCATGTGCAGGCTGGGAAGCTGAGGGGTATTTAAAACCCCAGACTGTACCTTCCCGTTTGAGACCCAGGTGGGAAGAAGCATGTCTGGGTAAAGAGGCCAAGATGGACAATCCTCAAGTTTGCTTCCAGTGGCGGTTGGTGGCTCTAGGCAGGGAATGTGTGCAGAGGAAGGAAAGGCAGGGGAGCTGCTTCCCTGCCCAGCAAAAGATTTTGCTGCATACAGGCCCCAAGGCTACACAACCCCAGACACGTACCTGCACGCACCAGACACGCACCTGACCTTTGCACAGAGCGAAGCTGCCCGGGCCAGGGACCGCGTCTTGCTGGCGGTGGCATCACCCTGTTTGCACCCACAGCGGCACACCCGTGCTGGCCGTGGAGGGGCAGAAAGGGCTGGGGACAGAGCCTGTGCCCTCTTCCGAGGGGCAGGGGCATTCCAGAACCTCAATACGTCTTGCTCCTGACACCCAGGTCCAGCCAGGGTGGGACTGTCGGCAGGGCAGCCTCCCTTGCTGCCCCTGCGCGGGTGGGAGAGCAGACGGTGCTGCTTTCAGGCACTCCTAGAGCCTCTGTAGTCTGATCCCACCCTCACTTTATCCTCCCGCGGGTTAAGGTTCACTAGAAAGTGCAGAAGTATTTGTGTATTGTTTCCTGGGCTTTGTGTCAAGCTTAAGGTGAGAACTGAAGAAAGTCCTGCATTCCCACACCCAGAATGTAATCAGCTGAGATTCTTCTGCTGTGATATCTGCTTAGCATGTAAATCACATGGGACTACCCCCCTCCCCCTTTTTTTTTTTCCCCCGTGCAAAATCCTGCTCTGGAGAGCGTTCCCAAACCGCTCTGACACGCCCAGACCAACTAATCCAGGCGAGCTCAACTTTCTGGCTGAGCCAGTAAGGCTGGTACTGAGCAGCTCTCCGCAGACGTGCTTCCCGCCCCGCTGCCCATGGCTGCTGCCTCCCCCCTGCCTGGGCAGACCAGTCACCCACGTCCCACAGCGGTCCGGCAGGGAGAAAGCACGGCGTGTCCCCAGACTAAGGGCACTGCTGGTTTTGGGAATGGAAACGGCTCTTACGGGGGATAGGAGCAGGGAAAGGGAGGAGAGCATCCTGTCCTACCTGCCGCAGGTACCAGCATCCCTCGCTCCGTGCTCAACCCTACGTGCTGTGCCCGCAGAGGGCATGCTTTGGAGTAAAGGAGCAGGGACAGGGATGGTTTTTCCAGTGCTAGTCCTGTAAACCTCTTGCATTTTCCCCATCTCTGCTGGAGCAACTTCTGAGCTTCTGCTTCCCTGAGAGGGGCGGGGAATGCAGGAGCCGTGATGTTGTCTTGTCATGGCTCACCGTGGAGTGGGCTTTGCCAATGGGTCAGTGCTAAACTGACCTCTTTAGCTCCTGGAGAACTCTGTGCCACTCAGCAGCTGAGTGCAGGGTGCTCTGCAGGGTGTGCAAAGGCACTCCACGGGTAGCCCCTGGTCTGTGCTGGGCAGAGATACTGGGCTCTTCTCCAGAACAGCTGGGGTTATTTTCTCCCTGTGGATACTGAACCTGAACTTTTGGCATCCCTAAGGTTGAAAGGTGAGCCCTCAAGGACAGAAATGTGAAACCTGAAGCTCCCCTGATGGCCCAAAAGAGCTGGGAGCCAGGAGGGTCACTGGAAGGGTGTCCCGTGCTGGTTAGCTGCTGCTTCGGGGATTGCAGGTGCGTGCAGAGCCCAGCACGAAGAGCTCCCGGTTGTACCTTCACCAAAATGCGCCTTTTGCTCTTGCCTTCTCAAATGTCACGGTTGCCTGGGGCTTTTTACCTGCTTCTCCCTTCTGTGCACTGACATCCAGTCTCACCCCGGTCTCTGGAAGGGCCTCTGGATCGCTCGGCATGGAGTTGTTTGTCAGATGCGCCTGTGAGAGCAAGAGCGGAGAGCAAGAGCTGAGAGCACAAATGCTGCCTTTGCCAGGCAGGAGGACAGGGCTGTCCCCAGCCCCTACGCGATGGCTGTGACACCGGCGGGGACGAGCACTGCAGAGGCGTTTCTATGCACTGGTGGTGTGCTGCAGGGAAGCCCAGCATGCCTCCTGCGCCAGCCTGCAGCATGAGGCACAGGCACTGCCTGTCTTCGGACCTGGATGGAAACCCGACAGGCACTGAAGGGGAGGGGAGGTGGGGGACAAGAGCCAGAGCTGAGCGGCTGTGACTTTGCCATGTGCAAATACGTCCCCATTGGCTTCACATACAGCAAAGCCATCCTCCCACGGGACATTAATTGTGGTCAAAATGGTGCCAGCACCAGTGCCGGGCACCCTGGGGAGGGGAAGGGGCCACGGTTGATGCCAACATGAGCTGTACTCACCACAGCTGCATCCTCCTCCTCCTCCTCCTCCTCCTCCTCAACAGCACCAGGCAGTACCCGGGTGGCATTGGGCCAGCGGTAGGGGACATGCAAGTTGTCCTGATCTACCCCGTGTGACCCGCAGGGGCCGTGGGCTGCCGGCACAGCGAGGCTCTCCCCGGGGCTCGGCTGCGGGCTGCCGGCCCCCCGTGGCTCCCGGCGATTGTGCCAGCCTGTTTCCCTGCCACGGCCAGAGTCTGATAGATCCAGCGGCGCATCTGCACCGTCATCCCTTGCTGCCTTCACCTTTTCTCGGAGCTCGGAGCTGACCTGGCTCAGCCAAAGCTCCTTCTCTTCCTTCCCATCTGCAGCATCTTCCAGGAAGGACCTTTCCTCCTTGCATCCCGGCATGATGCTTGGCCATGGGGAGAGGGGCCGCTCTCCAGGTGTGGGCTTTGGGTCTCCATCTACCCGCTGGCCTGGCTGGCACTGCTGCATGAGGAAATGCTGCAGCCGCTCCCTCTGCTTGAGGAGGTGTATCTTCTCCTCCAGGTGCTGATCCCTCATGTACACCATGGCGGCAGGGAGCTTCAGCAAGGCTGCGTGATCTTCCCAGCCATCATGCGACCGTGTCCTGCCATCGGTGTCTTTGGCCCTGAGCAAATGGCTGGAGAAGCTGCTGCTGTCCCGGTCGGCCGAGGCACAGTTGCTCGCCAGCCCCAGCTGGTGCAGGGAAAGGTGCTTGTGGAGGAGGCAGATCTGCTCTCTCCGGGCAGTCAGTTTTAGGTTTTCATAGGATGAAGCAACCTTGGGGGAGTCCGGTTTGCTTGGTGTTAAATAACTGAAAGAATCAGGAAAAAAAAATCACGTTAATTAAAGAATTTTCATGTGATTTCCCAGCTCCTGCAAGTGATGTGCACGGTCTCTCCTGCTCTTTCTGTGCCCTGTTGCAGCTCTTGGCCCGTGCATCACGCTTGCCTTTGGGTGCTGTGCTGGGAAGGAGGGTCCCGGTGGCCACGGGGGTCAGGCAGCCAGCAGCGGGTCTCTGCACCGCTCACATCACCATCATCATCCCACCATCCAACAGTGTTCTCCTGTCCCTGGGCCGTGGCAGGTCCAGGTAGGGGTTGAGCGAGTGGGGGGATGCAGTGACTGCTCACGTCAGCACTGCTGCTGAGAAGTCACTTGTCAAACCATGTCTTACAGCGAGAAGCATTCTAACTACTTCCCTTTGGGCTTTCTTAGTGCCTTGGTGGGCCTGAAGACCTCTAGGACAGAGGAACAGCCCACCCTCTCCTAACCTCACTCAATGGGACATTTTTACAGCCATGCTGAGAAGGTCGGTATGGTACGTGAACCTGCCCTGCAAGCCAAGTCCCTGCTATCACTGGTTATTTGGCAGCTTCCATGTGTGCAAGCTTTTCCCGAGAATGCTTGGCAGATCTACTCCCACTCTGGGAAACTCGCTGTCTCTACAGGTGAACTCACTGGTTTTGCTCAGCCCTTTGCGCTTCTGAAATCAAGGGGGAGGATAAGCCCGGGGAAGTGCTGAGTCCTGCAGAAAATCCCGTAAGAAAAGATAAGGAGGAGCAGGGATAGCTGTCTCCCGTGAGGCAAGTCCTCCTCCCGGCTGGAGGTGGGGTCACCCGGTTCACTTTATGGCTCTGTCTGACGAAGCTGGAGTAATGACAGGCTGATCTTGTCGGGCTGGATTCCAGTCATTTTTTGCTGGTGTAAACTGGGAGACCCCCCCTCCCCAAGGCTGTGGGAGAAGTCTGGAGAGGAAAGTGGGTAGATACAGCGAATAGTGGCCACCTCATCTCAGTCTGCCCCGTGGGACAGTTGCAACAGGCCATGGATCAGGCCCACACCGCAACCCCCCGAGCAGGTAACTCACGCCTCAAGGCTGGGGCTGCGCTCCCGCTCCGGCGGGAGAGGAGTCTTCCTTGCTGGTGGGGACACTGCTGCCCCCGAAGGACTTTTTTCCAGTAGGCAGGGTCTGGAGCCAGGTCTCACGAGGGCAATCGTTCCGTGCAGCTGGTTGGCGATCCTCTGGGACACCTGCGGCCGAGGGGAGAAAGTCCAGGTGAGCTGTTCTGCTGTGCACCGCGGGCAGCTCGTGGCTAAGGGGAGCCCCGCTGAGCAGAGACCCAGCTCTTCACCAGCATGAACAAGACAGACAGCTCCTAAGTGCTCTGTTTGGTACAGTTCTGGTCAACAGCTCAACCGTGGTTTTATTGGTTTTCCCAGGAAATTTCCCCTTTGCGTTTTCTAGCGGGGTCTACAGTACTGTTTTCTGGCTGCACTGATTTGTAGCCCGGGAGGTCTTGTGCCTCCTCTCAAGTCAAGCCATGATTCAGTGGCTTAACCAAGATTAGACCCTGCAAGTTCCCCGACCCCCTAGTCAGGCCACAAGACTTCATTCACGCAAGCTCCTGGCATGCACTGATTTGATGGGTGTATTCCAGTGGAGTACCTGGCTGTGAGGCCAGGACATCATCACCTCCATCTGCTGTCATGAAAGGCTCACCACATGTTCTGACTTGACTTTCTCCTGCCCACCTGGAGATGTCACCAACCCTTCCTGTGATCCCTATTAATTACCCTCACAGCCTGCCTGCAGCCTTACCAAAACCCCTTTTCACCTGCTCTTTCAAGTTTTCTGTGGAGTTCAGGTAAGCGAAGCCTGTGCCAAAACAGAAGCATCCATGTGGGTGTGTACGCGGGCTTGAGTTCCCATGACCAGGAACAGGGCTCCAGGTCCTGCAGTCTCATCTCCCAGTGCCCAGTATCACCATATCACTCAGCATCCCTCGGCTGACACATACTCTCTGTGTTTTAAAGGCATGGCAAGCTTGCATCAATGCACAAAATGGCAACCACTGAATGCCAGGCCCTCTGAAAATACCAATATTCATTATGCTGCAGATGTAGAGACATCTGCAATGCTCTTGGGCAGGGCTGCTGTGGTGTGTTTGTTCTCAGTACCCACAACTCCCACAGTTTACATGTTCTCCAGGCTTTTCTAACACTCACAATGCTCCAGCTTCTCGCTCGCCCAGATAATGGAAAGCTGACTCTGTAACTCAGGATAAGCTACTCTGAAATGTGGCTCGGCACAATCTCCCCACGTCCTTCACTCCTTGGAGCTTTCCCCAGCAAGACATCTGAGAGAGGAACCAGAGCAATGGGCCCAGGACTCAAGGATGCTAGATGTGTTGTCATGGAGGATAAACACAGGAGCAAAGAAAGATGTGCGTGCTCACAGCAGGGACAGGAGCCTGTGCCAAACTCCAAACGCTTTGCTTGCAGTGAGTGGCAATCTCTGCAGAGAGGGTACATCTGGCATTTGGTAAGTGCCCTCCTTGGCTCTGGCAACGGCAAACTGCCCAAGTCTGGCTAACTGTTTCACCCCCAAAGTGCCTCTTTCCCTATCCCGGTCTCTCTCTCTTGATCAGTCCAGCAGCGGTGGGGAGAAGGCCTGAGGACATCAGGCTACCTCTGGCAACTCACCATTTCTGCGAGGTTGACTTCTTGGAGGATAGTGCCTGGGGAAGTCCTTCTGCTTGGAGAGTTTCTCTGTCCTGCAGGCTTTTCTGCAAAAAAGACACAACCAGTCACCGTGATGGTCCTGCAGAGCTGTTGCAGGCTGCCCTGCCTTGCAGCGTGCTGGAGTCTCACAGCCTCCCAAGGATGCCACTGGCTGGCGCCAACCACCTCCTATTGAAGATTTTGAGCCGAAATTTCTGCCTGGCTCAAGGCAGCACCTAATTTAACGTACCCTCCATTGCATGTGTGGCAGCAAGGCAACGACATAGTCTCTGCATGAAATGGGTGGTGGGTCCACACCTGCACAGCACTCATCTTACAGCGAGGGCACCCAAGCACTCTTTTGCTGTAAGGCAGAGCAGCATGTTTCTCCCTTGACATGCGTTTCCTCCCACAGCCGCTATTCTGCCCATGGCAGTGTCCATCTGAGCTGCCAACAGTTTGGTCTTTGCTCTCCAGACCCTTTCCCAGAGCAGCTTTGCACCGTGGCTCCATCACTCTTCCCATCCCCAGGTCTCTCAAGGGTGCCGGGAGCCAGCAGCACCCACCTTCTCCCAGCTCAAGACCCGGCATGTCGTGGTGGGCTTCTTCTGCTCCCCTGTGAGCTGCTTTCTCGGTGCCAGTGTTCCTGCTTGCTGGGGACAGTAAAGCCAAGGGAGAGCTGGGGGTGGAGCTGCTTTCTCTGGAGGTGACTTCTGGGTGCTTTGTCCTGTCCCTGTTGAAAGGAGAAGGACATGAATGAATGAGAAGGGGCAGGAGAAGGAAGGTTTGAGAGCCACTGTACTGTGAGTTATAGAGCCCGATATATAAATATACATATTTTTATATATATGCATGTGGATATACCGGATCCTCAGACTCACCTCTTTCCATTGCAGCTTATCGCTAGCTCAGCTGCAGTCTGGAGCATGGGACAGAGCCAGCATGACAGCTCAAGGTCTGATTTCCCCACTTGGCCGTGGGTAACTTCGCAGGAAGCCACGATGTTGGGTAAGCCAAAACCCGACTGTGGCTATTGCAAAAGCTCTGTGAGAACCTGTACGTCCCTGGCTGGGCTTGCAGCCTGGTGTAAGGGTGGATTCAGCATGGGAATGCGGCTGCTGTCCCGCTTCACCATGTCGAGTTGGTGGGGCTGATGCTCTTGGTCACTCTGAAGGAGTCACTGACTCTCAGAGACCCGTGCTTATGTCATGGACAAAGTCCTGGCTGGACCCTCATGCTGAGACATAGGTGTTTGGCTGGAAATCTTCCTATCCAGCAGCCCAGGGAAGAGCAGATCAGAGCAGGAGCGCTCGGTGTTCAGCAAACCCAGCCTGAGCTACAGCTCTGAAACTCCGCAGGCCTTGGGAAGCATCAGGAAGTAAAACCGAGTTTCTCTTTAAGCAGATGGTGCTTCTGTGCTCCAAAGAAAACACTTTTCTATACTAATCCCTCAGTGCTAATTCCTCTGGACTTTAAACCCTTGAGGAATGAGCTGATTTGTATATACTGGCCAGTCTGGCAACTTACTTGGCTTTCAGCACAGCGCTC
Source organism: Sagittarius serpentarius (assembly GCA_034782735.1). Classification (NCBI taxonomy): domain Eukaryota; kingdom Metazoa; phylum Chordata; class Aves; order Accipitriformes; family Sagittariidae; genus Sagittarius; species Sagittarius serpentarius. The sequence goes on from JAVKLA010000010.1 coordinate 28,726,904, forward strand.
TGCTGGGATATGAACCTGTTGGTGCAGATCCCTTCTGCCTCTTAATCCTGTCTCAGTCCCTTGCGTGTCGCTCTCCTTCCCCCAAAACATAACCTGCTTCCTGCAGACCCTTCCTGGCTGCTGTAGGAGAGGAGCTGGTGCCATGGAACGGCCATGGGAGCCCAGGCTGAGGTCCGTGGCCAAGGCGAGCAGCTCAGGGCTTTGCTTCCCATGAGCAGTCCCCCACGGGGGTTGTTGAATACCCTGGTTCCCCAAAAACGGAATCCTTGGATGCAGGTGAACAGGGGAGTGAGCAAAGGTCTTAGAAACCATTACAGGTGTTTTGGTGTCTAACATTCCTACACGAATCTGTAGCAATTAGATGCTAAAATACCCCTGAGGACACCACGGTCTGGACGTAGCCCTGCTCGGCTGTGGGGATGCCTCTGTCCTTACCAATACCCCCCATAATGAATGAAATCCAGGAGAGCACTTACTCCAGGCTCCGGAGTCTCTTCAGTTCTTCCTTGAGAGTTTTGTTCTCTTCCCTCAGGCGGTTCGTCTCGTTAGCTGCAGGGACACAAGTCGTGCCATGGATTCAGGCACTGCAAGGAGGGAGCTGTTGCTCCTTGCAGCTTGCTGGGCTGCACAGGGGAGGAGGAGGGAACGGCACCAGGTTTTGGAGGGATGCCGAATTTCCTTCCTTCTCTGAAAACGTGCTGGGGGCTAAGAGATAAAAGGGAGCAAGTTTCCAGCTCGGGTTTGGTCAGGCTTGGGTTTTGCTCGCAGCCCATCCAGCTCAGGGCCAGGGGGGGCGGGGGCGTGACCCAGGCGGGGTGGTGGCAGGTGGCACGGCGGGATGGACACAGCCAGCATCCTGCCCATGAGCACCACGGCCACCTCCGATGGATGGGTGCTGTGTTAGGGCGAGGGTGGGGATCGGATGAAGGCCAGAGGGAGCTGTGAGCACCCAGCAGCTGGGCGCCGCAGCAAGGAGGCAGCGAGCGAGAGCGCGCAGGCTCCTGGGCAGAGTGGGCTCCTGCCTCGGCTTGCTCCTGCTTGAAAGCAGCACTTGGGGAGCAATGGCATAACAGGGGAGACAAACCAAGGGCTGCTGGCACCTCTCCGTCCCTCCTAATACCTTATCTCCTTTACCCCGACGACCCTCCCTGGGCCAGCCAGATCCCCAGGGAAAAACACTCTGAGCCTGAGCGGTGCTGGGAGCTCTGCCAAAGGCTCGGGAGAAGATCCATCACGAGTGTTGCTTGATTTCCATTTACCCGTGCTGAGCTGCTGCTGTGACTTTCCTGACTTTGCCAGAGTGTTGCTTCTGCAGTGCCAAATGCATCGTTTTTCCAGGCAGCTGACATGGCCTGGCCGGCTCGGGGCTGCTCTCGGCAAGAGCATCTCTCATTTTTCTGGAGGTGCGGAGGGCTGCAACCTCCCAGCTCTGCCGCTTCATGGGAGCGGTTACCTTTGCTTGGGGGGGGGCATGTGGGCTGCCATCCACAGTCCTAGTGAGATCTGATTTTTCAAGGCTCCCACACCTGCATTGGCTCCCTCCTTCCTCCCCAAACCCCTCTTGGGTGCCTGGTCACCGGGAGGGCTCACGTGCAAATATCTGTGAGAGACATTAACTGAGCAAAGACTCAGCCGGCCAAAGCCGAGCTTACAGCAGGCAGTGGTACGTACTGAGGATGAAGATGTGCTGCAGGCTCTGGAAATGGGAGGTCTCGTACTCATTCTGCTTCTTTTTTGCCAGCTCCTGGGTGACCATGCATCTGTCGCAGAGACCCGCTCGCAGCCTGGAGGAAAACCCAGGGCCGGCAGCTTGTCACCACACAGTTCCCACGGGGGAAATAAGCTCCTGCCCTCCCCACGGAGAAGTGTGAACACCCAGCCTGTCATCCAGAATTGGCGACAGGGGTTATCACCTGTGCAGCCCAGCCCTGGCCCTTCCACCCCTCCAGATCCCGTCCCACCACCATCAGCTTAAGAAAGCTCCTCTGCACGTGCCCAGGCTCCCCCAGCTCTCCCAGCAGCCGAGTATGAGCAAAAAAGAGGTTCATGTGCTACATCCCACTTCTGGGAAGACGGCAATCCCCAAGCTTTCCCCCTAGGAGGGTGCACTTGCTGCCACCGAACAGCACCCTGTTGAAGAATAAATCTTACCTGTTTTCTAACACCTTTACATTTTCTTTAAGAACCTTCTGTTGTTCCCTTAATTGGTGATTTTTAGCAAACAACTCTTCAATTCTCTGAGCATCACTAAGTGAAGAAACAGCACAAAGAAAAGAAGGTTATTAGAGTTCTCCCCCAAATCTGTGCCTTCATCCGCAGCGCCCTGTCAAGGGGAAGGATTTCTGCCCTGAGCCTGCCGTGCTGCTCACACCGGTAGGGCTGAATTGCTTTTGCTTGTGTGGCAGGAGGGGAAACAAATTTGTTAGAGCCCAGATGCTGCCCTGTGACACCCTTCTTGGAGTCAGCAACTTGCTTTGTCCCAGTTTATTGCTTCCCAAGAGAGCAAGCGCCCGTTGGCATGAGCATCACTTGCCGGTGGGAAGGCAAACTGGAAGGTGGGCTGGGATCACCCCAAGCCCTGCCTGTGCTGGGGACTTGCATGGCAAAAGTCACCAAAAGGTTTGAATTTGCAGGGCCAGAAAGGTAAACCATGCTTTCTAAATCAGGCAGCCATGGAGGAGAGCCTGGGAGGTCTGAAAAGGAAGCGGTGTCACCTCCCCTCCACCCCCCGTCCCTCCGTAGCGTGGGTAGAGCAGATGCGGCATTGCTCACCGGCACTTCTCCGTCGTCAGCTCCGTCAGCTTGCTTTGCAGACCTGGAATAATTAACAGAGGTGGAGAGGTGGGTATTTATTGCCAATTCCCTGGCACTCAGTAATGAAATGCGATGACGGAACTTCAGGAGGGTGCCTGGCTTTGCAGAAACCTCATCAATTTACAAACCTTATTTCCGAGAAGGAATAACACATTGCCTGTGATAAACAATATCACAGTTTAATATAGCTGGAAAAGTTGTATAAAATGTGAGCACATTTTATATTTCCACTGTTTAATTACTCTGCATTTCCCTCTCACCCCCAAAAAGTCTGTTTCAGTTTTATTTCTACTTATTTCTTGTTACAACACACATTTCCCAGGTGGGCAGTATTTTATAACTCAGGGCTGCAAAGCATCTTGGAGGATATTTACAGCTGAACAAGAACAGCTTTCGTTGATGGATCTGCAGACGTTACATCTTGTCAAATCCATTTTATGCAAAGTAGATGTAAACATGTGGTTTAAATTGCTCAACAGTTTCCTCTAACTCTTACATGGCTTGAAATTACACAAGAGAAGAATGAATTCATAAGCCAGAATCCTCCAAAAGCGCTGTTGTTTTTTTTCATAATATTGATACTGGGAATTATTCTAATAGGAAGACAATTGGATTTGATATTTGATTGCTTAACCTAATGGTTCTTATTTTAATAATGTATGACCTGAGGAATAATTTATTCCCTAGAGGAACAAACTGTCCAACCTGACTCTAAGGTTTTCTTTAACAGAGCCTCATACTCCTGCTGCTTCTGCCTTAGAGATTATTGCATCTTTCCACTTTCCCTTTCATCCCTCAATATCCAAATATACTCCGGAGAAGGTGCCCAGCAGGTGTGCATGTCACTTCTGCAAACCTCCCAGTTCACCTTTATCACAGACCATGCCAGCAGGAGCGGGAAAGGGGCCAAATCCCCCGTGAGTAATGCCTGGAGCAAGTGGGATTCCTGGAGGGACTGAGCACCTCCGTGGCTTGCTCTCCCGGAACATCGGATGCAGGAACGCACTCTCTCTTCTGCTACTCCACATCCAAAAAGTTACTGATTTTCTCAGTAAACCTCGTTCTCCACTGGTGAGAGATCTAAGGTGCTATCGGAGGGTGTGCTCCCCTGAGGGCCAGGCGGTGACCCTGCGTCCCCATCCATCCCCGTGGGTGATGCTTTCTGAGCCCAAATTCCCAAAGCTCCCTAATCCACACCAGCTCCTCCTCCCTTCAGGTTATTTGAAACCAAACAGACCAAGCTGGCATTACAAAGAAATGGACCTTAGCTCGTTTCTAATACAACTTCTCGTGTCTCCTTACCTTGGACCTCTTTCTCATGGATTTCCTTGAGCTTACTCAGGAACTCCGCAAAACTCTCCGTTGTCATGTTCAGGGCTGTGCCGCACACCGGGCCGCTTCCAGCGCGAGGATGTGCTTTCGTTTCAAATTATGCAGGTTTCAGCCTAAAACAGAAAGAAGAAGTCCAATAGAAGTGTCTTGTGTATGTGGTGTTCTGGGAAGTCTTAGAAACAGGACAAAGCCCAAATCTAGAAAGTGCAATCATTTGCTAAACCACAGACATGCACAAAGTGGCAGGCTCATCTGGGGACTCATTTTTGTCCACCCTGCCTCAGACCCAGGCTGTGGGCACAGGCAAAAAAGAGAGTGATGGCTCAGGAAATGGCAGAACCGAAAGCCCAGCTGAAAAATCAGGCTTTTCTTCTACTGTTCGAGCTGTTTAAATTGCATTTCTCTGGGATGAGGCGGTGCAGGGCACGTTCTTGGGGAAGGAACTGCAGGGCTCGTCTTGGGACCACGTTGCTGGGGACTGGTGATGGGAAAACTTGCGGCAGCTTTGGTGCTTGAGCCTGATGGACCCAACTCCCAGTGGGTCCCGACATGCTCTTGTGCATCCCTCCTCCCTCTGGCACCATGCACAGCTTCTACGGAGGCAACACGTACCGCTCGGCCGCCCTGCTGTCATCGCCCTGGCTCCCCGTGTAGCCTCACTGGCTGCGGCCTCTTCGAACCCTTGGGAGACACCAAATTGAGTGTTATTCACCCCATTTTAGAGCGAAACCTGGAGAGGTGATGCGCAGAGCTAAGCCCCACAGGAATCCTGGCGGGTGCAGAGCCGGTGTGGGCACTGTACCCACGGGGCTGGACATGAGCTGGGGCACCCCGGGGTGTGCTGGCTGTCCTCAGCCCCTCCGCACTGGGAGCAGCGTCCCAGGTCTCTGCTCTGCCTGCCCCTGCCTCAGTTTCCCCACTGAGGTTATGGGGTTATTAATACTCTATCATGCTGAGCGCCATCACTTCGTGCTGGCAGTAGTGTTCAATAACCGCCAAGAACAGAAGAAGTGCTCTGCTTTCTAAAAAACCCTTGCTTTTTCCTTTTTTGGTTGAGAACAACAGGAGAGGTGGAGAGCAAACCAGTAAGCTGGGAGAGGCAAAGTGTAAACAAATAGCCTGAAAGTAAAGTGGTTGTTTTTCAAGAATGTTGCCCTAATTTTAAGATTTTTTTACCCTAATTTTAAGAATTTTTCCCTAATCCCATAAATTTTGAAGTAACTAGCAGGGATGGAAAACGGAAACTTTGGAGATGAGAAAGTTCATTACATCAGGGATGACCTCATTCCTCCCTGGGATGCTGATGTTGGGATAAACTCTTTCCTTTCTGTCAGCCAAAGCCTTGGGGAGTCTCGGATCCCCTGAAACAGCTCTGGGACCGGGTCCGTCCTGGACCATGGTGGTACCAGGCAGCAGCGTGTGTCTGAGCATCCCCGCGGAGCATCTGGGAGGGTCCCCTGGGGTTTGGGCAGGAGGGGTGTGCAACCTCCCTGCTCTCCCCGAGCAGGTCAGCAAAGCGCTGCCCCCCCCACCCCGGCCTGTCCTCCGGGACCACCCAAACCACGCTGGAAGAAGAGGGACTTCCACGTGGGAGCATTCAGCATCGCCACATAGGAGCTTCTCCCCTAAAAGTCATGCCGCGTTACTGAGTTGCGGCCAGTAATCCCGTTCTTGACAAAGCACCTGGGCACTCAGCCTTCAACCACGCGGAGAGGAGCCGGGAGAAAATCTCCTCTCTGTGGTTTGAAGGTGAAAGGCCAGGCTGGGACCCGGGTTTTGCAGCCCCACGGCAGCACGGGGAGGTTTCTGCTGGGCTCCAGCACACTCCCAGCTCGGCTCCCTGCCGGCAGCCTGCCTGTGCCTTTATCTGCATGCAGAGCAGAGGTGTGCCTGATCACCTGCATATGCAAGATGTGGGCACACAGAGCTGGAAGAAGAAACTTTCCCCTAAAGCGTCTGATTTTCAAAAGAAATGAGGCACGCGCCGGCGAGCACAAGCAGCGAGCTCGGCTTGTGTGCTCTTAACACGCTTGGATCAGCAAAACAGCTTCCTTGCCTTCTGAGCAAACAGGCAGAGATCTCACTGTCTGGATAAACAATTAAAAAATATATTCATTGCTCCCACTTCCCTGGGCAGAACCCACCCTTTCCCAGGGCTGGGTGATCTCTCCCAGCAAGTAAAAGCACCCGAGGCACGGCACGGCTTGTCGTGGCTCGCGTAGCTCGGGATCAGCCGCCGTGAAATGGGATTGGGAACCGATCTCTGCTGCTCAGCCCCAAGAGCCGTAGCTGAATAACGAGCCAGGGGAAATAATACCCAGCTCTACTACAAAAAAGAAAAAACAACCCCCCTGATGCTAACGGGAAGCACTTCCCGGGAGTTCTAAATTCGTCTCTGCCTTCGGCAAAGTACCTCCCCAGGGCTGAAGGGAGATTGTGAGACCCACTGCTGCCGTCACGGGGCTGAAACCCCAAGTGCCGGCAGGGAAGGCTTTGAAGTGCTCAGGCACTAATTCCCATTGCATTCCCCAGTGCTGTAAACTGGGAAGGGATTGCAACTGGGAGCAGAGCCAGTGGCGGCAGCGTGGGCTCCCTAGGATGCTCACTGGTGCCGGATCAGCCCCTTCCCACCTCGGTGCTGCCCTCTCCCCAAGGCTGGTGTCTCAGAGGGCTGCACAGCACCCGGCATTTCGGGCCATGGGTCTCCAGCCGGGACATCCTGGGAAGGTGACATCCAGGCTGGGGCTCGTGCCAGCCCGTGGTTCGGGGAGGCCGGGCTGGGCTTGGATGTGGCTGGAGGTGGAAGGCACGGGGGCAGCCCAGGCGCTCAGCGCCGGATCTGGATCCCTGCTGCTGTGACTCAGTGCTGCGGGTAGAGCCCAGCAGATCAGGATTTGAGGCCGGGGTGTGAGCAGCATCTTTGCCTTCCGTGCACGGCTGCGGCTGCCGTGCTGCCAGGGTTGGGGCTCACTCCTGAGTTTCTTTTCCTCAGAGCCCCCAGGTCAGTGGGAATCTGTGACCTGCTGGGGATCCGATCAGTGGGGAAAAGCTATTGCCATTTTTGGTGCTTTTTGAGATGCCAGCATCCGTCCCTGCCTGCACACGGGATTGCCGCTCTGCAGCAAACCTGGCGAGGACTTTGGGTTCCTGGTCCATGCACATACACGGATACAGGGATGTTGCACAAGCATCGCTCCCCATGTATCTGTACCCAGGATTCGTCCTTTTGCTGCAGCAGAGCAATCCCACAGACGGCCCAGTCTCTCGGAGGCCTTCGGCTTTTCTCCCTTCTCGCCTGATGTGGACTGGCCAAGGCATGAAGCCACAGCCCCCCGCTCCTCCGCCCTACTCGAGAGGATTTATTGATGAAGACCAGACCACAGAGTCCCTCAGTGTGGAGCTCACTCCCTGAGACAGGGATTTCATTTACAGCCCTGAGCCCTTTCCAGAGCTGTCACTGTAATATACACCCGGCCGTGCCGGATGCGGCCCTGCAGCGGGGCCGGGAGAAGCCCTTTGGCGTGCCGGCAGGGCCGGGCATATTTCAAAGTGACGGGTGCCCTCTGCAAACAGAGCCCCAGTGTTGGGGACCAAAGGCAAATTCCTCATCCAGCCCCTAAATCTGGTGGGTTTGGAAAGACAAGCCCCTGGGACAGGGCTGTTGCTGACGGCTGGGGCTTTACTCACCTGCTCTCTTCGTCCCCCAGTGCTGAGCTCAGGGGGGGACACGGGGTCCAGGTTGGGGCACAGGGTCCCTGGCAGGTCAGCTCTCACACATGTGTACATCGCCTGTGTACCGACGGCATCGCTCCTTGGGGCTCCTCAGGATGCTCCTGACTGCGGCTGGGGAAAGGAAAAGCGGCAGGGAGATTATTTCCTAGCCCGTGCCAGGGGGTTTGGGAAGGGATGGACTCAGATAGCTGGCTCTGACAACACAACTGCCCCCCATTCCCGGCTCCCTGGGGGGTTCCTGGCCTCTCATTAGCATCTGCGCTGCTTGCATCGAGCCATGGCACATCCTCACTCTCAGCACTGTTTCCCTTCAGAAGAACAAAGCAGGTCATTAGCTAAAGGAGCTTAAGATGTTAAAAAAAAAAAATTAAAAAAATGGCAGGACTCTGAAGTTCTGACACTGTCGGATCAGTGAAGCTTAATGGATTTACGACGAGATATTTCCCCATCAGCAGTGCTGGAGTTTTCAGCTTCAGGCTGGATTTATGTAATATACCTTTCGCTGGGCGATTGCCGGGCAGGGCTGCTTTCACCAGCCAGACTTTCTTTTCTTGGCTACCCTACTGTGTTTCTGGTCTAATTTTAGAATTATAAATTGAATTTATACCCAGAAAAGCTGCCTGATCACTCATGGAAAATCTGCAGTGCCAGGAGTATTTTGCAGGCCAGCGTGAAGCTGATCCACTTTGCTGATGTACTGTGCACTTGGCAGATTGGAGAGAGTTTCTTGTGCATGTTGGGTCTTTTTTTTCTGGGCGTTTATTTATTTGTATGACTTAACATGGCACAGGCTGTCCTAAAATGGAGCCCAGTGCTTGCTCTCCACCGTGCTGGTTTTGCATGCAGGTGTTGGATAGGGGCTGGCAGATTGCAAAATTGCCCCCCAACGGGTGAGACAGGAGGAGCAGCTTTGGCTTTCGCCTGGCCAGGGAGGAGGATTTGGTGCCTTCCTCCGCCTCGCACAACCCGAAAATCCTCCCTGAAGCAGGGCAGCTGCTCTGTGCTGCTCCGCCAGCCCGGAGGCCAGTTTGCAGCGAGCCCTTGCTGCAGACACCCTGCCCCAGGGTCGTCTCTGCTGACTTAGGATGGGGATCCCACCTGGGTGGTGCGGAGCCACAGCGGGGCTACGAGCTGTCTTTGGCTTTGCCAGGGACCGGCGCTGGTCACAGCCCCCTGAACAAGCTAAACAGGACCGGCAGCACCAGGGAGATGCTGCCCCTGTTCACAGGCATGCAGACGTGCCCCATTGCAGGGAGAGGAGAACAAGAGCGACTCCTCCAAGATGAAGCTCCAGCCTCAAGTCCCAACCTGCATACCTATTTACTTCAACCCTATAAAGCGCGTTGCCATAACAGAGCGCAGCCCCGGCTATCGCAAATCCAGCAGCTCAGTTTCTCCCCCACCACCCTGGCCCTTTGGGGGCAACTTCTGCTTCTCTAACCACCACTGTAATCACCAAAGCAATGGGGATTTTCTTCCATTACCTTATTTCTGCTTGGGAGCCCCTAGCTGGCGGGTGTCCCTGCGTCCCGTGGAACACAGGGACACCCCTCCTCCCAGAACAGAGTCTTTGCTGCCCTGGTGTTGCAGGATCACTAAAGCAGGAGAAGTTGGTCCTCTGCAATACCTGAATATATCCAGGAACCGGAGTTTGACTTTTATGTAGCAGGGTGAGCAGTTAAGGGGTCTGTTCTCGCACCATCCCCAGCTGGGAGGGAGGCTTTGTCCTCCTCCTCCCCAGTTCCTTCGATGAACAGCTCCGTGCTGCTTTGCTGAGGTTTAGCAGTAAATATTTGTCCTGCTCCCCGCTCGGCGGGGGGACACTCGCTTTCGGACCTGCTGGCCATGCTGTGATGCTCCTCCGAGTGCGGTGGGCTTTGGCCAGATCTGCGGGCAGGTCTGTGTTCCCACACGAGGATTCGGAAGGTGATTAAAAGTAGCCATTTATCTGCCTGTGCATCTCGGGGTAACCACAGCTTCTATAAACATTACTCAATTAACACCTCAAAATGCTCTGGGAAGTGGGTAATGAAGCATTATCGCATTTTTCAGGCGTTTTAATTGAGAAGCGGTGAGGCTCAGGGAATAGCTCAAGGCCCCATCGGGAGCGGAGGCGCGCGGTCGCCGCCAGCACACTCCCGCTGCCTCCCCTGTCCCCAGAGCCCTCGGCTGGGGAGAGCGGGTGGTAAATAGCCCGGGAAGCTCTGATAGACAGCGGTATCACGCCATGCTTCGCTCGTGATCCCGTTACACTGCACATGGCACCTGGAGAGCATCTCGGTCTCGCTGCCTCCTCCTCCATGGCAGAAGACCGCGACAGCAGCACGTCTCAGAGACCACGCTGCTCCTGACAGACGGGGAATCCGTCATTCCTGGTCCTGCATGGGCAAGCAAGACTCGCGTGGGGTAAGGGGCATAAAGATCCATTGTAATAATGCTCGCATAAACTGGCACCTCTGCTCCTGCTGTGTTAGGGTGTGTGTGGGCATCCTGAGTCAAGCTAATGGCCATGCAAATGGAAAGAGTAAGTGTCTCTCCCCTGGATATGGTGCAGGTAACGAAGTCTTTAACTGAATCAGCGTTTCTCTTCAGCACTATTTAAAAAAGGGGTTATGTACTAGGAAGATTCAGTCCTGCAAAACCATCTTGGGTGCTTTGGCCCCACTGGTTGAACCAGGTCAGCCAGATGGGGGTGGGACGGTCTGCGGCACTTCTCCTCCGTGGGAGCTCACAGGGCCTCGGGGTGCGGGATCTGGCCCTGTCCCCATAGCCAGGGCAGTTTAAAGCTGCTGGTGGCACAGGTCCAAAAGCTGAACCAGGTGGCTGGGACACCCTGCCAATGGGGATGCCTCAAAGGGGGGGTGCCTGGGGACACCTTGCCGGTGGGGACACCCCAGCTTTCAGGGGGCTGCGAGACCACATCAGGCTTTTATCCACTGATGTAAGGCTGAAGTCTCGGTGGTCAGTAAGTATTTCTCTTCTATAATAGCAGAAGCTGCAGGAAAGGCTCCGTTGGCTTTGAAGACCCAGGGCAACGTTGTTGTGTCTGCTGCTATTCTGCCAAACAAGCTCCCCACCCACCCTCAGGACACCTGCGCAGGACACAGTCCCCTTGGCCATCGGTGGCTGTGAGCTGCTGGGACCACAGTGGTGCCTGGTTTGGAGCAAGGGGAGGTCAGGGGGGCTGCGAGGGGCCCTTCCATTCACCACACTCACTGTTCCAGTCTTGGACAAGACCTTGTGCCTCGGGTTTCCCTGCACATCCCACGTGGCTTTTCTAAGGCAGTGACAGAGCAAATCTCTGGATGCTGCTTCTCTGCTTTCAAGGCTCCTTTTGGGCAGTTTGAGGTGTTCAGGTTCACAGGGCTTCAGGTGTCATTCACCTGGGGCATCCCCAGGCTGAGCACAAGTGGGGCAGGAAGGGTGGATGCTTTCTCTTCCTGGCCTTGGCATCTGCTCCTGATGAGGTTTGGGAGCCAGGTTGCCATTGCCGAGGTGGTACAGGAACGTGCTCATGGTGTTGGGCAGCTGGAACAAACGAGCTGCCTCCTAAAGCCCCAGAGAAGTTTTGATGAAAGATGGTAAGGACTAATTCCACCAGCTCTCCATCCTTTGGGAATTCCTGCAGCTCTTGTCAAAACAGGTGGGAGGTCCCGCTTACCTCCCTGCTTCTGGGGAAGGAAAGTGCCCAACACCTCTAATTTGGAAGAAAAAACGACTCAGAGCAGCTTTGCCTTCCTCGCAGCCACGCATTAGTCCAGCCAGCTGCAGGCACGTCTGCCAAGCAGAGCTAGTCCCCTCCTGAGCGCAGCCCCTAACACACCGCATAGTCGTGGGCTAGCCGGGACATGCGCACCCTTTCACTGCTCCCGAGTGGATCGAGGGCAAAGCTCAGTGGGAGATGCCGTATTTGGGAAATACCTGCTTCTTCGACAGGCTTGCATGGGACCAGGCTTCCTCACCTTGCTGGGCGGATCTCTGCCAGCTTCATCCTGCATCTGATCCAGATCAAGTGGTGACTGGATCCTCTCCAGGCCAGCTCTGCTCCACCTGGGCTTTAGCCCCACTGTGGCATCGTGGACAGGTCCTCTCTCACCTGCTCAGCCCCACACTGTGCCGTCCAACAAGTGGGACAGCCACAGCCAGGCATTTTTATGGGCTGAGGCATCTCTACCTGTCCCAGATGCTTGGTGACACATTGGTGTTAGGGACACTTCGCTGCCCAGGCTGGGTTTTGAATCAATACCACGTATCAGTGTCCCGTGCCCTCCACTGAAGCTATGAGAGGATCTGTGGTCATCCCCCCTGTAAGTACTTTCAGGGCATTCCCCATCATGGGACCGTCCCAGCAGAGGGGACAAGGAGCAGGCGATGGGAACAGCCCAACCTACAGCGGCCAAATCCCTGTGCAGGGCGGCAGTGTGTGCAGACACAGCCTCCCCCCTGCAGCAATCCCTCCATCACTTCCTTTGACCCGGATTTAAGGTAGGGGAGAGCAGGGAGGGGGACAACAGCCCCCCATCAGCATCATACCTTGTGCCTGGGGCTGCCCCTGGAGCTCCAGCAAGCTGCAGCATTGCTGAATATTTGCACTGCTGGCAGGGGCGTATCTGCCCGCCCTGGGAGGGCAGCGGCAGGAGGTCCCATGGGGAATGCAAGGGACGAAGGTAATGGGGACAGGGGGCCACCTCGCCCAGCTAGAGGGGGTCACTGCAACCCAGCTCCTATGGAGGAAAAAAGCATTCTTCCTAGCCCTAGCAACAGGGATGTGGTCAGTTTAGGGTGGGAAACCAGGGGTGGGGAAGGAGCCCCATGACCCTGCTGGAAGTTATTTACCACTGAGCGTGTGCGCGGTTTGGTGCAGGCCAGCGCTGCGCGAGATGCTGCATGGGAGGTGGATCAGGCATGAAAGGAGGTGATGCCCTCCCGGTGCCGGGCACTAACACCCGGGTGAGCGGTGCTGCCTGCCCAGGACGGGCACCACTGCCATCCCACTCGCTCCCACGGTACATCCCGACGCGACCACCGACCCGGCTCTGCTCGCACCGCGGCTGTTGCGCAGCCCAGATGTTTGCTCAGAGAAAGCTTTGATGCTTGCTGCCTCTGGTTCCTGCTCTTTAGATGCAATCATGACCGGACTCCCCAGTACTCACATAAACCCTGACACCCACAAACTGCTCTGACCCTCACACAGCTCTTTTGCTTTGACCGACCTAGAACTGGATGCCGTTTCTATGCATTTCAAATTCCAGTGATAGCTCATTACCTTTCATGCTCAAGTGGAAAACGCCAGAGGAGAAGTTTTTGTTAGAGAAGAGGAGAGCCCCGGGGTCCCGGCTGGGCAGCGGCCACGCAGCCGGAGCTGGCTCAGCTCCACTCCCTGCCGACCCCGCGTGCCCACAGAGGCAGAGCTCCCGCTTTGCAACAAGCCATCAACTCCCCAGCTGCTAGAAAAATCCAAATTTCTTCCACGAACTCCAAGAAGGGACAGAAAAACAAGCAAACCCGTGACACAGCAGCCTCTGCCCATCGGACGGAGGCTGGAGCAGGCTCCGGCTGCCAGCACTAAGTGACAGCTCTCCCTGGCACGCTGCTGTGTAGATTTTGGGCAATTCTCCACGCATGGCTCACACCAGCTCCCTTCCCAGCTATGTAACACTGCCCAGGATGCCAGGGGATGGAGAAAAATCAGTGTAGGCACAATACTCACATTGGGGGACTGCGTCGGTGTCTCTCCCTTGACTCCTCTGGCTCAGTGAAGCTGTGATCAAGAGACGGTCATCTGGGACACGGGAGACAAGAGTGAGCAGTGTGGGTGAACTTGCACAGACAATAAGCCATAATTTTTCTTTGCAGTCTGACTGGCTCTACTGGTTTGCGTTTCTTTGCCCCAGCAGCAGAAAGGAGGCTCAGCTTAACTAAAGCTGCCCAACAGGTTCTGCTATAATACAAAAAAAGTGGCAAGACCAGTATGGTTCGAACTCAGATAGAGATTTGATTGTTTTCCCATAATTACAGTTCAACCTGTGCTGTTGGTTGAAGTCAATCACATTAGCAAACAGACCCATTTAAATAATTCATCCACCATTAAGATGGGAATTTTTTCGTTTTATGTAACTTGGCTGTTTCTGAGAGGAAGAGAAAAAAGAAAAATCAAATGTGACAGCAGCAGCATCCTACTAAACTAGAGTGGCACGGCCCAGGGCACACAAGAGCCCCCAGGCCAAACAGTTCGGGAGAGGGGAGGGAACGTGCCCAAATTGACACAAACTGCTACTTGCAAGTGCAGGATGAAAGCCCGTGGTCCTGGACTGTCTCTTGGGGGCACTTTGCAGCAACTGGGAACGCTTTGGGGACCCGTGGGGAAAGGCTGGGTGACTTGAGTGCCGATCCTGGCTGGCAGCCCTGGCTCAGCCCTGATTGCCTCCCGGCTCCAGCTGCTGACACAAGCAGCTTCCACCCCGACCCGTGGGCTGGTGGAGCCGAAGGCAACGTGGACACGTCCCGAGCCTTTGAAGTGTAGCTCTTTCAGCATCCCCCAGGAAAACGCTGGCACTGATTCTCCTGCCCAGGCTGGGCATCCCCCGCATCGCTGCAGACAGCAGCAGCAGCACTCAGGGGCTGTGAAAGCAAGAGATGCAGTCGCTCACCACCAGCATGGCACCAATAAAAAGCAATAAAAAGTTGTTGCCTACATATCTGAGACCCAGACAGCACACCCTGCTCGGCCGAGAGCTGCCCGGTGAGCGCAGGGCCCTGCTGTGCTGGTGCAGCCACCTCTGAGCGCGGCTTCGTGCTCGGGAGGGACGCGTGTGTGTTGCTTAATACGACACGTAAGCTGGGGAGGGTGGTTTCCCTGTGATGTTTCCAGGGCCAGTGGATAAGGAGAGTTCCTGCAGAAGGGCACTTGGAGCATCGAGGCTGAGCTCCTCCTCCTCGTCATCCCGTGCAAGGAAGGCAGCTCTGCCGTGCTGTGCATCCCCAGAGCTCAGTTCCCAGCCATCAGCTCAGACCCTCAGCCAAAGTCACGTCCATCCACCGGCAGCAGTATCACCACGCTGATTTACACCCCAGCTGCTGAGCTGGCTCCTTAAGTTAAGCCTAGCGTGGCACTGAGCATCCTTGGCAGTGTTTCCCCGCAGCAATCACATCGCCCATCTGCAGCTCTCCTGCCAAACGGTGGCTTTGAGCTTTGTTACCTGCGCACGGACAGGTCGGGCAGGCGGGGAGCAGCCGGGGCTCCCAGGAATGCAGCTGCACGCCCACGCTATGGAAATGGGCGGCAGGTAAACAAGCAGCCGCTTGGTGAGCAGTGGTCCTCGGCAGACCTGTAGGGACTGTTTGGTGGTTGCTCTACGTGCATGAAATTCCTGGCTTGTTCCTCTGCAAGAGGGACCTAGCACAGGGCTAAGGGGGGTTATTTTCCATCCGAGGCGTCTCATGAGCCATCTGCAATGGGCAGAGGGAATCTCTTGGCTTCTTTATTCCCTTTCTCTTTCCTTTTGGGCTTTTTGTTTTACTGAGGGATATGGCAATTAGAGATTGATTGCTCGATATGGTCTGGTACCTCAGGCAGATGTTTGCGGTGGTGGAATTAATGCCAACCACATGGAAGAGAGATCCTTGCTCAGACCAGCCTTGTGATACTGTGGGAGTGACAGTGGGGTAATAGGGAGGCGCGGAGCTTGGGGAGATAACCTGCAGCAGCCAGACCTCCGAGCAGCGGCGATGGGACATGCCGCATGAGCCATGGGGGCACCACCACCATCTCACGCCTGTCTCCCAACGGTTCAGCGACTGCTCTATCTGCAGCATCTCCCACAGGGGCATTGGGAAGGGAAATACTGAAAGGAGGGCTTAATGGTAGTGGCTGCTTGTGGGGAGTGAGGAGGCTGGAGGCAGGAGCAGCTGTCTGGAAGTGTTGTGCTGGTGCATGAGAAGGCAGAATGGAGATTTCTGGGAAGCAGAAAGTGATGCGCTTTGAAATAATCACCTTGTCTTGCAGGTATCTCTTGGAGATCATGCAGACTGCTCACAGGAGCCATGATTACACCAAAGATTGCCCTGCTTCCAGGCTGAAAAGCCAGAAGATTGGGACAGGACATCAGATTTTTTATAACTGGGAACTTAAAAATAAAAAAATAATTTAAAGCCCTTTTTGTAGAAGAAAAAAAAAATCTAAGCAAAGAAAGAAACACAAAACCACTAATGCATCCTGGAGGTATTTGATCAAGACTGAGGCAGATGGCCGCAACTGGCAAACCAGTGAGATGGCAGAGTGTAGCCGCACAGGCAGGCAGGGAGGCTCTGCAGCACTGGGGCTGCGATGGGCAGCGCGGAAGAAGGGGCCATCAGATGAAATGGGCCATTGCATCTGGGAAAAAACCAATCTGGTTCAGAGCCGGAGCTGTTAGAGGCTGCTGCCAAAATATATCTGCCACTGAAGAGGATGATCACTAGCTGGACTCAGGGCAGAAACCCCCCCCATAGTCACTATGGGCACGTGCTGCTGGGAAAGTACCATGAACCTGTAAAGAAACCTGGAGGAAGGTATTTGCCACCATGGGTGTCCAGAGCAGACTCCAGGCATTAGGCTGAATGCGTATTAAAAAAAAAAAAAATACAGGTCCTTCCCTTCATTGATTCTTTCTGTAAGTTCAGGCATGTTTTTCCCTTCTCATCCTGCCAAATTCCAGCTGTTACCTTTACTGCGCAAGACAAGAAGGACCTTCAATAGGTTTCAACCTATTTGCTGGATGGAAAAGACGTGACTGAAATTGCAGAGGGAGCCCGGCGCTCCCGAGGCAGGGAGCCTAGCCGCAGGTCTGGGAGGTCTGAGTTGGGCAGCTGCCTGCTCTGTGGGAGCTGCTCCATCCTCTGCCACGACCCACCCGAGCCAGGGCCCAAACAGCCGTTATTCCCAGAGCTGGTTGTTCTTTGCCCACAGCTTTGAAGTCTAATTAAATAGGACCCAAAGGGGGCAAAAGACCTCCTTCTCCTGCTAACAGAGAAAGCAGCCGTCATAGTTTTCCCACCACCTTTTTGTACCCGAATGCTTGCTAACACATTAGAGAAGACCAAGTTAATTGGCCTGAGAGTATCAGCTCTATATATGTAATGGCAACTGTTTTGATGGTGAGAAAACCCATCCCCTGAGTGGATTCATACTGTCCCCCCACCATAATCAGAGGATAAGAGCAAGTTATGCTTTCAGGGAAAGCTGGTCGCCAAAAATAACATCTATTATGGATGTAGGTTATCCTTCATTCCACAGGTTTCCATAGAATGGGAAAAATTCATATTTTATGGAAGAAAGCACATTATTTGTTCGCACTGAAGAGGCCACCGCAGGGGACTAAAGACACCCGGGGGGGATCCTCCCCATGGGCTGGGCTGCAGTACCTGAGCAAGGAGCAGGGCACAGCTGGAGATCACAAGCAGGTTCATCTAAGAGCCCAGGTCACCAGGTGAGTTCATGGTGATGCAGCCAGAGCTGGAGACCAGCTTCCTGCAGCATCACTGGGACAAGGACTGACGGCCCCATGCTGGGCTGAAATGGGCTCCTGGGCCATGGAGGTAGGTGGAGGCCACAGGTGAGGCTGCTTAGGGCTGTTAAAGCCCATTAGTGCCCTCAAGGCCCTGACAAAATCACCCCTACATCATTAGCAATCACTTATAGACATGAGGAATCAGGCAAATAACAAGGAGCAAAGACCAATGCTTAGTTTTAGGGTGCATCCACCGTGCCAGCTGCAGCATGTGTCAGCGATACTGGAGCCAACCTCACCAGCAGCAGCCTGGGAGCCAGTGGCCCCACAGCACGCACCTCCCCACCTGCTAATGTAACTCCGTGGGGCCCCATTGCCATTCTGATGAGTATTTTGAGGCCAAATAAAATGAAATAGAAACCCAGGCTGACACGAGGAGCCAGAAGTGTCTGCCAGCTCCACGGCAGGATCAGCAGCAGGAGCGCCCGCTGCAGTTCTTGGTTGCATTCCCTGATCTGCCCCGCAGCACAGCCATCCAGCGCAAAGCTTTCCTGCCCATCCTTACCCCCATTTAGACACAAGGCAAGGTCACAGTCTCTATCCTCCACCTGCCTTGCTACTGTCTTTTTGCAAGAAGCATGTTCCTTATCCCTGTAACAATGTTAGTAAACAATAAATCGGGATTAGGCTGAAATCAGGACCTACCAGCGCAGCTTCAGCAGGGCAGGCAGTGCAATTAAGGACCAGAACTCCAGATGTCTTCGGTGATCTCAGGTTGGAGATCCAGCATAAAAAATGTCCATGTACAGTTTCTTACCACCTCCTCTGTTTCGCTGTTGTTAACCATCATCTCAGTGCAGACTTAAGAAACATTTTTCCAGGCTTGCAGTCCTCGTTGCCTTGTCAGTGGGGCTCTGGCATTTTTGCAGCCACGCTGAGCACAGTTTCTCTGAAGGAAGTGTTAGCGAGTGTCATGTGAAGAGGAAATTTTTGGAAATACATCCTCTCCCTCGTTTGAAGGCAAGTGATGTGGGCTCTGCACACAGAAAACTTCCTGGGAAGTGACTGCTCCCATGAGAGCACGGGTTTCCTGGGAAGCAAAGTGAGTTGGACGCAGCTGTCCGTGCCACGTACCAATCCATACTAACAGGGGAATAAAATCTTCCCATGGACTACGCAGGACTTTTCAGCTTGACCCACCAGCTGACCCCCACCCATGGGTCCCTGCCAATAAGCTGAGTGTGCAGGTGAGGTGTGAAACGTCCCCCTTGCTCGGGGCTTCAGTGGGGTTTGTGTCGGCGAGGAGGAGCCTGAGGTTGACGTGTCCCCATTTCTGGCCCTGACTGACTGATGTTGGCACTGGACATTCGGTATAAGCCTGAGGGCACTTCAGAGCCTGGTCCTCTTGGGCTTTTCATAAAGCCCCATAAAAGCAAACCCACCGGCCGATGCCCAGAGCTCCCCGCAGCAAGAACAAGCAGACGGGAGCAGCGCCGCTGGGCTCACGTCGGCAGGACGCTGCTCTGCAGCAGACATGCAGAAACAAAGGCAAAAACAGAAAGGGGAGCTACATAAACGCAACCAGGCAGGTGTTGCAACGAGATAATGACATTTTCCCTGCTTAATCCCACCCCATCCCGGCAGCCCCGCCGGCCCCTCCGCGGGCAGCCCGCAGGCTATCGCAGAGCAGCACGTATAGCAGTCAGCATCCACCAGAGGTTGCTCGCCGGCTTCCGAAACGCCGCCGCTGCCTGCAGCTGCCTGCACAGGACAGGGCTCCGCGCCCTGCCTGGGGCGGGATCCGAGCGCCCGCAGGCCCGGGGCGGGGGGGTCCCGGCAGACCGGGGCCGCGCTGGGTGCGGGACCCGGGGGAGGGAGGGAAGACCGGGTCCCGGAGGCTACCTGTTGCTTCTTCTGCCTTGCAAAGGTGGAAAGGCCCTATGAAAAGTGGGATAAGGAGAGGCCGAGGTAAACCAGTTGTTTGCTGGTGCTATAAGCATTCAAGGAACGCTACACGTGCTGCGGTTGCACCATTTCGCCCTGGATTTGCGTGGGGTGGCACTGGGTGACGCAGGGTGCAGGAGAGAGGGAGCTGCTTTAACCCTGGAGGACATCCACAGATCTCGGAAATCTGCTTGGAAAAAACTTATTTTAAGGCATTACCTACCTTAAATTTCCATTACTAAAAGATACAAAACCAAATCAGCTGGGAGAAGGGCGGCCAGTGCAAATGTACTGATGGTACGGACGGGGTAAATTCAGTTTTTACATGTGTTTTCTTCCTGCCATCTGCTTCTCTGAGTCATCGCACTGATTTAAAAGCCAGGAGCTACCTGCGTGCAAACCTCCTGTCATAATTAGCAAACTGGAGCAAAACATATCGAGGCAGAGGATGAACTTTGGGAAACCTCTAAATATTTAGACCCACAGCAGCGGGTATCACTTCCCAGACCAAAGAGTTTCATCCTGACAGAGCAGCACTGCGGGCAGGGAAAGGCTATTTCTGGAAGGGATGTTTGGTGTAAGAATATCAGTGCTTTTGGGGTGGGTCTTTCCTGAATCAAAGGACCCACCTGCACGAGATGTGGCCATGGAGACTCCAAGTAAATGGTGGCAGCAGATAAACGTGTGGCACTTGCGCAGCCCCGCTCTCCGGCAGATTGCTCGGCTCTTTGCTCTGAAGTGGGTAAATATCATTATCCCCCTTGCAGATGCAGAAGCTGCCAGTTTGAGAGATCAGAGTGACTTGTTCAAGGTAATGGAGCTCGCTCGTGGCCCTGGAAGCTGTACCCGATGCCTCGTGGGAGGACGGCTGTGGTGCTGCGGGGTCCTTCACGCAGCAGGGCTGGATCCAGCCCACAGCCACTGTCACTCCAGCGATGCCAGCGCTGGCAAACATGCTATGCAAAACCAGCAGCACAACTTCGAGTCGCTCAGAAATAGAGGAGCCACCCAATTTTTATCCTTTTTACCTCTCAAAATGGCAATATATTGTCCAGACTCATGCAGAAAGTGGGGAAATATCCTGCGAAAAAATCCTCTTTTCCTTTTCTTTTGACCAATGCTGCCAGCTCCAGCCTTGGACACACGCCGATGAGCTGCGCCCGCACCCCAGATCTCCTCCCACTGGTGCTGCTTTGACCTTTAGCTGTAATTTTTCCCTCAGCTGGAAGGAGAAGCAGACGAGTCCTTTACACTCCAACTCAGTTTTTCTTCACCTTCTTGAACCTGCACCATCTGGGTTGCAAACACCCTGGGCGAGCAGCTCTTGCCTTTCAAGGTGCTGCAAATGTGCAGGAGAGTACAAAGACATCAGCAAACTGGGTGACAGCTGTTCTCAATGAAGTGCAAAAGGATGATGGAAACGTAGCCATCGATGTCAGGCTTTGGCACAACTTGTCTAATCAGGAAACACGTTGTAAGTTTTTGTGATCCCACCTAAATTCACCTGTTCCTATCGCTGTTGCTCAGATTTTCCCAATAGCCCAATGTATGAATATTTTATACCACAAAAAAATAGTCTGGCTTCGTGAATGGTGTGGTTTGCAGAGTGTGTGGTGCCTGGCTCCATGCTGAGGAAGCTGAGGATGGGGTGGGCTGTACCAGAAGTTAGTCCCCTCTCTCCCAGTGAATCAGCCTGTTGAAACGAGCATTTCTTAAACTTTACAAAAATGCCCTCTTTTTGGTTCATCCGTCTTCATTCGACCCCTCGGCTGGCAGCGGCTCGGCCCAGGCTGAGGAAATGAGAATGGGCTGCACGTGCTGGGGTTCACCTCCCCTCCACCTCTGCCTTTTGCTGCTTCTGCAAGGAGGAGATTAATGCAATTAGGGTTTTTTTAACCATTTCCACACTCACATGAAAACGTATAGGCAGTGTTCACAGCTGGCTTCTGCCTCCAGGGGATGGAGGACGGCTGGGCAGCCCCTCTTCCAGCCTGTGCTCCCATCCAAGCTGGACCAGGATGCTAAGCTTGCCCAAAATTCATCTTTTTTTCCACAGGGAGAGGGGAGCCAGGTCCGTTTTCAGCTGGCTCCTGCTCGGCTGAACCAGGGAGGACCCCGCTGTCCTCTGACATGTCTTGGCTCTCTTTTAAGCGGTCATGACCCATAGTTTGAGAAACTCTGCACTTAACAGTCCTTCCTATCTCTTACTCCTCCATCTCTGCTCTGTCTCCTACAATATCCATTTTCCCTTGCCCCTCCCTCCCTCCCTGGCCAAAAAGAAATAAAAAATTAAGTGTGAATTTCAGAGCCAAAGATGCTTTTGGTTTTTTTTTAAGCAGACACTAAGAGGTGAAGGAAAAACCCTTCCTGTAAATTATAGACCCATGAAAATGGCTCCAATTGCACAAAGAGTTTGGCAAATTACAGAAGATGCAGATGTCAGTCAAAGAAACTCTGGCAGTAAATATTTTTCACAACTGCTTTGTTAGCAAAGCTCTTCATTGGAAAGGCTCCTGCTCTCAAGAGCTGGGGAAGGACGACAGCTTTTTATTTTTCGGCAGGCTTTAAATGGTTTACCCATAACACACAACTATGTCATTTATCCCTCTGTAATTAATTAATCAATAATATCTCAGTCTTAAAGAAAAGAAAACTTATTTTGAACTTCATTTCTGGCGCAGATCCTTGGAAAGAAAGATGTTTCATTGCTCTCCTCTTCTTGGCTCTCCTCGATGCGTTATCTCCAGCGGGGCAGCACCAGAATACCCAATGCACGAACCCTGAAAGTGCCAAAATTGTTTTTTTTCTCACTGTTTCCATCTCCTTTTCGCCATGATGGAAAACAAGCAGCAAAGTGGTCACACCACAATAAAAGGCAGGAAGAGATGATTTGCCTGAGAGCATATGAAGTGGAAGGAGTGAATGTCAAACCAGCTGTGGAGCATCCAGTGCCACTAACCTATCACTGGTTTCTCACCAGTCTCCTGTTATCTAATAATTTTCTTTAGAAAAAAACATAGAAAACTCTTTCGTTTGCAGTGGTGGCTGATCAACCCTTAGGCAAGAAAAAGTAGCTCTCCGCCCAGTTAGGCTGCAAAAACCCCTAGACGATGATTCCAATAGCCTCCAAACGCAGAAAGTGAATAAAAGGACTGAAACGAGCACTGCACTTACACGGACAAATTGCTAAGCTGGTGCTAGTGATGTTATGTTCTCCTTCTGGGGCCAAAACCTTTGGAAATGTAAGACTTGCCCTAGGGCCTCATTGCTGATCAGCCATTTGCGTGGTGTAACACTCGCAGAGTGGTGTACGCAGTTGTGCAATGCCAGAGCTCGAGCTGTGAGAGCCCATGATTTATGTCCCTTCCTCCTGACCACAAATAAAAGACAGCATCATCCGATGTATTTGCAAGGACCTCTGCGAAATTTCCTTCTCCAAGTGCGAAAGCTCCTTTGGGGAATGTGGTTTATTTGGGCCAACTTCTCCCCCGACCCACGCCAAGGGCTGTGTCCAAATCACAGCTTTCCTGCCGTGATCTTTGCAGGGTCCCCTCGCCTGGCTTGCTCCCTTGCCTTGGCGTGGGAAGACGTTGAGCAAGCATGCTCGGCACACGAGGGTGGCCGAGGGGAGAGCTCCTGCAACCCCTCACTCTCCCCTACATCTGCCTTTCCTGCCTGGAGGGGTCCAAGCACACCCACCCCAGCAAAACCGCTGCAGCCACATGCTGCCTGGTCCCCCCCGAGGAGCCCGGTTGTTGTGCAGCTCCTTTTGGGAAGTATTTTAGCAAGATCCTCTCCATCACCTGGTAAAAGCAACACCCAGCCTGTGCTCTTTGCAGAAATGAACTTGCAAATAAAACCTGAAGGTGAAGGGCTTCACCGCCTGCCTCCACGCCTGGCCTGGCTGCTCCCAGCCCCGTGATTTATGCTTTGATTTGTGAATGCCTCTTCCTGCCAGGTGATCACATGGGCCCTCGCCTGCACATTATTTTCGCATTTGCTTTTGCTTCCCTTGGC
>JAVKLA010000010.1:28750330-28807288 GCA_034782735.1 Sagittarius serpentarius
CATTTGCTTTTGCTTCCCTTCCCTCCCCGCCACCCCCTCCCCCCGCCCCCCGCTCCAAAATGGTTTTCATTTTTATTAAAGCAATTTATTCTTGTGGTTGCCAAAGGCTTATCAGGTTCGGCATACGTTCAGACAAGTCGTGCCTGGTGATTTTGGAGGGGGGTGTGGTATGTTTGGGGGGAATAAAATGAATGAAAGCAACTCCGAAAGGGTGGCCGAGCGGGGCTGGAGCGAGCATGGCCAGGCTCCAGTGCCAAGATTTCAGCTCCAGGCAAGGGTGGAGGTCAGGAGCAAGACAGCCTGCGCGGAGCTGGGGAGGACCAGAAAAGGGGATGGGGAGAGACATTTACATCCCCTTGAGATATTTACAATACGGCCACTGCCAATCCAGAGCTGTTGGTATTTCAAATGGCACGCAGGGAGGTGTCTCTCCTCCCTCGAAGGGATGTTAATGAGTGCTCCATTAAGAAACCCCTTGGAAGTTTCAAGGGAAGACAAATCCTCTTGGTTGATGAATTAATTTTCTCCCTTTGCTTGACCCATCAGCCTGTGCTGCCAGCAATGTTCCCATTAGCTTCGTCAGAGTTTGCCAACATTTGCTGAGATCCAAGACCCACAGAAATCCACTGGAGCCTTTCCATGGATCTCAAGGAGCTTTGGGTCAAGTCTTCTGCCTGCGGGATGAGGCTCGGGGTATGCGTGTTGGCTGCCTGCTCGGAGCCTGCCGGTGAGTGATGAGCTGTTGAACAACATCTTCATCTCTGGGCAGAGCTGGGAGGAGGGATGGGGACGCTAACTGGAACCAGCATGGAGTGAAGTCATTTGTTTCGCCACACTGTTTCCCTTCTCCTGAAGGCTCCCAGGGAGGGAAGTGGAGCTCGCAGGCGGCGATGTCTGTAAAAACCCAGGGCTCTTGTTTCGGTGTGTTAAAGCTTCACAGCCCTGGAAGAGCTGCTCGGTCTCCGAGGATGTTACCCACCTCCAAAGACCAGCCCACAACATCAATCCCACCATAGCAGACCTCCCACCGCTGCTTCCCTGCAAGCACTGTGGCTCTGCTGGGAAAGGGCTGTGGCAAATGCTGGCAGCATGGGGCGAAGCACGGCCCCCACGGAGGCTGCCCTGTCCCTGGCCAAAGAGAGTGAAATATCTCCGAACCAACAGTTTTCGAGCGCTCCTTGCGAGGCAGCTAAACACAGGTTTTATCAGCATATGAGAGCTTGCAAAGATAACACTTCAAAGAAAACATGTTCTAAATACACCTTTAAAAGCCTTAAAATGTAATTCCATAAATGTTTGTGTTACTCGGGCAAGGGATAAAGCCAAGTGGTATTACTGAATTGTAGTGGGGCCGAATACCTGCAAACTTCCCTCGTGTCCCTATCGATGAATGGTTCACTTATTAATCTGTATCTGGATACAGTAGAGCCCTTTCCTGTCTCAGTAGTGTTTTTCCCCCCATCTCTCTGTGCCGGCTGCTTTGACGCTCTGGCAGGACCCGGGTGTGGGTGCAGATCCCAGCAGGAGCACGGCGGCTGCACGGGCTCCGGTCTGATGCAGCAACCCCGTCCCTGCAGCTTTGCCCCACTCCTGAAGATTAACAGAAAAGCAAGGTTGTAGAGAAATAATTAAAGCCAATTCTCGCTTAATTGGTGATGCTGGTCCCACTCGTTCAGAAGTGGTTGATCCCTTTTTTCTTCTGCTATTGGTGGACCAGGACCGTGCGGTCTCCCTGTCCCAAAGGATGGACTGCAGTGGCCATATTTCAGCATTATAAAAATGCTAGCTGAGATTTGTGGCATCCGAGGACTGCAGAGCTGTGGGGTACAAATATCCAATTTCAGTTTTGTCTTTTGTGGGTATAAAAGAAATAAAGAAAATCAAAAAGGCACGACTGAAGCATTCTGTGCAAAATCCTGAATTTAAATCCTTCACAGCACTGCGGTCGAATGAAAACGACTCACACTAACACATGTCCAGAGAGACTTTGCCCTGCCTGGGGCAGGAGTGAAGGAAATCCCTGAAACTTCTGCTTTTCTATGAGACAGCTCTGCTTTGCTGTTGCTCCAGGCAGCCAGTGACCTTATGGTGGGTATGTGTTTACACAGGGTTGGGAGTCTGGGGGGAGACCGATGCAGTTTTCCAATTAATTTCCCTGCAGCTTGTTTAGTCCCCGCGATGCTTATCGGGGAAGATGGCACGCTGTTTAACGGGCCAACACGGCACGTCATAACAAAACATCATGCCGACACCTTTGGAGATGTTGAGCCTTGTGAGCATCAACCCCGAAAATCTATTTTAGGAAGTGAGTCTGGCCGCGCTGGCACACGTGCAGCCCTCCAGCCATCTGGGCTGGCAGCAGGATTTGGCCATTAGTGGAAGATTTTGTGCCTATTCACCCAATCCGTCCTTCACTTACACTCAACAGCTTTCCTGAAGATCAGCATGGGGGGGATCTGGCCAGGGGTCCCAACGCCCATCACCAGCCAGTGGTGGCACATGCGAGCCGCGCAAAGGGACTTGTCTCTGAGGGGCTGCACAGCCTCTGAGGTTTTTTTTCCTTCGTGAAGAGTGGAGATGAGCCCAGAAGTTTTCTGGCAGAGCTTGCTGCCTCCACCCATGGGCAGGTCCCCCTGGCAGCACTTAATGGTCCAGGAGTAGAAATCAATGGCAGTGCAAAGGCAGCGCAAATTGATCCAAACTCTTGTCTGATGGACAAAAAATTCCCAGTGTATCCTTCAGTGCACTTAGTCTTAAATAACTAACATTATTCTTAAGGTGCTTTCTTCTTTAACCCCCCTCATGCACCTTTCTCTGTATTTAACCTGTGCAGACCACTTTTCAATCTCTAGCACTTTCTTTCTCCCAAACCGAAAACCTCTGTATTTCTCTGGATGCCAGAAAGCAAGAGTTTGAATATTTGGTTTAGATCCAGAAACACTTCCCTCTCTCTAAGCCAAAGAAAAGGCATTTGCAAATTTTTTGTACCACAGTGCAGAAAGATGCTTCGAGAAAGGAGGGCAAGGGGTGGTCCAGGGTGTGCCGTGTCGCTGGGACCTTGTCCTATTGGAGCCACCACTGGCACGCAACAACCCCAACAAAGACCAAAGGGCACCAGTTTTCCCCCATAAAACCTGCACAGTCTCTAGGGAACCTTGATGATGACGGTTTGCCGGGAAGGTGACTTTACCCTGCAGAAAGTGGCTCTGGAAGCCCCGCGGCTGCGGGACGGCAGCTGGGAGCCGCCCGCCCGGTGGGCCGGGAGATCGAAATCAGGAGTCAACAAAGATGAAGAATGGCAGAGGGAGAAATCCTGTGTTTTCTCTCAAGAAGATGTTTTCTCTCCTTTATCTAGTGCGCAAGCTATCTAGGCTGTGTGTACGTTTAGCTGTCAGTGCCTGGGATGCTTAACATATTCCCTTCTGCTCAGCATCCGAGGGCAAACCCAGAAAAGGCAATGGCTGCAGCAGCACCATCAGCAGCTCAAGAGCTTTAGAGAGCCAGGGTGGTAAGCACCCATCCTTCTCCAGAAGTCCCTTTCAAAGCCCAATTCTGCACTTGCCCAAGGGCTCCTCTGGCTCCCCATGCTCAGGATGAGTCCCCAGCACGTGGGGCTGACAGGTCAGTGCCCCAGCTTGGTAAACTCAAGTCACTAATGGTAAATAAAGGCTTAATCATTTCTGTAATCTTTCCTATTACCAAAGAAAAGCAACTAGTCTGAGCCCACCCAGAGGCTCTGGTGTCAAACACTTCTCCCCATGGTGACTGATGCTGGGTCCCCAAAATTCAAACTGATAGGAGCATGTTGAGTGAATGCTGATGGGCAGAAGGCGGCACCCTGGAGGATACATGTCAACCCAGGGCTTTATTTTCAGCCCAGAGCTCCTCAGCCCATGGCTGTGAGTGGTTTCTATCAGGGCAGTTAATCATGCTTGCCGGGACTGTCCACTCATGAGAAGAAAACATGTTAAAATACCACGTCTATTGTTTTTGCACATAAACCAAGACTATCTGTGGCTGTGGGTGACTTGTTTTTGGGTGCAGCTTTGGGGGAAGGGGCTAGGTGCATCCCTAAGGCATGCTGGCCTTTTCCCCAAGTCTGGCAGCACCCACGGGATGCTCCAGCCGGACGGAGACCCCACTACAGCAAGGACACAAGGGTTCCCCTATGGGTTACGTGACCACATCAACAGCTGCTCTTACAATGCAATATCAAGAATGCAAAGGACCACCACAAAGAGTTAACTAATTAGGAATTAATGACCCCTTTTGACAGGGTTACAGAGTAAAGAGATGCCTAAGATGTACTCAAGATATCTGGAAGGGCTAGACGTGGCTCCCCTTCTGGAAAACTCCTCCTAACGTCACCCCAGCTCCGCTGCCAAACAGCCAAACCACCGGCAAATGTCCCCTGCCCACGCCAGCTGGCCCGGCTTCGCTCCTCTCGTGGTGCTGGTGGCTCTTTGGGCAGAGCTCAGGCAAAGGTCCCCGTGTGTTTTGGCATTCAGGGCTCCTACCACTTCTCTTACCGCTGGATTTGATTCAGACCATTGAACCAGGGTGTCTGCGGTAGGGTGGGTGGAAACCATTAGACTGGAGAGTAAATGACCATGGCTTTCCTGAAACCCACGCTGACAAGGAAGACACAATACCTCCTGTTTGCAGAGGCAAACAGGCTGTTCTCAGAGGCAGCCCCGAAGGGGAAAGCCAACAGGGCTGGCCACAGACTGTCTGGAGCTGTGTTTACGCTTTTCATGCTTCAAATGTAACATGGCTTGTACAGGACTCGCTCTACCTCATCCCAAATGTGATGAGAAGAAAATGTTCTCCAAAATGCCAGTCCTAGGAGGTGATGCTCCTCTTCCTTCTGGTCAGGATACCCACTTTTATTGCAAAGAAGCTACTTTTTCTTTCATTTTACCTGGCTGTTACATGCTTTTCTTCCTACAAGAGTTAAGTTCTATCCAATGGTGCTGCCCAGGTTTTCAGGTCGCTATGTCCGTTCAGTCCTCAGTGGAAACGAGGGAGGTATTTCTTTAGTTGTGCGATGCCTTTGCAGCATGAATTGCCTCATGTTTTACAACACTCACTTGCAGTCTGCTGTGCATGCATGCTAGCACTTGTAATTTTTTGGCTAACGGTGATATTAAATCATCAAATTAAAACTAATGAAGGAGAGAGCCAGAAGATGTGATGATGATGAGGGGGAGGAATTCTTAGTAGCAGAGGGGGCCAGCCATCATCCAAGCAGGGCTGCTGAATTTATGCGTGTGTTAATTAACATTTTGATTCATTAAGCATGGCTCATTGTAAGGAGTTGTTGATGAGAAGGCGATTTCAGAGCTGGTGCCAAGCAGAAGGAAGTTTCTCCAGGTCTCATCCTGCCCTGGTTGTGCTGGTGTAGGATAGAAGTGGCTCTTAATCTTGAGTGCAAATAAAAAGTCTAAGCGGAGCAAGTTTGAGGGGGCAAAGCAAGAGCAGAGGCACTTGCCCTGGCAGCCCATTGACTGGCCAGAGTGAATGCACGAACAAGGCTCCCTGCCCATGTCAAGTTTTCTGGGAGATTGCAACGGTTAAGAGAGCTTGCCAAAATCCGGCATCTGGATCCTCCAGCCTTCATTTATATATATAGAAAACACAGTACACCTTCTCCTGGATGGCATTACATGGCATAAAGAGGTTACTGTTATACACATAGGGATGGCCACATTACTCATGTGCAGCCAAGTGCTGAATCATCTGGGTCATCTTATGAGATGTCATCTATACTTGTCATATATATTTTACAGAAGGAATATTTCCAGGATGTTTTAGAGAGCATTAATATCATTTATATGTATTGCTTCTTTTATCCCTTTGCATAAAGAGCCAGGTGTATTTTTTTGCCGTGAATCCAGCCACTCGGGACTTGTAAAGAGAGATGAGTTATAGCTCAAACATTTCAGAAATCTCTAAAATGCACCTGCAATAGTTTTCTCATCCATCACCACACTGTTATTTTAAGCTTTAAAATCCTGGGACTTCCCAAGCCTCCAAGTGAGCATTGCCTGTCCTCTTTCCACGCCCTCCTAGAAATTGATAACTACTATTAAAAAGGTGGACCAGCTTCTCCATGGGTGGAAATAAGCCCAGCACCAATCCAAGCCACCAAGCCTTGCTATCGTACACCAGCAGAAGACCTGGTCCTAAGCTCTAGGCTAGCAAATACTGATCCAAGAACCAGAGGGACATGAATGATTTTTCTTGACAAACTTCAGTATCTTCTCCTCTGGCTCATAGAGTAGGAATTACAGGGACTCATAAACATGGAAAATAACCTGATTAATTCTACCTGAACATCAAGAAATGAGGGGGGCAAGAGCAGAGATTGGTACTTATCATGTCCGGTCTGTTTTGCCCGGTGCCTGGTGCCCAGCTTTTTTACTGATATTGCTTTTTCTTCAGGAAAAAACCCAGCCAAGTTGCTCTGCTGGCTCACTGTACTTTTAAGAAGTGCATTTGGCCTCATGAGAATGCATCAAAATTTTGATGCTTAGCAGAAAATAAAAATATTTGCACTCAGTTCATTTATAGAGCTGCACATAAAATGCTCCCCCTCAGGGCATATCCAAGGAAAAGACTAGAAATAAAATATAAATTCTAAACAGCAGTAAAATGTTTATCGCTTTGGGGGTTATGAGTGTTCAGCTTTTATTACTACGAAAATCAATTTACTGAACTTGGGTTTACTGCAAAATCACAAAAGTGAAAACCTGAATTAATTCGGCATCCGCAGCTTTGCCGCTTCTCCCTTCCCATGCCTGGGAGGGATGTGTCCCGCAAGGCCCCACTCTCTGCCTCGTCCCCACCACGGCTCCTCTTCCGATGACAGCCAAGCTGCCCTCGGTGGCTGGCAGCCTACCTGGGGTCCGTCTTGCTAGACCTCTCCGAGGACACCAAGAGTCCAACCTGAAAAAACTGGAAAAAAGAGGAAATGGCCCGTTTCCTCCGCCAGGGCTTTTGGTTGTGTTTATGACCCCATCGCGAGCCATGGTTTGGGATGGGGATGCAGGATACGGCCGAGAAAAGGGGCTGCTGAAAGCAGCCTGAGTGTGAAAACCTTCACGTGAACTTCATCCTAGTGGAACTGAATTATTTGCTGGAAAGTGCAAATCTGCATGTTCAGAATAATATCAGGATATTGTAATAGTGATTCAAATGGTCAAAATAATAAAAAAATGGAAAAGCAGGTGCATAGAAGTCACTTCACTGCGGCTGGGTATCGTTCAGTGCAACCTAACCCACCAACCAATCCCACATAGCCACTCCTCTACTTTCATTTCTAGAGTTTTTAAAGCTAAAGTCAATGCATGTTTTAACAGGGCTAGTGGAAAGCAGCGCGAATTGTTTGGCCAAAGAGCTTCAGGCTTGCTGTCCCTTAGCAGTGGCCCAGAAAAGACCCACGGCCAGGCTCCCACAACAGTAAAACTTTGCAAATCCATCACAGTCCAGCACATTCACCCCCTCAGAGTCCCAGTTCTCAGTAAATGCAAATATTTCATGCAAAGAGAATTTCAGCCCTGCTGATAATTTCTGGAAAAATTGTAGCAGAAAAAACTTTTTTTTCCTAAAAAAAAAAAAAAGAAAGAAAAATATTGAAAGAGGGTTAAGTCAGCTCTACAAATAGTCAAAACAAATGTTTCGGGAGCGATGAGGAGGATGAAAGCCACCGAACCGAGCGAGTCAGCAAACAGCTGGGGATAACAGCAAATTCCAGGAAGGAGAGGCGCAGCTCTGGAGAACGTGTTTGGGGTGGGAGGGTGAAACTTCTACCCAATATTAATAGGTTTGGCCCTCTCTCTGTGCTGAAACATGGTCAGAAACACATGAAAACAAGGTGTGTAGGAAGGAGGGGCTGCAAAGCCTGGTGTGCCGGCCAGGCTGGGGACTGGGGTGCCACTCCAGCTGGGCCCCTGCAACCCGTGATAAGGGGGTTTGGGGCTAGCACCGCTAACCACCCCAGGGTTTGCACGCCCAGGGTTTGCATGGAGGAGTTTCTCTTTGGGTACAGGAGACCTGGGAGCCGGCAAACACACGTTTCCTCTTTTGCCCCCCAAAAGAGAATGAGGTGCCCAGATTTTGGGATGTGCGGGGGATGTCTGTCCGAGGTGGCCAGTCAGCAGCCCCAAGCACGGTCCCTGGCTCTGCACTTGGGGGGGCCGTGTGTAAATGAGGTGCTTCTGGAGTGAGCCTTGGCATCTGCACGCAGAGAGCCAGTGGTGCTCGTCAGGACCGCAGATTGACGGGGGACCCATGGATAGGGCATTGTAAACAGTCGGGGCTCCGTGCGCAGCGTCCTGCCCTGCCGCCTTGCTGCCAGTTGGCCCGAGGGCTGTCGGGCATCCCCAAAATAACAGCAAGGGCTGGGGGACCACTGGATCTATCCCCTCCTTGGGAGCACATGGGTTGGAAAATGTGGGTGCAGGGGAGGTTTGGACATGCAGTGCTGGCGCCGATGATGGGCTAATTTTTTTAAGCCTCATTTTGCCCCCGCAGTGACACCCCCATCCCGTGCCTAGCGGCATCCCTCAGCCTTTTAGGGCTGTGCAGCACAAACAGCCTTTGCGTTGCACTTTTTTAAGCTTAGCACAGTTTGCTTCCGACCTTGCAAAGGGCACGGTACCCATGAGACAGCCTCGATGGCCGAAAAGGGGATGCCATCCCCCGGCATGCTCTGGCAGCATGACCATGACCCACTCCAGGTGCAGATGGGACTTCTGCCCTTTCACTTACACCTCGATGCCCCTCCAGCAGTCCCAACCCAACTGAATTTTTCAGCTTTTGCACCAAAGCAGCCCCTCAAGCTTTATCTATCTGTCTTGCAAAAGATGGAAAGTGCTTTACAATTTTTCCAGAGGTCATCTGATAACCCTGTCAGGCTTAATTGTGCCATAATCAAATCCCCCCTCAGCGTGGGGTGGGATGAATCAATCGCGAGCAAACACCGCTGACAGACCCCACCGACATGAAAGGCGTGAGCTCACAAATAATTTATTAAAAATATGTGTGATGGAGAGGATTCGTTTTTATTTCCTAAAAAAAGAAAAAAAAAGGCTTTCTTGGCTTGCAAGGGAGTAAACAAGAGACGGGGGGAGAGGCACTAAACTGCCATGAATCACAGCGGAAGGGCGGGTGGGGATGCAGGAGGACAGGCTGCGCTGTCTCCGCCGCAGGCGCTCGGCCCCGGGCATCATGTCATGCTCGGGAACCTGGGGACCCTTGGCCCCTCGTGGGGCGGCTGGAGGGGGCACCCGCGGGGATGCACGGCTGAGGGCTGGGGCAATGCCTCCTCCCGGAGGCACGGTAATGGGGACATTGGCTTTTTTTCAGCTGTCCCTCCCCTGCTAATAGCTCCAGGTTTCGGGCCATGGTGTCCTGCCTGCTCTGCCCAGAGCAAAGCTCTGCCTGTACTTTTCAGGATGGTTAGTTGCCTGTCTTTAATTCACAAAGAAGTAGTTACTTCTTGGCGTGGAGTTCAGCACAAACCCACTCGGCTGACTCCTGTTTTTCCAAGAAGAGGAGCTGTCCCTGGCACCTCCAATATGCCAGATGACGGATCAGTGATGGAAATCTGTCACTACACCCCGACACCCTTTCCTTGGGTGCCCAGAACCGCATGCCCCAACGCAGAGGCGCAAACTTCCCATAAAGACATTGCAAACCCGTCACCAAGGGGCGATTCCCCCTGGGGATCTGCTGCCGGGCGGACACACAGGGCTGGGGGAACCGTGGGGCGGCTCTGAGCATCGTTGGGCGACTTTTCAGGGATCACATCCTGCTCCAAAGACTTTGCTGTGATGCTATCTGTGTGAGCAGGATCAAAAAGACTTGATTGAAAGTCATTTGTCAGAGCAGTGTTGGTCTTGCCTAGGAAAATTCAAAGCCCCTTTAATTTTCCTCTGCATTGGATTTATTTTCCAACAAAGCAGACTCCCCTCCCCCCAAAAGTCCTGGTGAAATGACACACATGAGAAGGATTTAAGTCATAAAAGTGCCGAGTTTTGCATCGCTTGAATAAGTTCTGGTTGGCATCATTGGGAAAAGAAAAAGCACATGTGAAAAATAACCTGAATTTTCCCCCAGACTCAGGCTGTTTTCCCTGGAGAGGTTCAGGCCCCCCTGCAAAGATCATTTGCCTCTCTACAAAACCGAACCCTGACGCTCCTGTGTGACAACTCTCCACTTCTTTGCAAACGGCTGACACAGTCCGAGACGCGAAGCCGATCTCGCTTCAACATCGTTTAGACAATTCTCCAGGGGATGCTGATGCAGGTTCCCTGGGCAGGACCTGCGGCCCCAGCACCGGCACTGCCGCTGTGATGGGAAGCATGTAGACGTGCTCCTTTTGGCTCTGCAGTGCTCAGAGCACATGTATTCCAGGTCCTACACAAACAACCCTTCTGCCATAGGCTGATGGAAGAAGGGCGACAGCTTTCCTTGCTGCTACCACCACACCAGTCCACCACAGTGTGAGCAAAGTCCCAATTTCCAAACTCCTCTGACCATTAACATGTGAGTGTTTATTTACCAGCAAAGATTTTGCAGTAAATATCCCTATTAAGCCAGCTTTCCAAGCTTTCCAAGCCAACAAGGATTCCACAACAAATATCCCTATTAATCAACCTTTCAAGCTACTGATTTCCAAAATGAAAATTATAGATGGTATGTAGATTATTCAATAGACTTCCCCAGCGTGAACCGAAGCCACTAGCCACTTGCTGTTCCCTCAAGCCGTGATGATAACCGTAACAACACCAACCTGACTCTATTTTTTCCCCATGCAACTATTGCAGAAGGGCTATCGGACCAATCTCATTTCCTATGAGATCAGGAGAGCCCCGCAGAAGCAGATCACATTAAATATGGGAAATGACTGCCACCTCCAGCCCTCTGCCTGCTACTGGAGCCAGTGGCTCCCAGCCCTCTTTGGGTGACTTGGGGAACCTGGAAACTTGTTTTACCGCTTGCTTGTACCGAAGATATAAACAGTGGGGCTTGGAGAGCAGAAACACGAGATGGCAATTAGCCCAGAGCTATTAGCTGTGCCTGAATATCATATACTCCAAGCTTCCTTGATCCACTGGAATTTATATGACCGTTAATGGGGACTGTAAATTGCTGTCAGCAGGGATAACTCGATCCATGTTTTTTTGGAGAGGTGGAGAGATGGGGGGAGTGAGGAGGAAGAGGGGAAGGTGCCCTGAGATGGACATGAGGAGCTGTACAACAGCTTTAAGGCACTGCTGTCTACTGGCATATAACAGATAATAAAAATATGGTTTAATTTAGAATGTAAGGGTATGGTGTCAAAATAAAACGTCTCAAGGACAAGTAGGGAACATAAAAAAGTCATAGCCCATGCTGTGAGCATCAGCTGCACATCATAAAGATACATTAATGGTATATTTCTTTAAAAGAAGTTTTCATACTTGGGGGTTTTATGAGAAATATGAGTTTAAAATATTAAAAGTGGAAATTTTTATAATTGGAGGGGAAAAAATGTTTTGATGAAGGTGATGAGAGCGGCAAGAGGGCAGAAGTAAAGCGCTGGTACCTTTGGTGGTGCCGGCAGTGACCGAGGGCAGTGACTCTGCTGTGCTGAGCTGGGGGTCCCCACCAACCCGGTGTGTGAATCCTTCCCTCTACCCACTCTGCACCCACAGAAACCAGTGGGGTTTTTTATTAAATGGGAACAAAATCAGGCCCCAGAGGTCAGAGATACAGGCACAAAGTAATGTCATATTGTAAAACAACAGGCAAGCAAACCTATTTAAACCAGATCCACTTGTGCACTAATGGCCAAAAATAAAATCAATGAAAGAAACAACGCTTTGCTGTTAAATTCAAATATTAGAGACAAAAGCAATTAATCTGGGTGCAGATCATTCCATTTTGATTCTGGGCTTGGAGAAATGTCCTAGGAAGAGCTCACAGCATCAGAGCATCTTTGCCAAACTGATGGCTTAAAGCCACAGAATAAAGACGTCCGAGTCTGTGACGAGTCCTCCTGGGTTCGTCTGGACTCAGGAATCAGAGAGAGACCCGCGAGTTCATTTTTGTCAGGGGAAAAAAGCATTTTAACTCAATGACTAAAATATCCCTTCCTATTGTTCCACTTCTCTGTCAGCCACTGGGAAGAATTACGCGGCATTTTCTTCCCCTATCCCGCTGCTAAAACGGCAGGTTTCAAGGGAAAACTCACAAAAATAGGGAATTTCTAAAATCTGATCTCCCATATGCAGCCATCAATGGCAAGCAGCTGTTGATGGTCACTGCTTGTAGGGATGGTTCCACTATATATTTCACTGGCGTTAACATCCAGGCGTCCTGAATGGCATCAGGGCGCTGGGATGCTCCTGAGCCAGCTCTCAATCATTTGCTGATTTAATACTTGTCTTCTAGATATTTATCTGCACCTCTTCTGATTCCTTAAAGGTGAAGAGATTTTGCTGCTGAGCAGTGAGGGCCAAAAAGGATGCGCATTGCTTGCACAGACTGCATTGGGCATCTCACGTGTGGAGAATGCTGCCTGCCTGTCTTCAGCCGAACGTGAAGGACCATGTAAAGAGAGTTCGGCTGCACGGTCGGGTGCCAGCGCACCTCCAGGCTGGAAATTACAGCTCTGGAGAAAGAAGGACTAAAATTTCACCCAAACCTGTTAGAAAGACATCTTTTTCCCAAATATAAAGCCAAATTTGCAGTATCTTGGACATCATAAATATTAACATAGAATATATCATGCTTGTGTAGTGTAACAATTCATGATGCATGAATATTAATGCCCTGCATCTGAAATCTCTCTCAGGGCGCTCAGTGCCCATCAGCAAACCTTCATGGCTCAAAAGAAGAGATCCCTCCCTCCCCAGATTTAAAACCTGTACTCAATCTAATTGTGCAAAAATTGCAATGGTGAGCATTGTTCTAGTAAACTTTTTAGGAGGAATGTCCTTAAAATAAATCAAACCCCTGTTCTCTTGGTCTCCTGATGCCATAACAGCCTACCTGGACACCATTTTATGCAACTGGACTCTCCACGAGGCTGAAGGTGGCATCGCTCTTCCCCGTGGTCCATAAAATGTGCCTACTGTTAGGCTGCTCGGAGCCTTGTGTGGTCCATTATATTTTATGCCGGTTTCCTAAACATTCACAGTTAAATAAACTATGATAACACTTCATAAACATTTTTCTAACATGCGGAATGTTTGACATGAATTTCAGCTATTTTAAAACTAATAAACAATTGTCAATCGGACGTTGGAGACTAAGCAGAAGCCACAACTGTTCTTATGGAACATCAAAGGCATAATAAATATCTGATTTTAAGCGAGGCTTTTGTACTTTTGCATACGAGCCTCTGTGAGAGCGCGGAGGGACGAGCGCTGGGGTTGTGTGTTATTGTCTGCCGTGCTCAGGGTTTCGACCGAGAAATATGAGGTGCTACACTTCATCATAGGCTCAGACTGCACTTCAGAAATCTCCTGGTATTTGAAAAAAAACAACAAAAAAAAAAGCCGAGCAGACATTAAGCTCCCGCTTTGCCTGCTGCAGACGCAGGTTTTTCTCCCAGGTGAAAGGCACCTTGCGGCGCTGCTCGCAGCCTCCCTCGCTCTGCCGTCCCTCTGGCATTGCTCCTGGGGTGAGCGTGTCCCACAGCCCTGCCCGGACCCCACGCCGGCAGCAAGTCAGGCAGCCTGGGGCTGAGGAGCTGCCGTTAGGACACGGGTCACTGGGGAGCCATGCAACGGGTCTGGCCTGACTTGCAGGGAAGTGGTGGTGGCCCAAAGGGTGCAACCTCCTTCCTGCACCCACCTCTCCCGAGCCGTTACGCGTCTGCAAGCAGGAGCAGGGTAGGAGACCAATGGCACCACGATGGCCACGTAACTCCCTTCCCAAAGCGCATCTCTGGAGGATTTTGCATTGCTGCAGTATCAGAGCACGCACGGGGTCCCTCAGTATTTGGGACAGTGCCACAGGGCAGGGATGGGAGCGCAGGACCCACAGCCACCCCAAGCACTCGCAGCTCCTCCCTGGTGCAGGACCAAGCCCTTTGATCAGGCACTACTGGGTGGGGAGAGGAGACAGCTCGGAAAAATATTTGTCAAGAGAAATACAATGTCAGTGGAATATTTTTTTAGAATAACAGCTCATTTAGCAAGAGATAGTCTGTCTCCTTTAATCTATTGTTCACAACATCCCAACTGGTTAAAGGTTTCCCGGCCCGACAACAAGAGCTTGCGAGCCTCGCAAAGGAAACTACCACAGCTTAATATTTATCTCTGGGCACATACATCAGGAAGGAGTCACCCGCGGGAGCAGAGCTATCAGGCCCGTGTTCATTTCTCCTGTGCCGCGAAGGATGTGCAGTTCCAGACGAGATGAAAGTTGTCCCCCTGTTTGGGATGACGAATGGTGGCCGGTGTTGGGGGAGGACCGCTGGGATAATTGCGCTGCTTTGTAAAACTAGAGAGTTTTGGAACCAAATCTAAGGGGAAGTTGTAGAGTCTCAGGGCCAGATGCACTAAAAGCTCCGGTTTTTGCCATGACACAAGACAGACGCACCGGAGAGGTCCTTTAAAGCCACCCGCGAGGCTCACGGGGGTTTGGGATGCTCTTGCCAAGCTGCTACGGAGCCGGGGGTCCCCAGTATTGGGCTGCCCCCGTGCCCTGAACACCTCTGCCTCCCTGGAGCCCATTTGCCCTTAATAAATACCCACTCAATAAAACCCCAGAGGTCCGTAAGATGAGAAACCAGGAGGGTACAAAGCTGTAGAGCAGATCTCCCACCCTTCCCCAGTGCTTTCTGCGGGCTCCCAGGTGTGATGCCCAGGGAAACCACGGCAGGGACCTGCTGCAGCCTCCACCGGCTGGACGCTGCTCCGCTCTGCCCGGCAAAACCCTCCCTAACTTCACACCTCGGCCCCTGCTGCCTGTGCAGATGCCCCGTGCTGCAGCAGCTCGGGCTTTGCTTTAGTCCCTTCTGCCTTGGGATATGGCTTCTTGCCGGCACAGCCCTGCCTCTCACATCCGTGCTACTGCCGTCCCACCGCGCCGGAGATGCGGGAAGGTTTTCGGCTGCTCCGCTTCGCCCCTCCTGGCCCGGTTGGCTGGGACGGGGCCGGCACCCACTTTTTCCCACCAGCAGGAAAAGGCTGGTGAGCCCCACCGGAGCCAGTCTGGCTGCTTTTGGCTGAGCCGGGCGCTGGGGCAGATAAGTAAACACTTGCAGCTCTGACATAAATTACTTTAGTCCTTGACAGCAGGACACTGACCAGGGTCGCCTGATAAGGGAGGGAAAGCCTTGCATGTCTCTCAGTCCCACTCAGATATTTCACAATAAATGTCACTGGGAAAGAATAGACACTTCTGTACCCATTAGGCAGCTGCATGTTCCTGTCACCTTGAGAAGAAGGGACGCATTGTCAGAGCTGTCGGAGCAGGCAGGAACCAGCTGTTAATCTGCTCTGACATCCTTTTTCACAGAGCAAGTGTGAACGGGGCGTTGCAAAAAGCCAGTGGAAAGGTGATTAAAAATAGGCCCTCAGTGAGCACCTACGGGGTCTGTCGCTGCGCCGCCGATGGGCACCATCGGCCAGAGGACCAGGATGGAGGCACCACCTCCTCCTGGTTTCAGCTCTGTCACTCTCTGCAGTCCCCTCCTGCCTGTGCCTCAGTTTCCCCTCAGCAGAGGTCACATCGCTCAAGGGCAGGACATCTCCCTTTACTTCTGCTGGTGGCCAAAGTGCATCGTGCTTTGAGAGGACCGTGGGTCACCCAGATCCTCCTTCGGGGCTGAGTGTTTTGGACTAGGGCTGGTTGCTTGAGTCCAGGAGCACGGTTGCAAAGTTGATTGCCAAAAGATGAGCAGCATGGACCAACACCGCTTCATCTGGATGGGTCCTGGCAGATGTAACAGTGATACCTGAGGATGCCACCAGCTCCAGCTGGACACCCTGATCCTCTGCTAGACACCACCCATGGAAACCTGCCTGTACCTTCAGCATCAGTGCCCAGCTCCGTCCACCACCCTGGCTGAGGAGCTCCTTCTCCTTACGGACCCTCTTGCATGGCAGCTCTCATTATAGGGGCTGTGATGTGGTACAACGATGCTGGTAACAGGTATCCAGGGTGTCAAGTGTGCCCGATGGACAGCTCTGAACCGAAGCTCCTGGTGAGTCTGCCTGGGAGAGGACCTGGGAATCGCTGTGGCTTCATCGCAGGCAGGTGACAGACCTGGAGCCTGGGCAGTGAGCAGTGTCTCTGCTCATCCGTAGGTGCCCTGGAGAAAGTGGGATGCGAGGCTGAAGACATATTACATGCTCGTTTTTAGACTCTGGCTTCAAATTATTTCCCAAATGAAAGATCCCAGCCTCTACCCCCTCTCCTTTTCTTAGTGACATTATTGACCAATGTACAGATTTCTGTAGCGGAAACAGGTTTGATTTTTGTCCCAATGGGTAAGGTTGCTGCAGATTCGTTCCCGGTCTTGTAGCTTGTTGCGTACAGCGAGACTTTGCTGGCCCAGCTTTCACTCCATGTAAATCACCTGCATGCACTCTCTGCCAGATCCTTCCTCTGTTCCTGGATCCCTGTGCCCTGCAGATCTTCAGGGCTTTGCTGTGTGGTCTTTTAGCTACAGGTCCCTCTTATTACTTCAGATATTAGGAAATCTTGGGTGGAAGACATCTGCTTAGTGTCTAATGCATTTAGGACACTCATTAAAGGGATATTTTCCCCTGTTATCTCATGTCTGATCTCTGGAGGAGGATGCTGGTCACTGTGGCCGCAGGCTGCCATGTCTGGCCAGGGCCCTACCGTGGCATGGGCTGTGCCCCCCAAGCCCCATGCACCCCTGGGGACCTGGCCTTGGCTCCTGTCCGGGTAGGACAGGGCTGGCCAACACCATGAGCTGAAAGCTCCCTCACAACCCCATGTTCAATACTTGATTTTGCTCCACTGTTTAGCCTTTTAATGTGGTTCTGCTTATTTTTACAGGTTTCCCAATCTGCCCCCTCCCTAGATTGTTTATATTTTTGGAAAGCCTTCTGTTTAGTGCCCGTAATACCCCTGAAGTCCTTTAGCTGCAGTGGTCTTCCGTTACCCGCTCCTCTGCTGAGACTTAACTGGGATTTGTTTCAATACTAATCTCTCAAACTGTTTATTAAACCACCTCCTGATTTATCTGCAAAAGATTTTTCCTTAAGTTATAAAATTTCAATCAAAATTCCTTCGGGCATTTCGCATTCCCCTCTTACGATCAGTAAATCCTATTTGTTCTCGGTGTGACCCCCCCTTGGCTCGCAGCCCGGGCTCGGCCCCGGCGTGGCTGGAGGAGGAGACGGCGCGGCAGAGAGCGCGGACGCGCGCCGCGAGCGAGCGGCTCCATTTGCCCCCCTGCCCCAGCAACCTCCCAGCTCCAGACAAGGAGACTTCTAGAATTGCTTCGCTGAAACCATTTCTTTCCTTTTCACCTTCAGACTTAGCCGCTAGCAGGGCTTCCCCGTTAGCAAGGGTGAGTTTTCCTTGTTGTTTCATCCCCTCGCACCTAGTTCCAAGCCCATAACATGATAAATAATTCCTCTTCCACCTTGGTGTTTACATTCTTCAGATGCTTCCCGCTGCTTTTCATGTCCCGACTCATTTGGCCCTTTGCTGTGTTATACCCGGCTCCTTTCATCTTTGCCCGGCGGAGCCGTCTCCCATGCCTCGCTCCCTCCAGCCCTCCCAGCTCAGCAGTGGCAGCACCGGCCAGGCTGCTTTCTCTCCCCAAAAAGACTCTCCCACCTATCTCAGTCCTTCCAGGGTGAGGTTGGCCCACAGAATGAGCTCGTTCCCTGTGCCTGGGTCCCTGTTATCCAGCAGCTTTCCCATCCAGCTCACTCCTCTCGGTGCAAATCAGGCGTAGATTGGACCAGGCAGCATTTTATTCCGATTTCTCTCTCCACAGGGAATACCACTGTCTAAAATCCTGATTTGAGAGGCAGCCCATGAATGTACAAGGCAAAGCTTCATCCTCCCAGACCCAACTGCTCCACCCTATTTCCCACACCACCTCCGCAGCTTTTCCTAGCACCCAGGGCAGCTTTCGGCCAGAGATGAGGACAGAAGATACTTCACCTATCTGGAAAAGAAGTATTTGGTGTTCAGCCCTTCAAACAGCTTTTGGGCTCTATTTACAGGAGGAGGAAAACCCTTTAATGATCTGCCTACCCAATAGTGTCACATCAGGGGTTCAAATCTTTCCGAGGGTTTTACCCTTGATGTCATTTGATTATATATTTACTATAGCAAAGGAATGCCAAGTAAGTAATTGGAATAATACATCTATGCAGAGAAGAAAAAAACACCTTATTAGTTTAATACACACTATTTCCCCCAAAACACAGCTCCTGACTAAAGTTAGCCAAACAAAACAGTCCACCTACTATACACAGGACACTTCAAAGAGAAAATTAAAAGGGATAAAACCGATATGAGAGGATGAGGAATCCCAGAGGGTCCTTATCAGGGTCCCTTTCAGTGGATGTTCCCATGTTTTAGTGGAAAAAAAAAAAGCAAAAAGCAACAACAACAAAAAAGATCCGGGAGTGCGAGCCTTTGCGGCTGATAGAGGATTTTCCTCTGGCTAGACACAGTCTTTAAAAAAGCTGCGGCAGAGTGTGGGATCATTAAACACCTTCAGATTCCTTCCCCGCTGCCAATCATGGCATCAGCAACCGCCCTCTCCGTGGCGTCTGCTGATCCCACTTTGAAAACCTCCCCATTTATCACCGCTGGGAGAGATCCTGCTGAGACCGCTGGAGCCTGCTGCTTGTCAACAGGGCACCTTATCTTCTCCAAACATTTACTTAACCCTTTGTCTGGCAGGCCAGGAACAATGGGAGCCCGGCCGCGGCCCTGCACTGGGGATCCCAATTCCAGCCCTGCCTCAGGCAGGCGCTGCCGGTCCCTGCCTGGGTACTGGTGGTGGGCTGAGTGAAAGGAAGATGCTGGAGACCACCATAGTACCAGCCTCCACCTCCATGGAAAAGGTCACTTGCAACACAGCAGAGCAGAGAATTATTAAGTGTTTTCTACTAGGGACAGATGTACAAGGAGCTTTTCTAGCTCTAAGCAGGCAATGCAATACATCATCAGTAATTCAAATAGTCCCCCCAAATCAGTTACATCAGCCCAGAGTTGGTGCAACTCTACTTAAAGGAACGACACCACTTTCAGAAGATGTAGCTCTTGCTGTGTACCACTTTAAAGATAATTTTAAATTACTTTATACTCATTACCGTTATAAGTGGGAGACTCTGGATGTGTCTTCATTGAACAATTTATCATTTCAGAACAGGGCTTCTTATAAAAGCAGGCTTTTTTGGAGACCTTTCCTATGATGTAGCAAGTGAACCAGTTACAGGTTCCCAGTGGAGATGGGTCAGACGCTTGCAACAGGAAAATTAGATCTAAACTCTTGACCTTCAATGCAATAGGAGAGAAACCCATGGGCTAGATCCTGGTCCCAGCAGCACAGCCTCTGATGTGCACCCACTCCTGCTGTGCCAGCACTTAACGCATCGAATGGCAGCAATGAGGTATCTGCTGCCAGGAAGGATGCCCGTGGGGCCACAGCTGAGAAATTTTGACATTTTTGGCATGAAGAACCTCAAGGCTACACACCCTCACTGCGTAACGAGCCTTCAGCAGCCCCACAGCAACTGATGGCAGGTACAGAGGCACTGGCCCAACAACACAGAAGGATAAAAACCCGTAAGGAACCAGAGGACATAGAGATGAGCTCTCACAGCTCGGTTGTCCCAGTCGTGAACAACCTGCAGCAGCCTGGCTCAGCAGCTGCACTGAGGACAGTAACAAATGGCAGCGTATTTGAAGCCGACTTTTAAGTCTTTGTATTGTCGTTGTAATGCTTTGTGCTGTTATCTGTGACAAGAGCCGGGAGTTCACATCTTTATCTAGGAATAAAGACTCACAGATCATGGCAGCGTTTGACGGTATGACAGCCTTGGGAAATCTGGACTATAGTTAGCAACAAACAGCCCTTCCAGCACAGCAGTAGTGGCAGACCGATGCTCCTTTCTTAATCCCAGTCCAGATTACTAGCTTCTCTGAAGTGTTTTAATTAACTGTCCTTCATGTACTTGCTTAATGGACTTGGGAATGAGGTTGATATACGCTTACGTGCTTCCTAGTACTTCAGCAAGTAATGCTATCCAGGTGGTCTCCCTAAGCCATTTGGAGGGAATATAGGAAAGGACAAATAAGAACTTTATCTTTCTGAGTCATATATATGTTATACCCATGCTGTCACTTAGTTACATGCTTAATGAAGCACATATTCACAGCCTTGGGGACAGGTTCTTACGTTCTTAATTCACGTGCCACCCAACGAAGCTTAGGACCCTTTCTAAGGAGAGGGGTTATTTATTCTTCAGCAATGAGTATTTATATTGAGTGTCAGTGCTGGCAAGTGACTCATACTGTATTTGTGTGATATTTTGCAGGCCGGCGTAGCCTTGTGAACACCACACTATTGTTACTGAGATGCAGGCATGGACCTTCAGTAAAGGAAGGGATTCCTTCAAATATAGCTTAGGATGCATCTGTGAAAT
Organism: Sagittarius serpentarius; assembly: GCA_034782735.1. Taxonomy (NCBI): domain Eukaryota; kingdom Metazoa; phylum Chordata; class Aves; order Accipitriformes; family Sagittariidae; genus Sagittarius; species Sagittarius serpentarius. Next base: position 28,770,982 of record JAVKLA010000010.1, read on the forward strand.
CTGCATTCTCCCAGCCCGTGGGAACAAGAGAGGAACAGGAGTGACGTTACCGGCCACTCCAGAGCAGAACTGAGCTTAGCTGTCCAAAGGCAATCCCTCTAGGACAGAGGACCATGACCAGTCGGTAAGAAATCAGCAACACGGGCAGCGTGTGCAGGGGTCTTCAGGACTTGTGAGTGCACAAGCACAGAGCTCTGGTCGCCTTCTCAAGGGCACCAGCATTTACTCTTCAAACATTGCTTACAGCAGAGCCCTGGATGGAGTTAGACTGCATCCTGAATTTAAGCAAGTGCTTAAATAGTGCTTAGACCACTCTAAATTTCACTGAACTCAATGAAAAGACTGCAGTGGGAGTTAGATCGGACAATATGCATTGAAATTTTCTAGTGATAACTAAGTTCCTCTACCTAAAGAGGAGCTCTTTTCAGAGCTATGCAGCTACTCGGAGAGCTAATGTGTTGGTCTTAGATCTATAGGAAAGTTTAGTGATGCTTTCATGTTACTTTCCATCTTTTTTGAACAGTGGAATTGCCAACACGCTCCAACTGTTAACTTGTTTTTCTGAAGACCTGTGACCAAGAGCTAGTGTTTCTTCAGTGCCTCTCCATTTCCAGCCCCCCGCAGGCTTGTACTGCAGTTTTGGACAAGGAACACACAAGCTTTCTACCAGTAAAATGGAGATAAGCTTCCCCTATCTTATGTCGTGGTTTTCAAAGGATATTGCGATAGGGAGAGAAGCACATAGAAGTAGGTCAAAGGAATGGTGTTAGATTTTAAATGACGCCTGAGAAACAAGCACCCACCTTTATTCATTTGCTAAAAAACCAAAATAAAATCCAGGATGTAAGTGTCTCAGATAGCTTTGGATCTAGGAGGGGCTTTTGATGGGGAAGGAAAGCAGACTTTGGATATAGCTTGTACAACATTTATCCTAAAAAGAGCTATGGTAATGTGACATATATTTAGCCAACGTCTTGAACTATAGAGGACACTGCTATGTAACTCTTGACTCCCGTTTCCTCATGTTTTTCTTGAGAAAGACTCCCTGAAATTGCGAGACATCTCATGTATTTCATTGCAAGTGAAGATAGTCCTTCTGGCACAGAGCATGCAACCTTTTGTTTTTACAGATCGTCACCGGACTGACTGGTGAAGTGGCTGTCATACTGCAATGGTGTGCTTTCCCCAAGTTAAGTGACATTCCCGTACCCTTGGCAGCAGAAGACATGTTTCTCCTACGGTGGAAATGTTCGGAGGAAAACCCCGCATGCTTTGGCAACGCCAGCTGGGTACCTGGCAAAGATCACTTAACACCGCCGGCCCTCGCTCCATCCCACGTTGCCTCCACTATGATAAAGGGAGCCTGCAAGCATGCTTCTCCTAATCCCAACAAGGAAAAGTGGAATTACATCAACCTTAAGGGAACAGAAAGACATCACTTTCCAGATGGATGAGATACAGTATCTCCTGTCTGATTTAGGACAGAGGGGATAAACCACAGCTCTAGCTCAGCGATGCAAGCAGGGTTGCACTACCGCAGTGCACAAGTTTCAGCAGGGCAGGATTAGACACACTGAGGACAACGGAGCTGCCATTACCCATTGAGTTATCACATAGTGGTCCCACCAACACAAACAAGAATTTAACAGCACCAGTTAAAGATGTTTTTTTTTTCCTCTACCCCACCAGTGATGGGCAGACATTCAGCACTGGCATTGGGCTGACAGCACACCCAGACCTTTGATGCTGTTCAGCAGATTCTGCAGTGGCTTGTTTAGGTGATGTGATTCAGCCACACACCTGAGCTCCAAGTAATACTGTAAAGATAGGGAAAACCCCTTTGGGATCATCAGAAGTACTCACAGGATTTTTGGAGCATGCGTATCGAAGCCGTAGGTCTATGCTGAGCTCTCCTGCCTTTCCCTGGAACTGGCTCTGCTGGAGCAGCAACCTGCCTGCACAGAGACCAGAACGTTACTGGTTATGTGATGGCTGACAGGTCTCTGACTCTATAGCATGGCATGCCTACACAGGTAAACTTTGACTCCTCTAGGACAAATACTGTTTAGGAAGAGAGGACTAGTCTGAAAATGCCTCCTGCGTTCCTCTTCCAGGCATTGAACAGAGTAAGTTTTTTTCCCCCCACCTGAGCTATTTTTGTTTAACTTAACAAAGAAGGATGACTATCAGGAGGAAAAAGCCATAATATTTTTTTTTTCTGCAGGTTGCATAATGTAATCTCATCTTAGACTTTCATGTCAGAATAGACGTATCTGCACCAAGCCCACCAAATTGAAAACTGGTTTTTTGAGTCACCCTTTTCAGATCTTTTTTGCCCCAGCTGTGCCCAGAGCAGTAAGTTGGTCTTGTGGTACCAGTGCCAGGTAACAAGCTGGCTGCTGTGTAAGCATCACAATTCTGATTCCAGCTCGTTGGGTCTGAGACATGAATGGAGTTGAACAAGAGACATTAAGCCCGTGAAACATCAGTTAGGACACCATGGGACCTTGCCACCCAGTAACTGACCGGCTGTTAGAGACCAGAAGACCAGACGCAGTATGTTAGCACCCACAAGTGCTGGCTTCCTCACTGTCTGCTAGCTGGCCACTAACATGGCTTTGAGAGGAAAACCGATGAGAGCCCCATGATCATGTTTTACCCACCAAGAAACCCCACGTTATGAACTTAATTTAATGGAAGATGATTATGAAGCAAGAGAAAACAAAATGAGATACCCAAGACTGTCATGAGGAGCCATGGGAAGTGTTAGAATAGAAATAATCCCTTGAAAATACTCAGCTGTTACCACAGCAAAGCTGCTTTTTAGCCAATAAAGCAGCCACAACTGCCTGCGTTACCCCAGTAATCCCCCACACAGATAAACAGCTGCAGGTGAAGCTGAATAGCTGGGCTCTCCTGGGCCATGTCTTGCCAAGCTTGAGCACAGAAACCCTGTAAGTGGCATGTCCTCATCAGCAGTCTGGGAAGAGGAACAGAGAGGCCTCAGGTCCAAGCCTCACTGGGGGAGGGAGAAGATTTCAAGCCTCTCCACTGATGAAAGCAGCAGCCACATCCCTGACACAACATACAATTTAGCACAGATGGTGTCTGCAGGGGCCCCAGACAGGAGTGGGTCCACGGCTCTCGCTTGCCCTGGACTTGCTAGGACTCTGAACGTCATTTGCTGCATGCCAGGAGAGCAGCAAGTACTCCCACAGGAGTACATGCTGCACCACCAAGGGTGGCTGCTGCTTGCCTGAGCCCACCTGGGACCAGCAGTGCCTTCCCCTCCCCTGCCCACCACCACCCAAGCACTCAGATAACCTCCCTTATATAGCCCAGCCTCTCCAGCCAGGGCTGAGGGACGTCCTTCTCGCTCTTAAAGAGGCGCTATCCGGATCTGGCCCATCCTCCTTGAAACAGGCTTCGTTAGAGGGAGATGATTGCGAAGGAAAACTTTGGGCAGTGGCTGATGGATGTGCTACAGCTGAGGGTGGCCAGGGGTAACGCCCACCTCTCATTTGGGCCACATAGCATTGACGGAGCATCCTCTGCTCCTCATAGGGAAGCACAGAATGAATATTTTATGCATAATTAGTAATTTTTCATTCATCGTCACTTATATGAAGTGGCTCCAATCTGCAGAGAATTTGGCTGGAAGGGTATAAAAAAATACTTCAAGTTCCTACGCTTTCAAGCATTTAACATTTTTCCAGATACTTTTCCCAGTCCTTACTCATGTTGATCCTCTACCTGTCACGGTCTTCTTTTAGGCATAACGTTGTTATCTATTACTTTAATCCCAAAATGGTGAGAGAGTGCTACATGGAAAAAAAAAAAATAATGGGAAATAGGCCTAGCAAACGGAGTTAAGGAGAGATAGGAAGGAGCCAGGGTCTGTCAGCTCCCCGGGGCCCCGCAGGATGCCTGCAAATGACAGACAGCATTTCCCGAGTATCAGACGAGGCCAAACGCATTTCTTGATAAACTAATTAAGTAAATGTGTTGAAACAATGTGAGTGTGACTGGGTGCTCGCTCCTCTGCACACGCTGGCTGGGGCTGCTCCCGGGGCAGGAGGCAGCCCTGTGGCTGCTGAGGGGGGTACAGTGTGGGGGTAAAGCATTCTTCCAGGCAGACAGGACCAAATAAAGTGCATTTTGGGGCTGGGTTATGACCAGGGTGCCCGTTGTCACTGCTCAGTGGGGAATCTCCAGCACCTGCTTGAGGGAAGCTCTGTGGGTGCCCATCCCTGGGGGCCATTGTCCCACTGTGTTGAGCAAGGGTCACTTTATGGGGTTTGCCTGACATAAGGTGGGAGTACTGAGGTGGGCTGTGGCACACCACAGTCCCCGTTAGCTGGAGTATAGAATCATAGAACAGTTTGGGTTGGAACGGATCTTTAAAGGGCATCTAGTCCAACCTCCCTGCAATGAGCAGGGACATCTTCAACTAAATCAGGTTGCTCAGAGCCCGTCCAACATGACCTTGAATATTTCCAGAGATGGGGCATCTATTGCCACTCTGGACAGCCTGTGCCAGTGTTTCACCACCCCCATCATAAAAAAATTCTTTCTTAAATCTAGACTGATTCTACTGTCTTTTAGTTTAAAACCATTACCCCTTGCTTTATCACAACAGGCCATACCAAAAAGTCTGTCCTCATCTTTCTTATAAGCCCCCTTTAAGTACTGAAAGGCCTCAATAAGGTCTCCCTGGAGCCTTCTCTTCTCCAGGCTGAACAACGCCAACCCTCTCAGCCTGTCCTCACAGGAGAGGTGCTCCAGCCCCGTGATCACCTTGGCCCTCCTCTGGACTCGCTCCAACAGGTCCATGTCCTTCTTATGCTGGGGGCCCCAGAGCTGAAGGCAGCACTGCCGGTGGGGTCTCAGGAGAGCGGAGTAGAGGGGGAGAATCACCTCCCTCGACCTGCTGGCCACGCGTCTCTTGATGCAGCCCAGGACACGGTTGGCTTTCTGGGCTGCGAGCGCATATTGCCGGGTCATGGCCAGCTTTTCATCCACCATGGGTAGCCCACGGAAGCAGCCGTGTGCTGGGAATCAGCCCCAGTGCAATACTCCCAGCCCACGAGGGAGACATGAGGTTTTGTGGGTGAGACTGGCAGGTGAATAAGGGCTGCCAGGCTGGACCAGTTGAGCATTGGCTCTGGGAGTACTGGAGGGCACGGTGCAGGGAGCTTTGGGCAATAGCTCTGGGTAAAACCAGCTGCACCTATTATTTAGTTACAGTTCTGGTGCTGCTGGGACTGCTGGTGAGAGCGAAGAGGAAGGTGGCGGTGGTGTTACCCTGGAGAGGAAGGAAGCCCAGTGCATCCATCACCTGCTATATGGGGTGAGCTGGGAGGCAGCTGCCCTGGGGTATGCTGAGCTCATGCCTGCGGCCATCAGTTCGATGCCATGCATGCAGCCTTCCTCCTCAGCTCACACACCCACACCGGACCATGGCTGTGGTGCATTTGTGCCTTTAGATCTTCTATTTCTTCATCCACACAAGAAGCACCACTGAGTTCAGCACGATGTCCCTGACATTTTTTGCCTTTATATTTTTCCTGCAGCTAGAAATAGCAAGCAGGCTCTCGGGAGAGTGGTGCCAGGGCTGCGGAGACAGTGGCTGCTCTCTGCCCAGGCTGGGGACTCCCTTCCTCCACCCGCTCGGGGCCAGACCCCTGGCAGCAGCGAAAAGAAATATTCCCATCCCGCATGCTTGCTTGCAGGATGAAAGATTACATCCTATTCTTCCTTCTCCTCCCTCTCAGTCCTCCGCTGCCTTCCAAACACGATGTCAGGCCGTGCGTATCCTGAGCAGCGTTCGCTCAGACGCGACAACCTGGACTTGACCCCTGAGGTTCTGGCTCCACCAAGTCTTCCTGGCCGTTTCGGGCAGCAGGAACCTCTGTCAGCGCCGGTGATGGATGGGTTCAGTGGGAGAGAGGCCTACAGACAAAAAGTCTCACAAACACAGCGACAGGCAAAAATAAAATAGACCCCGAGCAGCAGCAGCTTGCTATGAGCAGAGCTCATCATTCGCAGCCACAAAGAGCCGTCCCTTCTCGGGGCCGCTTGGTTGTCACCAGCCTTTCTGCAGCCCATGCTGTAGATGGAGAGCTTTTTCTCTTGCCCAGACGTATGTTGGCTTTCAGGCTTTCCCACCCTTCAGCTTAACTATCAATAGCTGGAAGTAAAGCAAACAACAGCAAACGTTTCTCTAGTGTGTTAAGAAGCAGCGGTGTGGGCTTTCCAGGTGGAGGGAGTGCCATCGCAGACACAATAAATGCCTGAAGCCACATCTCTGTTTATTCGCGACCAAGCTCCCAGGAAAGCAGATGGTCTACAATGGTATCTCCAACTAAACGTTGTGATCCGTCTGGCTTCACTGGCAGATGACTTCATTATATTGTATAGGGTCAAGACAACTTCTGGGCAGGATCCATCTCCTCAGGACCATACTACCTGCAAGACGTCACCGAACTAGAGGTGGTAGAGGTGGTCTGGCATCCCTGCCCAGTGCCGACCCCTCGCAGCTGCCAGTACACCCTGGGTTGGGGGTTTGCACTGCCGGAATCCCTGGTGAGAGATGTCCCAGGGACCGGTCTCAGAGACATCAGACTCTTGACTCCTCTGCAGTGTCTGGGCAGCCAGTGCAGCCAGAAGAGGAAATGAAGGCAGAGGAGAGAGGATCTGGCCTTGTGTTTCTGCCTCCTTTTCCAGATTAAGCCATTTCCTTATAAGAGATACACGCCCTGCAGTCCAAATATTAGCTGAGTTTCCATTTCAGGCAATGCCATCATCAGCAAAGTCAATCCCAGCATGTGTTTGTACCCACTCTCCATTTCATGACATTTTAACACTGAAACTCTATTAATTTTTTAAGACTAGTCTTTCATTTGTGTATCCAGTGCAGAAGGCAAGGTCACCTGAAGCACCAGTGAGCACTGGATTGGTGGAACATCAAACTGGAGGGACAAGCCACAGCAACCCTTTGCTGCTGCCCCAGCTCCATGTGCCAGGACATGAGCAGCACAAAGCTGCTCCTGGGGACAGCTGAATTTATGTCCCTCCGTATTCCACCACCCTTATTCCACCACCAAAGCAGCAACAGGAGCCGTGTTGTGCAAACTGTTTCCTTCAACCAGGGGGATCAAGGCTGAAGACTAAACCTCTGGGAATACTGACTCTGACCAAGGAATAGGGGTTGCTGTTGGACAGTGACTGTGTGTGCTCTGAACCCTTGCCCTTGTTGCCTGTGCCCCTTATTCACCTGGTGCTTTATGATGCTTTATGCTAACATACATGAAATTTAATTTCCGGTTATTAAGCCACAGAAAGGTATTGCTGTTTTCAGAGAAATTACGTTGCTTACAATTAGCATTGCCCTTTGGTTTATGGTATGTTGTTTTTCTTGAAAACCTTTGAACCAGATTGTACGCCAGCTGAAGGGCATTCTGGGGCTGTTAATAAAGATTAACTCTTTTGAGCAAATACATGTTCTGATTCATTTGTGAGGATTGTGCCATTGCAAAGGAAGGGGAGCTCAGGAAATGCTAGACGTCTCTTTGCTTTCCCTTCAATTTACTTCATATATATTTTTATGCTTTCCTGTTCCTGGGGTCCCATTTTCCAGCCTTGCCAAAGGAGGTGTCCTTCTTTCCATTGCCACAGCAGGATGGTCATGACAGAGTAAGAGTAGCCTTCAGAAGCTGGACATTTAGCAGCTGCCCTGCTTCTGCTAGAGAAAGGCTTTGGGCTGGCTTTGTCCAACCCCTCTGTAAAACTTGTATTGAGAAGAAGAATCTTGTGACACCAAGAGCAGGGAAATGGGGGTTATTGTTACTTAGGAAGAGTGATAGACATCTATTTGGTGTCTTGCTCAGTCTTGACTCTCACTGCCTGTCTTCTCCCATGAAGTTTTATGGCTCCAAGTCAGCTTTAGACTTTCTACTTGCTAGGTATCATTTACCCACCTCCTTACCTTCAGACTACTGATGTGCCGTACAAATACAAAGGTGAAAGTGCCCTCCATGTATGTGTTTTCACTCTGACTAGCTTTCAGCTTACTTTTATTATTACACTACATTTCTATCATGCTGCCAAAGGTTGTAGTCTCCCATGCTCATTTATTTTGTCCTTGCATTGGACCTTCCCCAGTCAAAATATTTAAAACCAAGGGAAAAAAAGAAAATTTGAGTTAAGAAATTTAGCTTTCATTCCTGACTTTCAGCCAAACACTTCTCTAGACTTCTTGCAGCTCCCACAGGAGAAATGTGGTTTGCAGTGTGGGTACTTGTGCTGTATCTCTGCAAGGTGAGGTGATGGGCTTTTGTCTAAGAAGGATGACAGTTCAAAATATTTCAATTTTCCTTTAATAAAGCTGTCTGTATGACCAACACCTCAATGTTATACTTCTCTTATTTAAATGAGGCACACAGCCTGTCCTCTTGTTCTGCACATAACAACAGTGCGTAGCTCTTATTTTCTAGTAAGATCACTTGAGGAGGAGATTGTTGGTGTTTCTGATTAGCTGATGGCAACTTTTCTCTTAGGGCACTATGCCAGCTAAAGAGGCTGTCAAAGGTGATCCCGCAACTAACTGTCACTGCTGCAACCTCTCAAAATGATGCTGGTTGTTTATAAGCTCTTTACCACCCAGGCCATGACTTGATGCTAAGCAATAAACAACAGCTGGTGGGTCTGAGCCACCCACCAGTATGTCTTTCATCTAAACTCTTATGATTTCCCCTCGTTCCATATTTTTTCCCCCTCCTGTTGCGTCTGGGTGGCATGAGGTGTAATTTTTGCACTTAATGGATGCTTTCCATCTTGATGCTGGGTTCCTGATGCCCATGTTACCCCATGGACACACACTACTCTCCAATATGTAATTCCAGGACAGACTATGGCAATCCCACCTTCATCCCCATGCCCCAGGGAAACACAGACGTGTCGCATCTCTGAAAGCCTGCTGGGTTCTTGGAGTGCCAATGCACAGACAAGTCCATTATCTTTAATTTCAAGCAAAAAAAGTGTGAATTGGACTCATTTGTGAACAGGTTTGACGTTTAGAGAGGCAATGTCTACACGGATTTCATTGCAATTCAGGAACATCTCACCCCTTTGCAGATGCAAACCCAAGACAAGATCATGCCAGACAGCCGTCCGTCAATATGTTCCTTGGCCATACTCATTCCTTATGGAAGTGGGTGCTCTGTTCTCTGCCTGTTCGAACAGGCTTGTTTAATCTACTGTCCTGGGCTAGAGCTTCTCCGGAAAGCTGGTCTATAAGGCAACGAGCCTAAGATCCTGAGTAGGAAATACATTGCCCTTACTTGTTTTCAGTAGGGCCATATATCTGCAAGGACATGCAGTGAGCAAAATGGCTACAACCTTGGTGGATCTGTGGACATTTATTGTGAAAAGCAGCTGAGGAACACTCAAAGTAATTGCTCTGAGCCGATATACATGTTTCTAATGAGTCTCGTTGCAGAGGGACTTATTCAGTGTGTCTGCATTATTTACACAGGACACCACTATCAGTAAAAGGCCTTATCTTCTCTGTATTTGTTTCTATATCTTTCAGTTTAGCAACTCTCAAATTCAGTGTGTTTTTTTTATTTTTATAGCTTGTTTCCTCTTTAGTGATATTATCATGGAGCCAATAAAAGTGCTTTCCTTCTACATCTGGTCAAGGAAAGATTTTGCTGGGTACACGAGTCATATTTCTGAAAATGCCTCCAAGTGAATATAAAAAGCTGTTGGAAGCAATTGAGTTTACTGTTGCCTTATGTACTGTCATTAATTAGGAAATAAAGCAAACTGCATTTTACATCACTTGTAATCAAAATGTTACAGTCTTAATGTGAAGTCTTCCAAGTGCAGAGCCTCAAAACAGGCTCTGTTCTTGATACAGATGAGCAGAGAAGAAAAGGATACAGAGCTTCTTTAAATTTTAAAATTCATGGCCCAAATTTTCAGAGTGACAGCATAAGAAAGGCTGCCATGCAGCAAGGCAGGATGAAGGCAGCTGCCCCAATGGAGCAGGCAGGCAGGATAACTGCAAGATGCAGCTACCTGGATAACCAGGTGGCTGCTGTGATTTATTCCACCGCTGCAGCATCACAGTAACTCTGGTAACAGGCTGAGCTGCAGCTCATAGTCTGGCTCCCATTCTTGGGTACCACAAAACACCCATCTTCAGCAATCACTCTTTTCCTCTGCTTTAGATTGAATTGACATTTTTGCCCCCTAATTCTCTTTATTCATAGAGTTCAGAGTTTTCCTGATCCACTTTCTTGCCTCCCAGTTCAAAACATCAACCAGGATAAAATATAACTCATAAAAGAAACACAAACAAAATACTTTAAAAGAAAAAAAGAAAAAAAGAAAAAAAGCATTTCACCAGCAACTCCTTTTTCACAACCTTTAACATTAGGTGCCTTTGTCAAGTCCATTAGGACCATATCTGCACTTTCCGGAGCTTAAATGCTTTCATATATTTGGCTCCATATGAACAAACTGGTGGAGCAAACATATTAGTAGATCATTTGCCATGTACATGATTCAGATACCCAGACATGCACAAAACCCAGGCAGGGATTAAGCAAGTCTGACAGCACTGAAGTGACTCCAGTTCTGTGTATGTATAAGCGATAATGAACCAAAGGCCCTGTTTGCCTTCAAATAACACACAAAATGATTAATTAGACGGAGGGCATGAGTAATAATCACAATATTATATGCTCTACCATAATGGAACGCTGCTCTCTTCTTGCTTTGTTCCTCTAATCTCTGAGGAGCAAATATCCACAGGGTGTTACCAACAGAGCTGGAGGCAGATTACAGTTGCTCACAGTTTATAAGCAGCACTTCTTTCCCATTGTGATTTTATACCCCCGGGGCATACAGAAAACCTCTTTAGAAAATACACATGGTTCCTAAAGGATTAAAGGGATCTGTAGGATCTAGTTGAAGATTACAGACTTGAACATGCTCCCATTAAATTCAGTGGTAAAGTTTTCTTTGATTCAAGGTTGGATCCTAACTGAATGTTTTATCATCAAGATATTCTTTGGTAAAAAAAAAAAATCACATATTTTGTCAGAGAGATGCATAAAAGAAAAGAAATTGTTGCTCAACCCTCTATTTCCTGTTTATTCATCTACTTCTGCTCTTTTGAATATTTGCCAAAGCAGCTCTTCTGGCAGCAGGGTTTCCATGCCCGGCGATGCTCGTGGTGGGGTCGGGCACAGGTACCGGGGGGACCCAGGCCCGGGAGCTCGCCCTGGGCTGAGCCTCTTGCTCTCGGCCAGAGTCGGCAGAGGGAGCAGCAGCCTTGGCTTGCTCACATCCCCTCGTCCCTCTAAGGAGCAGGGTGGAGAGCAGGTTTCCAGTTCAAACTGGAGAGCAAAAGGTGAAGTCGGGAGCCACCTAACACATTGCTCCATGGCCCAGGGAGCCAGGCAGCAGCCGCTGCATGATCCTGCTTCCACACTGCGCCTGCGATCAGAGCCCTCTCCTCCACCCCTCTCCTCTACTTGGCTAGACGGCAAAGAGGAGAAGGGGGTAAACCCCCCCCAGTGCCTTTATGATATGATCTGTACTTGCCCCCCAGCTCCCCTGGGAAGCCCCCACACTGTGTACAGCCCCAGGGTAAGGGCAGAAAGGTGCAGTGCCCAGCATGGGTTACTGGTTTCGAAGTTACACCTGCCTCAAGCCAGTTATCCAGCTAAACAGCCACGCTTCTTGTTTTCTTCATTTAAGCAACAAAACCCATTTTTCTGTATTGACTATATATAGCTTTGCCATCCTCCAAGTTTAAAAATATTATAGGCCAATTCCTGTCTTCGCCTATTTTTAGTTGCTATTGTCCACTTTGACATTTTGGTGTACAGTATTGACTTGGATGCATATGGATCTGGCAGAGGTTTTGAAGGGGTTTTTCAGTAGAAAGTGGCCAGGGAACACAAGCTGTGAAGCATTTCTGCATTTTAATTCATTAATTAGAGCTCAGCCCAAGGGAAGCCAGTGCACTTCCTCAAGTACCACTTTATCTTCTCCCCCAGGGACCCTTGGGTTTGGAGGGAGTGAGAAGGCAATTGCACTGCCTGTGTGGGAACCAGCCCCAGACAATGGAGTTTCCCAATGCATATTTGCTTTTTGCCACTGTATTTTTCTCCTTCAGATCACTCCCACCTCTCTTTCCTCAAAGACGACTTGGTTTGGAGGGTGCGCTTTGCAAGCAGGCCATGTTCAAATGGAAGCAGCAGTTTTTCAGTCCCCAGGCTATTTCTGTCTCAGCAACATCAGTTTCTGGTGGAAGTTTTTACCTAGGATTGCAAAAGGGCTTTCTCATTCATTCAGCAAAGCAAGCTGTTTCCACCATGACCTCTTGGTCCATCTCTGTCTTTGAAGCACCTCATGTTGACCATTGATGGACGGTGTAAATGGAGATGTGAGATACCCTCACAGGCTGTACCCAGCTTTTGCTTGTGTCACAGGAGGACCTGAGCAAGTCAGAGTGAAGGTGTTCTTCCAGCCTACTCTAGAAACACTACTTGGATAAGCTTGGGAAACTGGTAACTATTCATGATATAACTGTCTTTGCAGTATTGCCGTAACCTCTGAAACAGAGCCAGGCAGCTCCGCCAGTGCAGCTCATGAACATCAGGCTTTCCTTCACCACTTCTTGACCCACAGCATCCCATTCCCATCAGGGGCTGCCCAGCCAGCACCTTCCCTTCCCCACAGCCTCTGAAGCACCCTGTACCCCACAGCTGCACTCCTTGCCAGCCCTGACATTTGTACACATGCTCCTGTGACCGACCTCAGCAAAGTTGGAGTCTGATGCAGAAGGGAAAATATTCCCTTCACTTGACATACCTACGTGTTAAAATGAAACAGGCTTGCACAGGGGAAAAAACCTCACTCTTATCAGTGTGACATTGTGGAGTCTCACGATCATAACCCAATATTAGTGTGCGATAGGGATCCTGCTGGTGGTGCAGCCCGTGCTGGGGCAGAGATTGGACCTTGTGAGTGACCTCTGCCTGGCTCGCAGGTCTGCCTTCACCTGCCACATAACCCCCGCCCATCCCTGCTCAGACACGGGTATTTTTGACTTTGGGAGGGGAGAGGAAGGTCTGGGACCTTTCCTCCTCAGTCACTGCCCTTGTGCAAGGTGGTCTGCAAGAGGAACCATCCATTAGGAATAGCTGGAGCTCTCTGGGCCTCCTTCATGCCCCCAAAGTTTCCCAAGCTTGCGGCAGGAAGGACCTTGGGAAATGGGGAGAGCTCTGTGCCAGGGAGTTGCAGCAGGGCTGAAAGGGAGGTTGGATGCAAATCAATGCCTCTTCCCATCAGTCTGCCCTCCGGATCTGGCCCTCTCCTCTGCCCTGGAGGCCACAAGCTCATTTGGGTTCCTGCTCTTTATCTTATACTTGATCAATTACTCCAGTTTTCAAGGACCTCACCTTTTTAACGCAGTAATCACAGGAGGTGTGGAAGTGCTGTTACCTGGCCTTTATTCTGCTAATACCCACTTCCCTCACAGCACAGGGCAGTGGCTCTGGGGGGACAAGTCAGCCCCACTGCTCCCCTTTTTGGGTGCAGAAGGAGGCATGGGGACCCAAGCAACTTTGTCCCAACAGGCAGGTTCCTGAGCTCACCCTGCTCTGAGCCACAGCTGGATTCATCCCTCCAAACCTAACATCCTAAAGCAGCAGTGCAGTCATCTGAGGCTCCATCTGGAGTCACTGGACTCACATGATCCACCTGCCCTCCTCACCCATGGAGATAACAGACTGCTTTTTAAAGCACAGGCTGAGACTTAACAGCATGAAACCATGAATCTTTAAGAAAAAAAAAACCACAAGTATTTCAAGGGTAATAAGGAAATGTAAGAACCCACTGAACTGGAATAAACCAGAGTGGATTTGCACCGGCAGAAGCATTTTGCCCCTGAATAATCCATTCAGAGGTAATACCCACACTGCCTGCCTACTCTGCAGGTGACAGCAGTCCTTGGCTCAACGGTTATTGCGTGAAGCAGAGTTTGGGCCATGGCCCTGCTTCTGGACAGGGATGTTGGACAGAAGCAGGCAGCTTTTCATGGTCACTCTCTCCTCTGAGCATGCCATAGCTTTGCTGAGGAGTACAGAGCTGAAGGCCAGCAAGCTTCCACATCCAACTGGGACCCACAAGAGCGGGGGTCCTGCAATCAAATCCCAGCCAACAGGACCCAAAGAGACTCCGAAACCTTTCCTCTTCTCGTAAATAAAGCGATATATGTCAAAGCATTATACTTGGATGTGAACCTGAGAAGCCCTGTGCCAAATGATGAGCTTAGGAGCATTAAAGCCATACGCTCTGGAGGGGGGACTGCAGCCGAGTCCTCCTGGCACCCTGGCACACGCCGAGCCTTCCGCAAAGCCCGGCCCGTGGCTGGCAGGGCCAAACCGGCCGCAGGTGCCTTCTCATATTTATCATCCTAGAATCTCTCTGGCTCAAGGAAGGACATTTAACATGTCAATCTTACTCCCGTCTCTGTAGTGATTCATTAGTGCGGTGGAATGAGATCCTGGGAGAAACCCTTTTAAAGGAAAGGGGAGGAGAAACAGGCTGGGGAGCCTGCAAGGTTAATTCACTGGGGAATTGCTTTATTTTTTAATTCAATGCAAATTCAGTCATGCTTGCCAACTATTTTAAGGAAAAAACAATTACCTCAAGTGCTAACACACCGCAGAGACAAGCATAACTAGGGACTGACCTGAGTTATACCCCTAAACCCAAACCAGATTTAAGTTTTTCCAAACCAAGGGTAGGAGAAACAGGGCAGCAAATGGCACTGCTCACCCAGGCTTCCCCCAGTTGTGAGATCTAAACCTAATATTAATAAATGTTAGCATGACAGTGGTTAGACGATACTAGAAACTCTCCTTTTGCTTTATACCCACTTGTAGCTCTGCCTGTGCTAGATAATGACATCAAAATAGCAGCACAGGCAGCAGCCTGTTTATTTGCACCCCATAGCAGATCAATGGGATGCACGTGAGCTCCTGAAAGCACATTTGTCCCTGACCTACAAGCATCCCTGGCCCAGACTTCAGCAAAAGCCACACGTGGCTGCTGAGAGCATCCATTTATAACTGAGACAGTGGAGATCCTACTCAGCACTACGGAAAGGCTCTTTACGTCATAAATTGTATTTAAAGGTTCTTTCAAGAAGACAAGCAAATTTAAGAGGGCAGTTAGCTTCTGGCACTTAGATGCATAACTTTATTTGAGTATTCAATTTCCTCCTTCATTCATAAAGTAAACATCTGAGTTATCTGAAAGTGACTGTATACTTACGCAGTGTTTTCCTAAAAGAGTCAATAGGAGCAAGGCGACATAAAATGCTTCAGAGAGCATGACACAGGAAAACACAAGCCTTTAAATTATACACATTCAGGAAACGGTTGAATTCAGCATTTTAGATGGAAAGGTTAAAATGTTTGTGCTGAATTGTATTAAATCTTTCACCAGTAAATCCTGTAGGAAGCAGAACATTTGAAGGAGCCTACTTATTCCCAGTGTCTAGGAAAGACTCCCAGAGTTTCAAAGGAAAACATCCATTAATCTCGTTGGACAAGTGCAATCTAATAAAAGCTGTTGTTAAATTAAGGCAACTTTGTTATTAAGTTCTTCCAAATTTAGTCTATTCCCCCCACCCCCCCAAAAAAAAATCCCTTTTTGTTCTGAAATGGAGGAACTTTGTTGCCTTTCAGCCCAAAATGATCTTTTTTAGGAAGACTACTGTACAGAGGATTGGAAGTCCACCTACTAGAGAATAGTTTTATTTACTACACATCTGCCTTTACAGGATTTTTGTATAGATAGATGAGGTTTTGTTTTTGGCATCATCGTGGCGGTGTAAATATCCTGCTGACCTTTAGGCAGTGAGCAAGGCCCCTGTTGCTTGGGGAGCGCAGAAGCCCCGCAGGAGCCGTGCTCCAGCCCCAGGGAGGACAGCGTGGTGCTGGCAGGGATGGCCAGGGCTGCTCAGCAGCAGCTCAGCTTTGCTCCAGGGTGGGTTTGCAGATTCACGTCCATCAGCAGGACTGTCCCATGCCCACTGGCTGACCCCAGCAGCAGTTGCATTTCTCAGACACAATCCAAACTTTGCTGTATAGATTGTTTTTACTCCAATTCCATGACAAAATCCAGAGTCAAGAAACCAGGGCCATTCCTGCTACTGACCTCCCGCTGGACCTTTGGCAAGTCACTTTGCCTCATTGTGTCTCAGCTCCATCACTGACAAGTGTGGATGTGACAGATGACCTTTTACATGAAGATGACACCAGCAAGTGCCCTCATCACCGCAGGGTTAAGGGTGGGGAACCAAGCTTGAAAGTCTGATAGGGATCAAAAAATTTTACCAATGTTTTACCAAAAATCCCTCTGGGGAAGGGAAGGAAGTTGACTGACAACAGGACAGCATATTCACAGCCTCTTTCCAAATTAGAACTGAATTAATAACTTCAGTGGAGGACTGAAAATGCATAGCTAGATTTATTTTTTTTTTTTTTAAAAAGGAATTTAGCACTTCTGAAATCAGGAGAGCCTGGGGATCTGAAGCATTGAAATTTGTGAGCTTCTCTGTGGTCAGTTCAGACTTGGCTGGGAAGGGAAATTCTCAGCTTTCTTACAAAACAAACTAAAAGCAAAACAAACCACTTTTCCTGGTGAGACTTTCATTCAATTCTGCAGACTCAGGAAGCTCACGAGATAAGCCTCTGCTCCGAGGATACACTCCGAGCTGGCTGAAGCCTAGACCTGAGCTGGCAATTAGCAGGAATGCATCACACTTATTGAATTAACACACTTGAGCATCCTGACTCGTTATGGAAAAATAACCTAAACATTTGCGGTGTTTTCTGCAGCCCAATTGTGCACCTCAAAAAAGGCATCAGTGATAACAAAATGCATGCTGGTCTCCCAAGAAGCCTCCTGAGGAAGTCCCCAAATTTCCTGGTTCTGAGTAGAACTGAGAAATCATAGGGATTTCTCTGACTTTTTTTTTTAACTCCTAGTTTTGGATCTCAGTGGGAAATTCAGAAGCACTCAAATACCGAGTTAAAAAAAAAGCTTATAGACCTCAAATCAGATTCTGGTTTTGTTTAGATTTGGTTTCTGATGAAGAGATAAGTAGACTCCTATTCTATCCAAACCAATTTCCTACTAAATACAGACTGATCCCTAGCCTGTTTTTCTTTGAAAAATCAAAACTGAATTTAATTACAAGAGTAGAAGACAGCTATTTTAACTGGAAAACATGGATGCTATTGTGGTTTTATTTTTGGCTTTTGCCTCCTGCAAAAGCAAGAGGGCTTGGTTGCCATTTATTCAGGCTGCCTTTAAAAAACGAAAGAAACTCCGTCCCCAGTGACCTTACTCAGCACGCTCCAGATGTAACTGATTTTGTGGTTGTGTTACAAGCCCCATTGACACTGCTGTAACTAAAATGATTGGTGATGCACGAACC
The DNA here is from genome assembly GCA_034782735.1 of Sagittarius serpentarius. Lineage (NCBI taxonomy): Eukaryota > Metazoa > Chordata > Aves > Accipitriformes > Sagittariidae > Sagittarius > Sagittarius serpentarius. The sequence continues at coordinate 28,788,515 of JAVKLA010000010.1, forward strand.
AAGCCAGAAAGGAAAAGCGAGCCAGAAAAGGAAAAGTCAAGAGGCATCTTCATTTCAGAGCAACCATAGGCTTCAAAAAGTTTAAGAAAAAAACACTCTGTGCAAGCACAGAGACCTTCTGAAACCTGGAGCTCCCAAGGAGGAAAAGTGCCAACATCTCAAACCAGCTAGTGGTGTCTCCAATCTGACCTGGGTGTATCCCCCAAAATTGTGCAGGGCAGTGCTTTTCCTGTCTCTAACTTTGTTTTAGACATAGGTACAAATTTCCAGGGGCAGGAGACAAGGGCAGGCCAAGCGCTCCCTCCCCATGAGCGCCCCAGGGTGCTGCTCGTGCTCTCCCAACCATGCGACTTCAAGGTGATGGGGCAGATGTGGCTCTTCTCTCCCCAGGTTTATTGCCATTAACTCTGCAAAGGTAACACTGGCTCTGAAATAGTAGGGAGCAGGGAACAGTAGGGAAAAGGAAGCAACATGAAGGCCAGTTCTGCATCTCTGTCTAAAGGTACGGGCAAGCAGCAATGTCAAAGTCAATATCCTCAGAGCAGAGCCCATTGGAGAAGGAGCACTGTTATCAAAACTTGCTGCTCAGAAATGAGTTATCCATTATTAATATTTTAAATTGCTAAATCCTTTCTAATCATGTTTTAATATGAAGCAAAGCTGCATGATTTAAAAGCAAAGCTCAAGCCACTGCCAATCACTCCTGAGCATGTAGCAAAGCCTGCTGCAGGAATACTGATGAAAGTAACTTTCCTGCAGGGAGAGATACTGGAGCAGCTTTGCCTCAGCCTCCTCCGAGAGAAGCTGTGTGGCCTTTCAAGCTTTGGGACTTTCCTGGGAGCCACAGACACTGCAGGTACCTTTACCCTGAATGCAGAGCATAGGGCCAAGGTGGCACACAAGGGTTATGCTCATAGACCCTCTTCTGTGGATGCAAGGCTGAATTTAGGAGCCAGCTCTGCAATGTACCAAGAGAGAAACACAACCAGGAACATCCCTTTACCCTTGGTTTTTATCATGGGCTTTCTATCTGTAGAACTGCAAGATCCTTCTGGCACCTCAGCACGCAGGAAGGATTTTCTCCTGGGGGAAGTCTGTTTTGGGGCACAACCTCAAGCACCGCTGCAGCCAGCAACCCAAGCTACAGACAGTAAGGTCTGGGTTCCCATTGAAGGAAGATGATGGCAACATGTTCAGCTACATCTGAGCGACAGGTCAATCCCAAATCTTGCCTTGTTATTATATCTGTGTTATTAAATATAGAAATAACATACTTATTATATCCGTGATGACATAATAGGTTTTAAAAGCTGTAGGACAGCCGAAATGCAAGCTTACACCCTTCTAAGGGAACTCGCATGGAGTGAGGCTCATCCACCACTATTATTCCTGAACACTCACCATTAGCCATCACCTTCCATGGAGGTCCTCTGCTCCTGTTTGGTGCTGAGGCATTATTAATCAGGGAGGAAAGATGTCAAGGTAAGGCTCAGGAGTGACAATCACCCTGCAGTCCCCATCCACGCTGCCTCGCAGGGGTGGCCCTGCCAGTGACAGAGCACCACAGCACGGGAATGTGCTCCCACAAAGCAAACACAGGTTGATCTGAATAAACGGCCTCCCCAAAAGGCCACTTCACGGTGCTCTTTGAGCAGCGGCTTCCCCATTTAACATTTATGCTTACAGATCCCTATACACACACAGAGTATCTATTATAGCCTCCATCGCACTCGGAGTAAATGATTAACACTGCCGATTTCACCTTGCCGCTCACGTTAGTCCTCCTGCTTGCACACAGAGGGGTGATGTCTCCAGCGCTATTTTCCTACCCCGCTCGCTAAGGCCATATCACTAAAAGCAGCTTAAGCACCCCTCCAGTCGGATGTTACTGCAGCTAAATGCCTGTCATTTCCATTCATTTCACAAGCCAGAGCTATTCTTCTTTATTACAAGCAAAGAATGAACAGATGGGAAGAATGATACCGACACCTGAAATAACAGCGACATTAGGGCCCCACTCCATGTCCCGTCTGTGCCCACCTCTCCTTTCCTCCCATTCAATCTTCTGGGCGGTCCTGCAGGAGGGTCAGTCCCACGCCTTGCCCTGGAGCTGGGGAAATGTGAGCACAGGTGAGACTGGGACAAGGGCTGGAAGTTTCCACCAGTGTTTCTTTTAAGCCACTTGCTTGGTTTGGAGGAAAAAAATAATAAGAGGCACTCTTGCTTTACTCTTTTCTGTCCATCCTTTCCCCCCGTGTGCTCTTATTTGCACTCATCCCCGAGGTGAGGGTTCCAAAAGCTTTCACAGGCTTGAAGAAGCCAGGCAAGACAGACTCTTCTGCTTGAATGGTAAAATTTTCCCACTTTCTCCCATTTTCTTCTGGATCATCAGGAAATGTAAATAGTGTCCCGTTACTGACATTAGAGGTTCATATGGGAGACCGATTCAGCACTCTTACGTTGCGCCAGCTGAGGAATTGGCCCTGGAGGCAGCTCAGACTCCATTTTCAACCACCACAGTAGTCAAGGTCTGCTCTTGGCCACATTTAACACCACTGTGGACATGCTGGTTGTAAAATCTTTCTTTAAATTCCAATACTAATGCATTTCTTAACGACAGACTGAAAGAACGGGATAAAAGCTAGCAAATGCTAACAGTCCCAGTGGCATTAAAGCACTGTAGATAAAGGTGCTTTTTGCCAAGTTTGACCATATAGACAGTTCACCACTGCTCCTCTTTCCTCTCAAGACCTGCTGTATCCACAGCATGTTACCTGTGGTGGTAACGTTGGGTAGAAATTTTGCTAAAACATGGGATCTGGGACTTTCGGAGAGGACAATAGGATATGAGGATAAACTCCCTTTAACAAGAGCCTTTTTGGTATGTGCTGCTTCTCACGAAGCTTCCTCTTGAGGAGGAGCTTCCTTAAAGAAAGCCACTTTGTAAAAGGTGTTACTGCTCCTCTTTAAGTGTCTTTTGGGTTATTCAATGCAAATTTGATGCTGAACAGGAGAGCTTCTTGGAGACACCACCTCCTACCAACCCCTGGTCACAAAGCTTTCTCCAAGAAGGACCACCTGATGTGATGAAAGGAGCAGTGCTGTTTGTTTTCTTCTCCTATGCATACAATGGTGAGATTGAATATTTGGCTGTGGTTTAGCTGCTGCACAAGTAAATAGCCTAGACATTTAATTACTACAGCACATTGACCTGGAAAGCAACACGAGTTGTCTTCCTTGCTGATAAACAACCAGCTTGGCAATAAAACGCACTGGAGAGAAGCAGGGGACAAGGACTGGGAAGTAACAGTGAATTTCCCTCTCTGCACTACCAAGCACTTCCAGAGCAATCAAAAAAACCAGCAACAGAGCCCCTACATCCCCATCAGCCCCTATAGCACTGCTGTACCTGGCTCACAGCCTTGCTTCCACCTTCTTTCCAGGAAAAATCTCTTGGATTCACACAGTACTTCACAGTCTTGCCAAACAGTAGGACCAAGAAAGGAAAGCTTGATGCCCCCATCCTCTTATAACCATGATGGGCACGTTCCTCAGCTGACATAAATCTGCCTAACCAGTGACTCTGGTGCACAGCTTCAGCTGGGGGATCCCCAAAGCCTGTGCAAAGGAAGAGTCAAACCTTCCACCACCAGCTGGGCGGTGGTTGTAGTTCAGGCAGAGCACGGCCGGCAGCTGAGCTGCCACACAAGTTGGGCGGAAGACTTTCGTGTGCAACGCAGAATAAAATGATGGCTTTCTGTGCTCCAGAGTAAAAGTGACACCCCATTAGAGAGTCCGGGGCTTCAGGGCTCCCAACAGAAATTAAGCCACAAGTTTCCATTTTGCATGCAGAAATCAAAAAGAAACAATTTTTTTTTTAAAGCAATTGCTTGGGTGAGCAATGATTTTATTGTGCCATTAATATGATCATAAACAAGAACAACATGTGTTTATAGGCTCAAGTGCTTCATTACTCACTCGCTGACTTGGTAAAAATCACCGTGGCATCAGTATAAAGTGCAAAATAGAACAGATCATTGTAGTCGTGTTGTAAAATCATCTGGGCAGCTGACCTTTGAACGAAGGCAATTGATAGCTCTGAGGCAGCTGTACAACAACAGTAAAGATAATAGTTGTCCACAAGCCACCAGACCTGTAGAAGAGCAAATACACACCATGCCTGGGAAGAGGCGAGAGCACCAATGGGACTGAGAAAGGTTTGGGAAAGAGAAGTAAAAGATCTCCAAAGTGCATCTGAGAATCAGCCTTGTTTGGGGATGGGGCAGGGAGGGCTGAGCCTGGTCTCAGACGGTGGCGGTGGTGCTGTCAGCACAGCCTGGGCAGGGTCCGACCCAAGGTCAGCTCCTGCCCGCTGGCTGGAGTCAGACGGGGCAGGACAGCGGGCACCGCGGGGGAAGCCCATAACCTCCAGATCAGCTGGGGAGCCTGGTTCTCCCAGACCTCAGTTTTGGGTTCGATCTCCTCCATTGCTGCCACCCCAACCATTCAAATTCCTGCAAACGTGCGGGCTGAGCTGGGCTGCGCAAGTAGGCGCACGGAGGCTGTAGGAGCAGGATTGAGGACGTAGCACGTGCTGGGAAGACCCAAACTTTCCCGTGGTTTTTGTTCGCCCCTATCAGGGCAAATGCTTCTCTCTGCCATGTAATGAGGGGTACAAAGGGACGTGGAGCCCCAGGGAAGGTCTTCAAAATGGCAGGTCGGGAACGCAATGGCTGGAAGGGGCATGGGTCCCCCTGGATGTGGCTGCTACAAGGCTGGGACCTGCACGGGATGAGCTTCCCGGGGTGCTGGCTCCTCTGGGTGCACAAGGACCAGGAGGAAAGGAAGCCTCCCCTCTCGCACGGGGCTGCGCAGATGGTGCTGCCTCTCCCATTAGGGCTGACCAGGAGACAGAATTCTGCAGGGATGGCTCCTGCCTTGGGAACGAGAGAGAAAGGTTGGAAGACACCCTCAAGAAATGAAAAACCAGCGTTGTGGATGATGCCGTCCAGTGAGTACAGGGAGTGAGCAGGAAGGAAAAATTACACACGTCCTGGTTGTTTCACTTCTTGTCCCTCTGCCTCATTTCGTCAGCCACCAGCCCCTAGAGCATCCCGACGCCCGGTCGACGGTTACCAACAGGCAATAAATAAAACTGCTGGAGCCACTGGTGTCAACATCTTGGCATTGTTTGGGTCTTCTTGTTTGCCTTTAAAATAACTCTCCCCCTCGGGGTCACGCAGACAAAAAAGTGAGGACCCCCTGCCATCGTCCGTAGAAATCATCTTGCCACAACTTGCATTGCACTGCTTTTTTTCTTTTTTTTTTGCTTGCAAATCTTGGGGTTTGGGGAGCTGCCTGGGAGCGTTACTCACGCTACGCCCGGGGCTCCAGCTCCCTCCTGCTCGCCAGTGTCCCAACACGTCACCTTGGGCGCATGCAGGTCGCCTGAGCCAGGGCCACATCACCCATTTTCCTGCCTCTCAGAGGCACAGTTTGGGCTGAATTTGGGGACGGTGTCACCCCGCCAGCCCCGTGCTGCTGGCTTATCAGCTGCAGGGCTGTGTCCGGCTCTGCTGCGGATATTGGCAGGCCAGAGAGTGGAAAAACAAACGGTGGAGACGTGGATCCGCAGTGAGAGCCCGGCCATGCAAACACGGTGTGCCACTGCTGAGCCCAGCGCTGGAGGGATGCCCGGTGACAGCCTCTGCCCTAGCGCTGGAGCTTGGCATGGTGCAAGCTGCCAATGGAGCTCTGCAGGCACAAGAAATATTCCACCAAAGACAGTTTTCATCCATGGGCTTTGATAAAAGGGTGGCTTGAACCCCCCCATGCCGGCACAGGGCTATGTTGAGGCACCTACTGCTGAGCTGTGGCAGCACTGGAGGGGACCAATGCTTCCCAGTGCCTGGAGCATCTCCCTTCCTCCAGCAAGGGTTGCATGGTGGAAAGCGTCATCCTCCATCCCAGCTGAGTTGCAGCCTGATGTCAGATTCACTCTCCCTCATCATCTTTAGCCTGTTGTTTATAATAAAAATCAAGCGATCCATCTCTTCTGACAAGAGGAAGAGTTGCTCCAGGAAGCCCCGGACAGGTCAACTTCTATATTAAGGAACTATTACTTGACGGCTTCCTGGCCATAAATAGCCGTTCAGCCAGGCTGGGGATTTTATTTAGAAATAACAAATAAAACAGGCCACAGAAGTAACTTCATGACCTTGCTCCCCCTTCATTTCCTACCCGTTTCCCCACCTCGGTATGGTCTTCTCCTCACCCCCAGGCTCCTCGGGAGCTTCAGGGACCCCTTGCATGCCCCCAGAAGAGCCTATCTGCCCATCATCCACTTCCCTGGGGCAGCTCCAAGAAGCTGTAGAGACAAGCTGTTGCCAGCTTTTGGAAGCGTGACGTGGGTTTTGCATCACTGATCATCTTTTGCTACAGCTCAGCTACATGAAATGATTTTCTGCTTGGCTTTTGTTAAAATAATTAAGAAGGAATGTCTGCCCTGCATGGCTGAAAGCTGGAAATCCTCCATTCAAAACATCCCCAAAACTGGATGCAAACAAATATACGTCCAACACATCCTTTATTTTTCAGTCCCTCAAACCTTTCTCTTAACTTTTCGAGGACTAACTTCTGATTTTCTAATGCTTAGAGTTGGCAATATCAAAACCAATCAGGAAATACAAAAGGAAAACAGCATTTCAGTATTATTTTATTATTGGGAGGTTTTGACCATTTTTGTCATGTGTTTTGCCTAAAATAATAATAAAAAAATCTTTGTCTGGAGCTGGAAAGGGAGGAGCAGCGTGCTTATTTCATGTATGACTCATCAGCTCAGTGTTGATATGCTAAACGCTTCAGAAGCTAACACTCTATAGAGATGATCGCTTTTAGTATAAAACAGTAAATGTTTAAAACAACAGTTGCTTTTTTTTTCTTCTTTCTTCCTGTTGTGGCCAATAAAACATAAGGGAGGCCACACAGTTTACATTTTAATAAAATTAAGTTATTTGGTGCCATGTTATTACAGTCTTTATTGGAAAGTGGAATAAATTGCACACAGAGGAGTCATAGGAGGGAGGAATCACTGCGAATAAACATAGATTCTGGGATGCATTTATTTGCTGGTTTCATCTCAAAAGAGGAAGGCTTTCCCCGGGAAAACGGAAGCAGCCCTGGGGCTCCAGCCTCAGGGAGGCAACCCTGGATTGTTCTGGCCAAGGAAGAGCTTTTTGGGGAGCCGGTGCCACAGCGGGGCCATCCCGGCCCCACCCAGCCAGCGTTTTCCATGCGCATCCTCCAAGAGAAACCTGTCCCGCGGCCACAGCTTGACGCCCCGCAGTCCCAAAGCGCTGGGACAGTCCATCCTCCTGCCCGTCAGCCGTTTGCAGGGCCAGCCAAAAACGTTGGTCCCGAGGCTTTCTGCTGGAGGCTGGGGGTTTCTAGGCAAGCGCCAGGGCACACCAGGAGTCCTGCCGGAGTGGCACGCTCAGCCCGGGCTGCGGGGCCATGCTGGTGGGGGAGAAGGTGTAGTCCTCAGGCTCGAATTTGAACTCGCCGTGGCTGCTGGCCAGCGCCTCGTCCGACTGGCTCTGCGCCTGCCCCAGGGAGGGAAGCAGAAAGTCATTGGAAAGCCTGTTATTAGCCGACAGGTCACTTTCCCCCTTGTTGTAACACAGTGGTAGGACTAGGATGGATTATGAACAGGGCGGCTTATCCCTGGTGCTACTGCTGCCCTTCGGAGGAGCCTGGAGCCGGGCAGGAAGGGCGCTCCATCCCCAGCAAGCACAAGGACCAAGCGAGGAAGAGGCATCCTGGGGCCCATCTGCATTTATTTATTGACTTAACATGTCCAGTTTGGAGATCTCTAGGCACGTGTATATTTTTTAAGAGCACAGCACAAATCAGATTTATCAGTTTTGGCCAAACCCCCCCACCCCACCCCAATATGGCGCAGCTGGCACCGCGCCAGGTGCTCGGGCGCTGGAGCTGAGCTTCCCCTCCATGCATGCACGTCCAGCTTGGGGAGGGCTTAGACTGAGCATAAAGATAGTGCTGGGTCAGAAAATTTTGATGCGTGCATTGATTTAGAGCCATTTTTTCCTCTGCCAAAACAAAATAGCAGCCCGCCCTAAAGAAATCCTCTGGGCAGAAGCCCAGCCTTGCAGTCTGGGGTCTCTGACAGCATTACAGCTCTGTGAGCACTGAGCACCTCAGGGCTATAAAGCGCAGACAACGTATGCCCAGGGAGCCGTTTCTTGGGAGCTACAGAGGTCTCCACCCTCGGCTGATCCCACCAACTCGACAGGGTTGTAACTCCCGGGGTTTCACGGCAGGAGACGGGAATTAAACCCAGCTCTGCGCCGAAGCCAGTACACCACCGATCGCCTCCACGGCAGCAGAGCTTGGACCTCCCAGTTCACCACTGCAAGATGGAAGAGCTGATGGGGAGCGAACAGGCTGGAGCCCTTCCTGGTCTGCAACGTCTTGGCTCATGCTCCCTGCTTTCCTCAGCCTGAGGCAGTCCAGCAGGCTGGTGGCCCCCAAAAGCAATGAACTAATTGCTTAGCGTTATCAAGGCCCCCCAGGTCAGCGACCACCGAGGCGTGTGGAGCATCCACCCCCACAGGCGATGGCTGCGGGTCCCTGTGCCTTACCTGGGACACTGACACGACGGTTTGTCCGGGATACTGCGAGGTCGTGCTGGGCTCTGACTTTAAAGTGACCGTGCTGTCTGAGTTCGTAATGGAAGAAGGGGAGTTAGTGGCTGAAGTCGTAGACCCTGGAAGACAATCGGTACAGAATGGTGAAGAAACATAGGTGGAAATCTGCTCTTAAGGAAATTTATATTTTAATGGCTACCATCACATCCCGTGGCATGACTCTACTGTTCTCTTTCTCCACTGCATCTCTGTCAGGATAAGCTTTTGTATTTGGCTGCCAAGATGCTGATGGAGGAGGAGGAGCACCCTTTCACAGCCTGGCAGTGCTGCTCCTGGTACAGGCTGGATGAGCTAATGTGGCATACGTCATGATACCTTCCCCTCGACTTTTTAATACACCATTCCCAGTCCTCTTTTTTCCCATTACTCAGTTTAGCCTAGATTTGCTTGAACACGGGCGCTGCTGGGCTGGAGCCAGGTGCCCATAGCACACGGGAACCTCAGCAGTGAGATTTCCCACTCAGCGTCCTCCTTCCGCGTGAGGTCAACGCATAAATACAGGCCCTACATCTAAAGCAATCATCAGGGGAAAAAAAAAAATCACAATATTACTTTCTAATTATCATAATTTCTTGCAGAAGACATGTTGAGGTGAATTGTGCTCCAAGCCCCCGTGATGGATCATAGCAGCACTGTACCTGTTGAGGTTTTGCCTTTGGTAATGTTTTTAGGCTTCCTTTTCCTCGTCTGGATGCTTTCCTTTTTCATGGCCAGAGGTCGTGGTACCTTGACATTCATAAAGTTTGGAATCATTAATACTGTATTTTACTTAGCTCCTTCCCATACACGTGTTGCTCTCCTATTTACATGCTGTAGCTCATACAAAGCACCTAAAGTCCTTGTCCTTCAGTAAGTGCTATTTTTCTCTGCAACAGGCCTTGGCTGGAAGACGTATAAGGCTAACAGCTAAGGCTTTCCCACAAATTTTGTTTTTTCCTTTATTTCCTATTTTCCTTTTCCTGATTTACTAGTGACCTTTATGACAGGGCCCTATTAAATTACACTGACGGACTGAGAGCCTACATGGCTCAGAGGGAACAGTCATGGGATAAAGAAACTTTAACCTTTACGGCAGAAGTTTGCAGAGGCCTGTATGGAGGAATGAAGTCTCCTCTTTGGCCGATGGACATGTTACCAACAGTCCCCACCCTCTGTGGATAAATATTATCAGCCAGCCTCCATGTGGACTCCTTAGCATCCTTCGCACATTCTTAATGACCACATCTAGAAAAATATGCTCCTCATTTCCAGTCTGGTTTGGGGAGCTTCAGTCTCCAGCTACTGGAGCTTGGTAAGCTTTCCTTTTGGGGAGTAACTTGGCAAACAACCTAATTAAGAATAACCCAGTGCCAGAAATCTCCCCTCTATGCAGGTACCTCCTGAGAGTGTTCCAGTACTCGCTTAGCCTTATTCTGGAGAACCTTAGTAGACTGAGCTTTTAACTGTTCAAGCAGACAGGAGTGGGTTACGGCTCTTCTGGCTCCAGTCTAGAGGCTGATCCCTCCAGACATGATATCCTGGACCTGCTGGGCAGTGATCCCAGACCCCCAAAGGGTCCCTCCCGGTGCGGACACGTTCCTCACCCCATGGAGCTTCATGTACAAGCCGCAGGCGTTGCAGACGGGCTCCCCTTCGGCGTTCCTTCTCCAGAGGGTGGTATTGGTTGTGTGGCAGTTAGTGCAACATAGGCCAGCACGTCTAGATGAAGACTTAAAACCAAGCAAACACATGAATGCACACAGAGCAAGGATTAATTGGGAAGTTTTCTTTCATGTAAAAAAACTATCTCCCATTACACCAATTTCCTGGAAAATGTGAAACACACACAATAGTCAAATTCAGATCAAAGAAATTACATTCAAATGAGATCACTCTAATTTGCAAGTGCTTTTCTTATTGAGCTTGATAAACCTGGCAAATATCCTCACAACTCATTTCACAAACTTCCAACAAAACTGCTGGAAGTGATCAGGACTCAGATCACAGAGAACTTTCCTCCAGGAGATTCACTCAGATGGAGAAAGAGATGGAAAATGCCAGCCAGGCTTTAAGTGCATGAAGAAAACTCCTCATGCTTTAAGTGAACTCTTCTTCTGTTTTTCTGCATTCAGAACTACCACTAAAATTAGCAACATCCCAATTAATCTCTGGTTTAAGGCAACTGGAATCAATTGGCTGAATTGAGCAGAACCAAACTGAAGTGGCCCGTGATGGGATCAGGGAGGTTATTCTTTGCACACCTCGCAGATAATCTGCTCCCTTACAGGCTGCAGAAACACCGTGCAAACATCCATTAATGACATATTTTCTGATTGCTGGCTCTGAAACATTAATACTTCCAAATGGAGAAGGAAAATATTCTGGCAGAAGCAGCAAACTAATTTCTGACAACTGTACTCCAAACCACTGGAAAAGTCACAAGTCTCTATATACAGACTCGTCAGCTCAATAGGCGTTTCATTTGAAAGTCTCTTAACACTAGGTATCGAAAATATTTTAATAAAAGACTTCACTAAGTATAAGATACCAGTGACGTAATAATATCACAGACTCTGCACATTCAGGTGTCTGAATATGTTCTTCAGCCTTGAGAAAAATCACTTTCCTCTTAAAGGCAGACAATAGGTGATGCGGGCAATAAAGAACTCCCTGTTTGTTTCTTCTTCCATTATTTCTTGATATCATGACTGAGCAATATGATGAAGGAGGTGGGAAGAGTAGGAATAAAAATGAAATGTTTTTACAAAGTTAGCAGTGAAAGAAAGATCAGCTTTGAGTTTCAAGGGACACAAGTGACATGCCCAAGCTTTGATGCACTTGTTGCTCAGCAAAGAGGTCTCAGCAACTATTTGCAAATAACAGTATTGCTTTGGAAATTATTTAGCTTTCAAGAAATAACCAGGCAAAAAATAATAATACACCGAGGTGAGAGCTGACAAGCCTGGCACAGAGGAGAGGACAGCAATCCTTGTCCCTAATATGGGACATGGGGTCACAGCAAGATCCTGGAGCAGCTACAGAGCTTCCTTAAATCCTTCCAGCAGCCGGGGCTGTGCCCACAACCAGGAGGGACCCCGACGGGAGCAGAGGGGACGGGTGCAATGGCTCTGAAGTCCTGCTCCTGCCACGGCTGCAGAGGGGAATTTGGAGGCACTCAGCCCTGGGGTAACGGTGCCCAGCGTGGGCTGGCGAGATCTGTCATCGCCTGTGGATGGAGGGTCAACGCAAACCCCTTTGGAAAGCCCCGAGATTTCTGGGCCACTGCCAGGTCCCTAGGAGGGAGGGACACGCTGTCCGTATTTCATACAACACTTTGTCCGTGGCTTGCAGATGAGGTGGCAATGAGACCTGTGGCTCCGGTGGCCCAAGGGCAATGCCAGCCCTGCCAGAGCTCTGCCCACCCTGCCAGCACTGCGTCGCAACCTGCTCGCGGGCTTTCTGCGTCTCCTGCACACCATTCTGTGGGCTGCCTCCTCCTCGCACAGCCAGGGAGAGCAGAAACCATCCTCCATGACCAAATATTACAAGTGAAACCCCGTGAGAACCTGGCCCTGCACCACAACCCGCCTGCTTAGCAAGAAAGAGACAGTCAAGGCTACTGTTGCTCACTGAAGGACGAGGGTACAATATGTTATTGCTGGTTTCCCAGCAGTTCCCTTAAAAGAAAATGCATTTCTGCCTGCCTCCACCCTGCTGCCTTTGTACCATTCTGACCTTGTCTAGGAAGTTGTTGACTTCAACATTGTGCTCCAGTGTTTATTTATACAAATGCAGCATACACTCAAACAAAAACTCTTCATGGACCGGGCTTGACAGCCAAGTGCTGCTGATAAGCTCAAGGAATGGTGAGTTGGTGCCTATCGATTCAACCGTGCGTGAATGCTGCTTGGAGAGCCCGACAAATTCAGAGCCAGAAAGGCAGGTCCTTCTGAGGGCACCCAAAGCTGTCAGAGACTTTGCTTCACCTCCTTTTCAAAGGTGGAAATGAAACCACAGGGTTTCACCGGAAAAAAAGAAGCCTCTGAACCCCCAGAATCAGTCAACACTTCTCTGTCCCCCTTGCCAGCAGGACGGAGGGGACAGGAAAGAGGCTGCAGCAAAGCGTGCTGAGACACCCGAGCTCAGCTTCTGAAAACAGGCAGATCCGAGGCTCGGGGCCAAAGGCAGCAGCATCCTCTCAGATTTGCCTTTGTTACCATGGCTCTGGGCAAACCTGCACCTTGGAGGATGAGGGAGCAGCAGGAACTGATGGCCAGGAGAAAGCCAAGGCACACACCATGAATGCTGCATGGCTCTGCGGTCCTATTAGATTGTCCCAGAGCTGTGATCAGTCCCATCCCACCTTCCCCAAAAGTGCCACCAAACCCACTATGCATTGCAAACCGTAAAAAAGGACAGGCTGAAAAAATACCCCCCTGAGCCAAACCAGCAAAACTCAACTCCAGGTTAATCCTTCAACTCAGGATGGTGTGAGAGCTGCTGAGCACAGGACGGCTGCCGCGGCTGCCCCCCGTGCTGCACCGCGCAGCGCAGCTCTGCTCCTAACACGGGGGAACTGCATGTGCAAGGTTGGAGCCACCCACCTCCACCAGCGGCTCCTAGACGGTAAAAGCGATTTGGCTTTTAGGATTGGGTCTAAGGTATCATCTTGTGAAACGCGCCAAGAAACTTCGGCTAGAAAACATACTGCCTAAAATAAAGTGCTGCTTCCATCCTCCTCTAAGATAAATCCTTTCTGCTGAAAGCTACAGTGCTTTGAATCCAGACGCAGGCTGTAGCAAAACGGCTGTCCCTGCTGCGGGGCGGATGTTGCCCTTATCTCAAAAAAAAGGAACAAAAAATGAACTGGAAACTACACTACTGTTGCTTGCCCTCTCCCACGCATGAGCAGGCCGAGCGCTACCGAGCTGCAGGACGTCATTCCTGCAGTGTTATCTGGGCCACGTTGCGTTCTCCAGGGCTTTCAGACAGAAGTCAGAATAACTCCCAGCGCAGCATCATCTACTTACAGAACAAAGGTCGTAACGTAAAGGACAAAAGCAACCATTTTTCCTTCCCGTGTCTGTATTTCACCGCATTGTGAAACGGCCGATTTCATCGTTCCTAGAGCAACGGTGTGTCACCGCGTTCACTACTCTCCTCCCACCCAGCCCATGCGGGTGGGGTTATGAGCAGGGAAGACATCCCCCCGCCACGGAAATCATTCAGGGGAAAAAAATCCCAAGCCACAGGGGTGCAGGTCGCTCCCATGGTGGTGGATTTGCCTGGCACCCTCTTGTCCATCACCAGTGGATCCCCCTTCCTCTGATGGGGTAGAACTTGTTGCAACATGACATTTCAAACCCTTGGGAAAATCCAAGATTTTGAAATGTTTCATTCCAAAGTCAGGATGGAAAGTCAAATTTGCAGCCCCTTTTCTAATCCTTAAAACAAAATCCCCTCAAGTATTTCAACCTTACTGAAACACTTCCCCTGAATAAGAATCGGCTCTTTCATTTGGGCTTTATCATTATAGCACTGATTGCCAAAATAACAGTAAAAAAGGTTGGAAGTGCCCTGATAATTCCCGGCAAGATTTGCTCATCCCTGGGAAATGGTCTTAATTCTGCAAACCAGCGTTCTCCACCAGAAAACTTTGTTGAAATGTTTGCCGAAAAATGCCTCACGGGTGCTATGTACGGAGCTCTGCCAGCGATGACAGAGGAGCAGGCAGGCAGCTCGGGGTTCCCGAGCGCTGCCCGCACCACGCAGGCAGGGTGCAGGCAGCGCAAGGCTGTCTCCCTTCCCACACGCCGAAATAAAATACTGAACAGCAGCGAGACCTCTCCAAATCCTTTGGGGAAAAGCTGTTCAAAAAACCCCCCTGGAAATTCATCCAGCGCCACATTTTGATACCCGTCTGAAATGTGGAGTTGGATTTAAACTGGTTTGCACCTCTCTCTCTCTGTGCACGGATCGTATTTGCTCTGAAGAAATCAGCAGCGTTAACTCTGAGATTTGCAGCACAGCAGCGACCAGAGCCCGCTGCTGGGGTGCAGATTTAATGTCATTACATTAAAGGGGACCAGGACGGCTTTGGTGAGACAGGCAAATCCTGTCAGATAATGCTAAATGTTTCACAGAAATGCCTCGATTTTGGTGGGATGAACAAAACAGTGATTTTCCACGGAGCTGCTGCTCGTTTCATTTTGCAAATCCAAAGCCAGATTTTTGGGATTGGAATCAGAATGAAACATCTTGCTCAATCCCAACTTTTTTTTTTTTTTATGGTTTTCTTACACAGAAACTTGTTACTGTTGGGTTATTGCTAATAATTTGTTTTGCAAAATGCAAAAAAATGACTGCGGGAATACACCCTGAGTGAAAGCAAGAGGAGCTCCCAGCTGTTCCCCAGCACAGCTCCAACAAACATCCTGTTTGTAATGACGGCTTCTGATGACAGGCTCTAAAACCAAAACTGTTACCACCGAATTTAAACATCCCAAAATGACTCTACAAAAAAAAGCCGAGGCGCCTTTCCTCTCTCACGATGGGATCTCAATTGGAGGAAGCCCAATATCATGCTGGGGGGGAGGCGGAATTAATGCTTTAACCTGCAGAGAAACCAGGAACTACCAAATCCCAAATTTCCCCCTTAGGCAGGCGGGTGAAGGCAGCGGGGCAACTGGGCCCCATCCTGCTCCCATTGCGAGCAGCTGCAAACCTGCCTGGGCCAGCTCAGGATCAGCCCTGTCTCCTGTTCAACTACCTTGCCTAGACGTTGTGTGTCTGCATGACGAACTAGGAAATAATAATTATTGAATAAAAAGCAAGGCACCCACTATGGGAACGGAGCTGGGGGAAGCTCAGAGCCCTGGGCCGCAGGCAGGGCTGATCGACCCCCACTCAGCTGGGGTGCAGCCCTGCCGTGCAGCCCCGGGACCCCTCCGGTCCCTGCTGCCTTGTCTCCGTGCTGCCCACCAGCCGTGCCGGGGCAGCAGTCCCTCTGGCTTCGCTCCACTCCTCCGAGCCCCAGGCAGCCCTGCACCGCAACAAGGGGCTCCTGCCAGTGCTGATGGCATTTTATTTGTGGGAGGACCGAGGGTCAAACAGGCCCTAACACAAGTACAGAGACCCCGGCAGCACAGGCACTGCGACAGCCCCCCGGCTCCTGCCCTCCAGCCACCCCCCGGGGTGGAGCAAGGGATCCCTGTGGGGTTTCCCCCTCTTACCAGCCTCTTCTGCGGCTTGAGCGGCCGGTTGATGCCGTTCATTTTGTGGTAGAGCCCGCAGGCGTTGCACAGGTAGTGCCCGGTGCCGTCCTTCCTCCAGAGTGGTGTGGACATGGCCCCGCAGTTCACGCACTCCCGGCCGTCCCCGGGGAACTCCTCCAGGTACTCTGGAAGAGACACCCAAGGCCTGCAGGTCAGGAGCCGTCCCCACCGGACAGGGCCACCCAGGGCCGGGCTGCCCACGGGGACCCTGCGAGAGAGGGTCCCTAATCCTCCGTGCCCCACTACTCCTCTGCGAGGTACACTCCCTGCCCAGGGGGAGTTTACCTCCACCCTACAAACTGTGGACCAACCCCCTTTTTTTCCTCCACACCTTAATCTTGTAATATTTTGCTCAAAGACAGCATATTCCCCCATCCCTTCCCCAAAAGACCCCAAAGGGCTGAGCACGGGCCGGGGTCTCCCTGGGATGAGAACGAGCAGGGAGCCCATCAGTGGGAGAGCACGGTGTCACCCCTGCACCGAGCACAGGCCGGGCTGCAAAAATAAATGGGGGCGCCGGGGGGGGCAAAATGGGGCGATTTTCCTGATTTCCACCAAGGCGCATTGGTCACTGGGGAAGGGCTCGGGGCTGCCCATGGAGCAAAGCCGGGCTGGCAGCCGCGGGGCGACCGGGGCTCCCCGGGAGAGCATCACCGGCGGCCCACGGCCCCAAACCCCTGCTAACGAAGCTCTTCCTCGCTTTTTCTCCCCCGCCCCCCGCTCCGAAAGCCCCGGGAAGAAGCCGCGGAGCCGCCCGCTCCGAGCACCGTCCCCGGTGCGACTCTGTCCCGAGCGCGGCTCCGCAGCAAACGGGCAGCCCGGAGCAAACCCGAGGGACCCCTCGATTGAGAGTCGGTCTCTTTCCTCCCGCCGCTTTTCACTCTCTTTTTGAAATAACTTTCTCCGCTTGGAATGTTATTTTCTTCCGAAGGAAAATACCCCCCCCCAATCTTCGATCCTATTAATAATGATCCAACAGAAAGAAAAAGGAAAAAGAACAAAAATTAAAAAGGGGATAATAGAAAATAAAAATAAAACGTGAAAAGTAAAAAAAGAAAAAAATTGCAGTAATTCATTAAATGAAAAAAAGAATAGCTTACGCTACTTAAGAGCGGTTTACACTACTCAAGAGCAAAAATAAACGGCAGAGAGGACGGCGGCCACTATTCCCGATCCCAAACCACCAAATTCAAAGCGCAAAAGAGATTTCTGCGCCATCACCTCCCTCGGCAGGACCGGGGCGATCCCCTCCCGCACAACGCAACGGATTTTCCCAGACAAAGAGAAAATCCTGGAAAGAAACCGCTCCTGAGCCCCTCCAGCGTGGGAGGAAAAGGCAGCTCGGTGGGGAGGGGGGGGCTGCTTCCCTGGTTTAACTTTGTTCTTGGGGTAAAGATAAGATAATTCGGTTCACCGCAGTAAAGATGATAACGCGGCTGAGATCTTGAAGTGGCTTTTAAAGGACTCTGCAAACCACCGCCGGAGGAGAATGGTGAAATACCCCCAGGGTTATAAACCCTGCGCACGGAGAGCCCTTTTAAACCAAGCCCAAAACTTTATTTGCCCGGGGCTTGCTTTAAAAAGACTCTCCGGTGTGGGTGCAAACGAATTGAAGTGAGGTTTATTGTTCAACGCCTGAGTGCGTTTCAGTGTCCCTCCAAAGGCCGCAGAGCGATGCAGCTGCGGACCTCTTTGGGCGAAGGCGAATTAGGAGACCGAGAGTCTGTTCAAATATAAACTAATTTACCACAATAAATTACTTAAAAGGGAGGGAGCTATAAATCTGCCCCGCTAATTTAAACACAAGGGTAAGTATTGAAGCACAGGCACAAAGTCGATATTGTGGGAAGGAGATATCGGGGGGGGGGGGTGTGGGGGTGTGGGGGGAAGGGGTTGAACGGCCTCTGCTCCTCTGTCCTGCGGGGGAATTGCTCTTCTTTGAAACGTGGTCTTTGCCCTTCGTGTCACACGCGCACACGCACCCCCCCCCCCTCCCCCGTCCAGGGTCAGCCACACACCCCCCGTGCCCGGACCATCTCTCCATCCCTGGACAAAATCATCCCCTCCTTTCCCGTCGGGGACGCCAGCGGGGCAGCTCACCCCGGGGCCGGGCCATCAACACGCCGGGGGACGGGGGTGGCTCCGACCCGGCGCCGAGAGCCGGGAAACGACTCGGCGCCCCGAGGCGACGGTGAAGGGCGGCGGCGACCTACCGAAGGTGGACCTGCGGCCGGGTAACGCCGCCTGCCTCGTCTGCAGGCTGTGCAGCACGCTGCTCTCAAAGTGTCCGGCCGTCCAGGAAGGCGGTATCTCGGGGGTCACGTAGGCGGGGTAGGGGCTGGAGTAGGACCCGTTAACGGAGCGCACCAAGGCGTTGCCGTACTGCTCCCGGCCCCCGCCGCCCAGCAGCAGGGGCCCCTGGTAGGCGCCGTCGCGGCCCGGGGGGCTGCTGCCCGGCGGGCTGTGGGAGTAGGAGAAGCCCGACGGCGGGTGGGGGCTGCCGGCGTTGAAAGCGGCGGCCTCGCCGCTGCTCTGCCCCCAGCCCGGGGGGTTGGCGAGGTGGCTCTGGTGCGGCTCGCAGCCTTGCAGGTAGGGTAACGTCTGGAGGACGGAGGGTACCCGGGTGGTGGGCACGTAGACGGGCGAGCCGGCCGATGAGTGGAGGAAGTTGCTGGAGTCGTGGGAATAAGCCGACTGGCCATGGTTGGGGGCGAGGGCCAGACCCTGATACATGTTCCGTCCTCGGCGGCGGCGGCGGCTGCTCAGGGCCCGGCCGGCTGCGCCCCGACGTTGCC
>JAVKLA010000010.1:28808978-28852864 GCA_034782735.1 Sagittarius serpentarius
GCCCCGGGCCGGCGGGGGGGGGGGCCGCCCCCCCCCGCCCCCCCCCCCCCCCCCCCCCCCGAGCCCGTCCTGCCTTTCTCAAGCGGCGGGAGCGACGCTTGCAGCCTGCCCGGCCGTGCCGTGCCCGGGGCTCAAGGCGGCTCTGCCCGGCCGGGCCGCTTCGGAGAGCAGCGCGCCGGCCCCTCACCGTCCCGTCGGGGCCGCCGGGGCCCCGGGCTGCCCCGCTTGCAGGGGCTCTGCTATTCCCCGGGGAGAGCAGCGGAGAGGGTCCTCCTCCCTGCAGCCCCAGCCCGGCCCCGCGGCTCTGGCCTTGCGACGGGGACAAAAGCCCTTTCCCCGCTTTTCCCCGTCGGTGCCACCCCGGGAAGGGGCGGCAGGAGGAGAAGGAGCAATTAGTCCCCGCTGCTCGCTTAGCCCGAGTAATTCGGCCGATTCAACTCTCCTCTGGTGCCGGGCAGCGAGGCAGGTCCCCACCCGCCGCCGGAGCGAGGAAATAATTTCATCGTTATGAGGTTTTACCTCCGGGGCATGCGGGAAATTTTTTTGCGCCTTTGCCCCAAGGCGCCGGCTCTCTCCTCTTCGGAGAAACGGAGGAAAAAAAAAAACACAAACCCCCTCGGCCGAGTCTCACCCGCCACTTGCTCCATCCACGGGCGGACAGAGCTGTGCCGCTTGCAGGCCTCTGCCGACAGGATCAGGCCCTGCTGGGCCCCGGGAGCTGAGCGCTGCCCGGGTGGGGTCCCGGCTCCGCAGGGAAAGGGTGGGAAATTTCGGCTCCAAAATAAACTGGTGCAGGAATGCCAGCTATTTCCCTCGGAATAGTGCAACGCAACTGGCTGGGGATGTATTTATTTGCTCGCGAAAGCGGCCGTTTACGGCCGGCAGGGTATCCCTGTGCCCGCAGAGAAAAAGAAAAAAAAAAAAAAAAAGGAAAAAGGGAAAAAAAAATAAAAGGGGGGAAAAGCGATAGAAAAAGCAAATAACAACCCGGGGAGGTTCCTGCTCAGCGAGCCCGGCGGCGGCAGGGGCAGAAGCGTCCCCGCGGGAAACCAGCCCCAACCCCTCCGTGGCTGTGGCTGAGCCACCGCCGGGGTTTCCTTCGTTTCGTTTTGGTTCTTAAAAGCGGGGTGAAGCCCCGGGGACGCGTGGGTTTCCAGGCTTTACAGCGTCAAGGTGTTATTTAACTGTCATTTATTCTATTTTTTTTTTTTTAATGCGTGCGAACTGCCCGCTCCGATCGCTTTTGGCGTTTAAATAAACGTGAAAACGTTGAAAGAAACGAGGCGCTGCTGAAATTCGGAGCGATTTATCCCGTGAGCACGTTCACGCCGGAAGAAACCGCCGTGCGCGAAAACCTGCCCGTGGACGTGCTGCGTGTCTGTGTTCAGACCCATCCCGTTGGTTTTAGATTTGTTTGGTTTTGTGGTTTGTTTTTTTTTTTTACCAGTTTTTCAATCCACTTTCTCCCCACGGTAGCGTTAGCTCCGCTCCCGGCGGTGCCGGGGCTGCCTGGCTCTCGCCTCGCCGGGCAGCGGAGACCCGAGGCCGCGGCGAGGGGCGGCGGTTTCCACGGGCGTCTCCTCCCGCGGGCGCGGAGCAGCGCGGCGGGCAGGTGCTCCGACACCGGGGGGGTTTCCAGCACCACCCGCGGCAGTCGCCGTTGGACTGGCCCCGTATCCCGGTCCCAGCAAGTCTGGTGCCACCCACCCGTGAGGCCTGCGTGGGGCTACCCACGGGGTGGAGGCGGAGGGGGGAGCCGAAGCCGACGCTCACAACTTGCCTCCCTACTGCTGCGGTTTGGGTGTTTGTAGAAGTTTGGGCTCCCTTCGGTAACCGGGGGGGCCGGGCGTGGCGTGCGGGGATCCTCCTTTGAGGAAGACCCGGCGCGGGCGATGCTTTAGGTGAAGCGGGAGGGAAGGTGCCAGCGCGGCACCGGTGCCAGCGGCGATGCCCCGTCCGCAGCCCTCGCACTGCGCCCGGGGAAGTCACGCCGGGCTGCGGGACGCGGGGAGCCCGGGCTGTGCGGGCACCCTCCCGCGGGGACGGGCAGGGACTCCCTGGCCCTCCCTGCCCCGCCGAGGGCACCCCCGACGTGGCAGCCGGGCACAGGGCGCCGGACTTCTCTGCCCGGGACCCAGCTCACGGCGAAGCTTAGACGGGCACAAAATAACCCAGGCACCGGGGCAGGTGATCCCCGGACCCCCCGGAGGAGACCACAGACTCTCTCTTCCAGCCCCGCCCGGAGCGGGGGCAGGCGGGAAGGCCTCCCGGGAGAGCCCCGTGTCACCTCGACGGTAGCCGCCGGGAGCTTTGCCAGCGGTGCACATCCCTTACCGGGCTGACGGTCCGTTAGACGGGCTGGGTCGGACCTGGCCCTGCTGTTCCTGGGGAGTACGGCCGCTTTTTTGCGGGGCATAGGCAGGGCTCCCCGCTCCCCTGTCTCCCCCCCCCGCCCTCCATCCAGGCAGAGCTTGGCTCCGGCTGGGTCCGAGCGGGGCCGGTGCGGCTCCCGAGGGAGCCCTGACCCCCCCCAGGTGAGGCTCCCCCGGCCCGGGACAGACTGCCCGGCGCCCCGGCCCCTCGGCCCTAATCCCGCTCCGGCTGATTTGTGAGTCCTGCGCGGGGGACGGACGCGTGGGAGCGACCTGCGCGGTCCCCGAGGGGGGCTTTTAGCTCCCCCCTTCCACCCCCCAACGAAAACCAAGGGGAAAAAAAGGAGACTGGAGAGAGGAGGGCAGCTCCTGCTGCACCGGGCAGGGGAGAGGCAAGGCGCACCCTGAGCGGGGAACTGCGGGTTCACTTTCCCCCTCGGTGCATCGGGAGGTGACAATTAATTAAATACGTCTCCTTTCCTCCTTCTGCCTCCCACGGGCTGCAGCATCCTCCCCCCGGGGCACAGAGG
The DNA here is from genome assembly GCA_034782735.1 of Sagittarius serpentarius. Classification (NCBI taxonomy): domain Eukaryota; kingdom Metazoa; phylum Chordata; class Aves; order Accipitriformes; family Sagittariidae; genus Sagittarius; species Sagittarius serpentarius. The sequence continues at coordinate 28,811,881 of JAVKLA010000010.1, forward strand.
CAGCTCGCAGCCCGCTGCCCTCGGGGGTGCCGGGGCGGGCGAGCTCCCACCGTAGAGTCGAGCCCAAGCCGGTGCCCCGCCGCGGGGCTTTGCCCCGGGCCGCCCGCCCAGCAGCCCGCACCGGGCCCGCTTCGAGCCGCCCCGCACCGAGCAGCCCGCTGCAAAGGGAAACCCATCGCCTGTTTCGCCCCTGCAGCCCCGGCGGGCGGCACCGGGCCGCTTCCCGGCTCTGCCCCCGGCTGCCAAACGAAGGACGAGATGCCCGGGGGTACAGCAAGCTCCCCGCGGGCTGCTTCCCCCCTGCCCGGTGGGCTGTGAACGGCAGGTATCGACGGGAGGGGACCGGCTGGGTCTGCGCATCCCTTGGTCTGCATCCCCCGATCCGCATCCGTGATCCCCTTCCCCGGGTCCGCATCCCTCCCTCCCTTCATCCTCCCCCCAGCCCCTTCCTACCCGGTCTCCAAGGGCTGGGTTGGCCCCTGCCCAGGGACCGAGCCCAGGTACCTCCTGCGGCCGAGGCCGGGCTGTTTCGTAGGGCAGAGCTGGAGAGAAAAGAGAAGTGATGGACACAGGCAGGGCTGGGGGAGGCCCCAGGCAGCGAGGGGCTGTGGGCAAGGGCTGAGCTGCCCCAGCCCGGCCAGGCAGGGACAGCAGGGTTTTGTGCCTGGAGGAGTGAGGGGATGCCAGAGGGCTGTGTCTCAAAAGGGTTAAATAAACAGCAGGCTCCGCCAAAAAATATTTATCTCCTGTTATATGCATGTGGCAGTGACTCTCAGGAAGAGGGCCTGGGGGCGGGGGGGGGGCATGTATTTAAAATCTTTTCCCTGTTTTCTTGCTTAGTCCATAAGGGTTTCACTGGCATGGAAAATAAAAGAGGTCCCGTAGAGCTGATGTTGCCTGCTGTCCTCTACAGACCCGTTTTATGGGGATGCTTCAGTCTCAGCAATTCCTCCAGCCGCTCATAAGCCAACAACGGCTACAAAAATCACCCCACTTCCTTCAGTATTTAGAGGCTACAAAATGCAGACTGCAGTGTGTGCCCCCCCTAGGATGGATAACTTGGTACGTGCCTCCTAAAAGTGACTTTTGCTTGTGCAATTTTGGCCCCAGTTGTTTAAAATTAATTTTCCTTCCAGGCTGATTGAACAGAAAGCTCCAAGTTTCAGAGCAGTCCTGAAACCCTCAGGCTGACGGTGGTAGGGCCAGAGGGCAGGGGCCGGGGCTGCAGCACCCGCTGCTGGGAGCACCCCATGAGGGATAAACCACCTCTTTTTTTTTGCAAATGGGCAAACTGTGGTCTCCAGATTTATTCAATGCAGAGGACTCGCTCCAACTTTGCCCCAAGCCCAAAGGACAAGGACGTCCAGCCCAGGCAGGATACCCACCCGCAGGAGGGGCTCAGTATCTCGCAGGAGGTGCTCAGTATCTCACAGGAGGTGAGGATCTGACCTCAGCTGGGAAGTTCTCCAGGAGTTTTGCCATGAGCAGGAGCAGGCAGGAGCAGCGATTGACTCANNNNCCGGCCGTGTGGGCACGCCGGGGGCCACCTTGTGTGTACAATTTCTTGCGCGTGTAAATGCTTGTGGGGTTGAAGCCGGAGGGCACAGCGAGCCACTGGCCAGGTGATGAGAGGCAAAAATCTTCTGTGCTGTGAAATGGAAACTATTTCCCTGAATAAACTCGAGCCCGTGTGCGCTGAGCTGGTGGGCTGATGCTGGCAATGCCAGCCCGGTCCTGGCAGAGGCCAGCGAGCAAAGATCGCTGGTATGAAACCACTTCCAGAGCCTTTCTAGCTATGCGGGGTTTCCACCATGCTCCCCACTGCCATTATGGGCAATAAATGGGGAAAGAAAGAAAAAAAAAAGGCTATTTTGGTATATTAACCTCCTTGTGGCCAGGTGAAAGGTTAAATTCACATGATTCATTGGCGGCTGAGAGACAGCACTTTGTTGCTAGGATTTTGGGGAATGCAGAGGGCTCCAGTGAAGGAGTCTCGCTAATCTTTAAGGGAGGGAGCCAGGCTCCTGTCTGACGGCTGCAGGCCCAGCAGCTCTGTGTTTCATTTCAGACTGTCACTCTCCTATCTCTCAGCTCACTCCCAGCTCCAGCTTGCTGCCAGATCTTGGGAACTGTTAACTCAGACAAATTTATAGATGGAAAAAGAACAGTTAGCCATTGTTCCTGGGGTGGGGGAGGGAAGAAAGTGAGGAGCTTCGGCCACCAAAGTCATGATGTAACCTAGTTGTTGCTTGGTTGGGAGAAATGTGCAAAGGATCTTGCTCTTCCCATGCCAGGGAAGGGAATTGGGACCATTATGTTACTGCTAAATGTTGGGAGATGGGATGCTGGTGCCCAAGTCACTTGGAGACCTTTGCAGAGCGTTCCCATAAAATGGAACCTCCCAGCTGGACATCTCTGGGGTATGAGCTCATTTTTTCGTTTCAAGTCCCATGATACTGGGTGTTTTTCCTTAAAGCTTCAGACTCTGGAGTCATGAGATCTAATAGCAACAGCAGTGTTCTCATAAGCAAAAGCTCCTCGCTATGTGGGTTGCTGAGAAGAAACTGGAAATGGGGAGATCTCAAGGATTAGAAAAGAAAAATCCACCTGGTAAATACGGAGACCCTCAGATTCGTTATTCTTTAGGAGTGCCATGACTTTCAGGAAGCATTACTGACTTCATCTACCTGGGAGAAAAGTGGGAGACCAAGAAGTTGTTGTCCGACTGGTGCTCTGCCCCTGCTTCCTGGTTGGATACTCTTCCAACCCAGCCTTCTTGGTGGAAAGACTTTTTTTTTTCAATACAATGTTAAACCCCATATCTGGAAAATGAGAGAGCATTCACTCACCCTAGTGTTTGGTTTCTAGCTTTTGGATGGTCTATGGCTTCTGAACATGGGTCTCTTTTGGAGCTATGCCTTCCAAAATTACTCAAAAAATAGAGATACAACTTCTGGGAGCGTTTACCCTCTACACAAACCTCCCTGCAGCGAGGCTGCACTTATGTTACCGTCCTCGCGCTTTCTGCAGCCCCTTCACCGTCTGGAGACATCCCTGGTTCTTTGTGCTTGCTTGCTTGGAGGGAAGTGTGGGAAGCGTTTGGAGGACTGTTACCTGCGAGCGGTTCCGCCTGCCCTCTTCTGCGTGTAGCTTCAGGACAGAAGGAACCTGCATCGCAGTGGGGGAAACCAACCGTTTTTTTTTACAGCTGCTCTGAATCAAGATCCCCATTTTTTTTTACCATTATATGTGTGTTCAGAGTAGATGGAGGTGAGAAATTCTGGGTTTAAAAAATAAAGAGTAATACGTTAAGCGCTTAGTAAATCCAACCGCTTGAGAATCTGGCTGCATGGAAGATGGTGTCTTCCTCTAAGGTTCCTCTAAGGGGTTGCAGAAGTCTCTTTATTTTTAATGAGGAGACTGCAGAGATTTGATTCTGAAGGCCCGGAAGACGGCACAGTCCCCAAATATGACTCCCCCCCCATTTTACTTACTGGAGTTTTATTTAAGTCTGCAATAAGAGGGACAGACTTTCGCATCCTATAAAATTTCTGCCCAAAGTCAGCTGTGATATTAATGCTCATTGTCTGCTTAATTTTGGTATCTATAACTAGAAGCACTTCTTTTTCCCATTGCAGGCTTGGTGTGAAGTTATTGACTCAAAACCCTAGCGTTACACAGATGTGCACTTATAAATACAGGGCTGAATTAATCTCTGGTGGAAGTCTTCCACTGAAGTTAACACGTATGCCCTAGGGAAGAATTTGGGACACTGTCTGCATTATGGGCTAATTTTTATTTTGCACCTCTCTCATCATGTATTTTATGCATCTAAAAATAATCTTCTGTGAGGGAGAAAGTGGCACTATGACTTCTCATAAGCAAGGTACTGAAAGGATGTGACAAATGAATGGTGCAGCCTTTCCTATCTACTAGAACTAAATTTAATGTTCCCTGCATTGCTTTGCTATGCTTAATTTTAATACCCCTACGCCCAATATTTTTCCTGCCTTCGCTCACCGCGTTTGCAGGCTGTGCTTTCCTTTCACAGCTCCTCTGCCACATCTGAACTGCCTTGGTTTGGGTCAGCAAATCTTCTCCTCCACCCCACAAACCTCCCCTTCCCACTTCTCTCCGTCTCTTTGGCTGCATCTCTGACCTCTCCTAGCCTCATTTTTCACCTTCTCAGAATCTCTCAGCCCTCACTGGCTGCATTTTTCATCTGCTTTGGCATGAAAACATGGCTCCAATTAGTTGGAAAGGCGGCATGGAGAGGGAGAGGTGGAGAGACAGCTGGTTCAGCCAGAGTGGGAAGCAAAGCACTTCTTTCCCTCTCTGGGCACCCCAGCTGCCCGAGAGATGCGATGGCTTTTATGGTTGAATGCTCTGGAGTTGGGGAGAAGGAGAGGAGAGCTTTTTCATGCTTCTCCGGACTTGCAAATACAAAGTTAAGCCAGAACCTGAGCTTTGCACCATGTGAGTTTTAGGCACGGACCATAGCTGGTACTACCCAGCTGCTTTCTCCCAACACAGTGCAAACCCACTAGTCCTGTGGTCAAAGCAGCGCCCGGGGGAGGACCAGCAATGGGCCACTTGCAATCTCCCGCTCACTCTTGAGATTTTGCAGAAACGAGCTGAGCAAAGCCATGTGTTACAAGGAACCACTGGAACGATTTTAAGTGAGCAAAGATATGCAGAAGCAGAAGTCCTGGCAAGCCTTTATTCAGTTCCCCATGGAAAGGAAGAAAATTATGAGTGTGTATATCCCATCTGATTGTACCCAGGCCAATCTCTAGGTAGAGTTTAGCCATTGTCCAGCTTTTCTAAACCTTCAGCCCCACATCTGGTGAGCTGGCCCCTTCCTGCAGCCAAATGTCGGGGTCTTCCTTTCAGGGGACATTGGCCAATCTGCATACAATCGGCACTGTGGGTTGAAGCTGAGGTCACCATTGAAATCGTGTGTTTCCAAGAGCTGTTTGATCAAACAGAATTTACAGACCAGGACAGTTATTGACAGGGCTGACAAAAGTGATGCTCCAATGATTTACAGTCCAGGTGTGTTGTCAGAGCAAGATATTTACTTGAGATTCCAAGAACGGTTAAAATTTAATCCCTGGAGACCTTCTCTGGCTTTTCTGCAGTGTCTTGAAGGGTGACACCTCCTGGACCATTTGAAGTCACCATGCAAATAGCCCAGAGTTTAGGAACTTCCAGGGGAAATAAGAGCAGATACAGTGATTTAAAATGTTTTTAATGGGTATAAAATTGGAGAGGTGAACTGATATAGGATGCCCTTTCCCTTATCCCAAATGTACAATTCTCCACAATAAACCTCTTTGAATATATACACATTAGTCAGGATTATCTCTGAATGTCTAACAGGCTAAGAATATGGATCCTGGAGACGTCAGCAGGAGGATTCATTAGAGGAGATGGCAAGTGCTTGGAAATGGGAAATGTATTCTCTTATAAACACAGCCTGCACTGGGGTTGACCTTAAGACTGAAGAGAATTGGCTGGAGAGACGGGGAAGGCAGGGAAGGAAAACAATGTTCATACGCAACCGTCTCCATTTTTTGTAACAAAACTCATTATTGAGGTTTCTGTTACTTCTCTTCATGTTCCAAATGAAAGGAACTCTCACCCTGAAAACTGAGACCGCTGAAAAGGGAACGTCAGATCAGCCCAAGCTTACTCTTTCCCGGTGAGACAGATTTCATAGGTTTTGTGGGTACATGATGCGACTCCAGGAGGGATTCCCCCTCTGCTGTTGTGCTGGAGCTTCCACATGACCAAAGCATCACATATTTCATGTCCCACAAACCAGGTTATTTGTTATAGCCGCTTAAATCTCACTGGCCATTTCAGCTCTGCAATATCAGAGTTCATGTATTTGGATGAATTCTTGTATTTGAAGTGAAAAGATGCTGGGAAATTTTAAAGCTCCTCTGTGCGTGCATGGGCATACACACATGTGGCTGGTTTCCCCTTTATTACCACCTCTCCTTGCTCTCTCATTTGCTTACTAGGCAAAATGAAAGGAGCTAGCACCGAGTATGAAAGGAACTCCGCAAGCCAACATTGACTCCTACCTCATATCTATTAGCTGTAAATTACTTTAACATGAGTGACATCACACTTGACTCTTGGTAAAACAGTGTTAAGTTAGTGGGTAATAAAACAGTTTGACACTAATGATGGGTTCTGCGTGATAAATTACTGTCAGTGATCAGATAAGGGTTCTTGAGACTAACCTTGAACTAAATCTGTTTTGTTGCTACATCTTGTGTGCAGTGTTCTCCTTCTTACCGTGGAGATTAAGGGCTCAGAGCCCAATCCTGCACCGTGCTCAGAGGCAAAAGGGCTGCTCGTGTGCAGGAGCATTTCCAGAAGCGGCTTCCAAGCATCAGGCTGCTCCCACGAGCGGAGCAAGGAGGGTTTGGCCCTAACCTTGGGAGCAGCCATCCAGTTACGCAGGCCTCACGGCCAGTCTTTCAGATGGAGGAATGGTTTCCAGCGGTGTCTTAAGTATCCAAATCTCTGATATTTTTCATTAAAAAAAGAAGAAGGATTACACAACTAAGGGGTGGATCCTGAAAGTTTCATTTTTTTGTGTGTTTGATATGATGGATTTCATTATTGGGTGATATTTTTTGACTTATGCATTAGATTTATCCTACAAACCATAGACGTCAATAACCTCAGAGGACGCTCAGCAGCTGGCAGGATCAGGCCCTCATTCAAAGAACTTGTTTTACTTGCAAAACTTTGGGAGAAATCTTTATACCCAAGAGCTGGGAGCTGGCCAAAGTCAATGTAACGCGTGGGATTTTGAATATATTTTGCATGTATTTTCTTTGGAATCTAACCAGGGTGCTGTTTAGAAAAGACTTCACAAATTGTTTTACATTGTTATTATTATTTGAGGCTCCGTTTTCATTTATCATTCAGGTAACATGCCTGTGAGACTTTTTTATACTACTTCTTGTATAAACCATTGTATTAAAACATTTACCATCGTTCAATTTCATGCCTAATAACTGTTGTCCTGGCCTGTTTATTACGACTGCTTTAATCCTGGCATACTTGTGTGTTATAAATGGCTTCAACGAAGAGAAGTTTTCACTGTGTTCATCCAGATACCTCATTCATCTATGATCATGACAGACCTCATATTAAGATGCACTGGTTTTAATGCAAGTCATGATTAATTTATTATTCTGGAAAGTCCATAGTGAGAGAAGAGCCCTTGAGAGGATGGCTCCAGTGCAACAGAGAGGACTGTGGGGAAAATAGCTGGATATGCCTGGGTCTCCCAAGGAACTGGGATTACTGAACCATGGACACGACATCAGGGATGCAGTTAACATGCTCTCGCTCTCAGTTCTTTGCTAAAATGCAGAATATTTATTGGTGCTTCCAACTGAACTGTCAAGTAATGAAGAGCCCAGAGACACCATTTAAATTGAAATATTAATCAGTCCCTATGTTAATATAAGGTTAATGCTCTGTTTACGGTGGGAGCATGGTTAGTTCTCCACGAAGGGCAATCTTGAGGATGGAGGTGAGGCCTGGGCTCTGGCCATCCCCGTGGTCCCTGTGCTCGGGGCAGGCGGCACAGGAGCGGGGCTGCTGGAGAAGTCGCAGGCATTCCTGCAGAACGTCTCCAATGAAGCAAAATCCATTTTGTTCCATGCACTTTTCACATTAAATCCCTTTTTTTCTCAGAATTTTCTTGGCTGTTCAGTTCCATTCGAAAGGAGTGGGTCTTTTTCTGCATGATTCAATGCAAAAATAATTTCTCTTGGCTTTTTGTTTGTTTGTTCGTTTGTGTTCCTTCCTATCCCATATCTTGATTCCCTCTGGCAAAAAAAGGTAAGGAAAGAGAAGGAAAATAACACTTCTGTTTGGAAAGAAAGGGAGGAGTCTGTGTGGGAGATGTCAAATGGAGCAGAAAATCCCTGGACTTTCTCCAGAAACCCCCATCCACTTGAGCTGCGGATACGATCAGTTTATCAAAACACCCTCTGGTGCATCGCTGTGAGAGAGCAGAGTCATCCCTCCGCCGGGAAAGGTTTTTAAATGGTGTCCCCCCCCTTTTTAAATGGTTTATATGATGGAGGTGAGGTTCTTATCTGTATTGCAGCCCCTGTATGCAAAGCAAAAACGTGCAAGGCCAGATAGAGAGGGGCTGTCATCCCGCGACATGCCCCGATGGAGCCAGGAGGAGATCTGGGTGTGGTGGCACTGGGGACGCAGGGGACAGCGGGGCTGCCGCCGCTCGCTGACGCTCTGCCGGAGATGGAGCTCTGCTCCCTCCTGCTGCCCCCTCACATCCCCACTCACCCCAAAACTCACCCGTGCCCAAACCCTGACGGTCCTTCCTCTCCCCTCCATTGCCATCTGCTTCCTGGCCAGACCCTGTGCTGCGGGGAGAAGCCTGGAGCTCTCCTGACCGGTGATGAATTCGCTCTCATCAGCATTGAGGACCTACTTGCAGCCCTCCTGTCCTCCCACCGCTCACTGCCGACACCAGGTTCCTGCAGTGCAGATTTGGGGGGCACAGGAGACGTGGAGTCCACAGCGGGAGCTGGTTTGCACCCCAGATTTCCCCACAGCTCCTCCGAGCCCTGCTGCCGGGAGGGGAAGAGGCACACCAGCAACATTTGGGCAAGATCTGCAGGCATAGCCAGAGCTGAGGAATTCCTTCTTTCTTCCACACTTTGATTTGCTGAGCGCGACTGGGGGCACAGATTTTACATCCCCCTTCTGACAAACCAGCCCATGAATGTGTCACACACATGCTCACAGACGTGTCCAGGCTTAAATGCTTTTGTCTTCAACATGCCCCTTTTTTCTTTTCTTTCCCTTCCTTCCCTTACCAGACATAACGTAGCCCACCCGACCAGAAACACCGTGACTACCATGATGTAGGAAAGAAACAATCTCTGGCTGGAGCAGCAGGCTCCAAACAGCTTATCCGACAGATGCACGAGAAGGAAATGCAGTATCATGTCCAATTTCTCATACCTTATTCATGACTGTTGCAATCGCAGAACACATGTACCCTAGCGATACGCAGTGCATAATGCTTTTGGTGTGAGTCTTTTCTCTTCTCTTGCTCCAAAACAGGCGCTTTTGCTGGGAGAGCTGAGGGCTCCTGAGAGGTGCTGATCTGGCCCAGCCGAGAAATACCCGTGGGCTTATGTAAAACAGCCCAGGCACCGAGAATGGAAATGTGCCCACATTTGCTTTGCTAATTAACCTTAGCTTGGGCTCAGAGGGACTTGTTTTGGAGGGCTAAGTGAGACGAGATGGACCAGAGCCCAAATGGCTCTTGTCTGCTCTGCGTAGCTGCCTCTGGGGCCCGGGGAGGTTTTTCTCTGATCCTTTTGGACCCAGATCTGGTCTCTCGTTTCCCCAGAAGCACCCTGAGTCCATCAAGCAGGGAAAACACTGGTTGTCAAGACCTCCCCAGGCACTCGCAGGACCTTCTGTCCCCGATGTCCCAACCTCCCCCCGACCAGCCTTATCCTACAACCAGAGCGAGGATGAGAGGCCAAATTCTCAGACAGCATCACGGCACCTCGGTGCTCCCGGGCTCGTGCAAGGAAAGTGTTATTTATTCCCGTCTCCTGCGTGCCGGGATCCTCAGTCAAGGTACTCGAGCTGCATCCTACACAAGCTGTTACCCTGCTCTGCAGGAGGAGCATTTCAAAGAGCAATGAAAAAGGTTTTATTTTGCTGGGGATGTTAATCTGGTCTGGGTGCTGGCCTGGGAGCTGGCCTGGGCAGTGCCGGATGAGGCAGCCCTTTAGGGAAGGAATGGGAACCAGTTTCCATGGTGGGATCCTGGGGTCAAGCACCCTTTGGGGTTGGCTCCGTGTCTCCCTAACCTCTCTAACACCCAGTTTCAGCAAAAACCTTTTTATTAATCTATATAACTTTTTTTTCCCCTTATTATACTCTGCCATAGAAATAAGGATTGAGTGACAGCCTAATCCAAATGAAACTCCTCTGGCAGCGAGGGCAGGAGCGTAAGGATTGTGCCCTGAAACACAGCCCTGAGCAAGGTTACAATAATACAATCATTAAGAACTGTGGGAAAGATGAGTTCAAAGTTTTAGAAAAATCCCACCTGGGTGTGTTTGTGTGGAAACACTTATTTCTGCATGTCAGCACCACTCGCACAAGAAAAATTCAGCAAAGCGCAGCCCTGTCCACTAGTTTAAAACCTTAATTTCGGCAGTTTAACTCAAGTAGTGAGGTTTTTCCGAGTAGCGTTCATCGCGCTGAAAAAGGTGCCCACAAATTTAATAATAATCATTGCAAAGTTTCTGCATTCTTGCCCAGATTCCAGGGTTTTCCTCTAAGCTGGCTGGCCATACTGTAAAAGTTGGTAATAAATATCTGTCTTTGGTATAATAAAAGCAATGTTTATATTCTTGACAGAATGCATTTGTGAACTTACAGTCATTAGAGATGTAAACTGAAGGCAAGAAGATAACCTCTCTCCCAAATGTTCTATTTATTTCTGTAAAGTAATTTGTATGATTTATCTTATAGACTAAGGTTTATGGTTCACTTTGAACTCCAGGTTCTTAACTCAGCAATTGCCTGTTTGGGCTGAAGCGTGTAAGTGATGGCATGACCCAAAGTGCTAGATGAAAGGAAAAAGACAAAAACAAGGCAGGCTTCTGGGATTTTAACCATCATTTCTATATTCCATTGACATCCCTGGGTTAAATATTTTCCTTTAGAGGCCAATATGATCATTCCATCTGTATGCCATATCTCCCAGTGACAAGGCAAAGCGCAGAACATGGGCATCTTCAATGAGGCATGCCAGGATGTGTCCAACAGGGAATGCGAGGAGGTCAAATGCTGGTTTTAGTCATAACTCCCAGTTTACACATACACATGCTCATAAGCGAGACGGCATCTATTTCATGACTCATAACAGAAGCATTTAATGTGGGTCCATGTATCGCTGCTGTACTGGGCTGGAAAGCCCATGCATTTTTTAAACAGGCTTCTAAGTCATGTTTGCAAGAGATAATATTTAATACTAAATAGATATAACCTTCCTGACTATGACAAGTCTGAAAAGTAACTGAGAGATGTGACCTGTCCCGTTCATTCGATGCCAACCAGCAAAAGCTGTTAACGTAACAGGAGAGCTCCTACAACGCTCAGGTTTTGGGCAGACGGACACCACGGTGATGTGTCACGGAAGCCAGAGCAGCACTGGGGGATCTGCAAAGCTCAGCACAGAGCAGTGCGGAGTAGGTGGGGTGGTCCCAAGTTTCTGTTTGGTTTTGTGGTTCTATCACCTTTTTATAAGTAACGTCTCCTTCTGGCATCTTGTAAGAAGGCAATTGAATGTGCTTTTCTGAAATATTCAAGATTGGTTTAACTCTGCCCACCCCTGAGTGCGTCTTTCTGTAAAGAGGAACCACATCTTTGGGAGAACTGCTGGAGACAGAGTAGCACCTCATTCCCACCACGTTGTGGGTGCCAAGAGTTGTTCCTGGGGAAATACTTGCTTGCATTCAGCCTTGATTTTAGCAGATTCCTAATATAATGATGTAGTTAAACACGGCTCATTTCTCAGCATCTCCACTAGTGCCATCAGAAGGGATGAACCAATTTCTCCATCGCTTAGCTTGGCAAAAATGCAAGAGACTCAAGCGTGTATCATGACATATACCAGTTTTCTTTGAATAGGTGAGAAAATCTGGAGTAGGAGGAAAATTACCCCTCATTCCCAGACTTGGCAGGAAGGTAGAGTTTATATTCTGTAGGAAACTTGAAGTATTCAAACCATTTTTCATTCCAAATCAGTGTCAAAAAGCCACCTCCCCTCCAAAAACAGCTCATAAACTGGAATTTTTGAACATTTTCCATTGAGAAACATCTGAACAGGTCAATAATAGAAAAATATATATCAACTATATATATGAAATATATACCAGAATAAAACCAGAAAAGTCAAACTATTCATTTTGTTGCATTCCTCCTGCATATTTTCAGAGCAACGGGGTATCTCCATGTTTTCAAGACGCCGAAGAACAAGCACAGGTGATTTTAGGCAGATTATTACGCTTTGAAAAACAACCGTGTGAACTTTTAGTTGTTCTGGGCAGCCCTAAGGTAGAACAGTGAGATGGCGTTGAGAGCTATGGTTGAATTTAGGAGCTGTTTATAAAAGATGCTGGCCTAGCATGCATGGTAAGTGTTCAGCCACCAAATCCACCCAGGGTGCAGGGACACCACCATCCTCTCCAGATCTCTGCCATTAGGTTAGTTTAGCACCAACACTTGTTTAGTTGTTATTTCATCTGGCGGCACTGGAGCATAATTCAGGTCAGTAGCTGTTGAGGTCCCTGCAGAAATCCCTCCTGAAGGCTGCAGGATTTAGCCTCCGGCTCTCACCCAGGTTAGCAGGGAAAGATGCTCTTTGTTATGGGTAGGGAGCAAAGCTGGAAGTTACTGAAGCCGCTTAATCTCCTGGCTAATCGTTCGCATATGCAATTACCTGCCCTCCTTGGCACTTCTGCTATCTAGCCCGGCTGAGTACCATTTCTGAGAGCAAGGAAGAGTTGCGTGCTAAGCGCTGGCTATATTTTGGTGCATTTAGTTATCAATATGTGGAATTCTGTCCAGTCCTGGACGTGAAAAATCCATATCTTATCTGGCCTCTGCCAGGTCAACATTACTCACAATTCAGACACCATTTACCCTGCAGGGCTGAGACCCGTGTGATGCCTGGCTCTGACCAGTACTATTATTCACTTACTCTTGAGAACACCGTAATTAATCAGAAATGCATGTTAACACCCTGTCTTCTCTCCCCTGCCTCCATCAAAAATCCCCACCAGCCACCCAGCTTCTGAAAACCACTGGATTAAGCCCTTACTGAAGTTAATGGGAAAAAGCTCAGCAGGAATTCATCACACTTGGGGTCAGCCTTCTGCTTTTTCTTGTCTCCTAAGGTAGGTGGAAAGCCTGGAAAATGGGAGCAGGGTTAGGAGCTACCAGCTGCCTGTGTCTGGTGTTTGCTGTGCTGGATATGGCCATCGCTCGCTATGCAGAAGTGAAACACAAACTTCCCTGGGGTTGGTTTAACTGGAGACAGTTTGATACCAAAGCTGCTGTCGTGTCAATAAATTATTATACAGTACAATAAAAAATGCAAAAGGAGGACGGTAATACACCGTTTGGAAACATCTCCATGAAGTGCCTTTCTTTGCTGGTGTAAAAACTCTCTCTTTTTTGTGATAGACATAACCCACGGATTTCAAATAACATATCGTACTTCAGAGTTTTCCTACTAAGGTAGCATCTGAGATGTCACCCAGCAATTAACAGGGATGACAAAAAGGACAACTGCAGGAATGCTTGGGGCTCCAGGACACCTGTTCGTGCCCCAGGGATCTTCTTCTCCACCCAGTTTCTTCAGGACTAGCAGGAAGACCATCCCAGTGCTGGTGCCCCCCCACCTCAGGAACACAAGCTGTCCCAAATTCCTCTTAGTGCATGCATTTAACCTGAAACATGGAAAATCAGAGGCAAGAGCTGGCCCCAGCGCCGGGTTCTTGGGAGCTGGGGCAGGCAGGAGCAGCACGTACAATGGGCCATCTGTTTCCCTCTGTTTTTATTCCCAGATTGGATCAGCCGGGCTAAAGAAAAATAGAGCGAGCCGGAGCGCCAGCGCCGCAGCCCTCGCTGCACGAGGGGCACGGGCGCCGGGGAGGTTCAGAAACGCATAACCTGCTGCGGCGGCCAGTGGAACGGAGACAGCTCTCTGCTTGGCTTGGAGAATTAAAAGGAGCATGTCTGAAATGTGAAAATTATACCGGAAACAATGAGAAATTCCCCAAACCGCTGAGTGTTGCGTAATTTTTTAGGCAGCTGCGTCACCCTGGCTCTGGGTGGTGTTGAGTTTTCTATATTTCCCTGGGTGCGGGAGAGTTTGCTGCTCAGAGATGGGGTTGTTTCTCCTGAAATTGTGCCCGTTTGCCCCAAAATGTCTCTGAGCAGGGCCTGGAAAGGGCTCGGCCTGCGTCCCAACCCAGCAGGCTGTGACAGGCTTCGTGCTCCGCGTGGGAATAATTTCATCAGTGTCAGGGAAACTACTGGTGGCCTTGATGTTAAGCACATGATTAAACACTTCGTTCTTTTAAGCCTTAAATATATAAATAGATGCAGGCTGCAAGGTGCACGCGAATAAATATTGGCAGGATTCAGAGCCTTGTTTAGGGTCATCCCGTGCATAAGCAAAGCTTCACTCTCTCCTGGGTCAGGCATGAAAATGTGCATAATTCTGCCTGGAAAAGCACCTTTTTTGAGTAGGGCAGGTACTTGCCATTGCATAGTGTATATCGGCTTTATATCAAAGCTGTAACGATGCGGGAGGTGGGCACCAAATGGGATTAATCTGCCTTGAAATCTTGTTCCCCCATCGGAGCAGCTCTCAGGCCCCCCCCCAGGGGTGACCCTCCCGGGCCGTCCTTGCAGCCCCCGTCCCTGCGCCCACCCCACGGGTGTCTCTCCACCCGCCAAAAGGACTGATAAGCAGGGAGGCGATTGCTGTTTTCTCTCTTTGGGGCTGACCTGCGGCTGACCCTGCTCTTGACAGGTAAGGCTGCAAAGGCGGTGGGGTACAACGAGTCCCCGCAATGGCCCTGGGGGGGACGGTGGGACAGGAGCACGTCGGGGCCGTCCTGGGCTCGGGGGATGACTCTTGGGGGGGTTTAAATGGGTTTGCTGTGCAACATGTGAGGATGCTTTGGGAAGCCGTAGCTGCCTGCTCCTGATATGTGTACGTTCCCCATCCATGTGCATGTGTTATGGGCATCTTGCAACCTTCCCCAGGCACTCACCCCCTCTCTGGGGGGTATTTCAAGAAAAAAAAATCATCCTGGCAGAACCCACTAATTTTGGATGTGGGAGCGGACATCTCATTGCACTCGGAGAGTACAGCTGGATGAGAGCCAGCCTGCAGGGCATGAGGCTGGACCCCAATGGCCGATTCCTCCCCAGTTTGGAGGCAGGACCCCCCCGTGTGATAGCAGACCCCCCCAGGGATCATGGAGAGGGACCCGGTGCCGTGGCTTGGCCACGTGAGCCCTGCCTTGGGACCTCCCGCTTCTCAATACCTTTGAACGTCTGAAACATCAGCGTTTGGCATTTCAAGCTCTTCTTGGCAGCCGTAAGGTATTAAAATTTATAATAAATGAAAGCTGAGATAATTGCACAATAACACAACTCGAGGAGTAGTGGAAAAGAAAAAAAGAAATAACACTTGTTGCAAGATTCAGGGTTTTATCATCAGAGCTGGGATCGTTATCATTAAAAGCAAATATTGCACACCACAAATATCTCTGTTATAAAGCCATATGGGAATTTTGCACTAAAAATAACCTGTATTTCTCTTAGTTCTACTATGGGAGAACCTCTGGACCCTAGCTGTACATGTGTTAGGTTCCCTGCAAACAAATAGTATCATTATCTCCTTTGTGGTATTTATACCCTGCATAAATATAACAGAAAAAAAAAAAAAGCCTTTGCAAAGGAGGGTGAGGAAGCATAAAGAGATTATAAAGCCTGGAGAAGAAGTCACTAGGAGCAAGACGAGTGAATACAGAATGTTTTATCATTGAGATTCTTCCTCTTAGAGACACAGACTGCTTAAATATCTTTTTTTAATGCAGTCGAGAAATATAAAGGCAACATAAAGAAGTGATTTTAAATAAACAAGTAATAAATATCTTGAAAATATAGCAACAATGAAAGCACAACAAAAAGGTTCATATAAATGAAGGTGCTGATGTCAGAAATGCATTTTGCACAGCAGTGTATATAATAGAAAAGCTAACATTTATTAATAGCATAGAAAGGTTTGCAGGAATACTGATTTGGGGCCATAAGGTTATTAATTTCAGAGCTTTTGATTGTCAAACTCCTTCAGAAAAATGGTGCTTTTTCATTTCAGCTCCTTTACCATACAGGTATTTTTTTCAAAAAATAATCTCATTCATGTTTTCAGAAACTTTTTTTTCCTTTAAGCGCTTCAAACAAACTTTTACAAATAACACCTCATTTTGGCTCGTATTGCTCTGAAAAATCACTGAAACAACACTCTAAAATATTAGAATCAGTTAACTCAAGGAGTTTAGCATTGAGAACTGAGATAAGAACCGAAAAGTCACCAAAGGCAACGGCTTCGAGTCCAAGAGCAAAACCAAGGAAAATCTGTAAAGGGAATTTGCAGTTAATGGAAACACCACTTGAGATACTCACCTTGTCACTTTACAGCATTTTCCTTATAGTTTTGTCTTATGTCCCGATAAATACTAACCTCTCTGGCTAACGACCTTTTCCAGTGCTTATCTCTTCCAGCAACCCCATGTCCTTGGATCTCTGATCCTCCTGCCTTTACATCCCCTGCTGTACACAAACCCGTGCCGGGGAAGGGTGCGCAGTGTCGCTGCGGGTGTGCAGGGGGGCCGTCCTGCCTCTCCTGCGTTTGCATTCATGGCCACCCCCGGCCGTGTCCTGCTCGGGGACCCTCAGCCCGTGCCAGTGGCAGCGGGATGATGGGGAGTAGCTGGGGCAGGGGAACCCCGGCGAGGACGTGCACGGTCGGGTCCCCACTGCCAGCTCAGAGCATCGCCCCCACGCTGGCTCACCCCGGGGGGTGACACTGGGGTTTGCCCGCTGGCCCCAGGGCTGCACCCTGTGCAGGACCCCCTTGCTCCCCTCCAGCCCCAGGCTGCTCCAGAGGGAAGAGGAGCCGTGTTGGGCAGCTGCTGGCAGCGTGGCCGCCCTGCTCCTGCTGAGCCATCCCACGTGAGCCCCAAGTGAGCGTGCAGCCCTGGATTTTGGCTGCCGAGCGGCTTCTCCCAGCCGTATCCTTTCACGACCCCATTTCCAAATCTTCCCCGCACCCAGGAGCATGTGCATCCCTGCTTGGGGCTTGGGAGAAACCCATCTACTTATTTAAACCAGATTGAGAGGGTGTGAGCGGATTAAAAGAGGATGTAAAGAGGATGTTTCTGCCAGGCTCTGAGCAGACTGTGGCTGTCCTTCGCATGGGACCCTACAGAAAATGCAGGAGCTGCTGTCTGCTCCTGCTCTGGACCTGTCCCAAAATTGATTTGCCTGGAGGCACCCATGGAGACCTGCACAACCCAAGGGTGCTGGGCACCCATCAGACCTTCTCCACTGCTATAGCCCCGAGGAACCCCAACCTAACATCTTTTCTTGGCAGCTGGGAAGCCTGAACCCGTATGTATTCCTGCCCTCTGCTTTTTATAAATTAGATCCCAGCATCTCAATGTGTTTTAAGAATTTTCCAAACACTTTATTTATCCCTAGGATCATGCAGGAATAATCAATCCCCTGAGCATCTGGTTCCTTTTGATTTCTTTTCTCTCCTCCCCGCCCCCCCCCAATCTGGAAACCTGCTGGGGAACCAGCAGGAGACACGTACAATACGCAGCAACTTCACTTATATGGCTTATTCAGTAAAGGCCATCTTCCAAATGCATCTTTCTGTTAGAGATAACAGCCGAGCAGGGAGGGAGAGAGAAGGGAAGGAGGCTGGCCACGGTAGAGCTGTTCATCAGAGATGGCGGGTTGAGAAGAGCGAGAGATGTAGAGGAGAAAGTCAGGACAGCAAAGGGACCGGTGGCTGAGGACAGGGGCTGTGGGTGGGCAGGGAGCAGAAGAAAGGTGAGCATGGGGCAGGGACACACAGGTAGGGCGGTGGGGAGGAAATCATTGAGTGAGATGAGGTTTTACCATTGCAATCCTCGTGCACACACTGCGGGGTGAAATGTTACTTAAAGCACTGGAGTTTCAATGGATGGGGCCAGGTCTCCTGTCCACAGTGAAAGTGACGGCTATTGCTGGGAGAACTCATGCAATTTTTCTGCAAAAGTTGTAAAGAAACAGCTATATTACGATGGCAGCACCTTTTTTAAATTTAGCTGATTTTACTTCGAAAGTGGATTTGGATAAGCCAGAAAAAGGCCATTATGAATACGAAATGAGCATCCGTACGGGGTGTTATTTCAGATGACAAATGCATCTTTAAATTCACCCCAGAGTTTATGCCGGTATGCTGTTAGAGAAAAGATCCTTCTTGGGACTGTGGGCTGTGGTCTTCCACCTTGGGGAGATGGAAATAGCTCTTAAAACTTGGCCCCAGCTGAGCTGCTGGGTGTCTGACCCATAGTGTTACCCCCGCCAGCAGACACAGAGCCCCGCAGCCCTGGGGTGCATCCCGGGCAATGGAGCTGCCTTGTAATCAGCCCTGCCCCGGACAGATCATCCTGCCTCTGTCGTATTAATTGGCCGTACTTGGGCAGGCTCCATAAGCCCAATGCGTTTGAAGGTTAAAAAGCAAAAGTCCTACCCACTCCCTCTGGCTTAGTGGCTTTCACCTCGTTTTCTTGGAACTGTGATCTCTGTGAAATGGCTCCCATCCACGGCGCAGCCGTAAAATAAATAAATGTGTAAATCGACAGGGCACACTTCAGACTTTGAACCGCAGAGCTGGGGAGGCCTAACCAGTGTTTTCACAAGCTCACGACTGAGCTCTAGCCCTTTGTAAACTTTTACTGGATTGCCATGGACGTGGCAGAAGCAAACAGTTTGCCTCAGCAATTACAAACACACGGGGAAGCTGCGGCGGCGGGCGGCCGCCCGGGAAGCCGTGCATGGCACCGCCAGACACGGGGCCCGGTGACTCACGCCCTCCCCGGCCATAAACCCCGAGGGACTGGTAGGAATTGCAGCCTGGCGGGGCCGGGACTGGGACCCTTGGAGCGGCTCCGCTGAGGGGGCATCTGGGCGACGCTGCTGCTCCCCGTGCTGCCTTCTTGACCGCTTAAATCCTCCGCAGATCAAAGCGGGTCTGAGAGTGTCTTCCTAATGCTGCTTGAACTACACTGACCTTTTCCTCTGGAACCTCTGTTAACTCCTGCCCATTACTCATTGTAAACAAAAGGGAGATCCAAAGGGTTTCCAATGGCCAAGATGGATGGGAAATGTTAGGAAGCTGGTGAAGGATGCTCAGGCAGATGACATGATTTAGGGAAAGCCAGGAATTCAGACCCGTGCAGGCTGGCAGCCCCAATCCACGTGGTAACGCCGTTAACTTCAGCTGCGTCTGACATAGAAATGGCTTAGAAAAGGTGATAAGGTAAAACGCTGGAGCGGCTCAAATATGAACTCTGTAGCTTGGTCATGGGTCAAACTGGAAAGCGATCTCCAGCCCTGCTGAGCACATGTCAGTGCCATGTCACGGTTTACAGCTATATTGGACAAAATCATCCCATCAAGTTGGAGGGACCTTGAACTCTGGGGAAGCTCTGCTTGGAGCTTTGAACTTTGTGGCTCAGCTCTGCTTCCAACACAAACACTGTGGTGCCATATGGATATTTGGCATTGCAATTTGTCCTCTCCTTTCATATCTTACCCTCTTTGGGAAGTCCTCTGGTATACCTAACATTCTCTTTTCACCAGAAAGACCATGTGTACAGGTTTGAAATGACATTAAACCCCATCATGGTCCATTACTCCTGTCGTGAAAATGCCTTTTTTCATATAATTTGTCCAAAATATCTGGTTGAACTCCAGGGATGTTTCTGCCTGGGCTGCAGAGGGGAGGAATGGCAATGCACTGCGCTCCCCAAACACGAGCCCATGCTTGTCCTGCAGCATGGAGGTGATAGCCACTGATGGACAGCAGCCACAGGCAGTCCTGGGCTGGGTCCCAAATTCTCCCCGACCCTTCTAGTAGTCAGGAAAGTGCTGGTAACCAAAAATGAGATGGATTTTGCCTGCGATGGCTTCTCAGGTTCATATTCAGGCACAGGCATATGACTTATCTGACAATTCAGATCAATTGTTCATGCTCTCCAGTGAACTGCTGTTGAGCTGAGCCTGGCAGGCAGCCCTCCTGCCTGCTTTTCCTGCCCACAGCCAAAGTCCCCATGCAGGAGGACTGGGGGTGACTGCCAGAGCAAGCATCCTGCTCCTGCCCATCTCCAGCAGAACCACATCCCAGTTTTGATTTAAGTGGGGCTCATCTTTCCCCAACCATAAACTCCGACCCGTTGCCTGCACCAAGCCCTTTATCTCTCCTTGGCTGGAAACAAAGACGCGGGGTGCGACATGGTACCAGTAACGCCAATTCCCCGTCCGATGGCGAGCGATAACGTGGAGCTGTACTTGCCGGCCGCCAGCCAAGCGGTACCCACCGGCCGGCTGCCCCATGCCCGGGCACGCTGCCTCCCCCCGGTCCCCTCGTGGGCATAGATCAATTAATCTCTGACTTTTCCCCATGGCCTCCCTGCGCAGCCTGGCCCTTGGCCCAGGAATTTTCCCCTGGCTGCCCATGGAGTCCGCTGCGAACCCTCAGGAAAGTGCTTTTGAAATATCTCTGCCTGGCCAGCCTCAGGGCTTTGGGGATTTTTGGCATTAATGCCCAGGGATTTAGATTTTTTGGGAGCCACAGATCATGGCCTGGTACTGCGGGAGGGAGAGACAATTCGCCGCGTGGAGGCTGGGCAGTTTGGTAACTCCTCTGTGTTGTGAGTTGTTTTTCATGGAGCTGCAAGTGTGGGATGGAGAAGAAGAGAGGGGGAATAACCACCCCACCGTGCTGCCCTGAAACTAGGGGGTTTATGATCACTCCAGCACTTTAATTGCACCCTGTAAGCCCATGCAGTGCCATTTACATGGATAGACTAAAATTGCTGCTGTGGTTTCACCAGGTCAAGAGCAAGACGGATGAAATGCATGAACACGAAAAGCAAGAAGCTAGTTTTGCCCCGGGAAGACCAAGATTTGCAGGGAAGAGGGAGAGCCCAGGGATTTGGGGTTTGTGGTCTGCCAGGCACACAGTGACCTCTGCTGTCTTCTCCCCAGCAAACTCCAGCCCAGCAGGAGAAGGCAGATGGACACGCATCTTTTATGGGGAGTACGAGCTGTGATTATTGGCCAGACAGTGCTGTATTAGTCGCACTGCAAGTGCAGCCGTGGCCGGGACGCCGCACGCTCGCCCCAGCCATTCTTTAGTGCCATCTTCAGGCAAAGCTTAAATATTGCTGAGATCAAAGAGCTGAGCGTGGCGTGATGCCCAGGCCCAGGAATGGCTTCGGCACTTGCTGAGGTTCCTACGTGTGAGTGATTTGATCAAGGTCGGCAGGGACTTTCCAAGGACTGCGGTGATGGGCACAGCGTCTCTTGCTTGAGCATAAGTGCTGAGAAGTTTTTACAGGAGCTGGAGCAGCCACCAGGTAAACTGCAGCCCAGCAAGCTGGAAGTTGGGGTAATGTCAGTATTTTTCTGAATAAGGTATTCACCTACAAAAACTCTGTTTTGGGTCCTATTTAGAAAGGAGGTGGTGGAAAGGGCTGGGGATTCCTATTGTGCTGCCTCCCCCATTCTGCTGGGTGGGATCCAGGGGGTAGGATGGGGGGACGGGGAGGATGCAGCCCTGCATGGGCTCCAAGGACAACAACCCTGGCTCTGCGAGCCCTGAAATACTTATTGCACCTCACTTTGCTCAGACTGCTCCCGGCAATGTTTACTGGTGTGCATTAGAGCTGCGGGTCTGGCCTTACAGCCGGGATGGCCAGGCTGGGGTGATTTCCACTCTCTCGGAGACCGCCGAGGCTCCGGAGCAGGCAGGGGTTATATGGTGCTGCCTGCTCAGGGCTGGAAGCAGCCACACTACAACCTGGCGTGCACATGCTGGGACCAGATCCTCCACTGTGGATGGAAACAGCAAATGGAGCCAAAGGTCCCGTCCACACCCAGAGCCCCCAGCAGCTCCTGGGGGGCTCCCCGAAAATGCTGGGGCGCTGGCATGCTCATGTCTCAAAGCTGTGACCTCCAGCTTTGCCAGGGTAGAGATGCAGGATGAGAAAGGCTCCAGCCTCGCCTGCCTCCTGCACACATCTGGCACAGACATGGAGCCGATCCTGCAAACCGTTGCTCATGTTCCTCTTCCGCTGGGGGATTTTTCAAAGACCAGGCTTCCTACAGCTGATTTACAGCGCTTTTTAAAGCAAAGGGGCGATTCCAGAGAAGCCACCAATTATGTTGATGAAGAGCCTGACAGTAAACAGTGTCTTTTCTCCCTCTAAAAGAAAAAGACACGGAGGGAATTCAGCATCTTCCCAACATCAAAGCTAATAACAGAAGTGAAGTGAGACTCTGACCTTTAACAGCCTGCCTGTTAGTGTGGATTATATCATGTCAGCAGCCATCTGCAATATAAACTATACCTGGCTTTGATGAGACCTCTTATAGACCTTTAAATGGGTGGAAATACTGCACGGTTTTCTGCAGAGAGGAAACCACACGAATACCAAGGCATTAGCTACACGGCTCATGGAGTGAGGCTGTCCTGCCCCAGCTGCTGGATTGCCAGGCTACTGGGACCCTTGCACAGCCATGTCTGGGAAGCTGGAGCCAGGGCAGGTTGTGGCTGTCCCTGCCAGCCCCAGGGCTCAGATATTTCGGAGTGTTTGGGCCAGTATCACCTCCTGGGTCTTTTCCTGAGAGCAGAATGAGGTTACACCCCTGCTCTCGTATCTAGAGGTTTCCTCTCTGGAGACTTTAAGGGTTTGTAAACCTGATTGACAAATTCATTTATTTGGGCAGCCTCCATCCCTGTTTTTGCTGGTCTTTCTTTTCTTTCCACCCAAAATGATGCCCATCAGATGCTCTGGGGATGGACAGTCCCCCCGAGATGCAGCACCCATCTCCCTGCAGTGTCCTCTCTGGTTTCATCAGGTGCTGGTGCAAACCTCACGTTTCTCAGGGGGCTAATCAAGCTAGCAACTGTATAGATTTCTAATTTTCTCTGGGTTTCCCCCTCCTCCTTCATCTGGAGACTGGGGAACAGCAAAACATAAAATTGCAGGGCTAAATACAGCAGGAGCTACTTCTGGTAATATATTAGCCGAAGTGTCCAATAATTAAAGCTAAACAGGAGTAGAAAGTCTGTGTAAAGCATATGCATTGCCTGTGTGAATACCAAGTGCCCTCATTAGGAGTGCGGCATCGCATGGATGCTGGTGACCATGAGCCGGCACAGGCAGCGTGTGCCACTAACAGGGAGGGCGTAGGAAAATGCAGGTGACATTTCACTTCTTGAAATATTAAGGGAGTCCAGGAAAAACATACGGTTTAGGCCATTTTTGCTTTAGATTATGTCAGTGATTCCTGGGAGCGGAGCAGGCCTTTGCTTAACAGAAGGCACAGCACTGCCCAGTACCTGTAGGGAAGGAAACCGGGCTTCTTGCAGACATGCAGGACCGGCAGCTCAGTACTCAATGCACCAGCAATGAAACGGAGAAAGCACTTGTAACTCTCATGCCTTAAAGCTGTGCGCCTAAGCCGGCTCTCCTGAGCGAGCTGCCGATGTTTGGTACTGCCATGTACCTTTGCAGGGATTTTTTTGGAAGTCTCATCAATTTGCAGCATGGTGAGACCCCGCGTTACTGCTGCTGTTTCTGCTAAGATCCAGCTCGGGTGAGGGGACAGTGCATGACCTGTTCCACCTTGAAACAAACTGCCATGCTTTGCTGCCCTCCTGCTCCCAGTCATGATGGAGCCGTTTGCTGGTTGATGCCAGAGGCAGTTTAAGGAGCCTTTTGCGTTGTTTTAGCTGCGTGCTGGCCGTAGCATTGAAGACTCCAAACCCAGCCTCTGCCCCCACCCTGGGGCTCCTGTGCAATCTGGAGACTGATCTGTGACCCTGACAGCACAGGGCTCTGTGCTGGAGCACCCCAGCACTGCTCTAGTGTGGTAAGAAGTGTGTAAAAGCTCTTCTGCACTGAAACTTTGGGGGTAGATAAGGGCAGAGTGGGATCAGGGATTGCAGGCGCTGGTGGCAGGAGTTTTCCTTCCGCACAGAAGCATCTCAGTGCGTTAGAGGTGATAGCCATGGCTCCCCCAAGAAGATCCAGAAATAGTAGGTCTGATGGAGCCACGGAACATCACTGAGAAGCCGATCTAATTTCCTAATATGTTGAAATATCTCATTGACTTCTCAGGGGACTTATCCCTAGAAAGGAAGTTTTCTTAACCATATCAGGAAAAAAAGAAAAATGGAGGAGGGAAAAAAGTCATCATTACGCTGACACCTGGAGATAACATTTAAAGCCAAGCACTGGATAGGATAACTCCGCTCCTAAACAAAGCTGATTTATTAGGAAAACTCATCCGTTTACAGTCCATAAGTTAAGGGCTCAGGGTTCTGTGCACAGCGGTGTTTCAGTCATCAAGGAATATGGTAATAATGTTTTATGGAAATGTCTGAGACTTCCTCTCCATGGGGCCCTAGCCATTTCTGTTATGAAATACACAATGCTTTTGCGTCTCGAAGTCCTACACATTGAGCCATAAAGACAAACATGAGTGATCTTGTATCTTCTGGGGCTTTATGATGTTATAAAATATGTTTTATGTTCCAATCAGCAGCTACAATTTATGAACAGAGAGGCTCGAAAAGATATAACATCAGACTATGTATTTTAATATAGTTTGAGAGAACTGTAATGCCTTGAATGACATTTGCTCTCAGCACACATGGAAAATGAATAGTAATGCAGTGGAGATTGATGGTTTAGTTCATCGGGAAGGGTCTTCTCTGCGAAGAGTTTTATGAGCATTATAGACAATAACTAGTTGGCTTAAGGAAGATGATTTATTGGCCATGTGGCTAGCTTCTCCGAGAGTGCTCACATTTTCTTAGTGCCTTGTTTGTGAAATTTGTTAGCATCAATTCCAAGAGGTCCCCCCCCACCCCCGTAAGTATTAATATTAGGGCCTGAGATAGGCACCGGCCATTTTTATTAATGTTTCATTTTATTTACACAATGTATCAGTTACAAGAATGTATTATGAAGTAACACTGAAATGATCTATTTTATATGCAACTCCTCTGGGGAACGAAAATAAACCTGCTCAGAAGTGGAAGTAACGCGGGTGTCAGACAAGAGTTAGAGCATGCTCTTTGTTGCGTATTGGTCACGTTTAAACATCCCGTTTTTAAGATTACACTGAGTATTTATTGCTAGTGCTGGATTTTTGTGAGTTCAGCATGTTTTGGTAAATCATCCTCAAAGCTTCTGTTGTAATTCATCTTTGGTTAAGCATCGCTGCAAAGCACGGTATGCAAAAGGATGCTCAGGCTGGCGGCGGCACCGGGGCTCGACACTGTTGACCGAAAGCAGCTGCTGACTCTGCAACGACCAGCCTGTACTTCTGCTCCTCCGTTCAGACTCTGGGATGGACCCAGGCGTGGGTAAGCTTTGCCATCCCACGCTGGAGTATCTTTTTGCCGCCATTTACTTGTGCCCAAACTGCCACCGAACACCATTTCCAAGAGTCCCGTGACAGAGGAAGAAGCCGAGTGCCCATTCTCATATTAAAGTGCTGTTTTTAGCCACCACGTTAGCAGGGAAAATTTGGAAAATGTGCTTTTTTGAGGCCTTCTCGTGAGAAAGCAGGGAAAAGATGACAGCAGCCAGTTTTGCTTTCGAAGCAGGTGGGAGTCTCCTGAAGGGACCAGCTATAATTTGCGGGTCTGCAGTGAAGCAGAGGAGAAGGTGGCTTCCCTCTGCCGAGGGGAGAGGGTTTGGAGGCTGACGGGTCATTGCGTGGGCAGGGGATGGAGGGAGCAGCACGGCTCTTGCCCAGCTGAGCCCGCTGCAATCTCCTCCTCCCGCCGCCGGCGCGGCCGCGGGAGCTGCGTGCTCAGGCCAGCCAGGACCCGACCCTTAACAGAGCTGCTCACAAGCCTCACCAGCGTCAGCATCAACTGCCGCCACGTCACCAGAGGAAAACCTGCCCTGCTCGTCACCGCTGATGCATTCATACAAAACTTCCAGTGCCAATTGCAACTCGAGCCTTACAAATCAATGGGAAATTGTGTCAGGAATCAATGAAGAGAATCCCAGCCAGCAGCCCGGCAGCGGGGTCAGCGCTAGGAGCGGTGAGGGATTTTAGGCAGCAATGGGCTGGGTCAACAACAGCTTCACAGGAGAGAGGTGGCCATGAAACGCTGAAGCAGAAGCATTGCCATACCACAGCGTGGGGTTGCTTCAGCAGGAGCTTTTGCACCATGAGATCGGAGCCGGGAGCTATTGATGCCTCCAGAGTACTCACACGAGAGCACCTACAACCTCGCAGTGAGCCCCTGGTTCCCCTTGAGGCAGTGCCAGAGGTGAACATTTCATTCCTTAGCATCCCCCTTGTTGTACCTCCTGATTTATTTTTACTCTAAGAGTTTTATTAATGCTGTTGACTCTCCTGTGCTTAGTACATGCCCCTCCACAGTAATTAAGCATTAGCTAATATCTGCTCATTGAAAACCATAAGAGAGCTTTATTATCAGGCAGGAAAAGACTGCATTGATTTAGACGACACAGTTCACATGGTAATTTCCGTGCCACCTTAAAAATCACTGCAAAGTGATCTCTGGAAGGTAATAAACAAGATGCAAAATCACCATGATAACATAAATCACTGTGAACTCACTTGATGTTAATAATGACTATGCCATGGATCCATCCAAGGGAATTGCTTTGTAACGCAGTATCAATGTCCCATTATTTTAAAGTGTTACTAAAGTAAGGGGGAAAATGGGATTTTTTTATAGGATATGTGGGATTTTATTAAGTGCTTGTGTGTGGAGAGGAATGGGAGTTCATGGGTGTATCTAGTGATGATGACATCTGCTAAGGATGCTAGGTTTGTCCTTTCAAACCTATGTCACCTGCGTCCCCCCATACAACAGCCTGTCCTTAAAACCAGGGCAGGAAAAGCTGAACCAGAGAAAATAATCACAAGCATCAACCTTCTTGTTCCAGAGCCCAGGACTGACAGGGAAAGGCTGACGGATGCACCTCCTCTCCTGCCGCCTGCCTCCGATGCACACAATGCAGCCCCAGCTCCTAGGGTGTCACCAGGAGTTAGGAGCAGAGGAGGTGGATTAGACCTTTCTGGCTGGCATGCAGTGAATTATGTGTTAGCTCTACATACAGCCGTTCATTAGAGATTTACCAGCTGCTTTTTGCCTAAATATTTGCTTAAAACCCTCAGCATATTTCATTCCATAGATTATTTTTTCCTACCAGTTATGAATCAGGGCTAAAAGCGTTTTAGAAAGAAAACACACTTTGCTGCAGTCAGATGTTGCATTCAATCAAAATCCATGAGAAACTTAAGACCGGTTAGAAATACGAAAGGGGTTAGTGTTCACAGTGCTGGCAAGCCAGTTGTTCCAAATTTTGGCTGGGACCAGTGACTGGGACCAAGTCGCCTGGGACAGATGCAGATGGAGCAGAGATGAGCTCATTTCTGCAATTTTCAGCCTCTTCTACTCCAGCAGAATGAATAAGAAAAATTATTCGGTTTATTTTCACTGTTTAATTTTTCCTTTTCAGTGGTATAACCCAACTTTTCTGCCATTCCTCTAAGTGCACAAGAACGCGGTAAATTTTGCTGTCGGTCTGGGAACACTTCTCTAACGGCGTTGGAGCTCTCAGCTGATGCCAGTCTTCCCTAAGAAGGGTTTGTTGAAGGCAGTTGTACTGGCCCCAATGGCGGTGGGAATCACTGTAGCCAGGGACACGGGAAGGCTATTCCATTTTATCTCTCTATTTAGGTTTTGTTTCTGTTACAAAGTCAACATTTCAATCTTGCACTGAAGTTCTGAAATTCTGCCTGGTAGTGCCAAACAAATTTCTAAAGGGTTGGAAAATCTGTGCATCTGTCTCAGCTATCCCAGAGTTTTTCCCTGGAGCTTCCTGAACAGAGGAATTTTGAAGCAACATTTAATTTCATCCAATTTTAAGATATTCCAGGATAATTATATTTTAGAAGTTTTTCTTTTTAGTACAGCCTGAATTTTTTGTGCCATCCTAGCAGAATGAAAGAGAGACGATTCAGAGAAACTCCAAATTCTCAACAAAAACTTCCAGAATTTGCATCCAAAGTCAGGATCCGTCTCCAAGATCAGTGAGGAGCCAGAGTCTCCTCTCATGCAAGTCAACGTAGCTGTCAGCCAATGAACCTGGATGAATTAATGTTCACTGAGGAGCTGAAACCTTCACCTCTCTGCCTTTGTGGAGCAATGCTGATGCCCCCCAGTAAGGGAACTGGTACCAGTGGGCACCAGTGTGTACTGCAGGAGCTTTACCAATTCAAACCAGCTGCAAATCTGCTCTAAGTGATTTTTGTTTTTTACAGGTCCTTAATCCACCGGGTTAAAGCTTTACAGTGAACAGAGTACAGACCAGGACAGTCCAGCACTTCAGATTGCAGCTGCTAAAGCCAGTCATCCCCCTCATCTCAGTGTTTGAAATAAATCCTTACATGGGTATTTTAAAGAGCTGGACTAACTCCCCAAAGCATTAATGGGTGTTAAGTGGCGTGCTGAGATAAGAGTACATCCCATTGTTAGGAATGACCGATAGAGCTCAGGGGTCAAGTGAAATTGTGCTTATCCGCTGGCAATTCAACCTTTTTTCTTCCTGTGTTTGCTGTCTCGAATTTTCTTCGGGGTGGGGGTGGGGAGGGGAAAAAAAAAAGTGTAAACCAACCCTCATTTTAATCAGGAGTCAAGGGAAAGATTCTCTGGGAGCTATTGGCAGATGAAAGACAGACACAGCACTTCGGGTGGAAAAGCCAGGGCACGCCTTCCCCGCATGATGAAACCCTTGGGACCACCAAATTATTACAAATTACAGGGAAGTCAGAGCTCCCTTCATGAAAGCAATAGTGCAGGAAAAGTCCTTTTTCCACTAAATAACGAGCAGACAGAAGTCTCCTCCCTACTTTCTTTAATGCGCAGGAGTCGGCACCTGAACCTGCAAACTTTTTCCTGGTGCCTCCTGGGTGGCCGGACCTCCCGAGGACAGGGCGGCACGGCGAGAGCCCGCTGGGTACACCTTCTGCTTTGGGAAAGCAAGGACAGCGCAGCGCTCCAGCGGAGAGCTCCGCTTTTCCACGCTTTGCTGGACTCAAAGGTTTTTGTAGCTGTAGCTGATGTGTTTTGGAGAGAACTGGGTGGGAGAAGGTCCCCAGCTCCGGAACGGACTCTCTGTTCCTGGAACAGCAAAGTCCTCTCTCTCTACCTGGGACATTCGTCCAAGATTTGGTTAAAAGGTTGTTGTAACCAGGGCGAAATGAGGTTCTTCCGTACTGGGATAGGTCCCAGCACATTCATTTCACGGGGACAGCTGGCAGAGCGAGCGATGGCAACGGTCTGGGTCTGCCTTACCCAGGGCACCATCACTGGGGTTAGGGGAGCACCTTAACAGAGAGGTGACATCAGCAGAAAGGGTGAGGCAGGAGAAATGCTCTTTAAAAATAAATATCTAACATTACTGCTTTTGTGGAAAGGGAGCAACTTTTTAAAAATTAGGAACTTGAAGTCACAAGTGAAACAAGCAGCTGAACCTCTCTTTATTGCAGTTCTTATGACAAAGCCTAAGGGGTTTTGATCACTCTGTGAAATGGTTCCAACTGCTGGGCTGCACACAAACTCCTAAATAATCCTACCTTGTTTCCCAAACTCTGCAGTCTTTCTGAGACCTAAATCAGCATTTAGCTGGCTGGGCAAATTCCTGGTCCCGCTGAGATCAATGGATGCTTTGCACTCACCTGCAGCGGGACCAGGATCTCACCTCCCTGTATTTCTCTCCGTTTCCTCGCTGGTCACCACACCAGCAGGTTTCCATAGTTCTCACAACCGCAGAAGTAACATGAGTGGTTCAATTCCACGCAACTAGGGTTGAGATTTGAGATGTAAATGCAGCCCAGTTAATGAGTAGCTGCAAACCCCTGAGCTCTCGACTCTGACAGGCTTTCTGCCTAAAGAGCACACCGGGAAGGCAACAGCTACATCCCTCCCTTATTGGAATCTGATAAATCCCTATAAGAACATTATTTGAAGGCTGAAACAATCAAACATGTTCTTCCCCATGCATTAAAGTACAATATCCACATACAATGGCAAGTATTCAAATGAGTGGCAAAGGACAGATCTCTTTAACACAGTGTGTTAAAGCAATTTGTTTACGACCCTGAAGGAGCGCGGGATTTCCCTGCAGCTCTTTGGTTTATCAGTGATGAAGCAACCCTGGAGTGTTGCAAAGTTAGGTAGGAAGGCTTTTACTGCGCTATCAAGTCTGAGCACAGAAATAAGAATATATATTCTCCTTCCTCCTGATTAATAGCTCCAGTCAACATCAGCTAACTTATTCCTATTGACAGATCTATGAAATACTTGCAGAATCAACAGCTATAAAATGGATGGCAATGCACTGGCACCATAAAGCCATAACGTTCGTGTCTATTGCAATCAAGGCTTTTAAAACCTAATTACTTCTGGGTGACATCAGTCATATATTTTCATGTGAAATTACAGTGGCATGCAAGTGCCCAGCAAAATAAAAGAAAACAAATGATGTCCTATAATAACGGAGAAGTGAACTATCATTTTTAATCTGGCATGAAAGCTCCAACTGATGAAGCTTAATACAACTTGTTAAAACACCTAACAAGCGAGGAAGTGATTAAGTATTGTCCTTTTGCCTCTGGGAAATGGGATCTGCTCTCAGCAAGCACGGAGTGACTGAGATAGCCCTTTGGAGCTGATTGAGCTGCACATAAAGTAACTTCTAATGATCTCAGTCCACTTTGAGCCATAAAGATTTAGAAGGGACAATATTTTAGAAATGATCAAGTTCCACTCTTTTTATTAGTGAGGATAAAACACCTTTGTGGAGGAAATTAAACAGAATAAATTGCTGAAGCCTTCTGCAGCTTCCATCACTTAGCGGCATCAGAAGAGTGCAGCGCGGCAGACACCAAGGGGGAGCAGGAGCTCATCCACAGCAGAGTGAAGGGAGGGGAAAACCTGCCTTTTGCTCCCAAATTGAAACAGGAGGAGCTTCCAGGGTGAGTAAAATCCTGTGTCTGGTAAAACCCTTCCGAACAACTCCACTGACCCGATGCTTTTAGAGAAGGGCGTGAAGACACCTCACCGCCTCCAGCTCCATTACCTTTGCAGCACGCCTGCGTTAGCTCCCTCCGTCCCTACGGGGAAACCGAGGCACTCAGAAACCGCAGTGGGGTTGGGGGCTGTGCAGGGCAGGCAGAGCCTGAGGCTGCCCACGCTCCCTCCGCAGCCGGGGCGAAGGAGGGGCGTCCTTTGGGGGAGCACGCCGAGGGCCCCGGGGAGGCTTCTGCCGTGCTCTCCAAATTGCTGCGTTACTGCCAAATCACCTCCAGCGCTAATCTCTCCACAGGGACAAACCCACAGAAGTTCCCAGTTCCTGCAACGGACCATGGCAGAACCTGCTACAGTTTGTTCTTCTGACTTTTATTAAGGACACATTTTCCAGGAGACGTTTCTTTTATGGTGCTTAAATTAAGTTTTCAAGGTTAATTGTCCAATTTGATGTCTTTGGTTCAATAAATAATTCAGAGACAGTTTACGTCCTCCCATGTGAAGATGCTACTGAGGTTACAGTCACAGCCAGGCACTTCCTCTGATGTGCTATTAGCTAATGTGCTGAAGGTTTTCCCACCCCATTTTGGAAGCATTTATGCTCTTTGAGAGGACATTTGAATGGAACTTCAGTTCACTGGAAGGGACCGTAGTGAAGACAGCCAAAGCCCCAGGCTATCGATAAAGTCACTGCCAGCGTCCAGTGATTTTCCTGTTGTCAGCCACCAAACAGCAATAGCACAGCAATAATTTTAGGTCTTAATCACAACCCACCGGACTTCAGTTCAGCAGGTCAAATTGAGGAGCCTTTTACATGCTCTTTGGGGACTCTGTAGAGCAGCTAACTCAGACAAGCCTTTTCTGCGAGCCTCTGAATCGTCACCAGACCTGATAGAGACACTGTTAGGAATTTCACGTCGCTAAACTGCTGTGTGGTATATATGAGGTTGCTTCTCTTAGTCACATTTTTATAGCTCTCTTGCAAACAATCTACAAGACTGGTTTTCCTATAGGCTTTGTATAATGGGATCGTATCCCTGCTGGCACTCCCAGGTACCAATGCAAAAAACCCCTATAAATGAGAAATATTCCTGTGGTGCCTCAGTGCGAGTCCCAGGGCTGGGGGAGCTTCCCCAGGGGAGCGCTGCTGGGGACGGTGCTTGCTCCTACCCCCCAGGGACCAGGAGCTGGCAAAAGAGAGGGATGCTTCTTCTCTTATCAACATTGGAGGAGTCTTGTGGGACCAATTAGTTAAAGTCCGTATCATACTACCAATATATAAAGCAAAAGATTTGCAGTGCTTACTAAATACCGGTCTTTTCCCTGTTAATCAAACTCCATGCTGAGTTAACAGCATCAGGATTTTCAGCAAATCCACCAGCCCCAGTATCTCTAGGTGCTTTACAATAAAAAACCCCATAGTCCCTCTCAAGAAGCAGTGAAGGTCTGCGGGTACCACGCTCGCCCTGCGGGTCAGTAGGTCGTGGGGGATTCAGGTACGAGCTGTAGCTGGATCCGTCCCGGTGCTGACACTGCAATGCAGCTCCGATGCAGAGCTCCTGGCAGAGGGACATTGATTCAATGGTACGGTTGCTGTCCTTTAAATAAAGGTCACGTCGCAGGGGCTGGATCTGCTCCTGTGTGTGCGCGTGTGCGTGTGTGCGCGCGTACCTAGAGAAGGCTGGAGCGGGAGTTTGGGTAAGAGCGAGCTGCTGTGCCCTGCGTTAGTGCCAGGGGTGGGACATGCTGGGATGGAGCCCTCGGCCCCTTCACCCCGTGCTGAGGATGCAGAGCTCTCCCGGGGTAACCAAGGGCACAGGTATGCCCTCGCTCTGCGAGAACCTGGGGCTCAGCAGAGCAAAAACTGGTACGGAGAGGATGCTATTTCCATAGCTGTCTGGTTACCCCGCTAGCCATTTTTTTGATCTACTCATGGAGGAGAAAAAAAAGAATAAAAAAGTCTGAATTTCGCCTGCTAGAGCAAATTGTCGTTGCAAATATTCTCACTTTATAAAAAAAATAATGCGGCTATTGGCAACCTGGCTCATAGCGGGGCAGGGCTTGCAGAGCAGCAGATTCTGAGGTTTGCAACTGGCAATGTATTCAGGAGGCATCTGATCAAAGCTATAAAAGAGGAAAAAAATCATCAAGGCAACATTGTAAAAGATGATAGTTGTTAAATCTAATTTCAATACTGTGTGTGCATAACCTCTAACTCGGAGGCATCTAAGCATTCCAGACATGGCCAGTACATTGTAATTTTTGCATCGTTTCACATTACTCACAAGGTACATTAGATGGACACTGAAGGATGAATTATTCTTTTCAGCAAAACATTTTTGTGGAGTAAGTAAATTTATCTTGTGGGGAGAGTAAAAGGAAGAAATATGGCATTAAAATGTGCAGATCTGAGTTGAACACATCTCTCTTTTACAGGGAAACCATGATTTAAGTGCACTCTATTACTAATGTTTAATAAAAGCCATAATTCAGAATGTCAGGCTGAGGCTGTGTGCATTGAAACCACGATTTGGGGAAAAAATGACATAGACATTTTTCAGTACAGTAGCTCTTCTTTAAGCCATTTGTCTGCAGGCCTAAATTAGCTTTGAAATGTACTTTATCTTTTCTAAAAAGGCATTGATACAGCGATTACGTTTTATCAATTAATTTTACCCAGAGCACGGAAGAGGACCGAGGTTCCTGGAGCGGGGCGCCTGCTGACCTTCCCCTCGGCGGCGCAGGCAGGGGCTGCCCGGCCGCGGGCAGCAGGTCACACCGCTGCTCCTTGGCCGGCACCCCGGCATCCCTCTCAGCTTTGAGGGACCTTGGGAAAGTTTGTGCGTGCACAGACTAAACCTCCGCTTGCCTGCAAGCGGTTCTCCCAAACGAGTTGCTGTTCCATAGGTGTCTCACTGGCTGTGTTTCCGAGGTGGAGAGCCCCTGCGCTATCCATGCCGTTGCCAGCAGACTGTATATTGCTTTGTCAACGTTGGCTCCGAGGGCCATGCGCGTTTGACCGATCGATGGAGAAGCAAAGCAGCTATCGCGCGTCTCTTCCCTTGATACTTCGCAGGCCCAAGCTGGTAGATGGACCTGACCAGAGCTGACTGCTGGCCGGCCTCCGCTTGCTGTACAGTTGATATCCATTCTTCTGAAAAGTACAAATTTCGAAGACTTTGGTGCTTTCCACTGCAGAGCAATCCCCCGGCAGCACCTGAGCAATAGCAGAACAGCAATGCCGAGATTGAAGCTTGCGTCCCTGGTGTCGCAGCAGCTCGGTGGGACACCTGCTTGGGAACACAACCAGAGCGCTGCCCTTCTCCGGCCACACCGCCGCCTCTGAGAGGGTAATTCAGCCAGTGGTTTCCCTCCTGCAGCTCCATTAGGCATGTCATTAACGTCTGCATGTCTCCATTTAGATGTCATGCAGAGTTATCAGTCCCTCGAGGTCCGTCAGATGATAGTTGTCAAGTGGGAGTTTCTTGCTCCCAAGCCTGCAAGCACAGACTGTGAAAGTTATACTTGGAGCCCGAGGGTGTTCACGGACATACAGTCATTAGAAATGCTCTGGATTTTGTTCTGCTTTCTCTTCCTCTACTTCCCCTCAATAAAAGCTTTTTTCCAGATTAAAAAACCCCAACAAAACAGCAGCTTGTCTGATCTCTGCTCTGCAACTTCACGGGTGTGCAGCTATCGCTGAGCCTGCCCAGCTCCTGCCTCCTGCCGCTTCGCCGAATCTCGCCCTGCCTTTAAGGGGGCTGAGGCCAGCTCTCCTGCCTGCTCTGGGCACGCTGCTGCCTGCAGCATCCCTGCTCTCACCCCCCGGCTGCCCGGCATGGCCCTCCCGGGCCACCACACCAGCTCTGCAGGTGGCCACAGGTTAATCTGCATCTTGACCCACAGGACTAAAAGTCACACTTTGAGTAAAAAAAAAAAAAAGAAAACCCGAACCCCCTCCCCTTCGCCCTCTTCCATTTTCCTTTTCCTGGGGTGCAGGGTGCTGGGTGCTGCAGGGCAGGGGGTCCCGCCTGGGAGGGAGCGCGCTGACGCCGGGGGCCCCTTGCGCATCTGCTCAGGCTGCTGCAAACTTGGCAGGGGTTTTCTCATTGCAACGGTTCCGTCCTTGGGAGCATTATAAACTGGTGTCAGGCTCGCAAGACCTTCCCAAAGTCATGTACACAGGTCAGTAACACCTGGATTTAAACCACGCCAGAGCCCAGCGCGAGCAGTGGAGGCGGCTGGTTTACACCAGCGGAGGATCTGGGCCATTAAATATCACTTTCATTTACAATCTGACCTGCAGCTGGGACATTTATTAGCACAAACCAATTCCCCTCAGGGCAGCCAAAGCTTGGGAGCTCGATACTGAGCCTGGCCCTTGCTGAGCCTCTCCTGGGGAATTGCTACCTGCGAGAGGCTGTCTCCCAGGCACCCCAGTGCCCGCAATTAAACTCTCCTTAAACTTTAAAGGCATACTTAAATGTGTTTTTATGGCCCCATTACTTTCCCTTTATAACCCTAGGTGAAGGCTGGAATCCTGTCCGAGACATCTTAAAGGTTATATGTACAATTAGCTGGTTCTCATCATGTCCTTTAATATTTCACTTCATAAGCCAAAACAAACTCCTATAAATCAGCCAGATGCTGGTGGCCGTACGGAGCGTGGGGGCACTGGCAGGGCGAGGGGACTGCCGTCCCTCCCAAATATTAACGGGTTACTTGCTACAAAGAAAACGATGCTGGATGAGAGCTGGAACTGTCTCATAGCGATTTCAGCCGGGATGTGGGCTCCCCTCTCTCGCTCCCTAACCTGCCTGTGGTGTTGGGGCAGAGTCACTAATGACAGATGCGTAAACTTTTGCATGGAGGGATGCCAATATTTTGCATACTTACGCAGTGCTGCCATAAATATTAATGCAGTGCTAATATGGGAAGTTCCACCAGCTGTGTCCATTCTCGAGGGATACTTCAACTATTTATATTCGGGGTAATGAGCAAGCTGTTATTATATAATCAGGCTGTTGGAGAAGCCTTTGGAATAAAAGTCTCGCTGAGAATTAGCCAACAACTGGAGCGTGTTTGGAGCCATGAGACATCACAGATTTAATGATGGAGGGTTTGACAGAGCAGAGGCAGGACAGGAGAAAAACAGGAGGGAAGAAGAAAGGTGCTGAGAGACAAGCTCCTGAGTAATTAATGCCGATTGGGACAATGAGGGGTTTTTTTGCAGTTGTGAATTTGGCTTCTTCCACAGCACCCAGCTTCAGCCCTGGGAGCAGCACTGGGAAAGTATCTGATATTTATCTTCAGCCTTAAAAACTGAGTTGTCTGACAGTGCTGGAGTGGAGATGAGATACCACCGTGCTCACGGCTCAGCTTTGAGCTCCCATGGACAGCCCCAGCTCCCGTGGGAAGGAGGAGGCAGCTCTCCGCAAGTCCAGCAAGGGCTCATATTAAGAAAAACAAGCAAAACACCCCAAAACCGAACAAACACCAAAATTCCCACTTGCAAACAAAGAGATCTCAAATTTCTTGCAGAAAATATTAAGTTCCCAAAGGAGACAAAAATGAGGAAAGGTCAGCATTTGCTCAGCGTTTGCTCATCCGCGCTGAAAACCACGAGCCAGAACGAACTTTGTTATGCTCCCCTGTCTCCAAGCACAACCTGCTTGCTTTAATCAGAGCTGGAATGATGCCGCTTTCATCTGACTTGAGAATCAGCCCTCTCTTCTCGTGCTAAAGCTGGATTTGTGTTGATTTTATTACTGTTTTGGACTCCCACAACACAAATGACTGATGAGCCAAATCTGTGCCACATGCCTGAATGTATTACGCCCCTATTGTCTTTTTTTGCATCAAATCTGCACTTTGTACAAGGCAGACTTCTTCCTCTTTAAAAAAAAAACCGCTGGAGAACAGTTTGGAAGTGATTTAAATCCTGTCTCCCCTGTTTTTGGGAACGATGAATATTTAATTGAGTTGAAGGCGGATAAATGATCATTTTCTTCATCCTATATGGTAGTGAGTAGTAAATTACTTTGCCGGGAAACCCAGTTATAATTGCGAAATTGATAACAGAGGTGTGAAAATTTACACCTGTGATAATAAAGACTAGCTTCCCATCGTACATCGACGTTATATCTTATGAGTTATCTCTTGTGCATGATCTAAATATTTCATATAAGCCAGCAATCAAAGCCTTCAGCTCACCAGGTAAGAAATAACCTGCTTTTATATTTCATATGCAGATATATATTTTACAAATAACAGCACGTTCTGCATGCACCTACACACCTGCACAGCAGTGCTCCAAGGGTGGTGTTCGTGCGCCTGAAAACTGATAGAGAAACCCATCAGCGTGCTGCAATGCAGAGTTTGGAGGCAGCATGGCAGGGAGGGGAGGACAGAGCCTCATAACCTTGGGCAGACCCAGATTAAAAATTGCTATTTGGCATCCCCCGACTCTGGGCTGAGCCCCGCTGAGTTGCCAACAAGAGGGATCTGCCTTCTCCTCGCCATCCTACCAGCTTTTTCTCGGGAAAGTGCTGACTAAAAGGAAGCACAGAACTTCTGCTCAGTTTTGGCAGAGGCCCCTGAGTCTGGGGCCAGAGGGCAGCGTGCGGACCCCTAAGCGCTTCGGGGTCCTACTCGGGGCTCGAGACCCCCTTGGAGGCCGGCAGGCTGCTACCACACGCTAAAGAAGCGATGCTTGGCTGGTAATTAACCACTGCAATCAGCAGAGCTCTCAGCAGAACACGCTGAAATGAACCCTATACAGATCGAAATTAATCCCGAGCAACCTAATGGGCAGAAGTGCACTCGCCAGTATTAACCTAAGACGAAATCAAACCCTTTATATAAAGCTTTTGGCAGCAGGAATCGCCCCTTTAATACCCAGCGAAGGTCTCGGCGCTAACTCTGAATTAATCCGTAATTTGGGAAGATTTCCTCAAGGTCAAGGCTTTTTTGCTAAATCTGGTCGCATTGGATGCAAAAAGGGCTGGACATTACTGGGGGTCTCCGTGGCATCGGGGAGTTGGATCGGGCTCCTGCGGAGCAGGGCTGCAGCTGCGGCTGGCGGCATGTACAAGTCATTAAGACACGGGGATTAGAGCCTTCAGCCTGAATCGGAGTCTAATCCATTACCCCCTTCACGCTGTATCATTAGGAACTGGAGCTAATACCCACCACTTAGACTAAAAGAGATGGTCTGTTTTAAAAAGTTTGGTCTGGTTAACAGCGCTGTATTCAAGATCTCTGTTACAGGGGTGCCAAAGCCATAAAATAAGTAAATTGCCTCTTTCTCCTCATTTTAGCATGTCATTTCATGTTTTTATGTGGATATATATTTTATTATGCACTCTGTTTCTTAAGATATCATTACTTTTATCTTGGCCAGTTTATTAAAGATAATTATGTGGAAGTTCCCGTGCTTCCTCCAAGATTGCAGTTGGCTGAGCTGGATGAGAACACTATGTTAACAAGAACGTATTTTGCCGTACATGAGACAATCCTTTTTTTTGGAGGGGAAGAAGTGAATCATTTTCCTTCTCTTTTTCTCCCTTCCGGTATTTTTCTTGAAGCTCATTTCAGTAGCAAGACATCTTCAGCTTCCCCTAGACTAAAGCAAGAGACAAGATGCGAGAGCCATTGATTCACCTTAGGGAATACTTTGGAGAGATCAAAAAGTGCTCATGTGCAAGCTGTTTCCTGTGGGAGGAGCGTGGCAGTACAATCAATCCATGAATGCATTGTAAAATCAATGCTCTGTATAATTAGGGCACTCCAAGGGTAAAAAAAAAAAAAGGTAAAGAAAAAGAAGGGAAAAAAAAAAGAGAAGATCTTCAATGCATAACAGGACTCTTGAAGGCTGGAGAACTCAGAAGCCCCTGAACAAACAGATTTTAAGTCCATTTCAGAGGCAGTGAGGGAAGATCTTGGGGGATTGATGCAAAACCCTTTTATCCTGGTGCTGGCTGCAAAATGCCGAGAGCTCTGGGATGCTGGTCACATGTGAGACGACCTCCTCGGTTCTCAGCTGGGACACCCGGTGCTTCGACACCAACCTGTTTGCTTTTGGCTGCCAGTGGGAAATCATTTTGATGGCAAACCCTTTTGGCAGCCATCAGAGATTATCTGGGAGGAAATAAGTGCCCAGAAACCACCTTGGCTCTGCGTGGGGTGGCCAGGATCAGACCTCCACGTGCAAATTCAGTCCTCTCCCTGCAATGGTGGTGGTGATGGTGGAGATCCTCGGAGATCCTCCCCATCCCATCCGCATCCCCAGCAGCGCAGAAAGGCTCTGAACTCGAAAGATTATTTTTGCATTTCGGTATTTCCAACCATTTCTCAGAGACTGAATGAAGCCGGATCGTAATTCCCAGCTAAACACAAATGTTAACTATAGATCATGAAAATACAGCGGGGCGTAAATAGTTTTCTTTTATACGGCACTAAATTATAAGTAGAGCTAATTAAGTTAGAAGACAAAAATTCCTTCAAATTAGTAGTCAATTTTGCAGGCTCTTCATGAAAGAAATAATGGGTTTTTGCCTGAAAAATCCACTTTTTGGGGTACGAGGATGCTGCCGCAGGCACTGGCCAAGCATGCTGCAGCTCTTTAACAAAGCTTGGCTTGACAAATTGGGCTTTTCAGTTTAAAGGCTAAGCCACCCTTCAGCCTGATATTTAATTATTCAGTGCTAAAAGATCTCTGAAGATCCAACTCGCCCCCAAAGATCCTCTCCAGAGGAGACTCCCAAGCAGGGGAGGGGGACACAAAAAGCCCAAAGAAATTCTCTGCCTGGAATGGCCACCGTGCTGGTTAACGTTCCTCAGCTGGGTCATTAGGTCTTTTATGGATTGTCAGCATGGAGAACCGCTCCTGGTTCCAGGGCAAAGAAAACTACTTCGTATTAAAATACATGGCTCTTGTGGGACGTGGCACTTTCACAGGGCTGCCTGCAAATTTGGCAAGAGCCCTGAAGTTGAGAAAGACAGATAGCCCTGCAAATCAGAAAAGGCAGGTTTTCATCAATAGAAAATTACAGATCCCTGGTGAGAACTGCCATCATTATCTATCAAGAAATAAATTGGCCTGAGTTCCTCTTAACTAGTTCATCTGCCGGGATCTCGTGGTGGGAAGGACCTTTGCCTTCCGACCAGCCATCGGTTCACTGGGTGTTTTAATTGCTTGTAAGAGTAACTGTTGCTAGCACAATCGCAAAGATGCTTATGCCCCATTTTCAAAGGAAAATGGTTTTTTTGAAGGATTCCTTGGCCTGGAGTGCTCTGACCGGTGGCACAGGTAGGAAGGGAGAGGTTCCTGCAGGGAAGAGGTGCAGAGGTATATCCCAACCTACCCCTGCGAATCTGCAATTAGAGCAATCCCCATCCGTATAAAACCAACTCCAGGACCAATGCTCGGTGTCAGAGCTCCATTTTCAGATGAGGATGAGAAACATCCTCAGGGGGATGAGAAACACGCTGGCAGGGCTGCGGGCCAGCTTTGCTGCCGCAGCTTTGAGTCTTTAAACCCAGTCTTTGGAAAATGCACGGATCTACCCCAAACAAAATACCCAGGAATGTGGAAGGTCAGTGTCCCTTTTCCTTTAGGATACATAGGGCACGCTGGGTGCGCGATAGCAAGGATGAGGTTTGTCGGCCATCTCCCAGCTGACGGCGCACAGGCAAGGACAACTCTGCCGCAGGAGCGCTGGGGCTGCGTTGGCAGGAGAAAGCCGGCATGCCCAGAGGATTAATTATGCCCCAAACCAAACGCAAGGGTACGGCTGGAGCAAAGCACCGCGGGGAGGATTTCTGGCACGGAGCTGCACGCTCACGGAGGGAGCGGGATGACAGTGAAACTTCACTGCCATTAAACCAGGGGTTTCCTATCCGCCCCTGTTGCGGGGGGGGTGGGGGGGGTGG
>JAVKLA010000010.1:28852946-28863624 GCA_034782735.1 Sagittarius serpentarius
CCCCGCATCCCTCTGGCACCGGCTGCGCGGAGCCGGCAGCGACTGAGGAATTCCTGAGGAGGAGATGAATCCTCGCCGATCCATGAGGATCCTCTCTCACGCCCCGTCCGTGCCGGGCGGATGCTGCTGCGTGCTTCTATTTGCTCTCAGCCCTGCAAAAAAAAAAAAAAAAAAAAAAAGAAAAAAGAAAAAAAAGAAAAAAAAGAAAAAAAAGAAAAAAAAGAAAAAAAAAGACGATGTACAGAAAAAAAAAAAAAGCCCTTAGGCCACCGGTGCACTTTGTGAGAGGGAAACATCTTGTATGCTAATTGGCTTTAGGTACTTACGGCAAGATTGAGACTTGTAGCGTTGCCACAGATTGTTGGAAATTCCTCTGATAAGCTGACAGATGAATGTGTCTCTCTCATGGAGAGGTGAGAGAGCAGCAAAATACTTCCAAGAGCACAGGCAGCGAAGCAGAGATATTTCTGGCATGTCAACGCGCCAGGGCGGTGAGAACGCTGACCACTCGCTGCGGGAAGGATGGGGGGAGAGAGGGAAGAGAAGGGGGGAAAGCAGCGGGCAGGCACAAAACGCTGATCTGCTGGCCACGTCCTGCCACCCGCACACTGAGAAGCAGCTTTTTGTATGAAGAGCTCCATCAATTTGAATTAGTGCTTGTAAAGCAATGTGGGAGCGAGCAGGAATAACTCTGCCAGAATCTGGCCCATAGGGTTTCGTACACAGGAGCACGGCCAGGAAAGATGCAAGCTGAGATTAATGTCCCGGCAAAGCTTATTGTTGGGGCCTCCTTAAGCCATAAACCACATTTGTTTGTTTGGCTGGGGTTTTCGGTTTGGTTTTTTTTTTTCCTTCACAGGTTTGAGAATTAATCTTGCTTATTAGCATGGGGTTGGGTTCGTCTCTCCCGGGTCCCCAGCCCTGCTGTTTAGGTGATGCTGGGGGAGCTCCCTGGGTGCTCAGCCGGGCAGGGCGGCAGCGGGCAAGGCAGAGCTTCCCCACCAGGACCTACCCTTCAGCGGAAACCTCCACCTCCCCTCTGTGCTGTGAAAAAGGAGAAGAAAAGCCTTGAGGCACAGGGGCCTCATGCATCTTGCACCAGAGACTTACGCAGCCGGCACAAACACTCGCTCTGCTGGAGCAGCACTCTGTCCTAAAAACCCACGAGACCCTGCGGTTCGCTCCGTCTGTTCCAAACCCTGGGTATAAACCCCGCAGAAGCGCAAAGTCGGTGTCACAGGGACGGGGTGCCTGGCTGGGCACCCGTGCCACCGCACCGCTCCAGCTGCCTCCGCCTGCCCCACCGGTTCTTGGGCCTCCCTCCACTTGCAAAGACTTGGGAGTCATTTCTGACGGTTGAGACGGCAGTTGCTGTTCAAGAATTTTTGCATTATATTTGGGGTCATTTCTGAAGCTTTTAATTTGATTCATTTGGTACCTTTGAGTAGGGACACGTGGCTGAAGCGGTGTCCGCTCCCAGCCATTAGCCGTGCCCGACGCCAGCAGTGGCTTCCTCCTCCCCATCCGTACCGGAGTTGCATTGAGCCCTGGGTATTGCTCGGGTCAAGCAATGCTGCTTCTTCTCTCCACCTGCCCGAACGCATTTGCACGAGTGATTTCTTGCCAGTTTTGAGTACGCAAGGAGCAGAAATGTTCCTGTGGCATTTTACTGAGCCCCCAGTTTCTAGATCTGGGTTCAGCTCCTCATCCTCTGAGAATATTCCGCATCTGACCTTGAGCAAGGTCACTTTCTACTTCCGTGCCTCAGTTCCCCCATCAATAAAATGGGCTTGATAACGCTTCCTTTCTCCAAATGTAAGTTTTCCTCACTATGTCTAGCTTTCTGTCTCTTGCCTACGTCTGCACACTGTGGATCCAATGGGACTCTTAATTTAACGAGCACAAGTGAGCCTGTTATTATAACCTTCATGCCGTAGCTCCGTCTTTATCTCTGTCTGCTATTTGCTGTGGGAAATATCTCAGCTTTCTCTTTTCAATTGCCATTAGCAATCACAGCAGCTGGGGTACAGGACCCAGGGATTTTCAGC
Source organism: Sagittarius serpentarius (assembly GCA_034782735.1). NCBI lineage: Eukaryota > Metazoa > Chordata > Aves > Accipitriformes > Sagittariidae > Sagittarius > Sagittarius serpentarius. The sequence goes on from JAVKLA010000010.1 coordinate 28,854,995, forward strand.
TGAAGTCTAAATGCAGTTGACAAGTGTATGAATCTTATAGCCAATGTAAGTAGCTAATGCAAATATCAACATTGTAGTAAGAAACACTCAGAAGCAGTAAGTGACTGATAGAAAAGTGATTATATGGACTTTATGTTGAAAAGTAAATATTTACTCTCCAGCATTGACAGATGCCTCAAGCACCATAGATCTAAAAAAGGCATTGATTCGCTCTCCTCCAGCCTCTCTTATCTCCTGCTTATGAAAATATCTCACAAATAGCACATCAACTGCTTCCTCCATAGCCCAAGTGCCTCAGAGCAGCCACTCAGGTAATTTATTTGGTATCCAACAGTGCAATAGTTAATTGTAGTGCTCGTGGTATCGCGTGTGGGGCTCTGCTGTAGCCTCCTGCTACGCAGTCATCCAGTGATGCTCCTGCTTCGCCAATGCAGAGCTCAGACCGTGGCCCAGCTCCTGCCCCGCTCTACATCCACCCATGCATTAAAAAAAAAAAGAAAAACAAAAAGGTTTTTATCTGCAAGAAATTTTATCCCTTGAAGAAGAAGTAGAAAAGAAAACGACCTGGGAAAATAAAATGCGACTGTGCTCTTTAAGAGCAGACAGGCGGTCGGTGGCTCCCCGTGCTGCTCTCCTCTTTGCCCTCCTGGAATTGCCTTGAAATAACTTAAATGAAGTTGAGCTGCTCAGAGGCTGTCAAGTTTGTAGGACCTCCTTGGCAATCAGTTTAACCTCCTGGAATCATTTTTTTCTGCTGCCTGAAGTTGCTGAGTCAGTGATGGGTGTGCGGGGGCTGCCTGCAAAGCCAGTCCCGGTCCCTCTTCCCCAAGGAACCACCCGGGACTTCTCTCCCATGCGGAACTGCCGGCAGAAAAGGCACCTCGCGCTGTTCCTCCGCCTTGCTATTTTTGGAAGGGGCACTTGCAGATGCTGTGTTTTAAAATGACCCGTGTATGACCACGCTGTCATCAGCTGGGGGTGGGACACCCTTTGGGGGCAGCTGTGGCTGCGTACACCGAGTGTAAACCAGCTTCAGCCTTCCTGCTCCACACAAGGGGAGTGCTTCGGCATCCCAAAGGACTTTCCTTGCTCCTTGAGTGGAGCAGCCATTTTAGCCTCCCGTTGGCTCTAAAAGAAAGAAACACAGCGGCCTCCCTCAGTTTTGTCCCCTTTTGGGGCTTGCCTGTCTTTAGAAGAGCCACTTCAGCTGCAGGTGGCATTGGTTGACATTGGCAGGGTACGTTCATGTGTGCAGCCGGTGAAAGGCATCCCTCCCGCCCATCGGAGATTTGCCGCGCTTCACACTGCAGTAGCTTTCTCTCTACAGTTGATAATTACTCACCTCAGAAATAAATAATCATGAAGTGGAGGATACAGAGAGTCATTTGCAGAAGGGGACTAAGAGCACTTTGTCTGTCTCCTACAGAGCCTCCGCATCAGCCGGAGGGATCTGCCCAAGCAGCTATCTGAAAGTTGTGCTCAGTAATTACTAACTATACGCACATTTCTCTTTTGTTTTATTTTTCCTGATGATAATTAAGTGTGAGAGCCTTGTTTAGCAACCTCTCACTCTGTGCTGCTCCCAGTTGTTTTCAAACCTGGAACAGAGGACGGGACCTGCCTTGAAATGATGTGACCCAGTAAGATGCCACCCAGCAACGACACTATACCCTGAGAAAAGCGATCCAGCCTGAAAAAACCTCCAGATTAAGCCCAAAAGACAGCTACAGTGTAAGGCTGTCTTCCAGGGGTTTCACCTAGAAAAGTGTTTAAAAGAAGAGGAATAAGAAACACATTTGTCAAGTTCATAAAACTGCGACCTTGAGACATAGGTCACCAAGACATCGCTGGCTTTGACGACAGGGTCGTGGCACAAGGGGACAACCATAGCGACTTGGAAATGGACCTTTGATGAGATAAGACATTTCAAGGAGAGATTTGCTGGTAACAGGGGTTTTGGGTGTTTGCAACACTTGGGTTCTGCTTTTGCTTTCACCAGAGCATCTAAAGCCAACGAAGTAAATGAAGTTATAGGTGCTCTGCATCTGTATCGGTGGCTCATTGCATCCAAATTGTGCAGTGAGTCAGGGCTGGGTCTTGATATGTCCTGCACCCACATAATTTGCAGACTGCCTGTCTCTATTTCTCTCCTCTTCCATCAAGTCCTGCTGCCTGCACGCAGGGAAATAACTCCAGGGACTTTGATAAAATTATTCCCGTGAAGGAGACAGGCGAGATGGGACCCCCCTCTTGCAAAGCCAGTCCTTTTTTTCCTCTTTTGTAGGTGCTCTGGTGTCTATGATCAGACTGGAAGAGTATGGGCCAACAGAGACGTCTGTGTAAAGTTTTATTGTCGTCAGAGCATAGAGGTGTGTGGATGGAGAATATTTTCTTCATATAGCTAAAATTCAGGTTTCTTTTATTTCTTTTTTTCACTCTTCATGCGATGCCAGCAGCTTGGAGAGCTGCTGCCTGCAGTCTTAGGTGTGCATTAGCTTCCTTTTGATTGCTGTACAGCAACTCTTCTTATCTTTGAAAATTAACCCTTTCATAAGCACAGAGGAGGTGTCTCGCAATGTGAGCGTAATGCACCAGGCATTGCACCAAAGACTGCAGAGTGCACCACTCTTTCAGTCAATGCTGAGTCTTTGACACCTAAAAGAAAAAGTATTTTCCAGCCCTGTCAGATGTACGGAGCAATTATGCAAAACTGTCTTTAACAATATATTTTTCTCAGGACTTTTTTTTTTTTTTTTTTTTTTTGGTGAGAGGCAGTATTTCACAAAGTATTTCACCTTTTCTTTGTTATATAATTCAGTGCCACTTACAGTAAATTATATTTGTGCAGTTTCATTATCACATCTATGTAAATTCTGCTGCCCTCCAGTAAAGTATCCTCAGACTTTAAGATGCAAAATGATGTTGTTAAGATAGGGTATAAGATAAAACAAAGGAAAGGCAAGCAAGGTGGTTCCTTTCTCTGCATTGACTGCATGGATGTTAATGAGAGTCATCTCCATGTACAGGTCTAGCATCTGGTTGCTATATTTATTTTAATTGTAGATATTTTTTTTTCAGGGAAAAATCCAAATCCCATTTGTGCTCTCTTATGACACAAACCTCTGCAATTTTGGAATAAATCTATAGATGAAACATCCATGTGCTTTTTAATTGCTCCCTTTCCACTAACTAAATATTGTGGGATGTTTTAGGGTGAGATATGAACTTTCCAGCTTCAGCTCTTTTCCACTCCTGTATTGTCCTAGCTGCCTGCTGTTGACTCCTTGTAGGTCATTTCCAGCAACATAAGCAAGACAAGCAAACAGCAAAATTGCAAGATGCAAATGCCCTTCATTTTTGGCTTTGAGTCAAAAAATAATAAGTTGACAATAACCCTGCCAGAATATGCAGCAAGGGTGACTGCATATTTCTTCCTGCTAGTGTGACAGTACAAGGGAGTTGGGCACCGGGAAGAGACAAGCCCGTGTTCCCCTGGACGCTGCAGCATGTGCCTTGTCTCAGGTTTTAAAGGTTTTTCTGGGCAAAGCATAAATGATTCCATGCAGCCAGCAGCTCATTTCCCCTTTTTCAGCAGAAAAAGTAGGAGGGGGGGAAAGCAGATGATTTAAAGTTATGCTAAAAGAATACTAAATGAAGCGCAACTTATTTTTTAAAAGCTGCTGTGGGTGTAGGGAAGAAACGCTTTTCTGGGTGATGCCTCTGGTGAAGATAGGAGGGCAGCTGGGGACCCACAGGGGTTGGAGCTGAGAGCCTGAACCTGCATTGCCAGTCCCCAGCCCCACAGCGTGCTCCGAAATACCACCCAGGCATCTCATGGGCCCCCAAATACCGGATAGTGGGGTCCTCTGTATCAGCACCCAGGGTTTCGCACCTCAAGACAAACTCAGTTCCTGCTGTCAGTCTTGAGTCTGTTTGTTATCTCTGCGTTTCCTCCATCGTCCCTTTGCAGGCAGCTGGTCTGGCTCCAATCCTGACCTGTCTCAGGCTTTTCTTCCTTTCCGAGCCTCCCCACCTCCAGCCACCCCTCTATAACTGCTCTCCGAACGTCACCCCTTCCTCCCGTCTCTTGTTTCTCAAAAGTTTTTAAAAATTGAATAACTTGCAGCAGCATCCTTGGAGCTGAAGGGTTTGAGGCGGCTCCTCTGGTGTCCTTCCTTCTCTCCAGAGAGCCACCGTTTCCCGACGCTCTCCGTCCCTTGGCACCAGGCGGGCACAGAGGCTGCCTGCCACGCTGCCGTGCCGCCCACTGCATCCATGATGGGGACATCCTCGTAGTGGGAACAGACTAAATGATTGCATGAATTCCCAGACCCTTTGGAGGTCAAGATTTGGGACTCGGCAACCACCTCAAGATCTTGAGTTGAAAGTATTGGGATGCTGCTGCAATATTGCATGCAAGAGGAAGAAGCAATGAAGTCTGGCCATGGAGGGATGCTCATCTTCTAGAATTCAGATTTCTCCCAGCTAAGCCCATCTCTTATTTAGCTGAGGCCAGCTCTGGCACTGGAGGCTCTTTATCTCCAGCCAGAAGGAGACAGTGGAGAAGAATCCTGCAGTGAGCAGCACTTTGGGATTTTGTGATAGATGCCGTCTACCTCATTACTGAACAATGAAACTTTATTGTTCCCTCTGTTCTATTGATTTTTATGTCTCCAAAGCACACTGGTGAACTCTGAAATGAATATCTGTCAGAGGAGGAGGACCGCTGTTGCTGATCTGCATCTTTGAAGTAAATGTCTATGGATCAAGTCCTGGGGCACCATTGCTGCTGTGTCTCTGGGAGGGGAGGGCTTCCCGGGAGAGCAGCCCTACGCCCTCGGCGGCCCCGCTGTCCCCTTCTGCCGCCCTGGCCCGGCGACACAGCCCTCTGCGGGACAGCACGGGGGTGGAAGGAGCCCCCCACGCCGAAGCGGGGGGGGCGGGGGCCCCCGAAAGGAGCAGCCCTGTCCCCCGCCTCCCGGGCCGCTCGCCTCAAGGCGCCGGCTGCAGCCGCCGCAGGACGAGGGGCCTCCGCGGGCCGGGAACCCGCCGGTCCCCCCCGCGCTTACTTGTTGCTGGGCTTTAATGACCCTTTCCCTGGCGCTGGTGACAACGGGGACGTCGCTGCGCTCCTTCTTCAGAAAGAAAGCAAAGCCCATCATCTCTGTTTTGCCCATTTAAAATTTCGCGAACCTTTCCTACAATGTTTTCTATGCGGATCCGGTACCTCACCTTACTTGCTGGTAATGACGGCGAGGCTCCCTTTTACGAGTTAGATTAGAAATCAGACATTAATTGTAAAACTCTAACTTGCTACTTAGCTGCAAATAAACTATTCATTAGTGGCAAATTAAAAGCAAAACACACCTTACTCCTATTCTCGGACATACATTTTTGAAGGTACGTATTGTTTCAAACTGCAGACTGTATCACTGGCACAGCAAATTGAGATCCTGAAAGGTTTCTCTCCAGGATAAATAATTAAAATATATTCTTCTTTAATTGACATTATAGAGGACACAAATGAGGTTTTCCTTTTAGAAAGAAATAGCGGTTTCTAAATAAAGCTTTGCAGGCTGCAGAATGGAGGTTTCAACGAAATGAATAGTCATTACTACCTTTTCAATGATGTGGGCCTTTTGATCAGAAAAGAAATTAGCTCTAAAGGACAGACAATAGGAAGCCTGCCCTGCAATAGGAAGAAAATTAGATGGCTAAGGCTCTTAACAACACCTATTTCTATAAACCATGGAGCTTCTTGCTTTTCAATTACAGCTGTTCATTTCATATAAGGAAAGTGGAAAAACACAGGGGGAGTATAAACTCTGTTGCACCAAAAAAGCCCAAGATAGGGCAAGCAGTCAGCCTTCCCACTGTCCTTTGTTTTTATTATAATCAGTTAACTAATATTATATATTTTATAATACCAAGAGTATCCAGTGTAGCATTCTCTAGGTCAATCAAGCAATCAAGACGGACTATATTCAGCAGAGGAACTAGTAAAACAGGAGAAACTTTAAGTTAAGTAGTTGGATGTTTCCACTGCGCATCAAATAATATATTTTGCACGTGCATCTCATTCTTGTGTGCATTTTTCAGAGAAAACAAAACAAGACTGAAGAACTTGAGGAAAACAAAATGCTGAATAACACTCCACTGTCTTTTGGTTATAGTAAAAAAATAAATCCAGTTCTTCTGAATTGAAATAAATGTTCTTTCGTTATACTCAGGACTGAGATTACTTCAGACATGTTCTCCTCATGTTACCCTTAACTCGTACATCTCAGTTATTTTAGAAATCATGCTCTTACTTTTAAAACTTAAAATTAACTTCTTGTGTAATAACTTTAAAATATGGGTTCTCTTTCAAATGATTTCGTTTGGACATTATTTTTTAACATTGTTGTTTCTCCTGAATATAAAAGTAATGTAAGTTTTCTTATGAATCTGAGACACAGTCATAAAAGCACACCTTCCTTCCTCTACCATTCCTCCCTAGGCATACTTTTATGATTAGGTGTAACAAGTAGATGATAATTTGTTATTAGCCATGCAATATACTGTAACTGAAATGATCTTTCAGTGATGATTTGAACATATAATAGCCACAAAGCTTTATTGTAAACAAGTCCTGTTCTCATATTGACTCAGCTGGACTACAGAGACCTCTTTAAAAAATAACAAGAAATCACAGTTTCCACCCCCCCTCTTTATTTTTTCATTGTTCCTATTTACCTATTTTTTTTAATTATTTCTCCTTTCTCTCTCCCTTTTCCTTTCATCTTTATTTTTCCTTTCTCTTTTCTCTTTCTCTTTCTCCCTGTTGTACTATTTGCTTAGCAATAAGGCTACATGGCTATTTCAAAGGTGTGATCAAATGTATATGAATTGGTTTTGCTGTGTTAAGTGGTCTTACAAGTATCCTTCTCACCCTCAAACAAGTAACGTGTTCAACAAAAAATTATTTTCCTTGTTCAGAAAACTAAATCACATCTGTCTTCTACCTAGAAGTGATTTTAATATGAAATATGAATGACAGCTTTTTTTCAGTATCTGTATCCCCCTTCACTCCTGCTTTGGCCTTGTGATATATAGGAATAAACAGTAAGAAATAGTTTAATCAGTGAAGAATGGTGTCCTAACTCACAAACTGGAGTCACTAATGTCAGTATTTGAAGTAATCTCCCTGCTTGAGAGCAGTTAGAAGATTATGACTAATGCAAGTCTCTGCTGCCTCGCTTTTTGCTGGGACAAATCTTCCATTTGTTTTGTAAGATCTTAATTAAAATTTCATTTTATTTGAAATGAATTTGGCTGAGAAAAGCTACCCTTACTAGCTAGTGGGAAAACTTCCCTCCATGCAAATAGCCAGCTCAAGTGTCATTGAAACTTCTGCAATTCACAATAGAAAACCCACAAAAAGATTTGCATTAGTGAGGAGATGAAGAACTTGGGAAAACCCAGTAATGGTGCTGCAGTTCTCAGTCCAGACCTCACAGCTATGTTTTACTTCTGATAGTATCTTCAGTCCCCGTAAATGAGTGGAAGGTAAAGAACTGTCTGCAGGAGAACAAGTGAAACTAAACTGACTGTGACTTTCAAAATCTGAAAATCTCACCTAAAATTGTTGAAGTATCAGAGCAACAAGATTTTGGAGCAAAGCTCTACTAAGAATAGAGAAGTAGGGAACCTAAAGAGCTTTGAAAACTAGAGTGAACAGTTTGTGAGTGGGGCTATATTGGAGGGGTTGGACATGATCAGATCTAAAAGACATCAATACGTGCTCAGTGTTAGCAGGGAGAGGTTTCAATTCCTTTAGCCCTCCCAGTCCCACTGTGGAGAAGACATGGCCAGCCATGAGAGCAACTCACTAGACCTAAAGATCTTTTCTGCTTTTTTTTTTCCTGACATGTATTGATAAATGAGGGCAACACGTGCTCCATAACCTTTTGTAAAGCAAATATATGCATATACATATACAATAGATACAAAATAACAGAAATGGAACTGACTGAAGAATCAGTTATTATATGGACTGTTTTCATGGAACAAACACATCTCTGACCTGAACATGAGTCACAAATAACTATACCATTTAAATTAATATTCAGCACTCAACCTCTATTTCTATAATAGCTCAAATTGATTACCTGATATTGAAGGTATCTCCCAAGAACTGTTCAGTTTCCAGTCTTGCTGAACAGTGCAAAGATTCATGACTAACCACCAGCAGATTTCTCTATTACTACTTAATTATAGATGCAATGACTGCTTAGGGCTATGAACAATGGACTGCATGCTTGAAGTTCCTATTATCCCTGTTAGTGGTCAAGCTTTTCATTGACTCTGTAGATAACACCTCTTTCCCTAGTAGGGCAGGTACAGTTGGCACTTGCAGAGGAAGAACTTACGCAATGATACAGAAGTTAAGGACTTGTGAAAGAGGTATTTCAAGGCCATTTTTGAAACAGGTGGACCAGTCACACAGTGTGCACCTAGAGGGACATGGTGGATCTTGCTGCTGGTGCACTGTGGCGGGTTGACCCTGGCTGAATGCCAGGTACCCACCAAAGCCGCTCTCTCACTCCCCCTCCTTGATTGAACAGGAGAGGGAGAATATAACGAAAGAC
>JAVKLA010000010.1:28863724-28883792 GCA_034782735.1 Sagittarius serpentarius
GGGGCGGGGGGGGCTTGTCCTTCCAGTGCACCCGGGCTGAGAGAAGGACGTACCTACCTACGAACCCAGTGGGGAGGGCTGCACCGCAACCTCTCTGCTGGAAAAACGCAGTATTTTGGCCAATATCCATGGAATTCGGCATGGGCCTTCTCAAACTAGCTTGGCTTAGAGATTGAGGCTCCATCGATGGGGACTTCACTGTAAACTCCAGCCTGGGGCAGTGCTGTGCCTGGCAGCCCCCCTCCATGGGCTGAGCACTGGGAGGGGACCCCACATCTCCATGACATTCTCCACCCGATGCTTGTGTCCTTGGTGTGCAGCCACCCTGCCTGCGCCACCAGATTAAATATATGTATTATTTGTTTCAAGTTTGTATATAGCCCTCAAGCGGGGAAGCATTTGCCCTGTAGTCTACATATATATCTGGGAACTTTACAATTAGTTAATATTTTATGCATAATTCATAAAATTATACTACATTTTCTGGGAATAATTAGCTGACTCTGTACCTCTAATGAACTGCAGGTTTAGCTATGACAAATACATTGAGCGACTCCAAGGGATAGCAACACGCAGGCGCCTTTAAGCAAAGTTCAAGCAGCTCCTAAATTAAGCAAAGCAAGTCCCCGAAGATGCAGTATTTATGCACTGAAGCAAGAAGGGAAGGCTCTCGTCTCACAAGTCTCATCAGCCATCACAGCCCAAGAAGCAAGAGAGAGAAAAAGTTATTTATGTTTTGTTAATTGGGAGCTGGGCAGCTCAGGTGAGACTTTCCTCCTTTTCCTTTATTTGGGTTATTGCGTGGAGCCATCATGGAAATGATTGCCGACGTGGGAACACCGGCATGAAAATGGATATAATTGGCACCAAGATTTTCAGGCTTAAGTTGCAAACTTTTCTTAAAATTCTGGTCTGAATTGGAGGAAAACGAAATCCATTTGAGCTGTTCTGGTTTTTAAAATAGGAAGTGAGCAATTCTGTCAAAATGCGTATTTCCACAGCAGCGCGCCTGCCTCCGCGGGTGCGGGGCTGCCTCCTCCCAGGGGGCTCAGCCCCAGCACCAAGCCCCTTTGGGGCTGCCCACAGAGGCCAAGCCAGCTCTGCTGTGGCAGTAGCTATACACCCAAAAGTTGAAAATTTGGGTGCTGGGTGAGCAATGCTTGCCGTGACACAGGAGACAGCCTTTTCCTCTTGCCTCTCACTTTTGGGCCGAATAACTGAGACAGATGCTGGAGCAAAGCCAGCACTCCCAGGGTGCTCTCAGCCCCCGGCAGCCGCCGGCTCCCAGGCAGGGACCCTGGCCCCGTTGGCATCCGCTTATGGCATTAAATACAGAGCAGAGATCCCACGGCAGGAGAGCACCTTCTCCTGCCCCGCTCAGCCTGGCTGCTCCACCTGACGCGGCGTCGGTGGCACAGCCAGGTGGCACGGTGCTGGGTGCCGGCCCCATCTCCAGGGCTCACACTTCTCCTCCCAGCTCCCCGGCTGTGGGCAGAAACAAGCTGCTCACTGAAGATGACCTGAGAAACCTGGAGATCTAATACGCTGCTACCAGTAGTCTAAAATATTAAATTTTCCCTGGACAGCGTGCTCCCTAAATGAGGAGGCAAGGCGAGCCCATCCCGCAGCAGGCAGCCGCGCTGCCGGGGCATACATACCCACTGCCAGTTATTGACTTTAAGTGGAGGGCTGCAAACTGGTAAGTATATTAACTTTATGTGCCCCTCTGACATTTTTAAAAAAATTAGATTTTCGACTCTGTCGTAGGTACAGGGGAAGACACAGGGAAAAGCTGCGTGTGTCAGGGGGTGAGCACATTAAGGCAGACGATGATGACACCTGTCTGGTTGAGTTTAGGCTGACAAAATTCAGCAGAGAGACCTCGGTGGAGGGAAGAGGATGCTCAGGAGAGGCAGTGCTGGCAGGGCCCTCCTCAGAAGCATACCTCATTTTTTTAAATTAGGTTATAACTCAATTACGAATGCAAAGCTCTTCGTTCCTGACAAGTTTTCCATAATCTTAATTTGATCTCATGTCAGAAGGGTACCTTCCTCTGATAACCAAGCCCAGCTAAGAGTTTAACTAGAATAATAGCTGATTAAAAGGGGTTAATAGATACACCTCAAACAGAAGTAAATTAACGGGAGACGCTGTCTGTTGGCTAATGGGATCAGAACAGTATTTATTTAGTTTATGAATGATTAATCTCCCTCTCTCGGCATTCCTCAGATGCTAATTGCACTTAGGGAGCCCGTGTTTGTTTTTACAAGAGTTGGAGGTGGCAGAAGGAAGGCGATGGTTGGCCCCGAGGGGAGCTCATTCACCCTGCGTAATGGGCTCCTGGCACAGCCAGGGGGAATACCGGTAAAACCACGCTCAACCAGACCTGACCCCAAACATGTGAAACTCTTGAATTAAAGATATTATTAAAATAATTTGGGGCATTTTATGAGAAAAATTGTGAAGCGCACAAACGCACTGAGTGCCGAGACTTGTCTCACCCTCCTGCCTGAACAACGGGGGAATTTCACACCAAAAAAATGCTTGGATTTTTTTCCCTGTGGAAATACTCCAGGCTGATCACAGAAAAGCTAAAAGAAAGGCCAAAGGAGGGAAACCACTTCTCATGGCAACTTTTGCATTTGACAATTCAAAGCAGGAGAGCAGAAGCATTTGTCAGAAGCGCTGGGAGGGAAGCAGTAATTGCCTGGAAGCAGCCACAGATGCGGGGCTCACTCCAGCTGCTGCTGCATCGCTAAGAGGTAACCAAATCATTTTCCTCTCTACACACTTGTCAGCATTTTAATCCTCCATTATCTTTGTACCTAACAACACAAATGTGCTATCTCAGCCATACTGTGAATTTACTAGCAAACAAACCATTTTAAACCAAAAAAAAAAAAAAAAAAGGTTTTTCATCCCAAGCTTAGCAAGCATGAGGCGTTTTCTAAATAAAGCCCTGCCAAGTGGGGGGCCCGATTCAGCAAGGTACCAAGGCACGTGCTACCAAAGTCAGCTGGCACCACCCAGCTCAAACTTTCAGCATGTTTGCAAAGGGCTTATTGAATCTGGAGTTGGGAGGAACAGTTTTGGAAGGCAGGTACCCGTCCCGAGCGCAGCATCCTTGCAGTGATGTGAAGCTATGGCAGTCATTTGCAGAGATTGAGGCACCTGAGCTCACCAAATTACTGAGCTGTGATAAAGGCCAGTTCTTTATTCAGTTTAGTTTTAAATGTCCCAGGTGATGGTGGGTGTGGCTTTATGGATGATTAGGGCTCATTGATGAGAAAATTTGTGTAGTGGAGAGGAAGATTGGGGTGCTCGGTCTGTGTTCACGATCTTCAGTCCTTGACTTTACCAAGAGATGGGTGTTTGAAAGACACGAGGAACACTGGGAAGACCAAGCCAACACCGCTTCTGCACAAGACCTTTTTTTAAGTTTGGGATGAATTGAAATGGTTTGAGGGGAATCTCATTTTAATCTCAAAATTCTGCCGTTACCAAAATTGTGTGCTAAGAAACGGGATGCTCTTTTATTATTCACCATAAATAACGTTACTTTGTACTGTTCCCAGGTATTTCATTCATCACTGTATCATATAAAAAGCCTGAGCTGAATAAAACCTTCTGAAAGAAGATGAGGAGATGCACTCTGCCTTATAGATTATTTTACAGTTACTGAAGCCATTCGTTTTCCCTGCCTGCTTTCCACAAACGTGGAAAATAAACCACGTACCAGGAGGTGTGACTTCTACTTTTTGCCAAACAGCACTGAAATAAATTCCCCATTAAGGGAGTCACCTAGAAATTTTGGTTTTAATAATAAATTACTGGATTATTGGCTTTCCAGCTTGACGGTGCAAGCAGCGCTCTCCGAGGCCGGGGAAGATCTAGCAAGGCAGGTTTTGGCCAAGGACTGAGGATCTCAGAGCAGGGGCAGGGTGCGGTTGCAAAGCTGTGAGAGCCTTTGCAAAGCCTGGCAGGGGGGTCCGGGCGTTGCTTCTTGCTGGAATACGGGAGCAGATGGGAAGTGGAGAAGCACCAGAGCAATTACTAAACACCCCTATGCATCACCTTCCTGAGCCATTCTATCCCCCAAGATACAAGTACTCATTATCCAAACCAAACTCCAACTGAGGTCTCCTGAGAGCTTGTGGCAAAATTGCTGGCCGGGGTGTTTAAAAACCGAACGAGATGCTTACGAGCACGTGAAGGACGTACAGACATGGCATCCAGCCAGCTCACCCCTGCACCCTCACAGCCGCAGGGATTATTGCCTGCCTCTGCCCCGCAAAGTGAAGTGGACCTCGTGCCTGGAGGTATAAGAGGTATAAGCACATCTGGGTGCGGGTACGGAGTGGTTGTGTAAAAAGGACAGAGACTGTGCTAAACCCTTCTTTAAAAACCATTGAACTCGGCCAAAGGCAGCGCTGGAAGAGCGGGTTAGACGTGGTGACAGGTCTTGAGCGCAGTGGCTGAGCTTTGGGAGCCCGTGGAGGGAGGGCGGCCAGGGGAAAGCCCGGGGCGATGGGTGTTTCTTGTAAGGGACTGGCTGAGTAAGTGGTGCCCTCCAGCCCTTCTCTCCTGTGCTGAAGGCCCATGCCTGCAGCCAGAAGGGCCTTTTGTACAGCCCGGAGCAGCCTCCCAGGCAGCAGTTTGAAAATACTCTGGCTTTTGCAGGCACTTACAGCTGCAGGTAGATGCCTAGTGAGACTTTCAGAAGTGCCTAGGCATGTAAAGCACCTCATTCCCAGTGCAAATGCCACCAGGTGTCTGCCTGCATCATTAGGCACTTAACTGCCTCTGAAACCCGGCTCCTGGGAGTCGGGCGGCTGCGCCGAGCCTTGTGCCGAGCCGGCTGCACCACGGAGCAGCACCCGAGGGACACGTGGCCCTCGGCCCCGTTCCTGCACCCTGGCGCCTGGCAGGCTTCTCCCTGCCTCAGTTTCCTCATGCAGCAGCTAAATTATTCACACGCCTTTGGGATGTCCTTTGAGATCTCCCGCTGATGAGCTGTGTCGGAGAGAGAGAGGTGGTACCAAAGGGCTGATTATTGCAGTTATTGCTAAAAAAATAGCCTTTACCTGCAAACCTAGAGCACAGCATGGCACCGACTCCAAAGAATTGGGAGCAGAGTTAAAAACACATCCCAGCAGAGGATGGCAGGAGCTGCCCTTTGGCTGTCCGTATTTCTAACTTGTCCTTGCACAGGCGGGCTACAAGGCGAGGAAGTTTTTGCTTCTTTTACGGTGACGAATGGCCTGGCCAGGTAACAAATTCCAGGCTGGAATATGCCTCCTCAGCAGCCCAACATGTGATTGCAGTGGGCATTGCATTAATTCGTGAAATGTCGTTTTTAAATTGGTTTTACAGTTCACTGAGAGTGTGAGGCTGCAGCCTCAATAGCAAGTGCCGCTCGCACACGACTGGAGGAAATAATACTAGAAACTGGTCTCTGCTGCTGATGCCCCACGACTGGGCTTGGTGGCAAGGAGCAGGGACCAAGTCAGGTGTGAGTTAATAAATACATATATACTGTGAGCAAAGAGCATGCTGGATGCAATCATGAAAAAATACGCAAGTGCATGCAAATTGGTTGCTGAAAATTACTCCTGCTAAACTCTTTGCTCCCATTGCCTGAACTTTGCTTGTGTGCAATGCTGCAAGACGAGACTTTGCTTCCAAAAGTGCCAGGCAGAATCCCTGCCCAGGGTAGAAATAGCGATGAAGGGGTGCTGAGCTGCTGTGCTGGAGCAGGGAGGGGAGGCTGGTCCTCCGTGCTGGCGGGGGCTCTGCCTGCTCTCAGACCAATTTGGGGGCTTAGCAGGATGCTGGGAGTGGCAAGGATCATAAAGGGCTCGAGGACCTGAACCAAGGCCATGGAAAGTCCTTCTGGCTTAGAGGAGTTAAGCACCAGCCATGAGCAACCTAACTGTCAAATCAAAGAAATGACCCAAATGGCACAAACTCCAGGGTACACTTATGCACAGACCCTGGAGACTCCAGTTAACTCCTCTCCTGCCTGAAGGAAAGGCCCTTTTCCTGCTGAGCAGGTACATGTTTGCACCGGTGAAGTGTTACTACAGGTTTAACAGCTGCCAGGCTTGGGAACAAGCCCGTGCTGCCCACGTGTGCCATCACCATCCCCTGGACCGTGGGGCCAGCTGGGCCGCGCCATGTCCTGCTGTTGAATCCCATCAGGTTAAAGCGTGGTCACACATCAGACGTGCCTGCAAAACCCAACAGCTCCCCACCCCACAGATCTGCATGTTCATCCTCAGTTCTGACGGTTTTAGGGATAAAAATATGTCTCTTACTACATTTTGCCCCTGTTAGTGCAGCGTAGCCACCCCAGCAGTGATTTCAGGGTAGGAGCTGCTTCCCTTCCCATCCCTGTGTCCCACCAGTGGGACGAGCTATGGCTCCTCTTCACCCCCAGACCCCGGGGTGAGCTTGCTGAGCTGCCAGCCGGAAAACAAGCAAGCGAAGAAAAAAAAAATCCTGAACAAACAAAAAGAAAGAAACTAAACCCCTTCATTTCTGTCTTTTTTTTTTTCTTTTTTAACCTGGAAAATGAACTAGAGCCTATAAGCCCAGAGTCCCACAAGGGTAGTAATGGCAAGTCACTTTTTGGAGTGTAATCACACTTGGAGAGACAAATATCTGCAGCGTGTCTGCATGGGCAGGATTCATGCCCGAGAGCCGCCAGCCTCCTCTAGCCCCTTCAAGCCATCCGAAGGCTTTGAGAGACCTTGGCACAAGTCTGCTGATTCCCCCTTGGTTGCATTGTTTTTTTTTTTCTCTCAGGCAGACCCCGCTCTTAGGAATCGTTTGGTCTTTATTCTAATATGTCTCTTAACAGGCAGGAGGCTGCACCGATCTCCATGCGATGTGTCTATCATCTTAGTCCAGGCATTTTAATTTACACTGCAGTAAAAAATTTGGCACCCAAAGTTTTCTACTTTGAGGCACAACAGAGAGGCTGTGCCAAAGGTTTGACTGTGCTCATTTCCCTCTTCCATTTGGGGGGTGCATGTGTGGAAGAAGGACGTGGGAAAGAAAACCCCCCAAATCTGGGATGACAGTTTTTAATCACGTCAGCCCAGGTTAGCACAGCTGGCATTACTCTGCCGAATGAGCATCTGTCCGTCTGTCCAGAGGAGCTCTGCAGCACACAGGAATACAGACGATGTATCCTAAAGCATGGACAGAGGCTATTTTTCTCTAGGACTAGCAGAAAATATGGATTGCTTTGCTTGAGGAGGTTGCTCCGGTACTGAGAGACTTCCCAACCCCCTTGGGTAGCCTTTGGAGCTGGGCTGGGGAAACCTCCTCTGGAGGGATGGGGCTGTGGGGGTCCCCAGGGCCTTTCCCCTGCCTCTCCCCTCCACCTCTGAGTGAGCTGAGGGTTGGTGCAGCCCCACGCTGAGCTCCAGGAGCCAAGCAGCCAAGGGGACTCCTCTGCTGCTGCAATGCAGGGCTGAGTGCAGGTTGCAGAAAACGAAGGACATACAGACACTGCAGAACCAGGTCTGGAGGCTGGAGGGGAGGATCTGAGCCCAGCCCAGTGCTGCTTTCCCTTTCCCATCTGTCTCCGTTTGGCTGTGTCCATTTTAAGCCAACGCCATCCATAAACAAGCAGCCAGCAAAGGGCACCTCGGGCACCGTCACGTTTAGGAGGTGGAGGGGCAGGAATGCGACCAGGAATAGGCAGGACTGATTTGCACTGTCCCACATTGCTTACCTAATGCTTTGGCAAGAAGCTGGAGCCAATTCATCATTGTTTATCCCCAAAACAGCTATTGCCTTTGCCAGATAATGTCTGGGGAGAGTCACCTCTCCTCCCTCCTGGGACCATTCCTGCTTTGCTTTTCAGGGAGGTAGCACTAATTCAGCTGGGCGCAGGGAAAATGCACCGATAGGAACACACTGATCCAAAACTCTTAAAAAAACTTTGGAAAAGAGCAAAAAAAGGAGTAAAGCAGTTCTCTTTCTCTCTTGTCTTGCTTATTTATCACCCCCACAGTTTTCAATATAAAACAAGGAGAGGACGAAAACCAAACAAAAAGCCACTGTAAGTGGGGAGACAGCAGCCTTTTCTTTTATGCATGTGAATTGCTCCCATGAACTAGGATATTTTTGTTTTGGACAAATTCTCCAAAATTAGAAAGGGTGAAAGGTTAAAAAGAACTTCTTGGATCAAAATTGCCAAGCAAGAGGCTGGTTTTCCGGTTCCTCTTTCCTTATCCTAGTCTTGATTCTTGCTGATACCTGGTAGCTTCATTTACTCCTATACTTGTACTGAGCAAACCCCCCCCCATAAACTAACCCCAACTTTTTTTCTAGAGACCATCTTCAAAACCTGCATAAGCAGGAATTCAAAAGACGAACACACCTTTAGAAGACGGAGCGGAAGATAAAGACAAGGAGCGAAGTTGCGGACGATGTACGCTTGCTATTGCACAGAGAGCTGGGGAAACAACCAGCCGTGAGGAACAGTGTGAAGAATTGGAGCCATCTTGGCGGGTCGCATGCTGGCAATGCCTCAAGGACAAGAAACAAATGATCGACTGCTGTGTTCGTAATCGGATGGAGGAAAATGGATGGCGGGCAGGGAGACGTGGTCCCGCGGCTGGAAGGAGTAAGAGGGAGATGCTGGTGGAGATGCAAATATCCACCCACTGGGTTACCCTTTGGAGAACATTATTCCTTCATTTTTTCCTGTCTTGTTTGCTGTCCTGATGGAGTAGCTGAGGTTCTGGGCATCCACAGAGTGGGATGGAAAGTAATGGGGGGAAGGGATGGGAAAATGGGAGCGAAGACCCAAGGGGCAGGGAGAGGAGGCTGCTGAGTTGTGGGACTTGAGATTTCTCCTGGAAGTACCTTGGAATTTCCTGGGAAGAAAGAAGGCTGAGAATGGGAGAAGGGTCAGAAGACCTCAGATGAGGACACAGCGGTTAGTGCACAGGGTGATGGGTGTCGGGGAACCACAGTGTTAGGGAGCACAGGGGAAGCAGTAGGGAGATGGGCAAAAAATAAGCACCAATAAATATTTCGGGACCTGTACTACTCACGACAGCTGTAACAGGCGTATATCAAAAGCTCCCACAAACCCTGGAAATTTCATTAAGAAATCCACAATGCCTGGACACATATGGAATTACGATACTCCTCATCCTTTCCCGTGTCAAAATCCTCCAAGCCTCAGCTACCTTAAAAAGTTGTTTATAATAGATCTGAGAGTTTACATCTTCTTAATGCTACCATATAGGGTATTTGCAGCTGGATATATTTTACTGATATAGTACATTCTTTATGGTGATCATTCCTTGATTAAAAAAAATATTTTTTCTGTGTCAGGCGCTTTCTGTCACTATCTACCATAAATCAATTTGTCACATAGGTGGTAATAAAACAAGAGGTGTTTGTTCTCTTGAACGCTACATCCAAGCAGCTTTTGCAGCGTCGTCATAGCCATGCTCGGACGTCGGACTCGGTGGTTCTTGCCCCGATGGTCCCGGGAGCGCAGCACGGCTCGGTGGTACCGGAGGGTATGGGGGCAAGAGTCAAGGACTCTCCCAAGCATCACTGGTGTCACAAGGGTCACAGCCGTGTCCCAGCACCCGGGGGGGTGAGGACTGAGCCCTGCGCCATCCGCTCACTGCAGATCTCCCCAAACAACCCAGATCCAAACTCAAGTATTTGAAATACTGGTGAGTCTCATCCTGAGCAATGGTGCTGCAGGGCATGGGTCGGTACCTGTGAGTGTCTCCCTGTATTTTAATAAGAAAAAGCCTTTTCTCTTACTGCAATGGCTGGCAGAGTCCCACAAGATGATGCCGAAGCCACTTCTCCTTTCTGCATAATGTTCTCAGAAACACTGCTTTGCAAAAAACCCCTGTTTCTCATAGTGAAATACTCTTATTTTTTTTAAATTTCCTAGCTTGGAAACACAGGACCAGTCGGCTGTGCTGTGGGAACCCGAGTACCAGCCTGGCTTGTGGGCCATCCATCTCCCACTCCTCGCTTTCAGAGCTTCTCAAATTTCAGCCTGGCATCTCTGATCGTAAGTCTACTTAACCATTTTAATAGCACTAAATGGAGTCTGTGTTACTGCCCTTATCTGCTCTCTATGTCTTCCGGGTCATACATGCTTAGTTTACTGTCAGAGACAAGTTTTTACTGCTGTCAGCACTGCAGCGTGGCGGTACCTGCAGAGCAGCAGGCTGCGGGCTCTGCTCTGCCTTCTTCATTGTCAAGAAAATTACCACCCGCAACCTGATTCCCGAATACTTGTCTTGCGGTTTCTTAATTGGTGCCATCAAGGAAACGCTGGAGAAAAAACACTACACAGTGCAAAATAAAAGGTGATGTTATCTATTTACAACCCTTTTGTGCAACGGTAATAATAATTAACATAACAACGACTAATAATTAGAATTGCCTGCATTAAGTTAAGGACATGATTTTGTTTTCCTCTGTGCACATGCGAATCTGGACTTGTTTTCCTCTTGTCACCAGGGGAAAAAAGTGTGAGAGGAGAATAAGTCCACAAGCAGGGAAAATGCATTTAACTGGGCATATGCAGAGGCTCTAGTTACACCCCCAGACCCTTGCCCACTGCTGGCAGATGTGGCACAGCCCGGTTTCCACGCAGGGTGCTGGGGGCTGTGCGTACCCACTCTGTCTGCGTTTTGCCCCCCCGGGAAACCTGGTCAGCTGTCTTTAAAATCATACCAAGCTGAACGATGCAGGTGGAGATGATAAAAGATGCAGAAAAGATGCACACGTGGCTTCATTTTCACCCCGCTTTACTCTGAGCCCTGCAGGCTGGATCTGCAGTTCCAGCAGCTCGAGAAAATCTTTGTCAAATTAATAGATTTCAAAGTAGAAAACACCACAGTCCGGGCACGCTTCTGAGATCACCCGCTCGGGTTTTGCACCAACAGCACTGATGGGATTACTTTTGCTTTACACCAGCATAAATAAAAGCAAGATCAGGTCCACTATCTGGAAGATAAGGACGGAGTTTTACAGCCTCCTTCTCCTTATCACACCCGGACTTTTTAATACTTTGGAAGTATAATGAGCAAGGTTGTGCCAATGCCTGGCTCTCCGCGCTTGTAGGCGCTTCTTGCCCCTCCTGCCAGCAAGTGGGCTCTCATGCCCTTTTCCTCTAGAAATTCAGAATGCGAGCAGCACCGGGGCTGGATAAACGATCGGTTGTTTATGAACAGATCATTTATTAAATCCTGTTTGGCTAAAGTAATTCCTGCCAGCGTGAAGGTACAACAAATTGAAAACGAATAATCCCTCCTGCAATTCGCAGGGGCGGGAGACCACACCCCCCGCACGCTCTGTTGCTATATTTAGCACAGATACAGTAAATGCATTCCTATATGGAAACCACTCTCCCCAAAGATCACTTTTTGAGCATCTCCATAGTGGGCTGCCGGGAGAGGCTGCAGAGCAGCGGGATGGCCCTGGGTGTGTTACTGGGGTCACTTCTGCTGCAGGATGCTCGTGGTGGGCATGGAGTTACCGCAAACTGAACCCCGGGGCGCAGCCTTCGAGCCCATGAGCTGGGATAAATCCAGTGTAACAGCTGTGACTTACCCAAACGGTCACTCCAGCTTTGGAGTTATCTAGTTACAAGCACATTGCTCCTGCTTCATCCAGCGCTGGGCCTTAATATAACTTTTAAATCATTGCAAAATGAACTTTGCATTTTATTTCCTTGGACTGTGAAAAAATACATTGCTGTATCGTGCCCTGGGATAGGGACAGAGACAGCTATTTATATCATTTCCAGCAAAACACCCTACGAAACATAAAGTAAACTGGAAAATCAATAATTATTATTATTACAGTGTCTCTGGGTCTCTGGGCACTGTACATCCCCGCTCCAGGATCCGGCCCCCACTCAGGACATTTACAGCTGTAGTAGCAGCGATGCACTGTGGGAAGGGAAGGAAGCAACAGGGAAACTGAGGCAGAGAACTATTTCTAAAGAGAAGTTTAAGGCACAGCAAAAAAATCTCTGTTCTTACTGCCCAGTCCCCTGGCAGGGAAGGAGGGTGTCCCAGCCCGACGGGAGCACCTCTGCAGCAGTGCAAGAGGCACAGGGCCATGGCACAGCACCGTGGGGTGACGTTTTCGGGGCTGAGTGTTTCTGGCAGTTGTATAAACCTACTCAGATGATGCAGCTGTGCCCCAGACCATTTTAGGGCAGGCTTTTGTGCCATGGCCCGCCGGGTTTGGCTCCCCTACCAGGGCACTCCCCTCCCCAGGAGCCCCCTGCCCTGCGTCCGTCCGCAGTGCCCGCGGGGTGGGGGACGGCGAACGGGGCATCGTCGTCCTTCTCGTAGGATGCCCATCCCTTGGAGGGGCTGAAATCCCACAGTGGCCGCTTGGGCTGGTTTCGTCAAGGTGGGCTTGCTCTGCCATGCTGGTACAAAACCTCCCGACAGACGGACAACAGATCCCCTTGATGGGCAGAGAGGAAAGGAGACACAGGCGGGGATGTGCCTAAGGCAGCAATCTGCGCCACTCTGACTGCGGTAATGCTTATCATGTTCTAAATCATGATCTATGGATCTCACTCCACCACCCAAGTACCTTTTGGGTAAAAGAAACCACCGGAGCAAAATCCCAAGGGAATTTCAAAGCTTGCGGCACTCGCGTGTTGCCTTTAGATCAATCGTCTCTATTTTGGGGGCAGGACAGGAGGAAAAACCCATTACTCTTTTCTTGTCCAACCAGCTCTGATGACCTCACCGCAGCAGTGGGCTCGGGAGGGAGATGAGCTCAATGGTGGTGAGTCCATGTTCTTCCCTCCCTCCCTCCCTCCCTCCTTCCCTTGCATCCCTGGTGCATCACGGAGCAAGGCACGCTCCGCCTGGCATCACGATGGCTTGGGTGTGTGAGCCACCCCTTTGCCTGGCTTTATTTTTAGTGCATGCACAGAAGGCAGATAATGGCGATTGATGTGCTTTTTCCTTCAGGTTTAGGTTTCCTGTCAGCTGAGCCACAGATAAACCATAAACACGAAGAACAAACAAACAATTAGCCTCCCTCGGACCCAGGCGCAAAGGCACTCCGCTAAGGTTTATAGCCCTTTTCCAGCTTTACTGCCAAGATAAATCTTTCACCACCCGCTGCCCAATCAACCCCAATACAAAAAAGTTGTTGTTGTTGTTCTTTTTTGTTTTGTTTTTTTTTTTTTTTACAGTAGATATTTGATTTTTTTATATTTAGGAAACATTAAAACAAGGGTGCAGACAGAGAGGTGGGGATCAACATGTAAATTATCTATCGATCTGGAGGATGTGCTGGCTTAATTCTTCCTGGTGCGGGATCAGATGAGTGGCAGAACAACCTCGGCTTCCTCTGAGCTGTGGTTTCCACCAGTGCTGGACCTCCGTGTGCAGCATCCTTCGGCTCCACACACCCGCCAGCACGCTCTTCGCATGGCGGCTGGTGCGTGAGGCCGAAGGATGCTGCAATGCACACCCCATAGTGTGCTTTATTACCCAGGTTTGTTTTTCAAACTGAAGAAAATTAAGATAAATCTGTTTGGGAGCTTGTTGGTTTTCTATCCTGCATTTCTGTTTACTCCCCCAGGTAGGTTTTTTGGTCACTGGGTGGGAATTTCCTTCATGGTATCACTTCTGTATCACTGGCATAAAAGGCTGATTCAGTTTTGGTGGTAAATTACCCATGGCCTTTTTTTTTTTTTCATATGACTGTGAATTTTGTCAAAACTTTGTGTGGCAGTTTCATTTCGTGTCTTTATTGTCCAGCGAGGGAGAGCTGGGAGTGCTAAATTAATTTCCGTGGTGAGACCAATAAATTCAGCTCTCCTGCTGTAAAAGATACATTAATTTTGCTACATTCCCCTTTTTAATAGGCACAAAGCCACCTGGATAAATACCGGTTGCACACACAGAACAGCCATGGACCTGGGCACAGAGACTGTCAGCTAAAACAAATAAGTCAGACGGTAAGAAAACAGTATATGCAGAGAAATTTCACTTTCTTTTGACTTTGGTTTTCAGTATTTTTTATGTGAGGTGAGGGAAAATGGTAGGCTCCAATAATCTCATCTACATTAAAGACATGAAAAGGAGATGAAGAATATTCTCTGGGTTTAAAATATTTAGAGTTTTTAATGTTTAATGTCAAATATGTTGGTTTTGATAAATACAATAAAGGAAGTATTAATCTCACGTACCGTGCACTTGCACAGGGGCTCTTCCCTCATTATAGCTTCACTGATGGTGAACAAACCTGTGGACCATTTTTAATGGATTGTCTTAGGGATAAACAAGGATACTTGGGACTCGAGCCTGTTTTCTCCAGGAGTTCAGGGGTAACTTTTGATTGAACAGCAGAAGTTGGCTGGAGATCTCCACTAACGCGACTGGGAGAACAGATCAGTGATACCTATTGGCATGTCAGCTCCAGAGACAGGTAAAATAGAAACCCAGCCAAGCCTGGGAATATGACTGGATTGACTATACAGAGAGCATGAGGAATGTGGGTTTGGTGTATGGCTTGGTGCTCCCGTGGCATTCCCTGCCGAGACCTTCGGGAAACTGGTGACACCGACATTCGTCATTCAGTCAGCAGCTGAAATGCATCGAGCTGCAGGCAGATGCGTTTGCTAGAGAGAAGATGCAGATAAGACACAATTTGGTACTTGTCACATTTTGCGGCTGTGCAATCAGCCAGCTCTGCAGCCAGCACTGGCCAGAATTAAGATGTGATTCTGTGGGGGAGGATCATCTTTTAATGGGCTCCTTGCACAATCTTCCTTCTTTATGGAAACTAGCAAACTTCAGGCTAGTGGCTGCCCCAGGGACATGTCCCTCCAAGGTCACCCAGCTCAGAGCTCTGGATTTGGAGGAGGTTCTCAGAAAGTGCTAATTTTACCATTGTTTTTTGAGCCTGATTCTGGTCTGGAGGGGGTCTTGGTATCACGTATTCAGAAGTCAAAGATACATTGAAAAACTTTTTGGATGAAGAGTTGGATGGTTCTTTAGTTCCTGAGTCCGAAAATCAAACCCAGAGGCCTCCGGAGGCTTGCCGAAGTGGGGACAGGCAGTGATGCCAAATGATGTCTGAAAGAGCTCCGTGTCTACAAGAATCCTGCTCACAGCAATGCGTTCCCGTTTCTTAGACGGATCTCTGTCCTGTGCTGTCTAGCCAGCTCATAGATTTCCTGCCAAATTCTCCTTGCTGTGCTATTACCTCATCCCTCCGACACACTGTTGTCCAATTTGACCATTTTTCCTGCCCTGTCTGGCAGATGAACTCTCCGAGACAAGGACTTCACATCCGTTGCAGCTCCGGATTGCCCCCTTCGCCGGACCCAAACGCTGTGTGGATGGGCGAACCTGAGGTCCTGCCGCGATTTCTCTGCAAGGACACTGGAGACTGTTTTTCTGTGTTGGTCTCAGCTGGTTTGGGGTAGGTAGAGTAAGGCAGGGGGCACTGCCAGTGTTTGTCAAATGCATTAGGAGAAAGTCGATAGGACAAAAGGTACAGGCATATTTCCTTAAAGCTCATAACATGGTCCCATCACTGGCCAGAAGGAAACAAAGGAGAGAAGTCGAGAAAAAAAATCTACAGACCCACTAGCCTTTGTGTGGCAGAGCAAATATCAGAGGCAGTGCATGTAAATCACCATGCAAATGAGGCTGGCAAAGCTTTAGCGAGATAAAGTTACCATCAAGCTTCCCCATGCAGCCCCAAGGCTAGAGAGGAGTATTTCACTCTACGTGAGCATCCAGAGCTCAGGCACAAACTGCACTTGCAAGGAACAGAATAAAAAGGGCAATTTAAGACAAGGGTGGCCATAAGCAGCAGATGAAAACACAATAAAATGGAAGATTTCTTACTCTGCAAGTGAATCCATTTACTTCAAAGGTACTACATTTCTGTGATACCATAGCATAACGTTTTTATTGGGGACTAATTGAGCCAGTGATATAATTACGACAGTAAATTAAGGCCTGAAGTATACTTTGAATTTAGGAATAAATTCGTAAATACTTCCTTATCAGTGGCATGTAGGAAAACAGCCAGACTGATTTAGCAAGGAGAAATGCTTACATATTGGCCATCTCAAGAAAATGATGTGCCTTCTTTCCACATAAAAATGAGTGATACATTAACTGCTTTGACTGCCGCCCTTTTATTCATGCTTGGTACAATCAGTTTTACTAGTGGGTTAATGAAATTTAATGAATAGTTAATTAAGGCTTGCAATCAAGTATACCCATTTTTGATTACTTTATCATCGTAGTGTTTACATCGGTGTGCAAAGCACAGGCCAAAACTGATCTGTCTCTCTGAGTGCTGATGTCTGCGAGCCAGAAATGGTTTGCAGATCCAGGTTCAAACCTGCCGGCTACGGGATGCCCTTTGCAGAGGTGTATGTACCTGCAGCCTCCAGCTCTCAGGGCACTCTTGGGTCTCCATGGTGAGATCCAGACCTTGTCTCTGCACCCAAAACAAAACTGAGCCTCACCGTTCCCAAAGCTCTGTCCTTTTCCAGGTACCCACCTTTGAATGGGGCAGTGAGGGTGCAAGCAAGGGAGAAAAGCTGCGTTGCCTTTGAGCCTCAGAAAGGAGCAAGGGGTAGTCAGAACAGCTCTTCTTGGAAGGACAGGCTGTGCGTCTTTGTCCTGGGTCTTTTGCCTGCAAGGATGAAGCAGAACTCTTTAAATCCCCTGGGTTTCTCCAGTCTGGCTTTCCTTGCTGGTTCCAGCTATGCCCATCCGAACCATCTACTGGTCAGGAAAATAAAAAGGCAAACAAGCAACTAGCCAGAAGTGCTCTCAGTTGGTTCCTCCTTTCCCAGTCACTATGCAGACAGTTACTGTCCAGGATATCCTCAAATTAGATTAATAAATCAAACTCCATCATCTTATTCCACTGGAATAAGTTTTCTTGCAGTTCAGTGACAGTCTGGGTGTCTTATGTGTTGAAGAAAGCTTCAGCCACATGTATACCCAGCAGAAACAGGCTATTAGAAAGGAGAAAAGCCCTTGAATAATGTGTTTAATGCAGAAAATGCCATTGAACTGTTTTTTATGGAAGTGTATCCCTCAGAAACCGCTGACTTATCTTTTATTATATTTAGCAATACAAATAGCTGAGGACTGTGTTTGGGCCCATTGCAGATAAAGTGCTGGAAAGACAGTCGTGGAGTGAAGGGACATTTATTTCTCTTACTAAGACCTGCACTGGGCTGCCACAGATGGTGAATCTTATCTCTAAGGCTTTTCTTGGGAATAAAGCATTTAGCCCTTGTAGCTGGGTCTGGTTACAAGGAGCCGAAGAGAAGATTCAATTATGTGCCATGGCACGGGGAGAGGGAATAAGCAACAACCAAGTCTTGATGCAAAGGAAAGAAAGTCATGCAGTAATCACCAGTTCCATCAACTGCACACAGGAGACCTTATTGACCGCAACGATATGAATCTAGAGAGAAAAAGAAAGATGAGAGCCTAGAGTACCCTCCAAGACAGATGTGATCTTGGGAATAGGTTGCCTGCAGATGTGGCGTCACGTGCTATCAAGATCTCTCTGGTGTTTCTCCTTGGAAGGGTTTACAGATAGAGAAATATTGCACTCCCCAGAGGCTCCTCTTGGAAACAAAAGCAAGAGCTCAATAAACCTCCCTTCCTCAAGTAAGACAATGTAGCACAGTCTTTGAATTTATTATTGTAATTGCTACAGGAATTATTAATATCCTTGCTATATCCTTGCTAACCTTGCCTCAAAACCAGTCAAGTCCAGGGGATGATATTGCATGAGTGTAGCCCATTAGGCAGTTTTACACTCTTGCAGATGGAGGTAACAGTATTAAACCCTGGCCAGATTTGGTCAAATACGGTGCCAATCCCTTGCTGAGCTGGAAACCTGCTCGGAGGACGGCATTCACACCAAGCTGCCAGCATGCCCCGTGCCCTGCTGAGCCTCACCTCCATGTCCAGGCAGCCACCGGCAGATCCAAAAGCAGGGCAACCTGCTGGGTTTTCATCAAAGACTCATTTATCTCTTGTGAAAGTACATGGCGTATCAAATGTTTTGCCTTGATTAACGATGCTAATTAAGCTAATGGATCTGAGTAATTTTACAATTGATATTTTTATGTAATTTTGTTTTTGCTCTGCGGTAGCCAGAACTTACTGCCCTGTCAGCTTCTCTCCGTCATGTTCAACATTATGCATGGACATCATCTTTAAGGTCATATAAATAAACAAAGCAAGAAAGCTCTTCATATTTATCTCAGCCCTCCCCCTGCCACCCGCTGCACATTCCCGGCGTGTGCAACGAAGCAGATTTCAAAAGCAGGGAGTGGAGTCATGGAAAACAATATCCCAGTAGAAAAAAAAGATTGTGTTTGGGGGTCAGAATGTTACACTGGGCTTCTGGAAACTCAACGCCTCATCCCAATTCTACTACGAGTTTCCTGGGGGCCATGAGGGAGCTACTCTGTTCTCCATCAGAAAACTGGATAAACTAGGTTGGCTGTTGGCTTGCTGGGGCAGAGGCTGCAAATGAATTGTGCATGTAATACACACAAAATTTTGGGCTTGATGATCTTAAGAGTCTTTTCCAACCTGAATGATTCTATGATTCTATTAGATAGGTATAGATGTGTAAGAGGGAGGGATGCTGAGCTAAATTTGGGCCCTGAAGGTGATGCTGTAATGCTAACTGAACACCCGAGGTATAGACCATCTAGATTAGATGGTGTTCCAAGAAGAAGCTATTCGCATGACACAAGTGCTCCATGCACACATCTAGGAGCAAAGGGCAAGAATTGGGCAGGCAGTTTCATAGGTGCAGTACTGCACACACTGAGAAGGCTTTAAAAACCTTGTTGGTTTTATGTAGTGCCTGAATCCCCACAGGTGGAATTTGTGGGTCTTTTCTTGTTTACAGAACAGCATCAACCAGAGGGCTATGTAACTACTGACCATGTAATTACACTGTAAGGCAAGTTCCACATGTTGACAGGGTAAATAAAATACCACGTTATTTTTTCCCCTCTGCAAGGGAGAGGGTTATCATGAAATCTTACAGCTGCAAATTATGTAGTAATTATGGCTTCAATAACCAGGCAACTTCCAATATCGTTACCGAGTGATTGCCAGGAACAGGAGACTTACGTACTGGGGCTACAAGAATCACGGGCATTGAAGCCTGACCTGGGAGCTCCAAGAACCATTCCCATCAGTTCATTTTCCAGTTTTGTCCAGTGTAGCTTCAAGCACCTCAAAGGATGGCTTCCATAACCAACCCTGGGAGATGGTTCTGCCCACTGAGAGGAGAAATGCTGAGCTTCATCCCTGTAGCCCTGGCTGTATTTATGCCTCATACTCCTCAACCGCACGGGTTGCTAACAGCCACCCCGGCCTCTGGCTTCAGCCTCCTGAGAGTGCCTTAGTCTGACGGCTTTGAAGGAACCGAGCAAGGAGCCAAGAGCAAGAAAATCTCTGTCCAGCCTTACTCAGCACCCTGCTAAAGCAGTAACTACATATGTAGAGCTACAGCTCAGCTGATAGCCCTGGGCACTATCTGTAAGCCTAAATCTTGGCCAGACTTTTATAAATGTCTAATCTCTCATGCTGAGCACGCTTGCAAGAAGTGGCACACCTGGAAAATGAGAAGGCTGTGTGGGTGAGAAAAAGAAATGAATAATGATTTGTGGGGGGTTTCATAGCCGGCTGAACATGAGCCAGCTGTGTGCCCAGGTGGCCAAGAAGGCCAATGGCACCCTGGCCTGTATCAGGAATAGTGCAGCCAGTAGGACCAGGGAAGTAATTTTACCCCTGTACTCGGCACTGGTGAGGCCGCACCTCGAGTGCTGTGTTCAGTTTTGGGCCCCTCGCCACGAGAAGGACACTGAGGGGCTGGAGCGTGTCCAGAGACGGGCAATGAAGCCGGTGAGGGGTCTGGGGCACAAGTCTTGTGGGGAGCGGCTGAGGGAGCTGGGGGTGTTTAGCCTGGAGAAAAGGAGGCTGAGGGGAGACCTGATCGCTCTCTGCAA
>JAVKLA010000010.1:28890995-28914914 GCA_034782735.1 Sagittarius serpentarius
GCACGAGAAGCTGAAAAGTCCCTGACTCAGTCTAAACACGACTGAGCAACAACTGAAAACCTCAGGGTGTTATCAGCATTCTCCTCATAATAAACCCAAACCACAGCGCTGTACCAGCTGCTAGGAATTAACTCTATCCCAGCTGAAACCAGGACAAAAGCACACATGCGTTCCTGCTGCCAGCGTCAGGCACAGGGTGCAGATGCTGGGCCAGTGGAGGTTTTTTCCTGGGAAATGCAAGCAGATCAATAAGCCCCAGATGAAAAGAGAGGCAAGGGAAGACAGCAAGTAGCTCTAGTAGCACTGAAACAGTTAAAAAAAAATCTGGTTTTGTTTAAAAGACAAAGCAAATGCTATAAGGAACCTTCACATATTCTTTTGGTGGGAGGGTGATTTTTTGTAATAAGCTTGGTGAGCTCCTGCTCTGTGGTCTCGAGCAAGACCTTTCACCTCATCTACCTCTGCCTCCTCAAGCATAAAGGGAGAACACCAGTCTTATCCTGCGCTGGTAAAGCACTCCAAATGCCATGGAAGAGGTGTATAAAACAGCGTCTTGTATCCCCATGAGATGAGAAGGGCAGGGCAGAAGATCTTCACACACCACGGATCAGGAGAGCTCCTCTGACTTCAGTGGAGCATCACCAGTTTGTCTCTTCTCCTGTTTTCTGTCCCCTTGGAAAGGGCAGAAAACGGATCATTCTCAGAGAGGCTTGAACCAGTTCAGCCCGGACTGGGGCTATTCCAGCAGTTCTGGTATTAACTCTCCAGGGTTATAACCTGTCCTTAGAAAAGAGCTAGAGCAGATTATCCTCTTCTTTTTCACCCCTGAGAAGTGTGGGAATGGAATAATTTATAAGGCACCAAAAATAACCCGCAGCCCTTTCAAACACCCAGAAGAAAGCCAATATTCAGGGTCCGGTAAAAAAACAGGGACAGTGTTGCTGTGACCCTTCCCAGCCTCTCTTGGTCCGAGTTCCCAATTATGCAATAAATAAATAGCTATCTGTTATATGGCTATTTTTTTTTTAATAAAAACACTTTGAAGTGCTTTGCTTTTCCTTAATTAAAAACACATCAAGCCATGGATAAAGCATTGTGGAATGGCTTGTTGTGGCATCGCCTTTTACAGCTGGCAAGCAAATTTCTAATAAAATGGTTTTTGAAAGGAATATTGCCTTCATTCAAATCTCCTATAAAAACTACCCATCCATTAATTCCAATTAATGACACTACAGCATTTCCACTAACACTGGTAGTAATTCTTGGCTAATGGATGATTTTCAACAAAATCAGAATCAATGTAAGTTTGGACAGGACCCTTGCAGAATTAATTTACTGCCCCGATGCTAGTTGAACCAGAGCACAGTGGTCTTCTCAAGCATATAAATCACAGCGGTTTGAAATGGTTTCTCAGCACCACTGTACGCAGCCCGTGCTATGAGTTTCCTGTGGGCTTTACAGAGAGAATAAAACGCATCCTGCTCTGCTGCTTGATCCTGCGGGTCCGTCACGTGAAAGCTGCCCTTATACACAGGAACAGGCGCCTCCATGGAAGGACCCCAGGTGTAGGGGCTGAAAGGCAGAACAAAAGTGAGAAGGGAAAACCGCCTGCTCTCAGCAGCCACCGCATCTCCCTCATTGACTCTGAGTGGGAGAAAAGCAGCCCAGCCCTCTCCCTGTCCTTCCCTGCTCCATAACTCACCTGCCCGAATTCCAACAAGACCCTGAGCCTCCTCTGTCCTCTCCACTGGCTCTAGGACTGTTCCCTCTTGGCTGGTTTCCAGGCCACCACAAACACCCAGGCAGGAGATCTGGCTTCTTTTGCCAAACAAAAAACAACCCAGAGAAAGCAGCAAGGAAATCAGAGGGAAAAAAACCCAAGAGCTGTGCAAAAATGAAGCTGTGAGCAGTCCATCCAGAGAGAAGGCAGTCAGTTCAGTCTGCAAGAAAATCAGGGCAACAGGGCAGCTGCTGTAAGTCTGCAATACTTCACCCAAGCAAGCTGCAACCTCTTCTCCCAGTTACAGGTCTCTGGTTTTCTTCCTTCTGAGCTGAAGGTCCAGGTCTCAGTGGGACTGAGAAGCAGCCTCCAGTGTCAGGCTGGGAGCATTGGGGAGACAAAAAATGGGACAGAAATGCTATATCTGACTAAGGGAGTGGCTGGAAGGAACTCTGAAAGGGCCTGTGACTTTTTGCTCCTCCAGTTGTATTCAGTTTTTTAATAAATATATTCTGTCACTCTCTCTCTCTCTTAAATCTGTAATCTTTGCTGTTCAGTCACCAAAAGGGAAGAGGAGAGCCAATTACACACTGAACTGGTCAGGAAATATTGAGTAAAAATGAAGTTTCTGTCTGATAACTTCTAATGAAAACTGAGGAGCAGAGCACACGGGACACTTTGGTGGGGACTGCATGGGAATAAAAGGTTCTGACACACAGGAATAAGAGGAATGGAAAGGAGAAAATTCACTCTGCCCCTAATACGGGGCTTCACCTGGTGATGGGAAGGGTTAAGTAATTTCTTCCTCCTCCTAAAGGACTTTAATCAACAGCTGACCATGTTGCTTACTCTGTGCATCTCTGCCTACCTGCCCACTGCTCTTTTGTCCTTTTGGAGAAAGAGTGGTAAAACTGAAATTGTTGACCTTCAAAAAGCAATCATTCTGCAATCACCTCATTGGAAGGGCTAACAGCATCTCTGGGAGCTCCACATAAACACCAAAAAGGGTGAACAGCAGTAAAATCAGGATGGGCTTGGACGAAGTAACCCCGTTTTCCCCTTTTATATATCATCAGTTTTACACCCTTACCAGCAGCCTTACTGCAAACGGAAACCTTTGTATTTAAGAGCAGAAGAAAGTGCAATTAACATAAAACTAGCTATTCATGCGGGCAGTTCTGGGATGCACTAATTTACATCCGTTCACCAAAATGAGCCCATCACCAGAGCACAAGCAGCAATAGCAAGGCAGCCGCCATGTTGAAACCCATTGGCAGCGTGTCAGCACGGCCCATGCCCTTGAAACCCCCCAAAATGTTGAGCACATCCCATGACTGCTCATCTCTGGAGAAAAAAATTCCCACTGTCCACCTAGAAGAAGACCAAAGAAATGCCTGATGGGATGACAGCACATCCCGGATGGTGACAGGGCAAATATTCAGACCTTTTCCTAAGCTCATTGACCATTGCCGGCTACTTCCAGGCCAGCGGACGCTGAAAATGGTCGTATTGGCAAAAGGCTCGGAGTGATCTGGGATCGAAGGCTTAAGAATAGAAAGGGATGTTATTTATGCTTTATTTCATGTATCAATACTGTGAGAAAAATGCAGAGAGCAGCAACATGAGAGATTTCTGCAAGAGAAAAGACACAAAGGCAAGCTGGGGGATCACTAATGTGATTCTTTTCTTTTATTTTTTTCCCCCAAAGCATTCATTTTCTAATGATTCAGCCAGGCAATTCAAGTCAACTCCCCTTTTGTATGATGGATTTAGGTAGAAAACCCAAAGGGTGTTTATTTTACAATGTATTACAGAGAAACGGCATTAACAGCCAGAAGTACAAGGATCACGAGAGACGGGGCGTTAGCTGCTCTCACAGCAGCGTGCTCGAGGGCTCGGCTGGGTCCCAGCGTAAGTATCAGCATCCCTCCCGCCACCACTAGACAAGAACGCAACTTAATAGAAATGGTTTCCAAATCACAGAGCCCTGTAACCTGTCATTTTCTGGATGGCTTTATTATAGCTTTCCGCATCTGAAAAAAACCCAGGTTCATCCTTTGCCAGGTTAAAGGGATTGCGGGGTTTCCCAGCTGACAGTAACACCGTGCTGTGCGAGTGCTGGCAGCAGAGGGAAATATTATTTCAGCTGATAATAAGGAGCATTAATGAAAGGAGCTACATCTGCTTGGTTGTAGCAGTGTGTCTAAACACAAGCTCAAACAGGCTGTTGGAAATCCTTGTGTTGGCCCCGGGGTGGCTCAGGCTCAGGTTTTGGGGGCTGTGGGGTGCAGAGCACCACCCGTGCCCCATGCAGGGGTTTCCGAGGGAATCTGTTCTCAAACCAGGTCTGGATGTTGCGTTTTGAAAACTTAATTCCAACCCTTTCTCAGTGGAAAACGTGTTTAACACTGAGCCATTCAATAAGACTTAAGCACTTGCCTAAAGCTGAGCAAGTGCTTAAGCATTCACCTGGTTAAGGATTCTTTCCTGAACCAGGAATGAGACATGGTGTTTTTTACACTGATTGATATATTTGGAGTAAGTCAGTATTAATGATCATGTAAATTAAAATCTGGAAGATGTCCAACTTTTTAAAAGCTTCATCTGACACTGCAGCTCCTTGCAAATTGACTTTGTGTTCCAAAGATACCTACATGGAAATGCGCTTTCACTCACAAATATTTCTGGGCACAGGATGCCTTTTAAAGAAGCTCCGGTAATTGCTGTGATGAGGTGATCACGAGGGTCGTCTGGCGTTAAGACCAATTTGGAATACATATTGTCCAAAATAACCCAAACATGCCCATCATTAATAAATTCTGTTAAAAATATTAATACTAAGATGCATGGATGTTTTTGCCTTGTTTGCTTACTCTTTCTCACAGGGGGATGAGCCAGGGTGCACAGGGGGGTGGGGGACTGCTCTGAGCGTGTTGCAAGAAAATAGAGCCGGGGAAAACAAAACTGATGTAAGGGAAGACCTACAATTCTGTGTCGCTTGTTAATTCTCAGTGAAAAATAATGTCGTCAGGTTTTCCCCTCACTGATTTCCATATCTTACTCATCCAGGGACGCTTGGCATGCCAGAAATCAACCTGTTGCCTTAGTCAGGGTTTGTTGATCTACCCTACCGAAGGACACAGAACTGCCCTTATGTCTCACAGCATATGCAGATTAATTCACCTTAATAACATCCTAAGAGCAAAATGGGACTCTGCATCCTTCGTCCTGCCAGTGCACCAAGGAAATTAATGCTACTAGTGATTAACCAGTTCAAAAATTCTGTTTACTGGTGACTGGGTACATTTCAGGCTCCACCTTTCGTGCAGTCTGCCATTTGCATGGGCACAGCAGTCAACAGCACCATGTTTATGCTGTGCTTTCTTTTCCTAAGAGGGAAGGAGACGACGTGACTGATGTGGGCACAAGGACTTGGATAGACAGACAGACAGCTGGCATGGGCTGCCTCAAAGGAGAGGGCAGGATCCGCTCAGGGCAGGAGGGTTCAGGGGATGTATCAGGAGGGCAGACACACAGGGATGGCAGGAGGTAGAGCGAGGCACAAGAAAGTCACCATGGCACGGCCAAGGCCTCGTCCTGGGAGTGACAACGGTCACCCCAGAGAGACAAGGATGTCAGAGTTTGGAGCAATCTGCTCCTTTCCTGTATTGTTTCTGCCGACTCCACCGAAAGCCTGGACTCCCCGCTAGTGCAAGAGCCACCAGCTCTTTTCCCTTCCCTGGGCAGCAGCTCGTCCACCTGCCAGGGCATCACATCCAAGGGCACGTGAGAGCCCCAAATACTTCCCCCGCGGCCGGTACTTTTTACATCATCTCTGTCCTTCAGTGATGTCCCCTTGGCTCCATCTAAAGCCATTCCAAGGGAGAGATCCCAGGACTGCTGCATACACTAATCTTGTAAACGCTACTCATTTTTGCCCAGGCTATCAAAGTAAAATGTCTCTACAGTGCAGTACATTTATTAAAGTCCTAATGGAATTAGAGTCCTCCCACCAAAAGCCAGATGGTTGGTGTTTTTATGTTATTAGTTAATGCAATTTAGTATTGAAGTTTTGTGTTAAAACCAGTGCGTGTTGTTTTCTTTATGACATCTGCTTATATTCTGCCAGGAAGATGAAGTTATGTTTAAATAGGACCTTTCCTTTATTAATGAAGTCAATTAAAAGAATGGCCCGAATGAAGGGGATAGTCAGTTTTGGAAAAAATCACCTTTTATTACTGCAGGCAGCGCTAGCTCTGGGAGCTGTAATGCTGAGCATGCGCTGGAAAAAGGCCTTCAGTGTCCATCGTGTTTAACAGCCACCGAGAATCAGGCAGGGGAAATAAAACCTGCAGAATGTCGCAAGAGACTTCATATTTTTGTCGCCGTAAAATATCTTCTTCGCAGTGACTGGCAGCTGCCAGCGGCATGTGTGGGTTTGAGGAGGGATGTCCTTGGGCGAAGAGCATCCTGATGGCCACACGGTTTGCTCAGTGCTCATCTTTCATTTCAAAACCCATCACATATGGTGTAAAGGCAACTCCAAAGCCTATTTCCCAGGCAGGCAAAAGGCTTGATTGCACACAATGCCACTTTCCTCATTTTATTCTCCTCCTTCTTTCTTCATTTTATAGATGTGTTTTATGATATAACAGCAAGGACAGGCCCCTCTCACCAATTTTAGCACACTCTTGGGAATGGAGAAGTGTTTCTGATCATACCGGGCTTCCCTGATGCGGGCAAGAAGGTGCTCCAAGGCAGAAGCGGGCCCCTGGGCGGGAGGACCCAAGGGACAGCCTCCGTCCCCAGCCGCAGGCTGCACCAAGGGCTGCAGAGGGGCGAAAGCCCAGGCTTTCCCGGCCATCGTGGGTGAGGACTCTGCTTCTCAGGTCCGTGTCACCTAATTCCCCATGCTGGAGCCGCAGTCTTATGTAAAACTGCTGCAATTTACTGGTAGTCTCCTTTATATCAACCCCACAGCCTTTTCCTTTTCATAGTGCGCTGTCATTACTGACCTTTCACATTTAGGATTAGGCAGAATGGAAGATAAAATCTTCATTCAACGCATATAAATTTTAATTTTCTTTTTACTACATATTCTCTCTCTTTTTCTTTTTCTTTTTTTTTTTTTTTTTGAAATACACATATCTCCAAGAGCCATCCAAGCAGCAGCAATGCCATCAAACAAATGCTCTCAGCAGTCATCACAGTTGTTCTGGGATGTGAAATTTTGAAATACCCACAGCTTTACACTGGAAATATTACCATAGCATTTATGGACAGAAACTGCCAAGAGAGCTGGGCCAGATTTTGGCTGGGTTAATCTCTACCTGACTGAAACCAGTGAAGAAAATCAAACTAAACTAGTGAGGATCTGAGCTGTAACTTGGTTGTTGTTTCCTGCATATTAACATTGCTTCTATGTCAGTAACAATCTATTAATTAGGAAACTAAGGAAAGGGCTCAGATCCATCTCAGACAGGCAAAGTGAATCATCGGAATAAAATGAAGTGAGTTTTTTTCAGTTGCCTAAACATCCTCCTCTTCCTGGGACATCCAGTGTGGATTTCATGGCTGCTGTTCTCAGAACAGAAAACAGGATGCCTTAAAAATGAGTATCTGGGTGACATACCTGTAAAGCTGTTAACCTGCAAAGCACAGACTGATACCCAATAACTACATATAATGATTTCTTTTCTATTCTATTGTATTCTATTCTATTCTATTCTATTCTATTCTATTCTATTCTATTCTGTTCACCACTCTGGAAAGTGGACCTTACCAGGCGTGCATGAAGCGGTGCAGCTCACATCTGTCATGCACGGTGGATTTCCTCTCTTGCCTCCTCTCCCCAGGCCTGGGTTTGTGGCACGGTGCTTTGCATTGCTAATGCTCAGCTTGTTAGATTTCTAGATGCCTGCATTACTCTGCCTGTACACAAGAGAAGAAGTCCTCTGTGGAAGCGGGCTGCACTGCGGGGTGTTGAACACCGGGGTGGGCTTAGAGAGGGGTCCTTCTCACAGTGCTCTGAGGAGCGCACGAGACAGCTCACAGCATGCAGAACAGCCTGTCCCTGGATCTTACAGGTTGCTCAGACCTTGCCAAAGCGAAAGGTGACTGGCAGTTATAAGGAAGTATTTGGGCTAAGGAAGGCGGGAATGGTTATGGCTACAGAGATCGCTGGCTACAGAGCGCTCTGCAACTGGGAATCTCAAACAGCCTGATGCAATTAAGGTAAGATTCACCAGTGCAGAAAAAGAGCAGAGCTCAACTTATGGTTTGCATGCCAGAAAAACTTTAGCTTGGTTTTTCTTGCCTGTTTTCATAGTCTGCATTAGCTTGCCAGCTCCTAGCGAGGACCTTGGGGAAGCGGTGCGGTGGCCCTGGGGAGGGCAACGCAGCCGGCGCAGGGACTGGGGCAACGCTCTGCGGGCAAAGGGCAGTCCGTGCTCATCTCCTTGCAGTCGTCACCTCCCTGTACGGCCTGACTCCTCGCTCCACGAGCAAAGGCTCTCCATGAATTCCCCACTTAACTGGGGGTTAGGCTGGGGAGTCCTGGCTGCCTTGGGCTCCTGCACCTGCCAATATTGGTATGAGAGGTTGCATCTTGGCAAGAGAGGCTCAGAAGAAGCTCCCTGAGTTCTCTGAAATTCCCACGCCAAGGCACGGGGCCCAGGGTTTGCTCCTTAGTGCCTCTCCGGCAGGAAACATCTCCTCCGGAAGGGCTGCCTTCATGGCAGTGGGATTTAGGGAGCTGCTGGATAAAACGGAGCCTGGCCAGCCATTCAGCTGCAGGTGAAAGTCCCTTCTCTTCTCTGTTCTGCTGCAAGAGAGAAGTGTTCCTCGGAAATTACTCTTTTTTTTATTTTCCTCACTTGAAGCACTTCCTGTAAACCAGAAGATATATGACTCTTTCAGAGTTTTAATACTTTTACCAGTAACTCTGCAGCGCCGTTACGAAGAAGTGAGGCATTGCGGGTGAAGAAGTGCACGGCAATTTAGAAGATTTAATAGAAGTCGATTTTACACTTACACACATTAACATTCACATGGACTTGATAAGAAAAAAAGCACTATCCAGTATTCTCGCAGCTACATGATGCTGTTTGCCAAAGCCTTTAGTTATAATTAGTCAGATTAAACTCCATCCATAGATAGCTTCAACTCCATCCAGAAAAGCTACCTCACTTTCTATTTTTACAAACCATGCTGACAATAAGTACTCTCACATCTGACAGGATATATTGTCTTTGCCCATTGCCTCTTATAACCTGACAGTGAAAAATGTGCACTTCAGCATCCAGGGAGTCGTTTGTTACCTCTCCACTTCCTTCTAATTAATGAAAACATAAGGGAAGAAACAATAACTGGGTCTACTGTTCAGGCAGAAAATGATTATTGCTCAGATGAAATAAAAAAAATATTTTTGGCACCTGATTGCCTCAGCAATGACATAATCAGCAGGGATTTTTACTGACTATGCAATAAAACTACATATAACTATAAATGCAAAATACTTAAAGGTTCCCCCCCACTTCCTTTGCATGTAGTTACGCCTACCATAAAGGCTATCTCAAATATGATAAAAAAGAGCTGTGCTTTATAGACAAATGGTCTTGTTACAGAAAAGTGAGAGGTTGGACCCAAAAAGCAGTCCAGCCTGACTTCACTCACGGAGATGTGTTGCTTGGCATGGAGCACTTTGATTGCTGTATTTGGGCCAGGTAGCATATTTTTGTCCTGGTACATGGGAAAATGATTGATACAGATGAAATCTGGGATTCAGCAGGGCACATCCCAGGCTTTTACGCCAGTGCGAGTCGGCGGAGGGGCTGGGCGGCCATGGGGGCTGGGGAAAGCACGCTCACTGACACAAAAAGAGTTTCCCCAGTGGCTTGGGGGTTTCTACTGTAAAATGTGGGGGCTTCCCCAGCCTTTTTTGAATTTTGCTGTTTTTCACAAGCACTACACCTGTCCAGGGTATTTCTTCTTGAGATGTTCTTACCCAAGGTCCACCTGTGAAACATCTCTGGGGTATCTGAACACATTTCAGAAATATGATTTGCCTGTTCATGGTCCATTCCTTGGGACTTTTCATAGAAATGTCCTGAATATAATGACTGTCCTGACCTCCATAAATACAGGGCAATATTTTCTCAGTTGATCTAAATCGCTGAAATAGTGCTATTCCATTTCTCAGAAAGCAAGTTGCAGAGAGCTGTTGGGATGAGAACGGATGTCTTCATTACCTGCCAGAAGTAAATGGAAAACCAGTGCAGTCCAGGGAAAAAAGGAGAACAGCAGTGATAAGCTGATATTCTAGTTCATGCTGAGTGGTACATTATTGCCTGGTCTTGAACAAGACTATGAACAGCGCGAGATGCTTTAGTACACCCAGGTACTAAACCCAAGCCTCAAGTAACCTGTGACTGTGTTTATCTTCACTGTAAATCCAACGCTTGGCTTGCACCAAGTATAAACAACATATCAAAATGGGAGAGTGTCATTATTGACTGGGCACAGTGGCTTGCAAGGTTGGATGCACGGCTACCTACGAGTAACTCACCCAAAAGAGGCTGAGTGTCTTTCATCCTGTTAGAAAAAGGGTGGATGCTCCAGTTAATAATTGTGATGCACAGCCAGAAATAATTAGAGACTGCAAGACTGGCAATCATAAATTACCTTTCTTTTAATAACATAACGAAGGCAGAGTTGCAGAGGTAATAGAAAAGTGCAGCTCAAGCAGAGATGTTCAAATGAAAAAATCAAGGCCAAATCCATTTCTTTAATTCCTTTCTTGCACAAAGGACAATATAATATTCACAGTTTCCAATGGACTAACTCTAACTATAGGTGTTTTTTTCCACAGCTAACTCATCTAAGGGAGGGGAAGAAATAAAATCTCAAAGGGGAGCTCTGCTGTCTATTTAAATCTATGAAATGTAGCACTGGAAAGTTTTCCTCCACAACTGCAGGGCGATGCGCTGACCAGGCGATGGTGGTTGTAGGCAGGAGTGGGTCTGGTCTAACAAGCTGATTGCAGCTCGAAATTCCAGGAGAAATTCTGGATACTGGCCAGGGATGCTAATGGGAGCACCAAAAGCATAATTCTCCAGTGGGATTTTCTTGGGATATATCAAAGTGTCTTCCATTGCTGGAGACACGTTGCCAGCCTCCTGCCCAGTTTGCTCCCAGAGCTAGTGCAGAAGAAATTAATAGGCTTAACACAAGTGGCTAAGCTAGCATGGGACAAATTATCCTACGGTAAGACTCTGAATGATTGACTTGGTGCCTGTCTTTAGAAGCTGAAGTTGGGGGAGATGAATCCTCCTGAGAGCAGCAGCCTGGAGACTGGCTTCGTTTTAGCTCAGTATGCAAGGAGTGGCGGAGTTCAGAGTGGTGAAAGCAAGATCATTGAAATCTGCTGAGTTGATGTTATCCATTGCAGTGATTTTCTTTAATTACAGCAGAAGCTGAACATCCTTTTGTCTGTACAGTATGACAGACTTATTAAAATATAATGTAAAACTTGAAATGTAACAAAAGGAGGTGAAATGATTCCTAAATCACCGTGATTCTTTTGGAAAAGAGGAAAGGTTTGCTTCCATGCCCAGACCTATCTTGCAGAGATAATATCAGTATTTGAATTACAGTAGTATCGTAAAGTCCTGAGCTCCAGGTTCAATTGTCTTGGGTGGCATCAGGCAAAAAAAAATGTACAATCTTTTACATCAATATCATTAAATACAGTTTAATATATTTCCCACAAGAATGTAAACATGTCTGAGCCAAAAATGGGCTCAGTTTGAATGTTAGAGATAATGTAGGCTGGAGGTTCCAGTGTAACTCTCAAGCAGGAGACTGCAATTTGTTCTATTTTAATTTGGCCCATCCATTTTGATGGGTAGTGTCATTAATACAGCACAGTTTTACATCCGAAATATCCCCTTTCAATGATATGAAGCCTAATGCATTTGTCCCACACTGGAATAAATATAATGTGTGGTAAACATATTACACCTGGTGATCCTTAATGTAACTGATCAATCATCAGTTTTCAAAAAGGGAAACCATCACTGGGTAGAAAATAGATCAGCTATTGAGCCAGACAATTACCTTCTCTCCTGAATGAGATGCCGTGTGCCAAACCAGAAAGAAACAGCTATTTGGCAGAACAGTAAATGTAACTAATACCTTTAGGATTGTTAGACAAAATTATTTGTTAATAGTGCTCCAAGGTCCGGAAAAAGGCTCCAGAACCAAGGTACATGTCCCATTAGTGGCCTGAAAACCACTTCATGGTGGTGCAAGGCCCCGCATGGAATAAGAAGCTGTCACTGCCAATAGAGGTACCTGTTGACTTCAAGACTGCGGAAGGACCAACGGTGTCCTCCAGTCCTCCTTGCCTCCATCAGGGCACCTTCCTGCATGGGGAAAGCAACACCAAGACACGTTGCTCACAGCGGCACTGGGAAGAGAGATGGGTGGCAGGGCTGGGCAGGCAGGAGCTGAGCTCGCTGTCAGAAGCTCGTCACCAGTTGGCCGCCTGCAGTGGCCACCATGAGGGCTGGGTCACCTCTCAGGCTGCCTGGACGGAGCTGTGGTGCAGGGGAACGGTGTCTTACCGGCCTGGCTCCCTCTGACCTCGCTGAGAAAACTAACTCAGTCTTCCCTGCATCACCCGTGACTGCTTCCAGGAGCTGTTCTCACCGAAACGAGAAAAAGAGGAGAATGAAGCCATGTAGGGTTAAATGAGCTCCTAGCTGGATGACCGTCCGCAGGGATTTCAAAAGGATTGCTGCGTTTTGCTGCCCTGTGAGAAGTGGCTGCTGGGCTTGGCATGGTCCCCACGTTCCAACCCACCCCAGAGCAGGGCTCCTCACCAACCCGCCGCTGTCTCCAACTCCTGCTGGAGACCTCAGCCTCAAGCTAAAGGTGACGTGATAGAAGTCCTTCAACAAAATGAGATTATCAGCTGTCGCAATCCAGATTGCTCTTTTAAAAGATGTATGTCAGTTTACGTCAAACCCTTTGTTGGCTAATGGAATATATCAAAGGGACACTGTCAAGGGTTTTTGGGCCGCAGGTTAGACCTACCTTAAAACAGCTGTTATTAAATGGGATAGGTATTTGAAATCTGGAAGTCTTTTTTTTGAGAGGAAAATGACACTCTGCCCTTGTAAATTTGATGCCTGCAATTAAATAAAAATAAAAACAAAAGATCCGGATCAAAAGAGAAAGAAAAGTGCTCTTTATTTTGTGAGGGTCTATAGAAACACAGTCATTTCTCCTTTTGCAGCTTCTCAGCCTGGCTAGCTGAAGCAGCCTGTTGCTCGAGCTGCACTGTCATTGCTGCTGAGGCTGATACACAGGCAGAGAGATTCTGGCACGAAGCTCCCTGCCATTAACATATTTTTTCTATGAATGGCACTGTTTGTCCTGCAGAGTGGAAAATCCCTCTGCTTGAAAAAATGGTCTCGAGGGACCACCTCTGAAGGGAAGAAAGAAATTTATTCTTCCAGGCTCACACAGTCTTGGTCCCTCTGCTGAGAATGACAACCAGCGCGACTCCATGTGTCAGCAGAGGTCCTGGCTCAGGAACTGGGCTGAGAAATATGGGGTAATTTGATGTTGACATTAAAACCTGTCACCATCTGAAACAGCAGCAGGAAAAAATAACAATATTTGCTAAAAGGCGGAAGATAAAATCGCTAGATGAAATTACTGCTTCAGAATGACCTTCTAAAAATACCTGCGGTGATCAGTCTGGATGGCTGGAGAGCTACAAACTGGAAAGGTGGAGACTCGGCTCTGAAGCCACGTCCTTCCTGGAGGAAGGTAATTTGCACCTTGCAAAAACACTGTCCCCAAATAAATTACAGTGATAATGAACCACAAAGGCAACAGACAAAAGGAGCCCTTTCCTTGTAAACAAAGGAGCAGGAGGGAAGGCTCCAGCTCCAGCTTCAGCCAAGAGCCTGGTCATTATCTCTCATTAGCGCAGAGGTTAACGAAGAAGGTCCTAGCAGGCAGATTGGGGCTGCAGCTTGGGCAGACCCAGGCCGTTTCTCTTCGTGCATGCTGCCAGTGTATCTCCCACAGTCACCTTCCCCTACCGAAGAGGCAACTATTCATTTGCTGCTCTACTTTTCCTGCGTCCAACGACACCTACTTGAGTTTTCCAGGGAACTCTCTGCAGCAGGAGCCCTGTTTGCATTTCCCGCTGCCTCTCAACAAGGGTGACATTACTGACAGACCCATGGTAGGGCTGCGTTTCCTATTTTTTGCATAAATCTCTTGATTTCACAGTGCCTTTGCTATAGGCAGGAGCACTAATACACAGCTGGGTACAAATCACCCCACAGGCCCGTGTACACTCTTAATTTCCGATGCATTAGCAGCACACTCCAAAACTCCATTCCAAGACACAGCCAATAAAAATGAATTAACTGAACAGTCATTAGGATATAATGTGGTAGTGTTACGGTGAGTCACAATATAATTACCATTCTTTCTAACAGTTACCATGCCATTACTGCAGAAAACACACCTCACCTCTACCTTCGAATGGGCACACACTTCCTTGCACACGCACTGTGGTGCACGCTCGATTCGAGTGCAAAAATCAAGGAGAGATCCAGAGCTTGCTTGGAAAATTGCAGCCCCAAGTCAGATGTGTTCAAAAACCACAGGTGCTGTTAGTGGCTGGA
The DNA here is from genome assembly GCA_034782735.1 of Sagittarius serpentarius. NCBI lineage: Eukaryota > Metazoa > Chordata > Aves > Accipitriformes > Sagittariidae > Sagittarius > Sagittarius serpentarius. The sequence goes on from JAVKLA010000010.1 coordinate 28,905,426, forward strand.
CTTGTCAGAAAGTCTGGGTCTGTGTCAACGGCATCAAAATGAGCCTTTTATGGCCTGCAGTGAGTTTTGGATCAGAACCCTCAGGCTTCTTGACATGGATTCCTAAAGAAAAGTAGATTAGGCATTCACGATATGTGGGCATTTAAGTAAGTTTTGAACCTGAAAGCCAAATTCAACCACATTCATGGAAGGAGTAGCAGACAGAAGGTCATTGATTTCTAGCAGGCTGCAGCAAAACACCTGGCTGAGGCAAAGACATGGACTCCTGATGGCCCCATGAAGGAGAAGGCTACGGCATCTGCTTTCCACTTCAACCTCCAAGGAGACCTTTGGCTTCAGCAGTGTCCTCCACAGGTTTTGGGTTTGCTTCTCCCAGGACTCCTGGTTTACAAGGTGGTCGGCAGACTTTTCTCAATGTTCATTTCACTGCCAGCTTTGGGGCATGTTGGCTGGTTCCGGAGAGATTCTTCGTAAGGAGCCTGCAAAGGCAGGGGATATGGGATGTGACATAAATGTATTCTGCTAATGCTGTAAATTAGTAATCTCAAATATGTATTTAATATAATAAATTTGGAAGACAGCTACTGTAGGTTAAGTGGCAACTGACAGCACTTATAATGAGGATTAATATACATACAGGTCCTACAGATTTGTTAAACTTCAATAAATATTTATTATAATCCACTGGTTCTTAACTTACACTTGAATAAATTGGCTAATGTTAAATAAATAGAGAAGCATGACCGAAAGGAATGGGCAAAAGCCTGTTGGTGCCACTGTAAGCTCATGACTTACGAGGGGTATGTCCTAACAAAAACCAGCCTACTTAAGTTTGGCTCCAATGCCAGTTGGTTTAACAAGATTTGCATTAGAGCCTTCATTTCCAGATGTGATCCAGAAGGGAATTTCTTTACAATTTTAGATGAGATGATCCTTTTCATTCAGAACACGGCTAAGGGTTACTTGGGTCCTTTCTAAAGAGCAGCCTTTGCTCCAATTATTCCAACAATCCCAAGAGGAAATTAGTTATTCTTGACTATATTGCATCCTGATGCAGTCTGACCATGAAAAACTAACCTAACTTTTGCAGCTTGAGGAAAAAATACCATTTACTTTCCCTTATATTGGCTCCATATTTTTTAGGGAAAAGGAACTAAAGCTGTGGCTATAAGTTTGAAATGCAGCAAGCACAAAATTGTTCCCATCAAGCTGTTGTGCCTCAGTAGGCTGGGAAAGCTCCAGCTGGAGATATCTGACCTGGGTCGAGGTGTGGTCTAGGTGCCATCCGACCATCTCTCAACGTAGCATCTCTGATACGGCTCTTCCAGAACTGGCTTGATGACAAGTGGTTCAGGTACATAGTGCTTAGCTGGAGGCACAGCAGTGTGCCTAGAAGGAGCAGATTTCCAAAGGTGTTTGGGTCTCTTAAGAAGTGGGAGTAAGTTCAGCTGAATTTCAGAAGTGCTTTCTTTACCGTAAGTAAATTTTGGAAATGTTACCGAGCACCTACCTGTCTGCATGGGTTGGTGCCTAATTGCCGTTGAAGGTCTGGCAGGGGCAGGGACTGCATTAAAAGCTCCTCAGACATTTTAGACCAGTGTGGAAGGCTTTGCACGAGGCAGAGATTAAGAACAGCAAATTTTTGAACTGCCTATCCCGATGAGTACAGAGCACCTTGTCTTGCTAAATTATTTTTGCTCACTGCTTCGCCTATGGTTTTTTTGGTTGATCTTTTTCCTGACTTATCAAAGGATTCTTGGATCTTTCGGAAGAACTTTTACCCATATCTGATGATAAATTACCTTCTCCTGTAAGTGCAACACAGTGCACGCTCTGCTGGCTGGCACTGCTGTTCGTTATCATCTTTCATGGATCATCTTGTTGGCTTCCTCTCCCATCGTTATGTCTTTGCCTATGATAACCTCCTTGACATTGTCTTACTGATATTTCCTTAGCCTTCCTGGACCCTTTTCCTACTGCTGTCATGCACAGGCTTGCAATGAATATTTCCTCAATCCCGTGTGACAGATAATAATGTTTTTCTTAATTGCTAATCGCGTCTATTAGTGAGTTACTTGCAGGAGAACAGTTAATTCCAGATCGCTTCGAAATTCTGCAGAAGGGCTGAGGGTACGTGCCTTGCTTCCCAGGGCAACTCCCGAGCCTCGAGCCCCGGTGAGCTGGTGATCTCTGCACCACCGACACTAGCTAGAAGTGTTGTGGTTTCATTCCCAGCCCTGGACAAAAGAGGAGCAGATATTAAACTTACGGATGAGGTTGACCCCATCCCGCAGCACAAGTCCTGTGTAATGCATTTTGGAGGGGAACACAGACCCTGTAGGAAAGGTGAACTTGTAGAGAGTGGTTGGTCTGAGCAAGGGCTTGGCTCAGCAGAGCATCGGGCACAAAGCTGCTGGCACAGGTCCCTCAGAGGACATCCTGCCTGCTCCTCGGCAGGCAGTGGAGCCTCACCGATGCCCCTGGCTGCAGTGGGTTGCTGGTTTTTAACACCCTCGGCACAATGCTGCAGGATTTTCTTGGCTCAGATGTCAGAAACTCAGAAACAGTCTCCTGGATTAGATAAAGGTGGTGGGGTGACCCTCAAAGCCAGGAAGTCCCGACAACTTCGGGGAACTGAAGTGAAGCCAGACGTGAAGACTGAGCGAGAGCCTAAAGCATCCGGGCAGCACAGCCTGATGGGGAGATAACCGTAGGGAAACGAGAGGGAGGGGGTAAAGTGAAACGGTGAGTGTTTGTAAATGGGACTCCTCAGGAACTGAACATGATTGCCTAAAAACTCCCACACTTCCTCTGAACAGCTGCTTTCTCTGTGCTAAATAAATCATGCTTCTTGTTACCTTATCCTGTACGCACGGAAAAGATGCGTTTGAGCAAAAAAGCGCGGGGCCCTTCCAGCACTTTGTTTTTCCCACCAGCCTGCGCTTCTCTTGTGTCAGTTCCTGATCTCGTTTCTCTCCCATTTTCCTCCAGTTCCGCGGCTCCCAAAACGGTCTAGTCCAGCCCTGGCCCTGGCCAGCCATCAGCGGTGACCTCAGGCACTCCTGGCCTGCGATTTGCCGTGGAGGAGCCTGATAAGAAACCTGAGAGCAGGTTCATGCTCAGTGGGGTGGTGTGGAGGTGCTCAAGGGGACTTGGACCATCTCCACTGGTGTCCCTGCTGCAGCCCTCATCCCTCCAAGGATGCTCTCCTTGCTCCTCAAAACCTCGCTGAGGATGGTACCCTGCAGCAGGCTGCATTTGGGGGTGCAAAGGGTACCGCTGCGTTTCAGGTCTGAGTTATTCCAGGTAGCAGGTCTTTGCAGAGGAATGCTGCAGTGCTCCACTAACGTCAGGAGATATTTCTGTAGCATGCACCCAGCCACGAGTGTCCTTTTTGCTGTTAAGCGCTGCAAATGTTAATCTGGGAGGGAGCGGGAGGCGTGCTCGCTCAAGGAAGATGTGGGAAACCAATTACAAGTTCTTATAGAAATCCAAATGTGTCTTCCTAAATACGCCGCCTCTCAAAATGAGGCTGAGATTTAGCTTTCACAATAAGCCTGAACTGTGAACTTTTTAATTTGCACATGGTTTCAGGAAATCTAACTCATCCTATCAGAAAAAAAAGCCACTTTAAAAAAACCACTCTTTTCCTTGTTTCTTTATTCCAGGAGCAGAGTAATTTATGTACTCATTTAATTTTGTTCTGCCACAAACAAAACCACAGTATATAATGTGATCTCTGTTGCTGGAACGCTTATTGTTGGAAGGACATTGGAGAAGACATAAATGTCCCTGAGACAAAAGAAGATCCCAGGTTTCAGAGAGATCACACAGATTGGAAAATATGTGGGTTTTTTGGTTAAATTTATGAGTGGTCCTTTGTTCTTTCCTTTATAATATGATGGCATAATAATCTTTTAAAACCACAGTAAGAGCCAGGTACCTGAGAGATTGGTGCTTTATAAATACTTAAACAGATAGACCGCTATGAAAACCTTTTGTTCTGCTGCATTTTTGCCCATTGTTAATATTGCTCCAACAATGCAGGAAAAAAACCTCTAATAATTGAAAAACATTTGTGTTCGGAGGTGAGGTGGTTAGCGTCTTCAGAGAAATAGCTTCCAAAACAAAGAGCATTATATTACACACGCAAACTGCAGAAACAACGTGCTCGTTTGGCGTATATGTGCATATAGAGATACTGAAAGTCTCCCAGCCAGCCAGTGAAACAGCCATATTTCATCGTTACGATAGCATCCAACGGCTGTATTTCACAACTTCTGAAAAGTCGAAGAAAAACCCAACCCTTACATCTTGCTGAACAAAAAAAGCCCACAACATATGAACGACCTCAAGTCAGCTGGTGGGTAATTGGCTAAGTTATCTCTAATGTCACCATTTCATCCGCCAACAGCGAGATGCTGATAAGCCCCGGAGGTGGCTGAGCTCACCGGGAGAATGTGGGGAAGCAGCCCGGGCTGCCCCAGCACCCCCCGGCCCTGTCCTTGCTCCCCGGGCAAAGCAACCCCGTCTCCTGCCTCAGTTTCCCAATTAAAAAAGGGAGAGAATCTCACCGCTGTCTCCCACATTAGGATTTTGAGAGGGAAGGGTGTTAGTAGTGTGTTATCAATGAACACCGCTTCTGTTTGTCATTAGTTTTGAAAACAGTTTTGTTTTCTTTCTCTTGCCAGAAACACCAAACAAAAGGAAAAACCTTGGGGGGAAAGAAAAAACCTTGGGGGGAAAGAAAAAAAGCACCTTTTGCATCATACTGCGTGAACTGTATGTCACACAGACGTGTTATATCCATGTGCAGTGGAAAAGGCTGGAGCTGGCCTCTGGGAGAAGTTAGGGGACGTGTTTTTAAGCACTATTACGTTGCAAAATGGTGATGCAATTGCTGCTTTCATCGGGTGGGAGAGCTGCAGGCAGCTGCTTCCCTCGGTCTGTCTTTGCTGGTGGGGCTGAGATTTTCTCAAGTAATGTGAATTTTTGCAATGGGCTCAGTTAATGGAGAGGTGGGACCCTGCACAAAAAAAGGTGCTTTTTATTAAAAAAAAAATGAACTTGAATTACCAAAAGGAAGAATATTAGCTTCAGGAAGACGAAACTGAAATAAACACTCTTCTTTTGGGTCAAACTATATATCAGGTGGTATAGTTGTGTGATGTAAGAGCCAGATCTCATGCTGACTTAGGGGACTTTGCAGGCAGCTCCAAAGCCCAGAGCTGGTCTTTCCCAGTCATTAGTAAAGGACAAAGGCAAGAAAAAGTTTGCTTTTATAAAATAAAGAATATAAAGTAAAGAATAAGTCATCTTTTCTCTAGGTGTTTGGGGTACTTGGGTTTTGGTAGGGATGTGCCAATTTGTCAAGACCTTAATTTCTGGAAAGAATTTATCTGTGTTGAGACAACTGCCATTGGCAAAAGCTAATTCCACCTACTGATGGAATTTCGGGTCAAAGTAAGAAAAAGAGACAAAAAAGAGAGAAGGCGCATCCCCAGCAACCTTATCAGCTAGGAACAGGACAGAGCCACATTCAAGCTTCTGTGCCAATGAAAAATTAATTATTCATACAAGTTCTTACGGAGAACAGAGGAAGACCAACCACTGGGTGACCGAGAGCCTCCTCACCACCAGCAAGGTGGGAAGGTGGCGGGGCCAGTAGGTTGCTGGGAGGTGCCCGGCTTTTCCAGGAGTTCCCTCAAGCTGGAGGTGTTTGGGCGTGCTGGGAGGGTGAATGGGGTGCACAGTTCAGTCAGTTTGGCTTCATCCCAGGGAAGTGCAGCATCCTTTGCAGGATGCGAAAAACTGATCGATCTGACTCCTATCACAGGCTACTGTCCAGGTTTTTGGTTCAAGATCAGATTTTCGTCCAAAGAAAACCAGAAATCTGTACAAAAAATGCTCCAATTGGGTCAACAATCTGCATTTTCAGTTTTTTTATTATTAGAAATATTTATATTACAGTAGCTTGGTATTTTAGAAGGCTATAAATGCATTTTTATATAATCAGCATTTTTTAAAGTCTATAAACATCCACTATGTTTGCCTAATGTACTATAAAAGCTTCCAAAGGAGCTGTTATTATCCAACTTGTCACCTCACACATGCTCCGAGGAGGAATTTTTTTTTTCTTGTCTGCTGTTAATAAAATGAAGCAAACCATTAACAGCTTTGGAGCTGCAAGGAGAAGTAAAGGGGCTTGTAATCTTGGACACCAAAGGAAATGTCTGCAGCTTTGCTCCTCGCCTCTTTGAGATTCCCAACACGCAACAACAATTTCAAACAGACAAAATCAGTTTAGGTTACATAAATTCAAAAGCCCAAGCCTGCTTCTTTTAAAGTAACATCTTGCATTTTGTTTGGAGTGTTGCAGTCTCTCACATAATATTTTGAACTGCTTCAGTTTTACAGTCTGCCGTGCATCTTCCTCAGGTTTCTTTGGTTAAAGGAGCTTTAATACAGAATTATTATGTGCACACATACATACATTACTATTACATAAGCCCGTGTATATGTGTATATGTGTATGCAAATATATATATAAAAAAAATATATATATAAAGTCTAGCAGGCTGTGGTGGTTGCATATTCAGGACCCATCTCTCCTTGCACTCTCTGCGTGCCAAACTCCCAGCGTTATCGGCACATGGAGCAAGCTCCAAACCAAGTCCTGATAAAAAGATGCCATGCGTTTTGGAGAGGAATGCAGATATTTTAGTCCCTGCGAGCTCAAGGGTGAGTGTGGTATTAGTCAAGGGAAGGAATCGGCATGCAAAAAGCAGGTTTGGGTTTTAAACAATCTCATAATTCACATCTCAGACATTTGCTTTTGGTTCATCTCTGTTTATAGTTTGCTCCTGTTCCCAACATATCTCGGTGTCGGGATGGATTCTCAACCCTGGGGAGCCTGTCAGGGATGTGATAACAACTGACTCAATCCAAAGAAGGGCACGATTGTGCCTGTGATAGCAAGTGGCTCTTAACAGCTCCCCTGCCACCGGTGCAGGGTCCTGCCGGGGCACGGGGAGCCACTTCTCCCGGGGACTCTGTGATTTTGGATGAGGCTGAAAATAGCGTAAGAACTTGTCACTTTTGGCACTTGGTTTCTCAAAAACCCCAAGATGCTCTCAAGAGGGTAACAGGCAACGAACTACCCCTGTGCTGGCTGGGCTGGTATTTTGCATAAAGGCCGCCTTGGATGAATTTGGGGTGGCCCTGGGGTGAGCCAGGGTGGAGAAGGTCTTCCATGGCTTCAGTTATTAAAAGGGCATGGGCTGGGAAAGCATTGAGAGTCCTGGCTGATGCTCGAGGGGCAGCAGCTCGGACATCCCTGCGGTGATGGGAAAGAGAAGGAGAAAAAAACCAACGGATGCGTTTTATGCCACTGCAGGAAATTCCCGGCTGCTCTGCAGGGCAATGAGCCGAAGGTACAAAGGGGACATTGGTGGTCACCAGGACCACGTTGGGGCAGAGGAGTGGGGAGGGGGGAGCAGCTCTCCTACAGGCTTTCTCCCCACTGCCAGTCCCATGGCGGGTGGCAGGTTTGGTCCCTGGGGTCAGATAGGCTTAGGGCTGCTTTATGTTGTAGCCACCGCAGAGATGGCTCTGGCACCTCAGGGACACCAGGATTCACAGTTTTGCTGCCACACCCCCCGTCCTGGGCTATCCCAACAGTGACGGTGTGGAACAGCCTGTCCTTGGGACCGGGGCGGGCAGAGGGAAATCCAAGTTCCCAGCGCAGGTTCAGGAGAGCCGTCGGCTGAGACAGAGAAAGAGCCAAAGCGGCCCAGGACAGGGAGCAGGCGCATCAGACGTAGTGGCTATTTCTGGCATCATCCTTGGAGCTGGGGAGCTCAGACATCAGGGCATGGGGAAGCACCACTGGGACCTCCTGGGAGCCCTTCCCACCTCATGGCAGTATGGGGTGGTTCCTGCAGGCATTTCCCATCCTTAGACGACTTGCTATCAGCTCCCAACAAGTACAACAACCTCAGATGAGTGTTGCCTGACAGCGTCACAGGGATGTCCCAAGTGGAGGTATCCGCTGGGATCGGCACTGCCGGGTCTCTGTGCAGCAGTGCACAGACCCCGTGGGCGGGCACCTCCATCACACGTCGCTCCATGTTCATTGATGGCTGATGGGAGCAGGAGGTGTTGGGCACCTCAGCGGGGTTCATGCAAACTTCCCACCCTGGCTCCACATCCAGCCCCCACCACCCAAGCACGTGTTGGCAGACACCGGTCCCTCCAGCCCTGATCCCCCAAAGCCTGCCCACGGCAGTGGTCCCTCAGCAGCATGAGGCGCCCGTGGGGTGTGAGGAGGTGTTGTGGTCCTTCTGGGTGAGCCTTGGCGAGGCGGCACGGTGTAGAGACCTGGTGTGGGCAGGGCAGGGGGGGCCTTAAGTTCAGGAAGCGCTCCAGGGTGGGGGTCTGCCGCAAACAAGCAGGGCAGGTTGGCTGAATGCAGCCAATGCCACGTCTGTCATCATTTATCTGCTCTCCCAAGGTGACTTCCCCAGGGCTCTCTTGTCCTGGACATCTTTACTTTGAAGCTGGGTCTGACTCAAGTTTCTAGAGACCTTCGCCTGCTTCTCCGGGTGCAAGCCAAGGGCAGTGCCTGTGCTGCCAAAATCTCCCCTCCTCGGTGTACCGCTGGGTGAAGCTTTGGAGGCTGGAAAGCTCCCATGATCTCAAGGCCCAGGAGACACCGCTATGTTTGTGACCCGCATTGGCCTACCATGGCGGGGGGGGGGGGTGGTACCTGACAGGTAATGGGGCTCCCCAGTGCTCCCCATGTAGGGCAGAAGGTCCAACACCTTCCCAGCCTTCAGCACCTTTGGAGACCCAGGAGGCCAGACGTGGCCCGACAGTGAGGTGCCCAGGGCCTCAGGATGAGGGACCTGGCCCCAGCACGAGGACTTTGAACCCCGGTTCTTCCCTCTGTAAGGTGAAAATCAGAATCCCTTGAGCTTCTTCCCCACCTTCTTGCCCGGATACCTTTCTACCATGGAGGAAGAAATACAAACGGAAGAAAGAAAAGGAGAGGAAAAGAATAAAAACAGGAGGGAGCCAAAGGTCTTCCGGCACGGACAAGGTCTCTGCTCCACGTCTCCCAACGCCGGCGCTTACCAAACATAGCCAGGGCCCCGCGAAACCTCGGGCCGGCGGCGAGTAGTAAGATGAGCTCCCTCTTGATTTGGCCTAGCTAAAAATAGCAGAGGGGAAAAAAAAGGCAGAGTCAGGACCCTGCAGGACCAGTAGTCAATGGGCTGTGAGGAGCGATTGAACTCCAAATACTGCTCAGCAGCCTCCAGCTGACAGGCTATTTTTTCCCGTGGGTGACTAAATATGGTCCGGGAGGGAAGAGCGGGAGCAGGGGCCACTCGCCCGGGAGTGCGTGTTTCGGATGCTTCCCTGGGTATATAAGCACTGGAAAGGTGGACTCGCTTTCTGACCAGCGCTACCCCCCCCACGTCGCCCGCC
>JAVKLA010000010.1:28915014-28955572 GCA_034782735.1 Sagittarius serpentarius
CCCCCCCCCCCCCCGCCCCGGGGGCGGGGGGGGGTGTCGGAGGGGGGGGGGGAGGAGGAGGAGAAGGGGATGGGGGGGGCCCGCAGGCACTCCTGCAGGCGCAGCCCTTTCGCATCAAGGTGTGCTGCAATCCGGGCGGGCAAGGTTGCTTCTCCTTAACTCCTGCCTCGCCGGCAGCGCTCCCCGGAGCCCCGCTCCCCCCGCCCAGGCTCCCCCCCCCAGCCCCCGCGGGACCGCGCGGCCGCCCGCCGGCCCCACCCCCCCCCCCCCCCGCCGCCCCAAGCCGCGATGCAGCAGCGGGGATGGAGTTGTAGTGATGCTGGGTGGAGGGGGTGAGGTAAGGGTGGATGGGGAGGGGAGGGTTTGCCTGATGGTGGTTTTTTTTTTAATTTTTTTTTTTTTTTTCTCCAAGTGAGGACTAATACCATTCCTGGGCCTGCTCTCTTTTTCCCTTCCTGCATTAGAGATTGGCTATAAGGAGAAGGCTGACGGCTGCAGCATGAAGCGCATTATTACCTTGTGATTCCATGACCCTCCTCTATGCATCCCTAACTCTCGAAAGCTGATTCAGCTTTCAGCTAGTGCTCTGGTGAGTCCTCTGCTGCAACAGAAGCTCCTAACTGGTATGTCTTTTTTTTTTTTTTTCCCCCCCTTCTTCTGCTCCCTGCCTTGCCTTTAACTGCTACCAGCTCAGCTTGTTTTTAAGCACTTTTTCTGGCCAGTGCAGGACCGAGTACCCATCCAACTTACCTGGGGACTTAAATGTGGGCTTTTGCAGGCAGCAAATGTATGTGTGTGTGTGTGTGCCGCGTGTGTGTGTCTGTGCAGGGATGTGCTGGGTGTGTGTTTAATCTGCGGATGGGTTAGGAGACCTTCCCCCCCACCCCCCACCCCCTTTTTTTTTGCTCTGCTGTGGCATACTCTGCATTTTAAAAAAAAAAAAAAACCCTAACAAACTGCAGAGCAAGCAGTGCACTAGAATAATCTGAACTGAAATGTTAGAACTTTGACATGCAACCGTTCTGCAAGGTTAAACCGGCTTTTAAATGCCTAATTCAGACACAGGCTGGCTAATGACACCTGGGGGGATTGGGGCTTTATTTATTTATTTGCAACAAACTAGTGCTATGAGCTAATACCAGCCAGAGCAAAAGGGTGAAATGTGGTTAAACTTAGCCTAACTTGCAATGATCTCAATGCTGCGGCGATTAACTGTTAAAATGCCGAGAAATGAGCATTATTTACAGGCGCATGGTTTGTGGACGGTCAGAAAGGGAATATGAGGAGGAGGAGAAGTTAGGTTTTCCCTGCAAGGGTTTGGAATTCAGGTTACACTTCATACATCAATTGGCTGTTATTGCTTCTGCAGCTCGGAGTTGACTATGGTCATTGTATTTTATACGATAGTGGTGATACCTAGTCACATAAATATATAGACATCAGTATTGTGAGATGGATACTGTGGTACATACACACACGCACAGAAATTTAGGTATGTTTTATAGCATGCATATGTATATTTTACACATCTTTATATGTAGGTATATAAATGCTCTATGTAAGCAGGTGTAACATACCACCCAAATACAACGCATCTCCAGGCTGTGTTTAGAGTATGGATACAAGTATATGTCTGTGCTGGAGAGAGCGTACACTCAGCAATTGTGTGTAATTGTATAGGCAGAAATCTGTGATTTGTGCTGTCAGTTTAATTGCTGGCTTTCTCTCGAGCGGAGGGTTGTGTCTGTGTCTCCCAAGGACTGAGCCCTGTGCCCAGCCCAGCCCCTCTGCTGTGGGCTGCGCTGGGGTGAGGGCATGCCTCTGCCTCGGCTCCGCTTGCCTCTCCCTTCTCCAGTGCCCAGCCCTAAATATGGGCTGTCTCCAAAGTCCCTGAAGTTTTGTGCTGCACAGCTCCAGTTCGACTTTGCCACCTGGACCTGAGCAGCACCTCGAGCCTGGGGCAGAGCAGGGGTATAACATACGGCACCTTGCTTTCCATCCCTCCCACCGTCCTCGTTCCTCCTCTGCCTCCAGGCAACACCTCAGGCTCTTCCCTTCCCTTTTATTTGCCCCTTGGCCTCTGCGCTATCCAGGTCTCCATCCATTTTTCTCCCCAGAACAGCCACAATTGTATTGCGCATGTTTGTCCGCTAAGAGCAAGCCCAGGAGCTCAGCGAGCCGAGGTGGGTCGAGGATGTGGGATGACGCTCGCCCACCACCACTCACTCTCGGCGGTAGCTGCAGGATGGGAACCACAGGGTGCCTCTGGCGTCACCATTAAAAGCACCGTCACGCCATTTATCTGCTCCTCCACCAAAAGGCACGACCCTGGAAAGCATGAGCTTCCACACAGAGCCTCAAAGCAAATTTAAATCTCCAGGATGAACTTTGTTGCCATGTCTTCAGTTTTAGTAAGGATTTCACAGGTCATTTTTTTAGCTCTTACAGAGTGCTCTCTTTAGTGGCCGGCAGCCGCTGTCCCGCTCATCTGCAGAAGTTGGTGAGTGTTCAAGACAGCCTATGTCAAATGCATTTGAAGAAAGCAAATTGGGTAGGAGTTGCAGATGTTTAATAGTCCAAGAAGTCCAGTAGCTGCCCTACTGTTGTCGGTCTGAAGGAAACTCAATACCGTGGAGTATCTTGGCTGTGCAAACCCCCCCACCAGCACTTTGATTTTTGTTGGGGGTTTTTTTGAATCTTAAGCACTCAGACTTTCCCTCACGCTCCTCAGCTCTCCCTTTGCTTTAATTTCACTGCAGTCATGCATTACAATGGTGCCACAGCTCCATCTCTCTTCCCCTTAATCCAAACTAAAGGTTGAAATTTGCCTTGAAATGAGGCAAATAATGATGGTTTAAAGGGCCAACAAACTCAGGGAATGAGGAAGGGAGCTGCACAGAGCCAGGACCAAGACATGTGCTGGTGTTGCATGAGTGGTGTAAAGCCATTTTGGGGACTGGGGGGTGAGCACAGCGTATTTACAACCTGTCTCCGTGCGGCCTTTGCTTTTCGTGGTGCTAGAAGTCGATGGGGAGCGGGGAAATATTTACTCCCCCGCTGGCAGAGATATTTTAAAAAGTAGTGGAAAAGCATCGATGCAATTAGGTATTCCAAAGTGCTTAGCTTGCCACTTGCTAAGTTTACTTAAACCCTCTTTAAAGGGTTCATTAGAAGACTGTGAGAAACGGTAAAATTCATTAACACCAAGGCAGCCATTCTGCGTTTGCCTGTAAATTGGTATCGATTGGCAGCAGCGGGGCGAGGGGCGGTGGGCGCAGGTGAGCGCGCCCTGCCCGCCCTGCTGAGCGAGCAGGCAGCGAGCAGGCAGCGCCCGGCGTGACCTCCGCCGTTGCTCCCTGCCTAAATCCTGCCTATAATAGTCTCTTATTCAGCCCGGGAGGCGTTTGCAGCCCTGCCACTCGGCCCACATTGTTCGGGGAGCTTTAAAGCTCAGCGCGGCTGCGAGGAGGCGAGGGAGAGGGGGAGAGCCAGCGGCTGCACGCGGGGCTGAGCCCCACGGGTGCACAAGCGCGCGGCAGCGTGCACGGGCGCGCATCCCACGGGGGCTGCGGGAATAACTCAAAACGACTTTGGCCCGAGCTCCCGGCACCTTGCTTTGGCTGCCTTTTATGTTGCATATCTGCAGGTGTCTCCCCCAAACCCCTTAGCTGGCGGGGAGCTCGACCGGATGACTTATTAGAAGCAATTTTGAAGTGGTTTTTTTTTTTTTAAATACCCTGAACTCCCCAGAAGGCATGTGCTATCTTTTGGGGTTTGTTTAGCTGCGAGGTAGTGCCTCACTCACAGTGACCAGCAGAGGAAAAAATCATTGGATTCTCTAGGTAAGATGCTTTCTTCTTCCTATGCTTTAATCTCTACTTACTGATGAGAGCAATTGCTTGTCTGGGGCTGATGAGTTTTCTTACTCTGGCAAATGGAGCAGTCCTTCCCGATGTCGGTTTGTAAATCAGTAGCTGGCCATTTGATTTTTTGGCTTTCTGAAAACAAATTGGCTTTTTGTTTCTAAATTGCAGGACAGAGGCAATTGGGAAATAATATGTATTTAACTTTCCCCCACATGGCTTTTTCTAAAATTGTATCTACATGCATATAAAGCAAATCCCTTCCACTAAACCACATTTTGGTCTTTTTAATTGCTGAAAGTTTACTATTTCAAATGAGACACCTACTTTTTAGGTGGAGTGGGAGGTTGGCTTTTACTCTGTGCTGTTTCTGTGACAAAGAACCCCTGCCAGGGCAGCCACCGGACCGCTGCCGCTTTGTGTCCCGTGAATTATCCAGTTCCTCTTCCCAGGGACCAAAATCCATCACCTGCCGAGGGCAAAGCCTGGGATTACCGGCGAGGAGCGGGAACCGGGGGGGGTGTGTGTCTCTGCACATGGGCTGGGCAGGAGGAAAGTGCTGGTTTAAACTGAGCCGTGACTCACTCTCGGGATGTAAATTGTAAATCAGCGTTATTTTTCCTCCTGTGACCATATAAATGCGCATATTGAAACTACCTGCTTGAGAGACATACTTCTTTATATGCCCATATGAACCTGGCAAGCTATGGAATGTAAAGAAGTATGTATTTCAGGTGGGAACCCTTCTCAGAGGAGCAATGTGTGACCCCGCGCAAAGCAGGGGAGAAAGACAGACAGATTATTTTATATTATTGTTTTTTTTTAACTGCCTGACCTGGCAGACCGACTGGGGAGTCAATTGATGATCTTGTTCCAGCGCGTGTATTGTTCTGTCACTTTGCCTGTGTCAGCAGGTGGAAATGCTCATCAGGACATTAAATATTCAATATGCTGACTGCGGCATGGGCTTTGAAAGGCGATGCCAGAGGAAAGCTGGCTGTCCGCTCCTGGGTTTTAACAGGGATGCAGGCCAATCGCTCCTTTCTCCTGCTTCCCCGTCCACCCTTTTTTCCCCCAAAATAAGACTAGACAGCAACCAGAGCTGGCTGATCTTTAAATCTAGGGAAAACAAAAGGAGATGGAGCAAGGGGGAGAAGAGGAAAGAGAAAAAGGATACAACGGTTGTGACTCAGGCGTGCAGTGTTTTAGATTTAAATTAATGTGCAAACTCCGCTTTTCAAATCTTTCCCATGTTAAAACTTTTTGTGCTTAAAACTGGAGAGAAGGAGGTCTTCCTTGTTGGTGTGACGAGTCATCGAGTCAGCAGATCACAGCTGAAACCAGAGGAGTGCTCTGAATATAGGGGTCTTATTTTCCCAAAGGAAAATAAGAAAATTAGCTCCTTTAATGCTGGAAGCCTTCACCGGCTTTCGCTTTTCCTTTTCAATCTTTTCCAGCGTAAAATAGTTGGCTGTTTTTCCAGGACCCTACAGTAATGAGGGAAGACAAAAGAAACTGGGTTTAAACACAAGTTTAACATTCTGCCTAGGTGGGATTTGAGGCCGGGGGTTTAAAGCTTTCAGCCCCAGACACCCTCACGTTTCCATGATGCCGGTAATGACGGGCAAAGCCGAACTCCTTGGAAAGCCGCTCCCCAGCTACCCAAACTCACGTTCCCATCTCCGCGGGGCAGCTGAGAGCAATGTTTTGCTTTTGAGTGGTTTCCCTGCAGTCGCAACACCCCTCTTCACTTGGCCAACGGGCTCCTAAGGCATCGTGTGGTAGGTGTGACGCCTCGGCATCCCGCGCCGAGGTTAATCAAGTCTTACCCGTCACAGCCTCCTCTCCCGGGCACGGGGAGCGGGCGAGACTCGGAGTTTGGATGTTGCAGAGTCTTTGTCAGGCTCTATTCACAGCGAGCACCGTCATCACTTGTTACACGTACACCAAAGGGGATTTCACTGTAAACAGGCGCTTGTGAATAGCTGGTTGGAAAAGGCAAGCCGGGCTATCGGGGAGATTTCCTACGTATAGGATTTGGTGGGGTTTATTAAGAGCTTTTTTTTGTTGTTTAAAGTAAATGCTGTGGCTGATGGAGGCTTGGGAAGAGCTGAGCCCCTTCCTAGCAGAGGAGGAGCCTTTTCTTTGCCAGTTGGCTTTGGGAAGGCTGGGTTTGTGCTGGAGGACGGCTGCTTTGCACATCATCCCGTCTGCATTTTGGGATGCTCTGGTTATGCTGGGCCCTGGAAAGCCGGGGCTTTCCTGGCTGGCCGCGGCGAGCTCTCTCGGGGCCTCGCTGCTGGGCTCCAGTGTCCCCTGGGCTCAGCCCCACCAGCAGGCACCCCGCGTGGGGATGGTCCCCAGCCCCCCGGGTCCCCACGAGGATGGGTCCTGTGGGTGTCCAGCCCCATTTTGGGGTCAGATTTAAACATGAAGCTGGTGGATGCTGGGAAATGAGCTGAGCCCAAGCAGGAAAGCTCTGGTGCCCAAGCGGGGCTGCAGTTTCGCTCCCTTGTAAATCACTGATGTTAGCCTGAGTCTCTGGGTGAAAAATGAGCACAATTCTCAGCATTCTGGATATAACATAAAATTATATGTTATATATAATTTATATATAAAATGTCCCTCCTTTCCTCGCTGAGCCTTTGTCCCACTTCTTCTCCTCTTCCTTTCCCTTCTCCTTCCATCTTTCCTTTCCTACCTTTTCTTTTTTCTTTTTGCTTTTTTTTGCCTTTTTCCTTTTTGCCTTTTTTTTGCTTTTTTTTCTTTTTGCTTTTTTTTTTTTTTGCTTTTTTGCTTACTTCCTCTCTCTTTTTCTCTTCTTCCCTTTCTTTCTTCCCTCAGTGCAGGTTTTACTAAAACTCCTGTGCCACTGCGCGTTGCTTTCACAAAGGTGCTCAAGGTCTAATTTACAGTAGATACCTGCATTCCTAATGCAATTTTTATCTCCTTCCCCGCCTCTTTGAATTAATATGCTTGTTAATCACATGGAATTGCTAACTTTAGGAAGTCACTAAGTGCTCAGATTTATTTTTTATGTAAATATTTTCAAAGCTATAATTCTGAGCGCTGTCTCACAGCATGGGAGCGGAGTTGGCGGGGAAGGCTTTGCCGTGGCACATGTCCCAAGGCACCCAGGCTTGCATGACGTTAAAAATGAAACGAGGTGTCTGTGTGTGGCCCCCCCAGAGCCACAGCAGCCCCTTGCTGTTGGCGTTGACAGAAGCAGATGATGGCTGCAGGCCTTCAGCAACTAGTTTGCGCCATTCTTCTGCTTTGTGGCAGCTCTTCTTCCCTTTTACATGTCTTTGGATTAAAACTGTGACAGTTATGTTGCATTAGGTCCACTCTATTTGGTAGCTAAAATTAAGCTACATCTCTTTCGCTCTTTATAAAGTGCTGAGCATCTCCCAGCCTCGAGTGCCGTCGCGGGCGCACTGTGAGGAGCATCGGTGCTGGACCCGCGGCCGTGCAGCAGCGCCGGGCTGCTCAGGTGCGCCCATCCATCCTGCAAACCGAGGACTGTGCAGTGTCGGGCGCGGAAAGAGGAGCGTTGAGAATTGTAAAAGCTATAAATCCAGTGGACCAAATTAGTTAAATTTTTCTATTCTATGCCTCACAAAATCCAGCCGTTCTTGAGATGAATTCTCCGCATGTAAGCGGAACTACCGGCAGGTATAAGATGGATATTTTGCACGTGCACATGAGAGCACAGGGACGAATTTGTGCCATGCGGTTTTCCCCAGTGGTTTCTTTTTTTTTTTTTTTAGTTTTGTGTGTTTGTTATGCTGATGATCTATTATTACTGTTGTTACTATTACTTAATATTGGAAGACAGGTGGTCCCATAAATTCCAGCACCCTCTTTTGAAAAAAAAAGGGGGGGGGCATGTTTGCAATTCAAGTTTAATAGTGCATTCATCAAGAGCAATAAAGCATTTTATTGCACAAGTATTTCAAGGGATGTGCTGGCCCTGGTAAAAGCATTAGTAAAGGGGTGCATCAGCAATCTCATTTAAAACTGTCGACCCAACGTGAAAAATGTTGCGTTGAAGAATAAACTGCTATTAAGCATGATTAGATTGACCTGCAGGACAGATATTTTAGCTGCAGCAGCACAAGTCGATCAAAGTGAGCATCGCTTAGATTGCAAATTTTTTTTTTTTAATGCCCTAAATTAAAAATGAAAGAGTCTCAGAATATTTAGGACCAGAGAGTGACTTTGGGGATGAGATCTGTGCATTCGATTCAAAGTGGTTTGGAAAGGTGGGGAAAGGGGGAAAATGTATTAATTGCTGCCCCTTTAGCATACATTGAAAGTATGTTACTCAGATCAACCAATCAAAAAAGAAATTGTGCTGACTCAGCATTCGGGCTAGTCTGCACGTCCGATTGCAGAAGAGATCAGCACTGCACTGCAGTATCTCTCCCTGCCTTTGACACCAGCCTAGCTGGGCAGGGCTTCCCTTGTGTTTCCCAGGACTGGTTTAGGCCAAGAACAAGAGAAGGCCCTGAAGAGAGGAGGAGAGAGTCAAGGTTGCAAGAGCCTCGAGCTGCTAACGATCCTTTTTAGTCAGTAAGAAAGAGCTTCCATGCTAGGTTTGCCCTGCCAGATGCAAGCGGCATGAATTGCTTGGGAATATATCTATTTTTAAAGACTTTCACCACATCTTGCACTTAGCAGTGACTGTGGGCGAGGGGGTGGTGTGTTCCTTGCAAGAGAAATATCCTCGCTCCTCAGCTCAGATCCCTCCCCTGAAAGCCCAGGGCTGATTTAAGTACCGCACTTGCAATTGCCTCCCAGAGAAGACGCTGTGTTTAATGTTTGCTGCTTGACGCTGAAGTTGCTCTTGACCTCAGCCAAGGTGGCAGCGATCCTGTGAGATGCGTTCCCACTGGGATGTGGGGGGTCATGATGAGAGCAGCCCAGTGCTCCAAGGATGGGAGTGGAGGGCACGGGCTCCACCACCGACTTGCTGGCCTTGCAGACGAGTCGTGTAGCTCCCCAGCCTCAGTTTCCCCCAGAGGCAGGGTAGGTGCTCGCCTTGGAGCTGTTGAAGCTGTTGCTTGCACTGCGAGGCTAAAGCTGGAGGAGGCCAAGGCCGGTTGACGCAACCACCCAAGGACAAACTTGGTCTGGGTTTGTAAGGACTCCCCTGCTTTGGTGTTGGCTTGCACAGTGATGCCTGGCATGTATTTTGGGGAGACGGCACAGCCTGGCTGGACCGTGCCCCCTCTGCCCTCATGCCAAAATGCAAAGACTTGTCTGGACTCCCCAACATCTCTGAGCAGATGCAGGGCACGAGGTGCTGAGGCCGGACCTCAGCCGGGACCCCGCGGGGGCCGTGGCTGCCTGGGGGATACCCAAGCGGGCGTGAGCCACGCGCTGGGGTCCATGAGATGCTCCAGCACCACGGGGCTGCTCGCTGCCTCGCGGATGCTGGGTGCCAGTCTGGGCGCAATTCTGCGCAGTGCCGCATTGCCGGGTGATTCTGCCAGCGCCGGGGAGGATGTGCAATGCCAGCGAGGCCCCCAGGCTTGCCCGGCCGTACCCCTGCGCAGCCACGAGCACCTCGGTGGGTACCTGCGTGTGCAGGCGGAGCAGCGTCCCCGTGGGCTGCCTCCTCCCGACGGCCGCTGCGCCCCGCGATGCTCTGAAGGCATTTTTGCTTGCACTGTTTAACCAGCATGAGCGTACATCCCTGATTCAGTTTGTATTTTTGCAAAGCAGTCTGTATGGAGGAACAGAGGCCGATGGCGGATATCCTTGTGCAAGGGGAAGGCTTTCAGGCAGAGATATATCTTGGATAAAGCAGAATTTAATAGTCAAAGGTTTTAGCAGTTGGAGCAGTTGCTGGTGGTGCTCAGGAGACAAGCTACACGCTGGGGCTTGGGGGAAGCAAGGCGACTGACATCTCCAACAGATGCAGGGTTTTCCTTTTTTTTTTTTTCACCAAGCACAGGGCCATGCCTGTAAATGCCTCGCCATGCCCAGATATGGCCTGCACTGGGACCTGTGCCGCTATCTAAAAAAGCCCTGGGCAGACTGATGAGCCCAGGGGGACCAGGGTACAACTGCTATAAATAGTGCTCATTCTCAGCTGCGCTTCTGGTGGGACCGGATTAGGTGGCATCTGGGCAGCCAAGAGGCGTGGGACTCGTGACCACCGACTGCAGAAGTCACCCAGCAGCTGTAAGGCTGGGAGCCGTCCCTGCAAAGCCCTTACATAGGCAAGTCAACCCTGGCATTTGGGGAGTCGGATAAAGCTACGGGAACAGGAATCCAGTGATCTAAGAGCAATCAAGAATAAAGTTCACCAAGACGGCCGGGGCAGTGCTTCCAATCTGAGAAGTGACCCGGTGTCGGAGGCAGGACTTGGCCTTCGGCTGTTGAAGTTTCGGTGCAAATGAAGGAAGGCATCAGGAGGGAGCCGGCAACGCGGGAAGCAAAGTGTCACAAGGAGTGGCTGAGATGAAAAGACCGGTGTCCCCTTCTGGGACACCGTGGGTTAATTTGCTGGCAGTGAGATTGCGGGAAGCTCTGATTTAATATTTGTGTTTACTTCAAGCAAACAAATTAACAACCCCCCCCCCAAGCCTTAATAATTTAAGGCACCAACTTGATTGAGGCTAGTAGAAAATAATGAATCTCATGCAGTGATTTCACTCCTAACCTTGCAGAAGGTGGACAGTGTGTGTAGCTTATGCCCACGTGGGTGTAATATAACGGGTCCCTATCTACGAGGGGTACGTGTAGCTACAGGCTGCAGGAGTGTGATCCAGCTCCTGTAACAGCAGTGGAAAAGGACTGTATTTTGCTTGAATTAAGCTCAGCCTTGAGTATTGGAAGGGAAAAGATGGAGACGGGGAGCGGGGATGGTTTGGCCGAGCAGAGGAGATGGCTGTGCAGGCGTTACCTGGAAGGGATGTCCTGAAATATGTGCAGCGGGGGATTGGGGATAAAGAGCAGGGAGTGAGCTGCAGCTTGTCCCTGAGCGGGGCTGCTGCAGGACGGGGACCGGGATGCGTGGGCAGGCAGGGCGAAGGGGTTTTTATATCCGGGCTTTGTCCATTCCCTTCCCTTCCTCACCGCTGTCAGGGCTCTGATGCACGGGGAGCTACACCACTTTGCTTTCCTTAAATTAAGCCAGCTTTGTCCTAAAGCCTTGTCTTTGAGACAATAAGACGCACCCACTAAAATCTATTGTGCCATTTTTGCAAAGACCAGCAAAAGTCGCCCGTGTGCCGTCCCCTCCCTGTCCTCCACGCTCATTTGGCCTATTTGAAGCTGAATTTATTCCTGGGAAGGTCCCCATCAATTTGCCTTGCTCTTTTGTTGACAAGTTTATTAAAAACCTGGGCAACTACATATTAAACTTTTATCAGTGTCGAGGAAGAATACGTCCTTTGAGCAGCCACAAAAGTTATGGATTGGGTCTTAACATTTCTTGTTCCACCGTTCGGCTGAGTCAGCGTAACAAATAAAAGCTGCCGCCTCTTTTTTTTTTTCCCCTTTCTTGAGAGACAGTTCCCTTAACAGTGTAAGTAACAGTGTCTAATAATGCAAAAAGGTTTCAGGTATGGGTAAACATGAGCTTTTATTCTTTTTTCACGGCCACAAGTCTTTGATAATTTGAGTTATTAACTTAAAATGGGAATAAAAAGCGAACCCTGGAGAAAGTTATTGCTTCTTAGCTCTGAGCCAATAGTTTTGGTAAAATAACTGATACTTTCTAGTGTTTGTATGAAAAAATACCCCCAAACGAATAATGTTTGTTGTACCACAAGTGATGTGCTTCCGTCCACTGCGAGGGCATGAAGGGGTTGGAGCAACGCTTGGCTGGGGATGTACCTTTTGTGCTGCTGTGATATGGGATCTTTGCTCCTTTTCTTTAGTCATAAGATGAAACAAAGAGGAGGCCAATATGTTGCACCAAAGATGTTAAAAATAAAGCGTTAGAATTGCATAACCTAGTTCCCATTTTGCCGTGCAGCTGAGTTTTTAGGAGTTGGAAGAAGCCTGAAAAATAATCGGTGAGAAGGAGTTTGAACTGATACAACAACAAACAGGCAGGGCAAAAAGTGAGTATCTGTGGGACTGAGCCACAAGTCTTAAACTCCACCTGATAAATAAATAAATAACTATCCCCAAACAGCATCTTTCTCTGCCTGTCACTGTGTCCAAGGATTTTTTAGTCCTTAAACAGGTTTGCTGGCATAATTTGTCAAGTCCAACAGGGAGGTTTCCGTGTGACAGAGGATCATTTTTCAGCACGCACAGTGGTGCACCAGAGCAGTCCTGCAGGCTCTGAGCAACTCCATAATTAGATAACGGTTAACATACGTGTATTAGATGGATCATCATTCGTGCTGTAGGATACAGCAGAGCCCGCCACTGCCGATACTGCGCTGTGCCGAAAGCAGGCAGGGAGCGTTCTGGACAAATACGTCTTCCTCCAGGAGTTTATCCGCATCACCATTTGCTCCAATTATAACTAATTGGACACATATTGCATTTTCATAGCATCTAATTTTCTATTGATTTTAACGGGACTGCTGGTGTTTTGTACTATTAAGTGGTATCTTGTATCAGTTGCTGTTTAAAAATGCTGAGTACACTCCCCTGTATGGAATTATGCAGTCAGCACATGTTTTAAAACCTATTTAATTGTTTGGTCCATAAAATGCACAAACTGTATTAGGGAACGGCTTTGTTCTCTTTTGAGTGTGTGAGTTCGAAAAAAAAAATCCAACCCCACAACTATTTCCACTGCCGGTTTCAGGAGATGCAGCTCCCAGAGACCGGCTCAGACAGAGCCTTGCCTTTCAGGCAGACAGCTTTGGAGGGTCCGTCTTGGTCCCGCGTGGAGCAAGAGCATTTGCAGCTCCCTCCAGGTATCGATGCTCCGCATTGCCAGAACAGATCTGGTCTGTGCTTGAGACAGGTCCTTTATTCTTACAAGAGACCTAGGACCAAAGTTTGGATTAAGACAGAGATTGTCATATTGAGAGCCAAGATTTTGATAAGGTCACTTTTGACTTTCTTTATAACTAAGGAATTAGGTGATAACTGTAGGATGTAGGGCTTTATTCTCTGTCACAGATATTGCCACCGACCTTGGCAATGCGTCCAAATAAAACCGGACTAGCAAATTAGCCGTTGCATTTCAGCAAATACTCAGCGAAGCAGGATGAAAGCAATTGTTTGCTGTTCAGCACCATTTAAAGAAGAAAAGATTTAAAAGAGAGATTTGGGGGAGGAACAGAGAGGTGGCCTGACAAAAAGCGTTTCCAGCAATGGGCGGTGGATCATTGGATCATGGATATTGGATAACAGTATAAATGGCAGAGAAGGCAGATAAAAGGTGGTGGAAATTATGTTATGGGGCAGCTGAGTTACCCCAGGGCACTGGTGAGTTTGCTGTCAACTCGCTGCCTTCGCTGGTCATTAGCAAGGACCACGTTGTGTCTGTGGGAGACAGGTGAGTTCATGGGGGTGTATGAATTAAATAGACACTTTATTAAGTTCAGGTAATAGTTTTGGTTTGAAAGACTGAGTGGCTACTGCAATGTCAGCATCTACTTTAGTGCGCAAAGGAACTGAGTGCTTTTTAATTAAGTCAAATAAAATCCAAGCGGGAGACTCTCGAGCCTTGTCTGGAGTCTACTTTTTGGGTTGAATATCTATAATTTTAGAAACGTTAATAAAACACAGTCCACTTTTTCCCTGTAATAATACGTTAAATTAATATTTGATGTCTGTAAGGAAAAGGATAAAAGCAGCAAGGTTGTATTTTCTGGTTTACAAATGGCACATTGTGCAGAATACAGCGACTGTGGCATTGATTTAAGCATCCTCGCGAATACACCGTGCAATAAAGTTGAATCATCTGCAGTACAAGTATGGCTGTTTGGTGGAAAAAATAGCAAAGTGAGAGAGTGGACATTTTCCTGTATTATCAAAAGCCACTTCATTTTGGGGAAATTTCCTCCAATTTAGTAACATTTGGATGGAAATCAAATAACACATTAGCTTGAGGAAAGGGGAAAAAACCTTGCAAAGCTAATTACGAAGGGAATGTGCACTTCATTAAGATAAAGCTGTAGGAAATCAATGTTCTGTATTGTTGTTTTTTCCTTTTGATTGGATTTTAGAATGATGAATTGTTAATGCATTTGATCTAAAAATGATTTGTTTATTCAGATGAAGAGCAACAGTACTTTGTCTCATTTGGCCTTTTAGCTTATAATGATAATGGCTTCGAGGGATGCTCATTTCTCAAAGGGATATTGGACTGGAATAGGCAGGAGATTTCTGGACTCAGAAGGATGGGCCCTATGCAAGGGTTTGTTGTAGGCTAATTCTATTGCATGTTGAATCTTCTGCTTCATTAGGAATATCGACAAATGCTGATAAATCCTTTGGCTTTTCTGTACCGTCTATAACACATCTTTATTAGAATATTGAGGCTAAAGTGGAAAGGTCTTCAAAAGAGCAGATCCTCTTACGTTGCCTACTACTGATCCTACTTGCCATGGCTGTGGTTTAGTAATGCGCGGCTTTTGCCCATTCTCATGCCTATAATTGTTAGCAGCGTAGCTGGCACTCGGGCCAAAAGCAAAACAGAGGCACTACGCATGGTCGACAGAGAGGGAAAAGCGATGCACAGGTTTGTTTTGTTATTTTGGCTTTGATTTGCCTCTAACACATGTTGCTCGCTCAGTGTGCCCATGGCTCTCCAATGCCATCCTGCAGCACACGTGGGCTTTGCCCAGCTTGGGGATGCTGGTGCAATGGGCAGGCAGGGGTAGGAGCAGGGTCCTGCGAAGGGTGGCACCAGCACCTGATCCTGGCCCTGGCGGCTAGAAAGGACCTTTCCATTGTGAGATGTACGTTCACGAGGAAAGGACTAGACCTGGCTTCACTTTGGACAGCAAACCTAAACTTGGTGGTGTTGGGTGGTTGAGTTTTTGAACCGGGGACGCGCTGCTGTCACAGACTGCACTTGCAACATCAGCACAGGCAGGAAGGGAGGGTGACAGCAAAGCCCTGCCTGTCTGTTAGGGCTAGGCACAGCTCCCCTGCCAGATCCTGCCTGCTGAACCTGGCAGCGCTGAGCAGGCAGAGGTGAACCCCATACCCCCACATTTCACAGGGCGGGGGGGCCCACAGGTGTCCAGGGGTTGAGCGCTGCCTCGCAGGAGAGATCAGGAGCTTCAACACAGCTCCGACCTTTGAACACATCTGAGCGAAGCCTCTGTAACTCGTCTTGCTCGGATGGGTTGTACAGCCTCAGAGCCCAGCCTGGCGGTACCGGGGCTGGCAGAGAGCTGTGCTCTCCCTGCCGGGAGGCTACAAGCCCCGGTGGGTTGCAGCCCTCTCCAGCCGATAATGTGGGCTGCTCTTTCTCAGCTGCTGGGAAAGCCTCACCATCAGAGAGACATCATTAGTTTTGATTAATGGCATCCAGAAGAGAAAACCTGATTTTCTAAAAAGGAAAACCTCACCCATAACTCACTGCAGAGAATTTAAACAAAATGTTACAGAACATCTACGCCAACTCGCATTGGTTTCAAATGTGTTCCTGGGTGCTCCCCGAAGCAAAGCAGGGGGGAGTGGGGACAGCACTTGTTCCTGGCAGAAGATGCTCGGTGTAACCCCTGTACCACTCTCGCACGGTGCCACTTTCAAATGACTCTTCTCAAATCAACGGGACTAGGACAGAGCAAGCGTACCTGGGGAGCTCAGCGTGTTTTCAGAGCGCAGTGGTGATGCTCAGGCAGCTTGGTGCACGATAACCCAAAATCCATGTGCCCATCAGGGTTTAGTTTGCAGGCTCAGTGCAGCCTTGGTCACTGATGGCACTTCTACCTCTACTCAGTCACTGGTAAATAATTACTTTCCTTTGCCTCCTGTAACTCACCAAAGGATGAAGTTAATACTTCCAGGTCTTCACTGTCTAAGTTTCCATTTAGTTCCTTGGCTTGATTGTCTCTTGAAAAGGTACCTAGAGATAACTCGATTAAATTAATTGTAGAGCTCTTAAAAAAGCTATTCTCTCTCTTTCTCTCTCCCTCCGTCTCTCTCTCCATTTATTTATAGGCAGCTTAGAGTAACGGGTTTGGGCAGTTAAGTGATCTGCAGTACTTACCGTTACAATGCAAAGCCTGTATTTCTTGGGGAGCTATAACGCTGGCCCACTTGCAATATTTCTGTGTGCAGTGGTTATAAGCGCATGTGCTTTTTCCTAGTATCATCTTGCAGGGTGGTGGGCTGCGAGGAAGAGGGGGGAAAAGTCACCTTTGCCTTATGACGCATATAAATTCTTTAAATAGGTTATGCACATGGCAATGTGCAATATCTGCATGTGGCTCTAGGTTAAGAAGGAAAGGCCTGACTTTATTGGCTCCCACCGCAGAAATGATCGGAGCTGCTGTGATTTTTAAATTTGATTTACTGAGTTATTTTTAGCGGGGGGGGGTTCCTGCTACAGGGCTCTCCAGGAGAAATCAACTCCCCAGCGCTGCAACGTGAACCATCGCGCGAGTGACTTGGGCAGCAGCAGTGTGGCAGGGCTGCCTGGCAGGCGCTCGCGTTCGCCATTCAGGGACAAATTGCCTGATTATGAGACTGCAGGAAAGAAAAGCCTTTTTTTTTTTCCCCCATTTTCCCCCCTCTTTCTTCTCCTATCCACCCCTTTCCTGTTGGTTTCTAGTGACAGCAAATACAACCGATGCTTCTTTCAAGCAGACCTTAAAACCGCCGAAACCATTGTTTTTAATGCCAGATGAGGAAACACAGGGGGCTGCAGGGTAGGGAGGCAGAGTTTGCTAACCTTTAAAAAAAATTTAAGGTATTTCAGCCTTTTCCCTCCCATTTGCCAAGGAGAGCCTCAAGGCGAGAAGAGCTCTGCAGCCCTGAGTTGCTCGGCTGTGGATTGGGCTGGTTGGAGCAAAGGACATCTCTCTGATTTACCCGCTGTGGCGTGTTAGGTGGCACTTCAGATACTGAAACGCAGGGCATGAAGGAGGACAGCAGACCATAAAACACTGAAAGGAAGAAGGCAGGAGGTGACAATTAAAGCATCTGGATTAAAAAAGTAGCCTTTGCTTGTCTCACACTGTAATAGCAATGTGGCTCTCAAAACAGACGGCGCGAAGTATCAGGTTTAAAAATGCTCCAGGCTGGTGGTTACCGCTGCAGACTATTCCACTGCTATTAAAACTGCCTCTTTAATTCAGACCCGCTCTTCAGCCGTAGCCTCTAAGAAGCTGCCTGAAAGTGAAGCCATTTGAACCAGTGCAACGTCAGGCAGCAAGTTCAGAAGAGGTCCAGGCAGCTGGGAAAGGAAAGACCCCGAGGAATTCCCCTCTTTGCTGGCCACAGCCCATGAGGCCAAATGCTTTGCTAAAGCTGGTAAAATGGAACCAAATCAACTGTTCAATGGATTTGGTCCCCTTCAACCAGCTGTAGCTGTGCATTGATCTCTCAGACGCACCTTGGAGGATAAAACACTTGAACAGGACCAAGGCAACTCAGGTAGCAGAAGACAAATGGCCACATGAACACCGCCGATAAGGAAATTATGATGACTGGCATCTGCAGATCTATCACTTGGGCTCTAAACTGGTGGGCTGAGCTTGAGTCATTATGTGGTTGCCAGTCAATTCTGCCTAACGGAGACCACTCAAGATGGATAATCTCTATCGTCCTCCTGTATTGATCTCAGCTGTAATTCAGGACTGTGTATTTCAACTGCAAATGCTGTGCATTTTCATGTGTATTCGCTCATGCCCACCCGGGAGCCTGGTGCCTCAGTGTTTCATCTGCTGCAACGAAGAATAAATGTTTTGATCTGGAGTTTCCTCTTTGTGTTTTGTACCACGCGCCGAGCTGCCCATTCAGTAGGCTCTAGGGAAGAAATGAGTTGTTATGGGGCTACCAGAGCTGGGAATATGTTGGGAATACCAGCTGCTTCCTAACTGCCCCAAACCTCAAATATCCACAGCCTGTACTAGCCAACAATGTTTTTTTTGTTTGGGAGGTAAAAGCTGTGCTCCTAAAAGAGGGTCCCCTGTTTGACTTCATTGACCTAAAAGACTGGTAAAGTGTCTACTCCAGTCTGCTCCTTATAAGCACTACTGTCATGCTAATGGACTTAAAGAAAATCACTCACTTTCCCATGTAATAATGATTGGTGGGAAAGTAAGCTGGGCGTCATCTTTTCCTAGCCATTGCGAATCTATAGGACTATCAGAAGCTATGAATATTGCTGGTATAACGAGCCATTTGGATGCAAAAGTCTGATGTGAGATTATTCATGTCCTTACTTCTTAACAATACCTGGCCCAGGTTAACCCCTGGCATGAGAGAGTGCACAGATTTGTCTCTTTTCACACACCAGAAATTTGTTTCACTTGATTCCACGCTTCTGGCCCTTTAGGTACCATTTAAATGTTCTTACTAGGACCAAGAGTATTCATGTGCTTTAAGATAAGGAGCTATTTGCCGGATCTGAGGCTTAACGTGCATCTAATATTTATGTCACTGGGTATTTAAAAGGCAAAGACATCCGGAGCAATGTTACTGCAGGGCCAGATTTCCTCAGCTAAAAGGAAAACAGTGCTTACCCAATTCTTCTAGCTCATTTTTTCTGCACTTTAACAGTGCCTAAACATCCATGCCAAAATCCTACTGAAGTCTACATGTTTTTTTTTTTCCCCACACACTTCGATTAGATCAGGCATGTACCCGGTGCTTCTGCCCGAGAACAAGTTCAGATAGAAAAGCATGCATGGATCTGAGAGCTCAGGTCTCCAGCTCTCTTTTTTGGGATGTGGTGATCAATTCTCATACTGAAAAGACTGCTAAGATGTCAAAACTTCACTAAATGTGACGAGTGCCTCTATAGCTGCCATGCAGTGAGACCATCTTCCATGGTGAAATCCCCCTTTGCTAGAGCCTGGATCTGCACAACAGTGATGACAGGTACATTTCCAGGTTGCTGCTGAGAAGATGTAGGTACTAAGTTGTTCTGTTACTTTCTCCCTTTCTGCGGTTCATCAGTATTGAAGTGTAAATACGCCAGCAAGGAGAAGCAGTTGTATCAGAACTGATGAGAACTATCTCCTCATTTTTTATTTTTTTTTTAAATGCAAAAGTGGGAAGCAATGGATGAACTCTTGGAGAAGGATGTTTTCCTTCATGCCACCAGCTGATTTCTTGGAAACATGTAAAAGAAATTACTGTTTTTCTTATTTATTAATTTTTCACAAATGCAACATCTTTCTGAACATCCAACAATGCATCCAAAAGGGCTTTGACCCGACTTAATAGAAGAGACCTAAGCCTTTGCAGTGTGCATTTGCTGACATTTGTGCCTGCAAACAGAGGAAAACGAGCAGCTCCAACAAATCCCCGCATCAGCCTGGAGCCAGTTTGCAGCTGTGGGTAGTGAGGATGCCTGTGGCTTTCCAGCTGCAGCCACACGGCACTGCTCTGCCCTTGGCAAAATAGCCAAATGGCCACCACCTCT
The DNA here is from genome assembly GCA_034782735.1 of Sagittarius serpentarius. NCBI lineage: Eukaryota > Metazoa > Chordata > Aves > Accipitriformes > Sagittariidae > Sagittarius > Sagittarius serpentarius. The sequence goes on from JAVKLA010000010.1 coordinate 28,934,413, forward strand.
GTAGCTCCAAGTCACATCTTGACGCCTTGTCTTTCCCAGCCAGTTATTTGCTTTGCAATTCGCAGTGCTGGTTTCCGAGCAGTACTCAATCCCACCTCCTAATTTCCGTCTCAGAAGCGTCAAGCAAAGCCATCCGCTGAGACGGGAATGACTGTGTGTAGCAGTCGCTGAGCAAACATCACCTTAACGCTGTCACTATCAGTCCCAGGATTCATAAACAAGGAAGGATGAGGACGAAAGCACAAGGGAAGGGGAATCCTCAGCACAAGTCCCTAATTGCTGGCAGTCTGGGCTGTGAATGATATCGGGACTCTAGAGGAAAAGGTTGAGTAGAAACAGATGCTTCCAGCAGGCTGTGGCCTGGGTTTCCAAAATACCACGCTCCTTCCTCCTGCTCCTGCAATCTGGGTTATTCTCTCTTGTTCCCCAGGGCTGCATCTTATGTAAACACCACCATTATTAAAATTCTTCCTTGGTGGCGATAACTAAGTTACTAAAAAATATCAAATGGGGAAGCTGGAGGCATTGCGACTTGAACAAAACCATGGAATGTAAATGAAAGTGTTTTCCCCTTAAAGATGTGTGGTCCATATTTAGGTCCCACCAAAGCCACCTGAGCCTCGAATAGCAGGAAAGCTTCCAGTCCTCCTGAAGCTAGAGAAGGTATGAATACACAGGGATCCCAAAAGTTGGGCCATGTATTTAGATGCTTAAATGTGGATCCCACCTCCAGGCACCCATGCTTGAAGATTTCTGCCAGTATTTTTATTGCCTAATTATGTCTTTATGGAATGAGAAATTCAATGCACTTAGCAAGGAATTTCTGTAAGAATACAGCCTATTATGGTGTAGTCGAGGATATACGTGGCCCAAGCAGAAGGCAGCAGGTAGACTTCAGGGGAATTCTCTAGGGACTGCTAATATATAGGGACAAACCTGAGGCATGGGCCAAAAAATTACAAATATCCCTCCCAACAGTTTGTGTTTCAGCCCTGCTCATTCCCGGATCCCACCTGATGCAACAGCGGAGTTTTGGAGCAAACGGAGCTCATTCACAGCTGCCCATTGCAACCAGGAGCTGCCCAGGTCACGAACCTGCTCGTGATCTGAAAATTGGATCTGCTTCTCTCAGTTTCCCTTAAAGCACAGCTCTTAGTGGAAGTTTTACCGCTGACTTTGAAAACCTCAGGATCAGGTCCTGGCTAAGTCATTATAAGCCTTTAGCCAGCCACCCTTAACTCCATCAGATCTAATTGTCCTCCATATCCGCTAAGAGGCTGCTCTGATGGCCCACCAGACACTGCTGGTTTCCTGGAAACCCTATCAGCTTCTCAAACAAGGCAATCCTGAGGACTCAGTCCTGCAAACCTTCTGAGCAAATATTAAATAACAGTGAATAATTAGCAGGAATAATCCTTTTCTGCTTGACCCTCTTCTGTAATAAAGACCTTTGTCGGCAAATGCAAACGTTATTTTGAGGAGCAATTCATAATCTAGAGCTGCTAAACACATCAGCCTAAATACACTAATACTCTAATATCCATATTTATACAGGACTTAAGACAGACAAAACCAGACACGTTATCTGTCCCAAAGACCTGAAGGCATTCATCAGTCAAGTGTAGGAAGAGAAGGTGGCAAAAGAGGTGGTAAAGAAAGGATCCACTTCTACCTTTGATAGATCTGCAAGTACATTTCTGGGTGGTGCAATCAGATCAGCTGGATTCTGTCCATGGAGTTTTATTATGTGCATCCTTTTCCTTCATCTGTTTTTTTTTTCTTTTTTCTGAGAGGAGAGAAAAGGCAAGCAAACCAACAGGCAGATAATTGTTCTGTGCTGACAGTTTGTCAAGTGAAGGAAGCACAATTTTAGTCAAGAGATCTGCATTACCGCAGTGCTTGAGCAGAAGTCTCTTCTTTTCCTCCCAGATGGCATTGACATATAGCCTGAAGGGGCTATCAGGATACAAAGCTAAAGATGGTTAAAGACATTAAAAACTGTACAATGTGAGCACCATCTACACCAGGACCATCATCTAAGAGGAAGATTCATCCTGACATATTCGGCAGAAGACAGACCTTCTACTGCTGTTATGTATAGCTGTTGAGCCAAAGGTATTTTTGAGAGAGATGAAAAAAATATATATTCCTGCTACTAACCATGCCTTTTCTAGTGGGTCTTCATTGACTCTTGAAAAACTATGACCAATGAATGTAATGATCTGCCTTCCCCTTTCTTTCTGGGTGAATGATAGCTCCTGCAGGGTGTTTATCACTGAGTGCAATGACTGGCTTGAGCCGTTCATGTCTAACTCCACTTCCCAGCAAGCTATGGAATGCATCCTCTTCACCACAGGGCCACCAGTGTTTCCCAGGTCCTGCCAGGGCTTCTGTTAATAATAAATATTGTGCTCAGAATAAAAGCGTAAATCTTGCCGTAGGATGGAGGGAATTTGAATTTCTGCGTTCCTTGAGTTTGGTGTTGTGTAAGCCGCTGTATTTTACTAGCACAGAGAATGGGCTTAATACTCTTGCATTTTTTTAGTAAGCTGCATAGCCCTTTCATACAGGGGGTGCAGCTGGAGGGATAAAGAACTGCAAAGAGAGGGCTTCACCGGCAGGAAAATATCCTCTACTTCCCCCAAAAGCAATGAAAATGTCAATACTATTGACACAACCCCTAATTAAAAATGACTGCCATAATCATGCATGTGATAGCCGTAGGACATCAGTTTGGATTAAACATAAGCAGCAAGATGTGCTGCATGTGTTTTCCAAAGGAATAAAGGGCTCGATGATGGTATCTGCTGTACATCCAAGGAAGAACAGAAGAAGAAGGATGCCTCGGCTCCTATGCACGGGCTGCTCCTTTGCCACCCAGCCCCAGTGAGCTGTGCAATGGCGACTGCCTGCACAGCCTGAGCTATTTGCAACCGCAAGATCAAACGCGTCCACGTGGACTTCTTTGGCTGAGGTTTAAGCAATGCCCTTTACTTTGTGTTTGACGTGGCCAGACAGCACGCGCATGGCTGGTCGTAGCAGCTTGGCGGGTTCATGCATTACCTCAGTTACTGCGGCAGTGCTGAGCTGTAGTAACACCCCAGGCTGGGGTGTGGATAAGTCCTCCTTTTTCTCCCAGGGAATAAAATCCTTCATTTTGGGGTATTCAGCAAACAGAATGACAAAAGAAAATAGCTTGTCAGTGCCCCATGTAAATCACTTTCTTATGCTATTGGTCTGCCTGGATTGGACAGACTCCCTATTTTAATGTTCATCTGCTCTTACCTTATGCTTGTGATATTAATGTATGCCCAGGCTTCTCAGCTGGCTATAGGTAGTTGTCTTTTATTGTGCAACACCAGAAATAAATGTTGTGATGTTCCCTGTAGTCCCAGGGCTGCAAGGTAGGATTGCACCACAGAGCTGGGCTGAGCACAGAAGCACCATCTGCTACAGGTGGGCTACAATGAGCTCAGTAACTGAGTTATGGAGGCAGAGCATGGCCAGTCTTTCTCTTGAAGGTACAAGAGACTGAACACCAAGGACTTCTTTTCCACCTCCATGTGGGACAGGTATTTCACATCACTTTGCACCTCCCTCTGATAACATTTGTCTCCGGCTCTCTCTGCCATTCCCGTCCTATAAATCATTTTGTGCAGTGAATGACAGATAGCTTCTGCTTTCTTCTTTTACCGCTATGGGGGTGGGGGGAAAGAGTGAGAGTGAGAGAGTGAGAGATTTGAAACTATTTCCCAAATATGCAAGTGTTCAGCCGTGAGCTGATATCCTGCCAGGGGTAAGAGGTGGCCCTCTGCTGCACTCGCTCAGGAACAAATAATGAATTATCCTGCAGTCCCTCCTCGGCGCTGTGAGAGGAATTAATTTCTATCTGTCTCCCTTTTGTGAGGCAGCTCATTCTCCTGGGCCTAGGCTCCCCTTCCCCAGCGTCTGTCACCCCCTTGCTAAGGGACACTGTGTAATTGGACAATTTACTGTAGGACAATTGGCTCATACTGTCCGCTCCTGCCCATGACTGCGGATGGAAAGAGATCTGCGTTTCCCCAAACAGCTGCTCTAAAGACCACAACCCTCCTTTCCAATGTCTTTCATTCTGCACCTTGGCTGCCAAAGGTCCTGATTTTGTGCCATCGTAGTTTTACTCGAAGAGCAGGAAAAAGAGCTGTGTCCCCTCATGGGGTGGCTTACGTGGCTGGTCGTGTCCTGCACTGAGCTCACCTGCCTGTTTGCTTCAGCGAGGTGTGCTCATCGCTTTGGCTCCGAGTGCCGATGGCTAGGAAATGGCTAATGAAGTAACTTTCCATTGCAGGGACTCCTGCAGAATTTAAGGGGTATTTCCAACCCTAAGCCCTCTTCTCCCTTCCTGTGCTAAAGCTCCTCTTTTGTGAAATTCCAGCACGCTTCATGCTTTAGTAATGAAACTCAGCAATGAGGTAAAAGTAGACTTTTGTCTAATACCATGGCAGCATTATTCCCAGACGGACAGTAGTCATAGCTAGTTTGCCCCATCTATCTTTGCAAGAGAGTTTGAGATTTTTACACAAAGGGAAGAGGGGGGGAGCATGGTGGTTGTTAAGTATTTAGGGGGAAAAGTGGATCACCTGGGAAGTGAATGCATAATCCATCTTTCCATGGTGAGGAGCATGGCCCAATGAGCCAAAAAATCCTGGGAAGGACAAAACCTGGGACAACCCTTTGAGCTGGTACATCTGTCAGTCCTAGAAAGAAGCAGGAAAAGAAAAAAAAACCAAACCAACTGCGCCATTCGTGCCATAGGGAACGTTCAACAGCCGGCACTTCCCAAGTCTAATGATCCTGACCCCAAAACTACCATTGTAGAGGCTTAAGAGTTGTATCCTTCTTTACTTTAAAGCAGAGTGTGAAGCAGTCAATTAAAAAAAAGGGATTTGGGGAAACCAGGGAACAGCCAGAAGGCAGCTATTAGCTAACAGCTGGGCAGAGACTTAAACCGCCTCCAGACCCTGTACCTCTTAAACCTGGGAGAAAGGTCGAATCTGGATCCAGAGCTTCTGCATCGTGGCTCAGGTCCATCACCGGCAATTGCAGAAGATTTATCTGGTGAATAATCACCCAGCCTGACTTTGCAGATTGCCCGTGGGCAAATGCCCCCCTTGATGTCCGCAGGAGCCTCGCCTGTGTCAGGGCTGCAGAGAAGCCGGTGCTCGCTGAAGCCTCCCCATCGATCTGCTGGCAGAGTTATTGCAGGATCCAGCCGACATTCACTGCAGCCGCACTGCCAGGTCTTTGGGCTTGTAACCAGTTGTCAGACTATGTGGTGCAGTTAGGAAGGAGCTGGCAGGTGTCTTGGCCCTTGTTTTAGACACTGTTGGTCTCCAGAGCTCTTCTGCTTGCAGTTGTGAGTGCTTTTTGCACTTCTGAATAGGCAGGGTGGGGCTGGAAAAGCCCAGCGGCTTGCTGCTTGCGCTGATGTTGACGGATGTAATTCCATGACTTTACTAAGATAGCTTCATCTCCTGCCAGTGAAGCTGGAGTTAAGCCTGATGTAACACCCTCACCTCACTTTGGGGATGAGCAAGTCATTCTCAGCTGTGTTGGAAGTGTTAAAGACTTCCCAATAATATCTTTTCTTCATTTAAAAACTTTGATTGTTATATCCAGCATGCAGTTTGACACTGGAAATTTTTATGTGGGGTGTTAGTAGGTTTTCAAGCATGGACAAATTGATTCATGACTAGATTAATCTGATGCATCTTTTAAATGGAAAACTGACATAATTTTCCATCAGAGACCCTCTAATAAAGCACATTTGCTTGGTTAATCCATTTTTTTCTGTACTAAGTGCACTCATAAGGTATAAAAATATCAAATCAATAGCCAAAGAGTATATAAAAATGAGACTGAGTGATCAGAAACCATGTGTGAGCCACCCTCTCCTTGGCTTCTTGGAGGACTCCGATTTCTGTTTCTGCTGCTGAAAGACCCATTCCCAAAGTCGCCCCAGGACAGCGAGGCTGCAAAACCCCAGGTGTCCGTGCAAGTCCCGAGGGGAGCGGGGGCAACGAGCCACCTGCTTCCAGGGGTCTCGTGGCATCAGCTCTCCTGCAGCCCTCCCTATTTTTAGAAGCAGCTAGTTTGAAGTTGTTGGGGTTTTCTTCTTTATCAGTTTTTTTATTATTATTGCAGAAGGAACTGGGTAGCAGGAACGTGTGTAAAAGACAAAGGCATCCTCCAGTACATTTGTTCAAGGAGCCTGTCCCAGCCTGTCAGAGAATCTGCACAAGCTCCCCTTTTTTATTTTTCAGTTGGAGTACAGCAGTGTTATTTCAAAGAAAATGCCTGCATAGCCTCCTCTCTGCAAACACTGCAACCGTCATTCGATCAGTGCAACTCTCTTGTGTGAGCTAATTTAACAAGCGGTTGCTTTGCAGGCTGTGGAGAATTGCCTCTTACCTAATAATTCTGCTAATTTGCTTAACTTTCCCAGATTGCAGACAGCCCTACTCTGAACAAGCAGCTTTCGAAATGAACCCCTAGACAATTTCTTGACAAGAGAGGGAAGGAACAGTGGATGGCTTGGGAGGTTGAAGCTCACAGTCTTTTATTTTTGACCTTTGGGCCAGCATTCAGATTTGCTTGTTGGGAAAACTGCATTCAGGATATATTTTCTTCAGGGATTTACGCTACCCTTTTGCTTGTAATTATTCTCACTTGATGTCTTCCATAAATTAAAGATGCTTCTATTAGTGAGCTCCAGTCCTCTCAATTATCTTGCTAGTGCCTCCTTATTTGTGGCTGTGAGCTACACCACCAGGATTGCCATCCTTGCAAAGCTCCTGGTCGGTGGCTACAGGCAGGGAAATAAGGAATGTACATGGGTAATACAAATGTCTGAGCAATCCCAGAAAGAAATGAAAACTGCAGTAAAGGTAAATGTCAGACTATTTAAAGACAATGTTAACTATTGATTTTTTAGAGGAGACTACCTCTTCAAAGGGTGGCAAGCACGCCTTCAGATACAGACGAGGCGACCTAGATGGATGGCAGAGAAAGGGAGGCGAGTGAACTGGGAAGACAGAGATTTTTCCCGGAGATCAAAATGAACCCTTTACGAAGCCTTTGGGATTAAAGAGAGGTGGTTTAGTTCTTTCACAGTGTCCACCCTTCAACCCGTGTAAGCACCGTGCCTTTTCCAAGAAATGAAGGGCAAAGAAGCACTGATGGGCAATAAAGAGATAAGCAGCAAAGTACTCCTTTCACCGGTGTTTTCCAATGAAAAATGAACCCTCAAGCACACCCAGTGATTTGTTGTCTAAGTGGCAACGCTCACCCGAGTTCCCGATTTTGCTTACAGCAGAGATGCTCATTGCTCATTCTCACACCCTGGAGCAACTTGGACTCATCATGCGGTGCTTGCTCTTCCCACCCGCACCCGCCTGCGTGCAAGGTGGGACCGCCACCGCCACAGCGGCGACCTGCGCTCGCTGCTGGCGCGGAGGTGCGGGCAGCTAGCAAAAAGGGGAGGGGGCAAAACTGTCATTCTCCCTGTACCGACAACTAGGAACTTGGGGGAAATTATAACCAACTTGGCAATTTTTATTATCCTTTAGTACAACAGGATAGGCTGTGATTTCATATGGTTTAAGAGAAAAGCAAGCCTAGAATAAAAGCCTTGGTTTGAAGAAATACATATGTGTGTCTATATATTAGAAAAAATGTGCATATATATGTACATATACATTTTTTTTTTATATATATGTATATACTTGTCTTCTGGCCCATGCTGTGATATCCCTGCCAAAGCACCCAGGAGCAGGTATTCCTGGCCTCGGATGCATGCATCTGCAGGGCATTGTTCCTCTCAAGCTGTAGTGCAGAGACGATGCTAAACATGGTGCTTTGGGAAAACGGCAGGATAAGAATTTAGTTTGGGGATTTAAAGGTCTTCCAGACCTGCATTTTCGAAAAGGGAAACTTCTTATCTCAATGGGTGTTTTGGAACAGGAGGAACGAAGGATCTAATCCAGTGAAGTGTAATGTCAGGCAGGGCAAATTAATTTTGCATTGGGGTACAATGCCTTTTTTTAGAGGTGGTTTTGGGTCTTAAAATAAAAATGATCATACACACCCACACAGCAAAGGAAATGGGTGATGCTGGGGGGTCACTCCTGACTTTGGCAGGTTTTGAAGTGGGAACACGAGAGGAACAGACCCTCCCAGTGCCCTGCGTTTCCCCTATACAACTCTTCTGGGTGCTTCAGTTTGAAGATCCCCACAGGGGTTATAACCCCAGCTCGCCTTCTTTGGCAGCCAGCTCAAGTTGCAGAAGACTCGAATTCCTGGTAGATCCTAAACACAGCGCAATACGGTATTACTGCCTGAGGTAACTTTTGGTTTAGATGTATTATTTCAATAAGGAGGTCTTCAGACAGTGTTAAATGACAGATGATATAATTTTTGAATGCTATGTTCATCTGAATTTTATTTTCTGATGTTTTGACTCATTGACTTGATGTCTCTCTATTACGCACACACCTCTGGAGATGTTGCTGGCAATGATTATGCACAGCATTGAGTTAGTGAATAAAACTACTCCAGGAACTGCTTTACAGATCACAGTATCGTTTTCTCTGTAATTGTCCCACAAACGGTGGAAGTTATATGGAGAGAGCAGTGTGCTCTGACAGACTGCATATTTTTGCAGTGTGCATCAGATCTCACTTTGGCCTCTGAGACTTATTTCTGACGGTTCTTGGGGATTTAACTTTAAGACCAATGTATTTTAGTATCCATATATGCTCCACTGTTCATGTCATCCGGCAGCAACTGAGGATGAGCTGTCTCCTTAATATGGATGAGACACCAATTTATCTAAGTTATCACCTCCCAATCTCTCATTCATCTCTGCTGTTAACTGCTGTGTTTCTGACATCCATACCTAAACTATCAGCAACTTCTTCTCCTTCAATTGAAACCATAAGTAATTTTTGGCTGGAAGTTCTTGTTATGTATATAATGGCTTCTTCATCTCCCAGCTGGAATTCAACCATGAGGTGACTGAATCAGGCTCTGGACACCGCATTTTAAACCCACAACATTGCATAGATCCACGCAGCACACTAAATCAAAAGTCAGGGTGTCTTGCCACCATCTGAAAATATATGACCAAATTAACACGTCCCAGGCTTACTCTGGACAACACTGCAGCCCCAGTTGTGTACAGCCCAGGCATTTGACTGCGAAGTCAGCAGTACTTCCCCCCTTCCTGATGCATTCCCAAACTGGTGAAACTTAGCCTTACTCCTGGTATTCTCTTTATAGAAGGTGCCGGTGGTATTATGTATCAAATAAAGGTCTCATTACTTAGTTTCTGGTTCCTTCATGCCATTGCTCTCATTAATCATCCTGTTCTTCAAGCCGGCGCTACAAGCCATTAGCACTGTCTCGCTCCCCACCCCTAAATTAGAGATTCCCTCCCCTGCAGTTCCCCTGCCCCTCCGTGCTGCACATGCCAGGGGAGCACCGACCCGCTGGGACCACTGCTGCTGGTCCAGCCCATGCTGGATGGCTGGGGACCTCTTGGCCATGAGCTCTGGGCTTGAGTCTTAATGCAAAGAGGTGGTCTCCTCTTTCTGCCCAGTCTCATCTCGGGGCACCTGGGGACGTTCCTGCTGCCAAGCACGCCAACGCTGTCAGCTTTGTGCCTTGTAGCATCTCTAGATGCAGCCGCCCTCCCAGGCAAAAAGGAAAACTCTTCGGTTGTGCTCCAAATCTGTTAATTTAATCCCCCATTTCCCTCCAAAAATTGTTGCAAACAATTGAGGAACAGGGAATCTGCATCATCTCCTTCTCCCCCATTCAAGTTCCCGTTTGATTTTATTTCCAGGGAGCTCCGAGGTCCGGCACAGAGATCACTCGGAAGAGTCCCACTCTGCATTTCCCCCGGGCAGAAGCGCTGCAGCCCACGCTTCCCACCCCTGCTCCCACCAGCCGCTGCCCTGCCCTCGCCAGGCAGCAGCACTTCTGTGTGCAGTGTGGGACCCAGGGAGTTTGCTACTTTCTCCGGGTAATATATTTTTCAGGAGCACAAATGACTTGCTTAAAGCACTGGAATGTAATTCCCCTTGTGCTGAGGATGAAATGCAAAAAGGCGGAAGAGCGGGGGAGAGCAAATCCCCCCTCAGCTGTATGAATTCACCAAATCCGATGGTTTATTCATTTTAATTAGCCTTGGAATTCATATATAAGTGTGTGTATATATATACACACACACATATGAATTCATACAATGACACATAATTAATTTAGAGTTTGGCATTTCAGAACAGGTAATTAAAATAGTTCATTGTTGATTAATCACTTGCTAAATAAATTATTAGCAATATCACTGTTAGCATTATGTTTATTACTACAATTTAGAGAAATTAAGGCAGTTCACTTACATTAAATTAAACATGAAAGCACAGATGTAATGTACCCTAGACAATATCTATTTACTCGGAGAACAAATGTGATGTGTGCATTACAGTACATTTGCTAGGTCATACATCTTAGATGGCCTCTTCATGTCACCACCAGGAACCTGATACCGACACACAGATGATTCCCATCTCTTCCCGTAAATATAAAAATAGGATCTGCTGGACTTTAGCACTTGCTCTGCACTGCAGCGTGCTCCAGGCAGCTCTGGCTGATCTGCGGATGCTGAAGGCAGCTCAGACCAGTGTGGGATGGAGGGTGGCCCTGCGGCACTGCAGCTGGACCCGGGGAGTGGGGAGCGAACAGGGGCATGAAGGGGCACACCGAATAGAACCCTCCAAAAACCAGAAATGGGAAAGAAAATCAAATTTTTCTCTCCTCAGCAGGACCCCGGGCCACCATTATGAGCCAGATTATAGCCAAACTGCACAGAAACGGAATACGTCTCAGCCTGACCCTATGAGGTGCTAAAGGCTTAAACAGATCATTTAAGTATAAGTTGAATTTGATTTTTAAGCAGCTCTTGGCTGGGGTGGGGAGACATTTTGTCCTGTGGGGAAATGGATATCCCTTGCTTTTGACAACTGTTTTGTCTGGAGGACGTTCAGCCTGGAGTATAAGGGAGCAACAGGGAGAATTCAGTAGAGATGAAGCGGACACAGAGCACCTCACGACACGTTTTCTGGATCTGTCTCTCTGTGGTTTTATAGCTTTGGGAAATAATCTATAATGAGGTGTATAAAATAGCTCTCTGATCTCTTTGCTTCTGGCCCAAAAGAGCACAAAATTGATAACTCAATTATCGCTGCTGGAAATGCAAATAAATTAAAAGCACCAGGTAGGAGGAACTCTAATGGAGGGACACCCATGCAGCAGAGCGGATGCTGCTCTTTAATTGCAGGCTCAGAGGCAATTAAAGCCCTGGGGCTCAGGCTGGAGCAGGAGCGGGTGCAGACCGAGCCCTTCGCTCTCAGACACGTGGAAAGAGTCACACTCCGTGTGATGGAGCCGAATGTCCCTCCGCGCTGATGGCACAGGTTGGCAGAAGCACTGGGGATGGTGGTATCACCTTCTCAACCCAGGAGCAAAGTTGGGATGAAAGCTTTGGAAGGGGTGACATCCTCCAGGAAGAGAGGGACCTGCTGAACGGCCGGTGAGCTTAGCTTGGGTGTGGGATGAGGAAAAGCAGGGTTGGGTTTTAACAGTTTTCAGCATAAGAAAATAACTAGCGCCTAATCCTGTCCCCAGCAAATTCCTGAGAGTTTTTGTTCTGAATTTACAAGCAGAGCAATGTAGGATATTGAGGGTCGTCTTCATTTTCTGCCGAGTCATCTAGCATTTACAAAAACCCCCCTCTCCACTGAGGCTTGTTTTTAATGACTCCTGTGCTGAATTAACAGTCTACACCGGTGTGACAATGACAACAGTCACTAGTGACCACTCTGTTTGTCTAAGCCACATGCTGAGCACTGATTTCAGTCCCTGCCACAGACTGTCTTTGCAAAAAGGCTTCTGGGTCTTTTTAAGCGATTTAAAATGTGTAGGATGAGCTGGCCCGTCCATCCCTGCTCCTCTGATATCCTGCTGCCCAGAAGCGTCCTTGAGTCAACAGGGAGCACCTGTAGGGAAGTGTGACCTGGAATGATGTGAAGAGCAGGAGTAAAACCTTTGAAATTTCATATCCTGTTCTGATGACCCACTCAATAACCAGTGAAATTATATTTAAATAATCTGCCCTTTGATGCAATCTCAACCAGACCGGTAGGGCAAGTGGTGTTTTTTGGAAAGGTCTGGTTTTATTAGGCAACACACTTCATGGCCCCATGGAGAGCGTGTGACAGTGCAGACACACGGGATACATGCAGGTATTATTTTAGAAAGGAAAGCAAAAGTACTCCAGATGATCCCCAGAATCTTTGTGCCAAAACCATTCCACCATATCACATTGAACAGAACATTTTCACCCATGAAATTGTTTCTTGGATGAGGGAGGGCATAGATTCAGCTTTGTGTAGTGCCGTTGCATGGTTCAAACGATGCAAAACCCAGCCAGGGTCACACGCAGCCTGTGACGGCCGTGCGGGGGAGGAGGCATCACCTGGGGAAGGTACCAGCTCTTCCCGTCCCAAGCACTGTTTCTCCCACTCACCCTGCCAATAGGCAAGCATTGCTTTTCTGCTGGAGGAAAACAGGGCAGCACAGTAATGATCACTTTATGAACACGACAGGTTTTTATTTAGGCGGCAGCATTGCCCACGAAGAGGCCCGGTGCACGTCATCCTTCCTCTGCCCATTGTGTGGGGCAGATGTTAGAGCAATTCTATCTGAAAGCTTTTAGCTCCCATAACTGATGATTTATATTTGTGCTGTAACAGCCAGATATGGCAATAATAGTAAGGATTTAATTGTTTTAATGACGGTAGCTTTTTCTGCATTTGAATCAATTTGCGAAGTTTGGATGATGGAATATAAGACTGGATTTGGCCGTGCTTTTTGTGTGCCCTGAACAAAAAGGTACAAGCCGTTTGAAAAGAATTAGCTTGGCATACTAAAACTTTTAATAAGTAATATCTGCATAACTAAAGGCAATAGGAGCAGCCCAACCTGAAGAAAAAGGGTTTTACAGGAATTAGTGTCTCGCTGTCACATTTGTAAAAGGGACACATGCATTTTTCAGATCTTTGCACATTAATGGCTGTATTTGATTCAAAATACAGTCAGTGAACCCTCAGTAAATGGAATTAAATGGTATGTGTCTGATTTGAGGGTGACAATCCACCAATTGTTTCTTGTTTGAATTACTACCTGCGTGGCTGGGCACAGCGGTAATTGAAACTGTAATGTTTCATTCCTCTTTAGCTATAATTTATCTGAAAAGTTCATTCACCGCTATTCTATTCTCCTTCCTGAAATCTCTCCCTTTACCATTACCGTGCTGTCAGGGACCACATCCTTTCTGCCTGCCCAGATTTTGACCTGGCTTGGGCTCAGCTATTGAAGCATACGATCAACCTGCATTTCTCTGGACCAGCCCCATCTCCCCCCTCCTCCTCCTCTGGCCATGGGCGACTGACTGGGGGCTCGGCTGCTCTGCAGGGCATGGGGCTCCTTTTATTCAGCCTCAGGTCTTCGCTTTGCCTTTGGCTCAGAGCTCAGGTGAGCACAGTTTTACAAGGTTCTTCTTCAAATTTCCCTTCAAAACCAAGAATCTGCAGTGGCATTGAGACCATGTCATTTTGTGTGACCACAATTATCAACTGCGGGACTTGGACCTACTTGTACAGCAATAGTTGTAAATGGAGAGGTATCAGAGGTTACTCTTTCTTCCATCTGTGCCTTGTTTCGTCACTTTACGTGGTTCTTACACACTATACAGAGGTGTCTGTAGCTGTGGCAGTGCTGGGCATATGCTAGGGGTAACAAATATATTGCCTCTCTCTTGACACTACCCATTTATAAGTAATTTCTAGTCTGTTTTCACCCAATATTGATAAACAGAAGAAAATGGAATGTATTTTATTCACCCATAAAGTCTGACATTTCCAAAGATGGAATCAAATTATCCTCCTCATCTATCTGCGGATAGCTGGATTGCTGGCTAGGTACGACTTTACGCCCACAGAGTAATGACACCTAGTAATGACACCTAATTTCTGAGATTTCAGAACGAGCTGGTCTGAGACAAACAGGGTTCTTTTCCTCACAAATAAGATGAACCACAAAAGCCAGGCTCAGGCTTCTTTCTCCCATGACCAGGAGGGCTGGAAATCCCTGGAAAGCCCTTGTCAGCAACGGGGCAGGTACTTGGCAGAGGCATTTCTACAAAGGCATTTGCATCTTCTTGAGTTGGTGCCACTGCCTGTGGTCTGGTTGTGATTCAGCAGTGATGAACCTTGGATTTTGTCCTTGCTTTTGGGGTGATTTAGATGAAAATCCCACGTGGCTTGTGTGCAGGCTGTCTGGGAACGTGGTGGTGCTACGAGGAATTGCAGGGAGAGGCAGAACTCTCCGCTGCCCGCAGACACAGAGGGGTGGAAGAAGGAACAAAGAGGGGATCTTAGGAAAGAGGATAATGAGATTCAAAAGATGATTAAGGTTGCTGGTTCCCAAATACCACAGTGCTCATAGCTGGGCTGGTGAGCCCAGGGGAAAGCCAAGCGTTGGAGTAAAGCTGGCAGCTGAGGTGGGGCTGCATATCTGGAGGTGCTGCTGCAGGGAGGGTCCTCAGCACCTCCAAGTCCCAGGACTGGTCCCTCTCTCCCGGCACAAGATGCTCACCATCTGGGAGGCATTCGTGGCATTGATCTACCAACCTTCACCTCCACCAAGGGTTCCTGGCACCTTGACAAAGCACTTGCGTTTGAATCTAGGCTGAGCTAAGGAGGTGGGTGGAGAATAGCAATGAGCAAGGACAGACTGGCATCTAAATGTGGAAGGAGTGTGGCGGCCCATGAAGAGAGAGCTGGGGAAGGGGTGGGGATGGAGTGAGATGAAGCACCTGGAGGACAAGTGCTGAGAGGGGAACACATCGCTCAAGGGCAGAGGAGGACAGTTCCTCCCCGGGGAATTCCCTGCGTTTCCATACCAGCACCAGCAGGACCCCTTGGTCCCTGTGGTGCTGGCGGATCAGGGGAAGGAAGTCTCTCCTCCATCCTCGTCTGGACCCAAAGGCTCTTGGGTTTTCCCTTCCAAAACTGATGATGTCACATCCACCAGCGCAGGAAAGCGGAGGGATCTCAGTGGGCTCGAATGTAGTAACTGTGCTGGGTAGAGAGAGAAATACCGATCCAGGTCATGGCACTATTTTCTCCAACCAAATCCCCAGCAGCAAAAGCAATGCCAGCTGCTGCAGATGGGAATTTCACCCAAAATGAGGCCTCAAGAGTAGTCTACAACGTTCTCCCACTCCTTCCATACTTTCACACAGAAACCATTGCATACACACAGACTGTCTTTGTCAGGGGTTGTACTTCTTCATGCCTGGAGTCTCAACTGTACCAATTTAAACCACCATTTAAACCTTGCCTTTTCAACTTTACCTACTAAGTATTTTTTTTTTTGCTTGCCTTAGAGTGCAGGCTGAATAATTAGAGCAAGCGGCTGCATTTCTCAAAATAAAGCTGGGATTTGTAAGTGCCGGAGGACGTCAGCGGTGCTGGAAGGGAAAGGTAATTGACATTCCCTTCGGGAAACCTCTTTGAAAATTCAGGCCCTGGTTGTTTTGGATTTATTGTCAGTGGTGCAATACAGGCAGGAAATATAATAATCCTTGCAAGCAAACAAACAACACAACCAAAACTAACCAAAGCAGAAGTTCATCTCTGCTGTGTATCTGATGGCAGAGAGGGACTGGCCATGACCTGGCTGATCTTCCAGCTCCTTCATACCAACCACAATGTTAGGACATTACAATGCAAAAAAAAAGCCAATAAAGTCTCATCAGCAAGCGCAGGACCCTGCAGATGAAGCCCAGGAGTGGCTCAGCACCTAGCTGCCCCTGGGGTGCTGGGGGGAATGTGGTTGTCTGGGCTATGGCTGCTCCAGGGCATCCCAAAATGCGGCAGTGAAGTCCCGCTGCCCGCAGCGGTGCTCAGCGGCAGAGCGCTGATTAACTGCAGGCTCCCCCAGGCTTGCCAGGATTTCCAGAGAAGCAATGGAGAGAATTTGTGTGGCATCCCACACTCCACCGTGGTGAGAGGAGAGCTTGTCTGCTCCCCAGCCCACATGCCATAGATAACTAAATACCTGTATATGTGAGAGATATATATATGCGCACCCACACTGCTGCAAATGCGGTGTATATGTGCTGGGTGCACAGCACAGCCTTGATTAACCCTTGCCTGAGTCACCCTTCCTCTTGCAACAAAATGTGCATTAAATGATACTCTTAGGAGATCAGTTTTGCACCAGCCTCTCAGCAGCTTCTGCTTAAAGGGCAGCTCTGTTGTCCTTGCTGCTGGGATATTTCCAAAAGGGAATAAACTGTTGTCCTTTATCCCAGCCCCCCTGTTACAAATGGCTTGGTCTTTCTGAGATGGGCGCTCGCCGTCGGCACTTGTACCCGGGCTTTGCAGTACCCGGCAATCCAGCCTTCGTGCGTTAGGACGTTTTGCTGCCAGTTGGGTTGAAGCAAAGGCTCAGCTATTGCTCATTCATCTGGATTTAGAAAAGCACTTGCAGTACCCTGAGCTCCAAACTGTTGCAAAATGAATAATATAAAAAAGACGTTTTAAAATCCAAATTAAAGCAGAGCAGCTTACCATAACACAGCCCCAACAACCCCGCTGTACCGGATGCTCCTCTCCCGCAGCGCCGGGGGCCAGGGAAGGGGTTTGCTGGGTGCTGGGGTGCAGTGACCTTGAGGCAAGTTGGGCAGAGAGTGGCGCTGGGGGCTGTGAGACCCTGTAGCAACTCCAGCTCCCTCTTCCCCACCTGAAAAGAGTTTGGGGGAGTTTTCCAGTGATTCCCCTTCAGCTACTCATTTACTAGGGGCAGAGAACGGTCTCCTCCCTTGCCTGCTTTCGAAGGTGCTGCTCCTCGCCCCAGGCTGCGCAAGCCTTTGACATTGCCACGTCTTTACCTCTTACAACCTGATGGACCGCATGCCTCATTTCTGCCCAGCACCTCTCTTTTCCCATTCGATGATTTTGTAAAAGGGTGTCTCCAAATCTCCCCTTGTGGTACCTCTGTTTCCAGACTGCGACTGGGTGTCTTGTGGTTTAACTGCCGCCGAGAGTGCAGCAGCTACAGTGCATCCAAATAGCTGATTTTTTCAGGATCTGATTCAGGTCTTGCTTCCAGTGATATCAGCTTGGCTGGTGCAGTGGGAGCACAGTGTTAGATGTGTTGAAGTGAAGGAGAAAAACACTTGGGAGCATCAGGTGCAATGTGGGGAAGGGGCTGGCAGGCTGCACCTTGGCTTCTCTCCACTTGTGCTGCCCTGGACATCCAGGTCCCTGGGCCTCCCACTGCTGCCCGTCTAAATTTGGTGCATGCCGTGAGCACAAAGCAACGCCTGCCCTCCTGGGCTGCCGAGCTTCTGCCTGGCAGATGATGAACACGGCTCATCCCCGGTGGAGTTACAGACACCCCGCTTTGCCTCCAGCTTAAATGCCAAGGTGCTGCCATGGTACTGTGCCCATGTCCCTAGATACTCTTCCATGCTCCAGAGGCACACATGCACCCGTGATATCCCCGTGCACCATCCCCTTGGCCTGAGGACGTGAAGCACTAAGAACTGCCGGTGTAACTAAATGCCTCCCCGTGCGGGGCAGAGAAGGGGAGGGCGGACAGAGGGGCTGCCCATAGTTACCCCTGCCAAGGAGCAGGTCCTACCCTGATGCTTTCCCCTGACCCGAGCGGGGTTTCCCTGCAGGAGACCCAGAGGAGAGGGGGAGCCCAGCACTTCAGGTGCAGCTGGTCCCCACGGCCCCGCACCCGTGCACACACCTGGGGAGAGGGCACACCTCCATTCTCCATCCGCCACTGTGCCTCCGGGAGTGCTTTGGGAATGCAGTGAAATGGTTAGATTTAGAAAGAGCCTGGGAAGCACTTAATTTGTGATTATCTCCAAGCCACTAATCCCATGGAAAAGCTTCTGCAGGGAGCCAGGCACGGGGCAGGGCAGCTCCAGCAACATTTAGCTCCAGTGATAAAGATTGCCTTGAGTCCCTTCGCGCGCTGCAGGCACTGCGACCTCCTGCTTCTGGCTGTGAGCAGAAAGGGTCTGATCCAGCAGCACGGACCCTGCCGAAATCAATGGGAGGTTCACGCCGCAGAGCTGGGCTATGCCGCAGCCAGGGAAGGAGCAAAGCCTCCGGTGGGATAGTGACGGGAGAGAGCTGCGGTGCTCCCGGCCGGTCTGCAGCCAGGACACGCAACGGCACCGCTGCCCGCGGAGCCACCGTGGCCATCACCGGAGGCCACACGGGCCCCGCCGTGGCTGCACTGGCTGGGGATCTGGCCACCACACGCACGCACATAATTCCTGACCTCAAGTCGAAAATATAATTCTTTCTGCCACATCTGACATTTAGCTGTACAGCGATCCTTGCCAGGAAATTGCCATCATTTCAGTTCTGCTCCCAGCTACCGTTCTGATTTATATTTTTGTTTTTATCCAATTTTTCTGACTTGTTTTGGTAGGGTGGACAAAATGTTCTCACTCAAGACAGATGACAGTTTGCCGATAAGAGGAGCAAGTTATCACAAACAGCTCCGATTCTTTCTCAAATGCTTAGTCTGTTGGAACAGCTTTAAAGTCTAATGTGATATTGTAAGTTAGCCCCAAATCTACTTTCCCTCCTGTATTTCATAGTTTATAGCTCTGAGCATCAGTCCTTTTAACACAAAACACTTCAGTCTTTTTCAGATCATCCATGCTTTTCTTCCCTTTTTTGTTCCCTCCCCCCCCCTTCTTAATTTAACTGTTTTAAAACTTCTTTTGGTATGGCAAATAAAATAAACATCATAGATGAGTGACCTCTTGGAAGCTTGGTGTCCTTGAGTCTAACTTTAGAAATCATTTGTCACAGGCACAGAAATGTGCACTGCAATCAGAATTAGCTGCCAGAATTTTTTTTTCAGACAATTATATTGCAATTTGAGTGGCATTCATTGTAATAGTTCAGATTCTCCAGCCTTCCCCCTATGCCCCAGCAAACTGTGCACTAAAAGTGGTTTAAAAATCCTTTTTTTATTATTTATCATATGGAAAATAAATGAGAAGGAAAAGAGAGACAAGGAAGTTGAACAGCTTTGAGCTCTGGAGGCAAGCCCAGTAGGCTAAGAGGGTATTATACAGTTGCTTTTAGTTCAGCAAAACCAGGACATTCTACCAGAACTGGGTGAACAATTTGCAATTAGTAATTTGGGCCAGAAAAATTCATGTTATTTCAAAACTTGCAGCTTTACTGAGTGAAATGCCCTCTTCTGCTTGTGATTTGTACGCTAGCAAAGCATAACATGCTCTGATCAGGTGCTTTCACTGCTTGAAATTGTAGATTTTGTAGCAAAATCACTTTTGGTCTGCAAATGTGTTGTTTCGATGCGACCATTTAGCGCTAATACTCACGCGGCATCGGTGCCTTGCACAGGACATGGGAGGCACCGGTGCCTGCGTAGGGATAAGCCCCTGGGGACACGTATCGATGAGCTGCTCAGGCATGTTCAAACCAGTATACAAAGCTCAGAGTTCGAACCTCCTCCTCTGCAGGGTTGTGATACCACCAGAGCTCACTTTAACTGCCCATACTGATATTCGCCTTGCAGATACATTTTTATGATATCTGTTCCCGTAGCACAAGTGCTTGGCTGTGTGGGACTGGGCTACAGCAGGGCTCTGTCAAAATTTAGCCGGGATTGAGTCTTTGTGAATAATCCATTGGATTGCTCCCTCTGCCTGCCATTAAATAAATAGTTTCAATTCTTATACATCAGTACAATCCCCCATCACTGAAACCACCCTGCGAGTCTGCTTGTACCAGACCAAACACCGGAGATCTCTGCTGGGTGCACGTCGGCTGCAGGACAGCACAGAGGGACAGGGGACATCATCCTCCTTGGGTGCGGGACCAGTCGTTGCACCCCAGAAAGCTCCTGAAATTCTTTTGGGAGCTCCTGCTCCCGTCCAGAGTGGTTGCCAGTGGGTTCACAATGCCCCAGCGTACGGGGGTTAGGAAGAGCATGTTCCTGACTGCTGGATTTGGACCATGTGAGGGTGAGACCTGTACAGGGGACTTACCCAAATTAATACCTTTTTGAGGAAAAGCCTCTGGATTTGTAGCGTTAACTGAGGGCAGGAGAAAGAGTCGATGCCCTGAGACTAGGGTTGCTGAAGCTGCTATACCTTGGTTGGTCGGGGGTCAGGTCTCTTGGAGGATTTTGGCAGTCGATTTCAAAATCTTGAAAGACCTTTTGGGGGCCTGAAATACAGCTGCCAGCCTCCATTGCTAAACACATCACTACAAACACCTCTCACATGTATTTGGAAGGAAAGCGTTTGGTGAAAAGCAAAACTAGCTGGCCCTACTCCCCACACAGTGTCAGGGGAGGGTTCATTTATCAGACGTGCCTGAGCATCGCTCCTAGATGCCACCGCAAAGCGGCTGCACCTGAGCAGCACTAACCTCTCCCAACGGGGATTTCACAGCTGCGCCCTGGCCGATGCGGAGCCGGGCTGAGCATCCCGGCAGGCACAGCGCGGATCCTGCCATCGCAGGAGACAACACGAGCCGCAGCCTGCAGCCGCCCTGCACAACACCAGCAAACCTCTCCCAAGGTCAAATCCCCCCAAGCAGCACGAAGGAGCCTCCAGGGACCCCTAAGATTAATGAAGTGTGAAATTCAGGTCTAAACACATGTACAGCTAACAAGGTGCCTCCTTCGCACCCGGTTGTTACCTGGAAATAGGGCAGGCCGTGTCTTGTAAGAGCATGAGCTCCATTTTCCCTGTGCTTGAACCCCCCGGCGCTGGCGGCTCCCCCTGTGACTTCCCGGGCCCCCTGTGCGCAGAAGCAGCTGAAGGAGACACATTCACTTCTCCGTGTGATGGAGTTATCCTCCTTCCAGTAAAAAGGTGTCTGTGTGTTCTGGTTTCGGCTGGGATGGAGTTAATTGTCTTCCTAGCAGCTGGCACAGCGCTGTGGTTTGGGTTTAGTACAAGAAGAATGTTGATAACAGCCTG
>JAVKLA010000010.1:28955672-28967378 GCA_034782735.1 Sagittarius serpentarius
TGGAGGGGCACAGGGAAGGTGGGAGGGGAGACAGCCGGGACAGCTGACCCAAACTGGCCACAGGGCTATTCCATACCATGGGGCGTCATGCCCAGTATATAAACTGGGGGGATGGCTAGGCGGGGATCGCTGCTCAGGAATTAACTGGGCATCGGTCAGCGAGTGGTGAGCAATTGCATTGTGCATCGCTGGTTTTGTGCATTCCAATCCTTTTATTATTACTGTCACTTCATTGTTATTATTAGTGTCACTGTTAGTTTCTTCCTTTCTGTCCTATTAAACTGTTCTTATCTCAACCCACGAGGTTTAGCTTTTTTTCCGATTCTCTCCCCCATCCCACTGGTTGGGGGGGAAGCGAGTGAGCGGCTGCGTGGGGCTGAGTTGCCGGCTGGGGTTAAACCACGACATTCAGCATGAGTTTACCTTGCTTAAGCATGGACTACCACATCTGGGTTAGTGTGGGAAAAGAATAAAGGTATTGGCATAAAAAAAGAAGGTTTTGGCCAAATAAAGGTGCAGAATTGGTGACTGAATTAGTACTAAAATTGACACAGAGAGCTGGGCTAGGCTGGGAAAGAATCTATTTGTTATTCACAGTGGCCTCTGTGAGCAAGCCCTGGTGCACAGAAACACCGTGGCTGCTATTTGTCATGTCCTTTGTGGGACTGGCTGCTTCAGCCTCATGGCATCGCTCCCCACGTGCAGGTAAGTTCTGTGACAACAGGATAAGCAAGAGGCAGTTTCCCTGATGATACATAAACATTTGGTTTCTGCTCAAATTCATAGCATAAAGAAAAACACTGAAACAGGTTGGGCAAGCCCCAGTGCAAATGTTGTAAATACTAGTTCACACTAATGTTAATAATGATTCTATTTTGCATTAGTATTTTTGTTACTCATCATCATCATCATCATCCAGAGTTTTCAAATAGCAGGGACTGTTTATCAGTAAAGTGTACTTCTTAACCAAGCTCACCGTTCTTTCCCTCCTCCAACGTGTTTGATCAGCTCTCTTGGCAATCACGCTTTCTGTCACATTGTAATTCTGCAGATCGCCTGTCACATTGCCGAAGAGATAGAAACAAAGTAGTGTGTATAGGAATTTGATCATTTGAGCTGGTTTTAAGCTCATTTCAATTAACTTGGTAAACTACTGGAGATAAGCTGCCCCTGCCTGGAGTCACCTTCACTGATAGTCAGTAATGGATGTGAGATATATGAAGTTCACCATAGATTCAAATTTATCCCCAATAACTATACAGTGATGAGAGGCTGATAATGCACACTCTGTCATTATCTTTAGCACTTTATATATATATTTGGCTTCCATGGCAGAAATGTTCTCATGGCTGTTGTAAGTGAGGCATCACCTGTATAACAGATTTTCTGACGCTTCCACTTGCTTCTCAAATTCAGAATAAGAGGTGTGAGCGCGATGGGCTCCGAAGGTGGTGGGAAGACTGAGGAAGACACAGGAGAATCGCAGTAGCTATCAGAAGGTCTTACGCAGACTGGAAGCATTTGCGTTCCCCGTTTAGGTGGGACTGTATCACAAAATCTGGGGGTTTAGGTGCACAACAGCATTATTACCCCAAAGGACAGGTCTTTCCGAAGCATGTAACGGCCTTAAGAGCGCGAGTGCATTGTCTGTGGCCTCTGGTATCTGCAGAAGCCATTTCCTGGCAGCCACCTGGGTCTGAAGAGACATCAGCATAAAGAATCAAAATCAGTGTGAAGAAGGGTGTCAGGAGCTTCATAGATATGCTGTTTGCTAAAGCTTGATTGCAAGTCCCAAATAAGAGGCTGAACTGCCCTACAGCCCACCACAGCCAAACACCTGCTTTTTTAAACCGTTCTGCAAGGAAGCTCTGCCACAGTGAGTATGACCTAGTTAGAGGCCCCCAAGCATCGGCAATTTTAGAGATGATCTCTATTTTAGAGATCAAAGCTCATGACAGGATGCAATTATGTTTAGAAGAGACAGGTGATAAGGGACTAAAACTTTGCATAGGAAAGAGGGGCTTGGCATAGGAAATCTGGAGTAATGCTGAGATTTCTTCTTTGACTGTTGGTCACAAGCAGAGGAATGACATTATTAAGATATTGACTGAGTACCCAGAGAGGGAACGTTCATTGTAGGTTGTTCAGCTGTGCTGTGCACACTGAGCTCTTGTTATATTTCCCGTCCTATTCAGGACTTTTAAAAAAACAAAATATATAACCAAACTGCCAGAATTTGTTTAATTAGCAATTCTTTTTTTCTGGCACAACCCTTTTCTTTTTAATTTGAAAGAGAGAGTATAAATCTAAGTACATACTCTTTGTTCCCCTTGGACTGATGTTTGTTTCAGCATAAGGTGGCACAGGCATTTGGCTTTTGCTGGCTTCCAAAGCAGCAGCGATAGCAGGGCTGTTACGAGCAGGGAGCAAGGAGTGTTGCTGGGCACTAGGAGAAGCAGCTTTGCTTCCCCCCCAGCTGGCTCGCTCTCTCTCTATGGGGAACATAGCCCAGCTGTACAGAAACTATGAAAAAAGCCTATGGATGATGCCACTGGGTTTTGGATGTACATTTTCTGATCTCTCCCGCTAAGCACTTAGACTGTGTCCTCTTTTATGTGTGCGTTTTCTGTGTTTCTCTGACACCAGACCTATGCTATTAACTGTTGGGTTCTCTCTGGTGGGGAATGGGGAGAGTGATCAATAACCAATATGTATTTCATAAACACTTAGCCAAGGTCAGTAAAACAAACACAGGAACAGATACGCAGTCCCCTCTTGCTAAGTCCATAGATCTCTAGGGAATATTCACTGCTATTGGGGTGCAGGTGTTATTTCTGCTTCTCTGTTTTAATTCTGTTGGTCCCTGAAGAATCCTTATGGGCTTTGGAGACCTTCTGGTCACACCTTTTATCAGCTAACACTATCCATCTGCGGGACTGCGCTGGCCTTTCGTGTGACCTGTCTTCTGTGTGACCTTGATTTTGCCCCACCACTAATCTGTAAAGTCAGTTCTGGCCCTTAAACTATTTAACCCTTCAGTATGGTAGATCCGATTTTTCTTGCACCACAATAGCAGTAGAAAACCAGCTGTACAAGCAGCTCCTGCTGCTACAGAGATGTCCATAACCAAGGCAGGCAGGTGGACACATTTATCTAATGGGTTTTGCTGGAGCATTTGGGACAGTCAGTGCAAACAACCACCGAAGGTCATCTGACACACGTGGGTGTGATGCCGGTGCCTTACACAGGTGGGACCACTCACGTTAAGTGGTGCAGCCAAGTTCATCAGGTCAGCAAGAGGGGCTCTTCCTTTTTCTTTTGGATCCCTGAGCTGCCAGGTCTTTGCACTTAGGAAGCCAGAAGGTAATAGCTTCATCTTTAATTCTTTTTATCTTAAACTGTTGTCCTGGTTTCGGCTGGGACGGAGTTAACTGTCTTCCTAGCAGCTGGTACAGCGCTGTGGTTTGGGTTTAGTACAAGAAGAATGTTGGTAACACCCTGAGGTTTTCAGTCGGTGCTCAGTCGTGTTTAGACTCAGTCAGGGACTTTTCAGCTTCTCGTGCCCAGCCAGCAAGAAGGCTGGAGGGGCACAGGGAAGGGGGGAGGGGAGACAGCCGGGACAGCTGACCCAAACTGGCCAGAGGGCTACTCCATACCGTGGGACGTCCTGCTCGGTTTGGTGGGGGGAGGAGGAGCGCGGCTCGGGCGTGGGTCGGAGAGCGGCGAGCAACTGCATTGTGCATCACTTGTCTTGTGTATTCCAATCCTTTTGTTACTACTGTCACTTTCTTGTTGTTATCAGTGTCATTGTTGGTTTCTTCCTTTCTGTTCTATTAAACTGTTCTTATCTCAACCCACGAGCTTTACTTTATTTTCCGATTCTCTCCCCCATCCCACTGGGAGGGGGGGAAGTGAGTGAGCGGCTGCGTGGTGCTGAGTTGCTGGCTGGGGCTAAACCACGACACTGTGTGTGTACTTCTGGCTTGTATCTGAAGAGGAGATATCGTGTGCCCGGCTCTTTCAATTTTTCATCCTCCTGGAAGGAAAATGTGATAGGAAAAGCCTAAAAATTAAAAAAAATGACAGAGTAAACAGCCTTACCAATCACCTTTTTCAACACAATCCACACAATTATTTTCCTTCCCCTGCCTTTTTTAATTTTAAAGCTTCCTCTGAATGTAGGTCCCAGGTCAGCAAGGCATTAAGGCACTCCTGCAGTACCTCAGCTTTAACCATATCCCCCGGAAAGGACACTAATCATCTCTCACATCTTTAACTAAAGACACAGCATTTTATCTGGGATCCAGAGTGTGTCTATAAATACCAGCCCATCTCGCAGCCAGGCAAGTGCTCGGTCCATTACAGAAATGGGAAGTCTAAATCACGGAGCTGGCCGGGACTTGCCCATGGTTAATCTTTATAATAGGAGGGAGCTGGACCAAAATCTATGTATAGCTGAGATGGCAGGAGGTCCAGAGGATATATACAGTGCAAACACCAGGGAAAGCTATTCCCATAAAGACGCTCAGAATAATCCCGTCTTCTCCAGATTGTCTCGCAGCCCCATGAGCCACCTTGGCACAGCGGTACCTGCAGGGGTGAGCGGTGACGGCTGCTCCGGAGGTGTGCAGGTAGAGGACATATCTTGAGGGGACCCTTCAGGAAATAAGATGAGCAAAAACCTATTTCTAAGCTCTTCTGCTGATGGAGGAGTCTGGATGGGTGACCACAGTGAAGAGAAACCGGGCGACCTGCTTGTTATTGCACTGTATCTAGATCACAGGCAGAGCGCTCCGGAAATGCATCTGTACATCCAAATGCAAAACCTAAAGGGATTTCCAACCCTTAGATTTTTGCTAGCATTTTGCTTGCTTTTTATTATTCTAAATACATAGTTTTTTTAAGGCACTGCTCCCTCAGAGAGGGCAAACCTGTATGACACCAAAACAAAAGCCTTTTGTGAAGCGGAGTGGGCTGTGGGTTGGGCTGGAAGAGGAGATCTCCGTTCTTCCCCGAGCACAGCCTGGGGTCCCTCTGCAAACCCTGGGGCAGATGCTCCCCTGCAAAGGCAGTTCCCAGGGACACGCTGCCATCGGCGGCGATGCTGCCAGGCCATAAGGTGCGGTACGCTGCTCTATGTGTTGTTAGAGTCATTTGTTGTGGTTAGTAAGCAAAACCACTCAAGCTCTCTTCTGTTCTATTCGAGGAAGGAAAAAAAGGGAATAAAATAACTCATTTTGAGGTAATCTGCTGGGGATTTTGTATATGATCTGGAGGTCTGTAAAAAGTGGGAATAGTTGCAAAAATCTAACGTGCCCTTCAGAGAAAAGTATCGCAAAGTTATCAAACATCAACAAAGTGAGACCAAAGTGTGGTAGTTTCAATGCATTTTGCATGTCTACAGACCACAAACTGCCCTGCTACCATCTGTCCCTGCCAGAAACTGCTTTTCTGGTTAGTTTGATGGGGTTTTGGTCAAATCTTAAGAGGAATGTCACTGCACTGGCTGGCAGCTCCTTGGCAAGGATCGGTCCTGGGGGTTGGCACATATGGGGCGTCATCCTCCTCCTCCTCCGTGATCAGCCACCACACAGACCTGGCACAGGTCCTGCTGCTCTTTTCTGTTCCCCATGTCTTTGGGGAAGCACAAGGAGATCCGGGGTGGGCAAGGCCCCCTTCCCATGGGACACGGCACAAAGGTCCCTCCAAACGTGGAGATAAATTTCAAATCCACCACCGAAAGACAGCCGCGTCCCATAAAGTGCTGGCAGCTCTTAGAAGCGAAATGGAGATTTCTCCCGCTAATTATAAAAATGGCAGGCAAAACCCTGCACGATATGATTTCTTACATTAAACAAATTTTATGGCGGAGAAGACTTTTAGTGGCACTATTTGCAGACCTGGCCTTTTGCCAGCTTGCTGTCATTAAATCCGCCGATCTTAAGTATCAGCTGCACTTATTCAAAGGGGCTATAAATAAACGCCTGAAGCCTATTAAAGGAGCCGGCTTCCTTGGGCTGTTTGTCAAGCCTGCGGACAGACTGACATCGCGAGCGTTCGGGTGACTCTGGCTGGTGCTGAGCACGGGGAGCACAGCATGCCTCGGGACGGGTCTTTCACATGCTCACAGGTTTATCTTTCACACTGCAAGACACACGCGACCTTTTCATTAAAAGAAAACCTCGGCTTAACGCTGGCAACAAATAGCACTTGTTCTGTTAGGGCTGGACAAGTCCTTGGCCACATGCCTGAAGCCTGAAACAGTTTAACCTTCACCTAGCTGCAAGGGTTAAAAATGAACAGCAGCATGGGGAGAGGATAAGAAATGGAGCTGGGATATTTTATAAGACAAGGAGGTGTTTTAATGTAAAATACAGAGAAGTCACCACTCCCAGGACGTTTATGTGCTATCAGTCACACTCGCGCTCAGGACTGCCACCATTCTGGCCCTCCTCTGGGATTTTCCTGGTAAAAAACTGCCAAGCCCGCAGGCCACGGGTGCCCCCCACCCCCCCGCGATGCCCACGGGTCGCAGGCAGGATGCTCCAGGACGCAGCAGCCGGACTCTGTGTCGCTGGCGCAGCCCCTATGAAAAATGGCTAGCAGTACTAATGTGTGGTTAATGACCCATGGTTCAGAAATGACTAAGATGCAGGAATTAAATTTATAATCAACTTCCTCCCCCCCCCCCCCGCCCCGAAACCTTGAAACCAAAGTTCCTAATCAGAAAAGTCCATGAAAGTACCTCTTCGCTTCCAGGCAGGGCAGGTGACTGCAGGCAGCCGCAGTACTGAAGTTGGGTGCTGTCACCGTGCCAGGCGTGACACGGGGCTGCTTCAGTGGCAGGGTAAATTGATGACACAATCTCAGGAGAGCTCACTCGTTGATGCCAGGTTTATTTTTGTAAGTGCAAACTAATGAAATTTAGAGGGTTTAATAATAAAAAAAAACCCAGAAGTTACAATTTAAAAATGAAATTCATAACCGAACGGAGCACCAATCACATTAAGGAAACGAGCAGCTCAGGCTTTTTCCCAGAACAGCCCCCACGCTTTTTGGCAAGAGGCAGGGAGCTCCAGTTTATCCCAGCGAAGCTCCTGGCTCTGCACAAGCGATGGATCAGGGCTGTGAGCAAGCGGGGGCTGTGCGGGGCCCCTGCAGACACCGCACCATCCGTCTGTCCTGGGCTCAAACAGGGGGAAACCACTGCAAGGGGTCTGTGATGATGCTCGCCCTGCAGCAGGCACCGACCTCTTACTAGAGACCATTTATCCCTTTCCCATTCCCCCGCCGCTCAGCCGAGGGAGGACCTCACTCATCTTGTTCTGAATTTTAAAAGGTGGCAAAGAAATTGTTTAAAAGGCAGCAAAAGGGAAGGAAAAGTAACCATAAACGCACAGCACAGGCATCCCAGAAAATGAAGGTGAGTATCCAGGAGGAGAGCCATTCAAAGAAAAAGACAACCTTGAACATGTCCCAGCAGGAAAGATGCATAATTTAGAGCAACCTGGAGGCATTTTGTAGCTTGTTTATTTTACAGACTTTCTGCTCTCTTCTCTCATACTTCTCCACTTCTCTACTCGCAGATTTGCCCCTAAATACTCTGCTGGATTAAAGAAGATGGAGGGGGTTATTTTCAAGAGCAGGGACAGGCGTATCCCCAGTCACTGAGCCCAGCAAGGGCCGAATCTGGAGAACTGCTGTGGTTTGGTTTTGCTTTGAAACAGCGGTTCTCTAACCATAATACATTAACATGTACCAGCTGTAAATAAAATCACCCAGCTGGGAGACTTTTCAAAACCCTCAGAAGTCTGTGTTCCAGCCCTTGGCTGCAAACTATTTAGGACCTGCAAGAACGGACTTGGTTGGTTTTTTCTTGCTTTCCAACGGAGCCAGGTACAACGAGCACAGGCATGTTAGGCGGTCAGCACGGCTTGGCCTGGGCTAGATTCAAGCCAACACAACCTTGAGGCACATGCCAAAGGCCGGAGATGAGGAGGTGAGAAGAAACCTACGGCTCTCAAGCCGTGTGTGCAGGTGCCCGAAGCACAGGTCTTCCTCTCTCTTGGCTTAGCCCTCCCATCACTGGGGTTCACAAAATCTCTGGAAATCCTCTGGGGACCCAGAGGCAAGTGAGATTATTCCCCACACGTGATGTTTTTGTGGCAGCCCAGTAAAAGTGCTTGTGTGTGCTTGGGGAAGGGTCACAGCAGGTTGAGCCGAAGATGGGAAGTGGCTGCCAGAAGAAATCAAGAGGTTGGAGACCATCTGAAGCAGACGCACGACAGATATTGTTTTTTGAGTCATTCTGCATCCGCTGCCACGATGACCCTGAAATCCGTCTGTGCTGCAACTGGCGGCGGTTGGGCTGAGGTCTGCCCTTCTGCTGTGTTTCTCCTGCCAGCTGTTTGGGCTGGTGGCCTTTCTGGAAGGAGGGACACTTGGACTGGATGAGAAGGAACTGGCACTGGAAAGCACGAAGAAACACAGAAATCCTTCGGCATCCATCCCCATGCCTGGGCCAAGGAAGAGAATGAAGCTGCTGAGAAAAGGGCTAATGAACACACCTAGGGAAGTGAGGAGAAGAACATTAATTGCCTGTACAAAAGTGCAGTGTGTCTGAGCAATAAAAAAAAGTGGGAACGACTAATTTATGAGTACAGATCCTATCTGGAGAGCATGACTTAAAGTTCGGGAGAAAATCCATGTGCCTGGAATATTAAAATCAATAGTTGTAACCTATTTAGAAATAATTGCATGGGCAAAGAAGGTACAGGAGGGACAATCAATATCAGAAGTGACTTTGCTGTGTTCCGAGCACCACTAGAAACTTAAGAGAAAGTGACCTCAAATACAAATAAAAGTCAAAAGAAGATGCTTCTCCAGACCATCAACTCTCACTAGAAAACAGGGACTACTGGCTCCTTAGTCACGTATCTATAATATTTAAGAAAATTCCCCTTCACTGTCCTGAGGAACCTCAGTTTGAGTTACATGAGCTGGAGGGCTCACGCTGCTGGTTTTTGGATTTTCTAAATGCCATAAAAGAGCGTTTCCAAACCAAAACCAGGAGGATGCTCAACAGGATCGTCCTGACAGCTGGAGAACCAAGCAGAGATCCAAAAACTAGCTACAGCCAGCACAGAGGTGACCCCTTTTTGATAGTACATGCTGGGCACAGGCAGAAGAAAGCCTGAGCCAACAGTAGGTCCCTTTGCTTTTCAGCGTTCTAAGCCAGATCACCTGGAGGATTTTAAACAGAAAATGTGAATGATATTTGGCAACTCATTGCTTAAAGGCACTCTGGCTTCTAGGGAATCTAGTAAAATCTCAGCGCTGGGAAAGAGAAGGTTATTCTGGTTAAAAACAGAAGCTCGAAGGGGAGTGAGAGTAGGTCTAAATTCACAGAAAGGAAGGGAGAGTGAGCAGTAATGAATGTAAACCAGCCCCAAGCAGGAGGCTGTTAGGTGAAACCTATGGTGAGCAGAGCTGAGGGCAATAGGGAAGTGCTCTTTAGATATAAAAGACTACAAGTAGTTGTCTAGACAGAATAGCAGACATTAAAAAAAGTGCATAAAAGGCAGACACTAAATATTTAATTTCTCTATTTTGGGGAAAAAAGCTAAGTGAAGTAGCAATGTAATACGATGATGTGAAATATCTTCAGTTCCAACTCAGGATGTTAAACAGCTGCTACTACAGCTAGAGGATTTTTTTGATCAGCAGCCCTCAATATTCAGTGCCTGAGAGTTTTAAAACCTGTCCCAGGAGCGCCCCGGGCCGGCAGCGTCTGCAGGGCGAGGAGTTTTCCAGAAGATCGAAGCAGTGCTGACTTTGTGCCAATGCATAAATGTCGATAAGGAGGATGACTTGCGTAATTATAAATCTGATTGTTTGATGTTGATTTTGTGAAAAATAATGGAGGAGCTGATAAGGGACTTGATTAATAACAATTTAAGGAGAATAACTAATTACAATCAACATGAGTTAATGGAAAATAGATCTTATTAAATGAAATTGATATAATTTTTCAAGAATGTGATTACAGATTTGATTGATTTAGTACATTTCATCAACACTGTTACGTTTGACTTCTGTGAGGCATTTAACTTAATGTTGTCTCATTTATTAGGAAGCTAAAACAATGTAAAATCAACACGGCATGCGCTAAATGGATGAAAACCCTGCTGATATGTTTAAACATATCAGAGAATCATCCCAAGTGGCTGTGTTTCAGTTCATCATTTTTAGCAAATGGTAGAAAATCAAAACTCATTACAATCAAAGTTTGCTGATGAGATTTGGAGTAGAACCACAGTCAGTATGTGGATCAGTCTTTTTCTCAGACCTGCGACTTCCATGAACCAGATATAAGCAAACACCAGCCGGTTTAACATGGGCACACATGAAGCCACACTTCTAGGAATCAGGATTTCACCGAGGGGAGGGAGGATCCTATTACATGGCGCTGGAAACTTGATAAAATAGCAGAATGAAATATCTCCGGTGTAACATCTAGTGGGACACTGTAGCTATTTCTGGTGTCTGAGACTCAAGAAGGATGGTGATGAATGGGAGAGGGCACAGGAGAATGACTGAAGCGTTGCAAAACATGCCTTATAGTGACAGATTCAAGGACCCCAATACGCTTAGCTTAACAAAGAGAAGGTTAAGGGATGGCTTAATGACAATCCAAATGTATTCAGACAGGGTACAGAAATGCAGAAAGAGAGAGCTCTTCAATCTAATAGACAGAGCTATAAAAAGAGCCAGTGACTGGAAGCTGACACTGTTAAATTCAGACTGGGAAGAGTGTGCTTTTTAAATTGGGAGAAGTAACATCAGAATGACTTCCCAACAGACGGTTTCATCACCACTGACCATTTCAAAATCATGCTGGGATTTTTTTTGTTTTAAGCCATATCCTGGATCCACCAAAGATCACTGCGAATCAACATACGAACACCCACACTGCATGGACGGGGTGGTCCTTCTTTGGTTTTATCATGTCCCTAATAATGAGTATTGAAGTCATCATCCCCAAGCACTGAGTGGGACAATTCCCTTTTCTCAGAGTTATTGGTCTGGCCTTGGTGGAGACTCACGCAGACACCTCAGTGTTACTAGTACTTCATCTTTGCCCGTGGAAAGGCTGGAACAGTACTACAAAATCAAATGAAACAAACCCAGCCTACATCCCTCCGCTATAAAAAAAAACCAAATGCAGTGCCAAAGAGAGCAGCTCAAAGAAAGTACATGAAGGACCTGCGTTCCAGCGGTCCAGTTAAATCCTGCTGATCCCCATCTGCTGCTTTAGTCCGATAGACTTTTCATGCAAGTTATACACCCATATTCCTTAAAAGTTGCTAAAACTGTGACTAAAAATGGGTAGTTTGATAACACACTCATCTATGCCCAGGAAATCATAGAATGAAAGAATGCCATTTTCTTGCACAGTGGGGCTTTCTACAGGAGCTCCACCACGTCTCTGCTCTCTGGTTTGGGAGCTGCTGAAATTTCTCCTTTCAGGGAAATTCTTCAGCAGGAGCCCTGGCTGCAGACCCCTCACTCGGGCAGCTCCAGGAGCCCCCCACTGACTTCTCCTGGACTGGTCTGCAAGACCTAGCTGACGCAGAATCATAGAAGCACAGAATGGTTTGGGTTGGAAGGGACCTTAAAGGTCATTTCATTCCACCCCCCCTGCCG
>JAVKLA010000010.1:28967930-29001060 GCA_034782735.1 Sagittarius serpentarius
CAGGACCTACCGGGCGGTGCCGCACGTGTCTGCGGGAGCGGCGCGGGGAGCCCCGAGGAGGCGGGGATGGGCGCGGATCATCCGCCGCTCCCCTCGGAGGGGGGGGGGGGGGGTGTGTGAAAAGCCCCGAGATGGGGCTGGGGGCGGCCCGGAGCGGGGGGCTCGGGGCCGGGGTGAGCCGGTCGGTGCCCGGCGGCAGGCAGCGCTCCAGCCCCGGGCGTTGCGGGCTTTTGTGCGGGATCGGTGGTCTGATGGCCAGGGCTCATGGTCCGCGCCGGGAAAAGCCCGTCTTGTGTCAGGGCGGGGAAAAAGTTACCATAAGAGCCAAACTCACAGAGTTTTTACATTTGCAAGCGATCTCCGGTGATGCTTCAAAACCTTGTAACTGAAATTCGTTAGAACTGATTCACTGTGGTTGGTGGTTTTTTTTTTTTTTTCTTTTCCCTTTTATCAAAACCTTTCCTTTCTGTAGGAAATTAAAAAGATGCAGAAAAAAGGCGGAAAGTAAGAAAAGCTGGTAAAGTGGCATGGCAAAATGATCCTTACGATAAGTAAAAAGTACGTTAATGATAAAATGATCCCTGTTTCACGAGGGTAGTAACTGAAGTTAGAGAAGGAAGTAGCAGGCAGCGTGCTGAGCCGAAATGGGAGCGCTTTCATCGCCTGACCTGTATTACATTTACTAACCTATTTGTTCAGGTGATACAAATCAAAAGCACTGTTATAATAAAACCGTGTTTTTCAGTTCTGAGAGCTCAAAATGTAAAAGTGGGCATTAATCACATGAGTTTGTTGCGCTAATGTTTTATTACCATTTTATAGGCTGTTTGGTTTTACCAGGCAGCACGCTACAAACGTGAAGTTATCCCAGTCTGGCACCTCCTTTTTTTGATTTCTGGGCTCCTGCCTTCTATAGTGCCACTTGGTTGTAAAAACGCAATGTTAAAACAGCATTTGAGGGGGAACAAACACAAAGGAGATCTTTTTAGAGAAGTACGCTTTGAGCTGTTGTAAATGTGAGAAAAAGGATGAAACGTGGGGAGGAAGGGTTAGTCAAAAAAGGAAAAGACAAAAAAAAAAAAAGTAGCTATTTATATACAAAGAGGTCTAGCCTGCAGGCTACCAAAAATGATCGGAAACTGAAGCAGCAGCCCTCTGCGCTGGGCGGGCTGCGAGGGACAGACCACAGCCACCTGCCCTGGCACGGCTCGGCCGAAACCGTGCTGGCGTGCGACGAGCGTGTCCAGGCGCGACAGCGTTGTCTGAAGCCCTGTGAAATAGCCGCTCCCCTGATACTGCCTTGATTTGCCTCGCACGTGTGGATCCAGCCCACAAAGTGACAGTGGCAAAACCATTAAGTGCGGCCCTGGGATGACAAGTGAGACGGGAAGGAGCAATTCCTGCGAGGGTTAGATGTTCTTGGCCAGCAAAACCAGGAACTACCTGAGCAAGTATTCGCTAGAAATCTTGGTAGAGATTTACAGGCAAGGGGGAAGATGGGATCAGCCACTAACAAAAGAAATATCCACCGGCTTAGGGAGATCAGCATCCAGCTGCTCAGTGCCTCATGATTTCCGACTGCAAACTCCTCGAGGCAGCTTTAATCTTTTTGTGTGTGTGTCTTTACAGCATGGAGCATGCTGGGGAGGATCCTGCTCTCCGATTTGGGGCTTTACACCCTGCAGTAGCACAAAAAGTGAATCGTGGCTCTGCTTTATGCTGCTTTTTCTGCTCAGTCCACCCCAAAAAGCATCACTGAGCATTTGTTTTGCTGTCCTTTGTTTTAATTGAGTGTACAAAGCCCAGAAAACTGCCTTTGCCTACAGGCTTGGTCACAACCCACAGGTGAAGGTGCTCGTATGCCAGATTGCCAAATATTCTGCTTTACTAGTTGGGTTTTCTGTCTTCCTCACCTGGTTCCTTGAGCTGCTGCCTGAAAGTTGATCATTCAGAGCCTGGGACATTCGCATTTTGCAGAATCCCATTAATGCAACGGTGAATGGTGGAAAAGCTTTGCAAGACTCTGCAACCACTTAGCAGAGCTGAGAGCTTGCTGCTGGTGGGTTAGTGAGGTGCTGGGTATGATTTCAGGGGAAAGGTTCCCCCTTCAGATTTTATGCTTAATAAACCGAGGTCACTGTGTTAAAGCAATGTACGGGAGTTGTTAACTATGCACAGGCTGTTTCGGACGTGGGCTGTCCTGAACGGCATTGGCGTTCTGGTCTTGATTTCAGTGGCCACCCTGAAGCGCGTTGTGCTTCCCTAGTACATTAAAAAACCCAGTGCATTATCTTGGCCCAGCGAGGGGCTGATCCTTGTGCAGAGAAGCAGAATTTGGGAGCAGTAATAGCCCAGACCACCCCACAGGCAGGATCAGGGGCTTTGCCTGCAGGGTCGATGGCAGCACGGCTCTCCCTGTGCCTGTGCTTCGGCAGGTTCCCTGGCTGTCCCAGCCCTCTCTGGCGGTGGGATCTCTAGATGCAAGAGCTGCTTCTATCCTGGAGCCACTCTCCTTTCCCTTTCCAAAACTGTTTTATTGCTAGATCTCCCCGTGACGTAGTTAGTTTTGTTCCGTCTTGGCCTTGAGCTACCTCCCAGCATACGCGTGGTGATGCTGAACTGGGGGATTTGAGAACAAAGTGTTTCTGCAAACACTTTCTGGGAAAAATGCTCTGAGAGAGGTCAAGGACTTCATCTGGTTTATGAATCCTGGACAAAAGTATCCATCCTACTTCGGGAGTTGTGATGAGTGATTGTAGACAAGTACTCAGAGAGGGCCACAAACTTTAATACATTTTGCGTCAGGCCTCTCGTTAGTACGGTGGAGAGCATGAGATGAGGCAGCGAAGTGTTTAACGTTAACAGAGTAATGTTACTCTAACCTTAAATCTCTCTTCAGGCAGAAGTGCCCCTGAATCTGGGGGACTACTATGTTGCTGCTGTCAAAAATAATGTCATTCTACCTCTAGACTGTAAATGAGCTTGAGCAAGGGGAATATGTTAGCGGCGGGAAATACTCTGTTTATTCTTGTTCGCTGAGTCTTTCCAGCAGTGTTTGAAATGCCTGGAGCAGCGAAGACACTAGTCCCGTTTCTTCTCTTGTGCTATTCCACTGACATATGTATAGTTACACTAAAACTGAATTTGATTGCTCTTGTTAATGGATAAAGTATATTGCTGTATGGCATCAATAATTTTCAGTCATTTGAATTCTCAGAGCTTGGCTTGGTGGCTTCAAGAAAGAAAATGAAATGCTGACAAGCTTTGTTTAACCGTCATCCAGTGGTTTGAAGGAGTTAGGGAGTCATTTTCAGGTTGAGAAAGCAAGGCGAAATGCTTTTTTCCCCCAAAAATACTTTTGACTTTGCAATGTTCTGGCTAGAAAAAATCCAAGAAAAAGTACTTTGGGGGATTTTTATAGCTATGGCTTTATATTTGTGAATTCAAGTGCTTTGGGTATGCTATGAGATAGGAGTTTATTTTTCTAGATGGCATTAAGAGTTAAAAAAAATCCATTTAGATTCTAGAGTTCTGATAAATGATACCAGCCCATGACACGGAAATAGAGTCCCCGAAACATCTGAAGGACGCGAGCTCTTTTAGTTTTTCTGTTCCCTGGTAGCCTCCCCTGGGAAAACTGCATCAATCTTTTTAGCTTACCATACTCCAAAGAAATCAGATTTGAAAGTTTAATTGAAGATTTCTTTTGCTTTAAAAGCCCCATGGAAAACAGAAGCTCAGCCCTTGTCCCGGCCGCAAGTCGGAGCAGCTGCAAGGCTGCTCTACCTTGCCTTAGCTGGAAGGGCTTGTTAACGCCTTCCTGCCGTGACCGACTGATCCTGCACTGCTTCAGCGTAATCGAGGACAGGACAGATGCCATGGAGCTTTATGTTAGCATAAGAATTCCCCCCAAAAAAGGGATTTCCTCGCAGTGCTTTCAAAGCAACTTTACGGTCGTCTTTGTTTTGCTGGAGCGGATTCAGTCTGGAGGAGGATTTAGATCCTTCAAGCCAGATGTGGGTCTTAGTTACAACAGAATCAGCCTTTTCTGGGGTCCCCCTATAACCCTGATTAGTGTTGCGTAATTTTCTCTTATTTGGCGGAAAACCTTGAGAAGAGTATTTTAAGATGCTGAAGAAACCGAATTAAAAGGAGTGAAAAGTAGGTATCCAGCCTGTGTACACTGATTATCTGTCTCCAATAATCTTGTTTTAAAATAATTTAAAATTTAAAATACTGCCTTTTTTCAAGAGGCAATAAAAAGACTTCCTTGCCTACCACCACAAACCAGCCGTTTTTTATTCCCTTGAAGTACCTTTTACTTTCTGTGAGTGACCTCGGGAACCCCACTTGAATGCCCTGTGTGAGCAAACACTGCTCATGGGTAAGCAGCAATGGCAGGATCAGGCTCATCATTTCTTAGGGAACACTGATCAAAAATCAGTCCTCAGTGACCTTGTTCAAGCTGATAACGAAGAACAAGGTTATCCCGCTGAGTCCATTTCTCGGAGCACCTCGGTGGGGGATGTAGGATGCGAGCAGGTCCTTACCAAGGAAAATTTAAAAGTTCCTGAGCCAGAAATGGGAACCCCACTACGCTGCTGCGTGGAAGCAGGAGTCCCTTGAAGGTAGTTTTCAGATTTCCAAGTAAATCTGTCCTCCAGCAGCTGCTGTCTAACGCTGCGATTCCTCACACACGTGAGAAAAGGGAGGGTACAAAGTAAAAGCCGTCTCCACACCGCGCGTGGACAGCAAACCCCTCTGAATTCCCACAGATGTTTTGGGTTGACAATGGGAACATTATATGCCTGTTTATTCCTTTATCTCAGGAAGAAACACCATTTGGCAGCAATTTGCTCCCTGGCAGTAAGAATGAATTACTGACCTGATTGAGCGTTGTCCGATGAAAGACGTGCCAGCCCGCAAGAGGGGCAGCTTGAAGCCCACGTGGCGCTTGCAGAGAGTGTGCGCTTACCTGTGTACGCACCTTTCTCTATACATTAGTATGCATATTGATGTGTGTGTGTATGGGGTTGCTGTTTCATACTGAGCTGGGTTTCTTAGAGAGGCCTGTTAATGCAGAATGGTATTGCTCAGCATTTTTCCACCAGCATCTCTCAAAGGAATCAGTGGAGTCTCACCTCCTCCGATCAGTGAGGATTTTTATTTATTTAGATGCAGCCAGCCACGGAAGAAGCAGGCAGCCGAGGACAGCACAGCCAAGGTATACCTGCCCATTTGCAACCTGTTGTGCTTTGTGGCCGTCCTTGAGATTTTCAGTGCTTTCTACATTAGACGTTTGCTGTAGCTGCCGTAGGAACTTGCAGCACAAGGACTCGCCGTTGAAACAAATCTGAGGTTTCTACAGAAGGTGTCATTTCAGGTTGGCTGCTTCTGCCCATCCGTGGTGGCAGTGGTCAGCAGCCCTGCACGCTGC
Organism: Sagittarius serpentarius; assembly: GCA_034782735.1. Taxonomy (NCBI): domain Eukaryota; kingdom Metazoa; phylum Chordata; class Aves; order Accipitriformes; family Sagittariidae; genus Sagittarius; species Sagittarius serpentarius. The sequence goes on from JAVKLA010000010.1 coordinate 28,973,368, forward strand.
CAGCGTGCTGATCTCGTGTTCTGTCCCATTCCCCTCTGGGTCTGGGCTTCTACCCTTCAATTTGTAGTTGTTGTAGCTGTAATTTGTGGTTACGGTTTTGGATTTTGAGTGAGAGAATGAAGAGAAGTCATCCCTTTGAAAGTGGTCATTGTTTCCTCTCGATTACACAATAGGGATGTGGCCTTTTCAAAGAAATCCCCAAATATACCACAATGTGTCAAGATCTAGGGAGCTGCATGATCAAATGCAAATTCACTGCAAGCTGACATTGTGTTTATTCTAAGTAGATGAAATACAATGAAGTATGGTGCTTTTGTTTAGCTTGTCTTTGGAGGGCAGATGGGGAGTGCTTGGTGTCAGGAAACTTAGAGGCTGCAAACACCAAGTCGGAAGTCCTACAGCTACGTCAGCCTGTGCACTGATCTTGTCCAAACTCCCTTGCGCCACGTCAGATTTGTGCTGAAGGGGTTAATTTTGCACCATCTGTCTTTGTGCTAGATCAAATATTGTTTGTGTTGTGGTAGCCAACATGAGGCCAGAATAAGCTCGGGGTAATATGCTTGGCTAATCCAACAGAAATATGATTATGTGCCTGTTCCTGCTTCAGATCTTATCTGCAGCAACGGGTGATTTAGTAACACACAAAACAGTGATTGTGGAGACGTGGCTTGAGGGCTGTAGATAACCTGAATGAGATCATCTCCTTGCAGTGGGCAACAGAGAGACGAAAGGAATGCCCAACTCAAATTAGGTACTTAACTTTAAGCAAGTAATTAAGAGAGAGAAATCCCAGTCTTAATGCAGAATGACTTCCTAGGGAGTCACCTGAGAGGTAGAAATGGGGGTTATTTGGCTTTGCATTTTGCATGCCGTAGTGACTTCCTAGGTGCTAACCTGAGGTTAACCAAAAATGAACAGCTGGAGTCACCCGTTTCGAGCAGCGAGTTCATTTAAGTGCTGTCTGGGAGGCTGTGCTGTTCCCGTGCTTGGCAGGAATCTCAAGACTAATACCTAAGAGGATTAGAGAGCATCGCTGAATGTTAAACAAGATCCAGGCTAAGCGGTGTGCACCAGTGAGCTTGTGCTCCGGGGGCTGTTTGGGGAAGCTATTACTTGCTGATCTGGAAAAAACCTGGGCTTGTGTGGGAAATACTCTTCCCTCCGCTGAATCCTTCCTGTAGTTTCTGTCCCTCTTGTGCTCCCACTTGACGCATGGACTCTTGTGCTGGCTGAGGATGGCGACTGTTGCAGGGGATGCTGACGATCAGCAAGCTTCTTTTTCTGTGATGCATTTAGCTCTTCTAACGTGCTCCCTTCAGCTCTGTGTTGTCTGGTTTGAAAGAAGAATGGGTGGGCATCCAGCCGTCCACCATAGAGTTGAGCTGGAGAGCATGACAAAGAAAGCTCAAGCTAAAGGCTGTTGTTGGCTGGTAGAGCAATATGACCTCGTGGTACGTAATTTTCCCGAGAAAGTCCACTTAGTACGGAGAAGAGGGGTTGGAAGGCAAGCTTGTCTCAGGAAAAAGCAAAGTAACGAGGTAATTTGGATGTTGGCATCCAACCCGCTTTGTCCACAGCGTGTAGAAGAGACAGCATGGAGGCTATGCCCCATGCCAGACCTTTCCCTTTACAGCTCTGCGTAACGCCCCAGGATTTCACACAGATTTCTTCCCATGCTGCAGCGGAAATCAGGGATTTAAGATTTGTATTTCAGCTCCAAATTTTGATCTGTTTGATCCATTTGAAAGGAAAAAGGCATTAAGACCCCACGAAGGAACGGTTCTTCAACAGCGAGGGTTCGTGTGAAACCCGCTAACAGCTCCTCGCTCACAGTCCGCAGTAGCACAGCCGTGGTGGGTGTTCTCAGCTAAAAACCAGTTGTGGAAGTGTGCAGATTTCTCTAGGTTTTTTGAACGGTTGGCAGTAGAAAGGAGGGTAGTGGTCCGAGTTAGGGTATAAATAGCTCTGGCTCCAAGCACGATTGTGTTTCTCCTTTTCCTCTTGTGATCAAGCCAAAAATAGATTCTTGATACCCTGCAAGAGGAGTGCAGCTTGGTGTAATACATGAATTGATTGTTCACTGGAAAAAAAAAAAAAGCCAGATGAAGGAGATAGCTCAATGAAAAAGCGGTTATCCAGCCGCAGTGTAAGAGAAAAGCCTATGGAAAGGCTTTGCTAGTCTAGCAATGACTGCTGCCCTCTGTTTGTGAGGAGGATACAGAAATTCTGTATAATACTAACACACCACCTACAGCAGAAAGGCCTCATTATTTGTGCCACATCCATCTTTTTGTGGTATGGCTTCCACAAAGTTTCGTGGTATTGTTTCCTCTGGTTTTCCCTTTTTGTTTTTACTGTCATACTGATCAAACCAGGGGGATGAAAAAGAGCAGATGTCAGCGTTTTTCTGTTATATTTATCCTGTACTCGGCATCCTTGCATTGTGTAACACAGGATGTTGCATTTTTTGCATTTTTATTGCTGCTGTCTTTAGAAGGAGCAAAGAATTGTGTTTCACTTTCCTCATTTGGGTTTTCCTAATTTTGTTTCATTTCTCATATCATAAAGAATTTGCCTGAATCTGCATCTTCTGCATGGAAACAAAGAAGGGATAGCTATAGGAACTGACTGGTAATCATTGGGAAAAGCTGACTAGCGGCTCATGGAGAAACATTATCCTGAATATCGCACATCCCTAAATGGGTCGTAAGAATCCAAATGTGGAAAACAACACCATGCTGTGGGCAGGGCTAGATATTGGGAGAACGCTGGTGGTGTACCTGCGGTGGAGGAGCCACAGAGACACCCAGCTCCGTGGGCAGTAACGGTGGCTGGAGAGCACAATACTGTGCCAGCACGAAAACCTTCTCGTCATTGGCCAAACTTATGGGTAGGAAAAAGATATTAAAGCAAGAGTGACATTAGGGAGAGGGAGTTAGGTATTACAGCATAAAAGAACCTTTTGTCTGGCTAATCTTTGCTATCGCAAAACATAGTGGCCCAGTTAAATCTGCTTTGTGCATTGGCACTGCAAGTTTTTAAAGATGGTCTAAGGCAGCTGCAGCCAATTGTATTTGCACAGATAAGCTGGAAGAAATAAGTAAGCTCAGAAAATCTGGCTAGATTTATCTTCAAAGCATTTTCAAGCAGCTAATTGAAAATTATCCAAGCCACCTTCCCCGTTTCTTGCATATTATTGTATTAATTTGCCAGCAAATGGGAGGTACTTGGAAAACATACAAAGGATTTGTGAGTGCTAAGCTTTATTATTTGGAATTTATTTAATTATACATGTGTCCCTGCTCATGTGATAATTTAAAGCCAGTTTCTACTGTTCTCTTCCATGCTTCAGACTCTGTTGGGACTAATCATGTAAAAACACGTCTCCGACATGAGGATGGGCCAGGGTATTCCTACTGCCCTCCGCTTCTAGATCCCTCCTCCCCTGTACTTCAGCTGTCCCTGCAGCACTGACGGTGGGCACAGCATTGGATATATGGTCAGCTGCCTGCTCTTTAGGTGTGTTTCTCATTCCTGAAGTGTTTCCGTGTGTGCAGGGACGATGCTGTTCCCGTAGGAACTGCTTACGAAAGGCTCCAGGCTGGTCCCGATGCCGCTCCTGGCAATAGCAGCATCCTCTGTATTGCTGAACCGAAGGGAAGCTTTTTAAAAGCGTGCTAAAAAATGCAAGGTTCACACTTGGTGAGAGCTGGGTAAAGTTCTCAGCTGCCAGGAAACAATTCAGTGTTGCACGTGAACAACCTCATCACCCTGTGCTTGCTTTTATCTCCCTTTAACTGAACCAGCGCCCCGAGGACAAGCCCCGTTCACAGGACTGGGAGGTGGATTTATCTCACTTCTGGGAGCCTTCCCCGTTCCTAAACCAGTGAGTGGATTATGCTTGATCCATACGGTGTTTATCATCCATGACAGAAGCAATACTGATAATCCTCTGAAGCCAAACTATCTGAGAGAAATTCAGTATGTGTTACCAAGAGAAATTAAATATACAAACCCAGACAGATTTGTCCCTTTCTGGAGTAACATGAGCCTTGGTACTTGGATGTGGATTTTCCCCAAAGTCCAAGTATCTCTTCAGCAAGGTCAGGCTCACTCGCACATCGGGGAGAATAACTGAGACCGCCCAGCGCAGCCACCCAGCGTTGCCTGGGGCTGCCTCTCCCTGGTTTGCAGTACATTTTCTGATCGTTTTTTAATCCCCCATTCCTGTTCCGTAGCAAATATCTCTCCGTATGCCATAGAATTGAAAAAATGATTAAGTCTGCTTGTAAACCATAAACTGTGCTCAGCTATGGAAAGCAGAAGTTATGAATAGGTGTTATTTGCCACAATAATACCCTATAAAAGTCAAAAACCATAGAGTAAAAGGGAAGATTAACTATTATTGGGCATGTTTCAGCAAATGGGATTATTTTGCATGTCAGGTATGAGTTAATTTGTAACACTAATCTAATCGCAGTCCTCGGCAGAGGCACAAAATGTTTTTAATTGGTCCTGTGACTTTTTCAATGATCACCTGATGAAAAGCTTGTAAGTTTTACTATTGATTTAATGCTAAATATTAGTGGAGGAAGTCTTTACAGATTTCATCACGAAATACAAATCATGTGCTTTCATTGCCTTGCTACTTTTGTTGTGTTGACTTGGTAATCTTGGCAGTCTGGAACCAGCTGTACAGCTGAAAAAAACTGCGTTAAAATCTTGCAGCAAAATGAGTAAATCTATAGCTGCAAGATAATAGCATTGGGACTGATTCAACGTAAGCAAGAAATCACCAGCTGCGTCATTAAAAACAGAGATGAATGGGAAGCAATAAATGGATGGCCGAGATGAATAAGAATGATTAGGAAGTGAGTGAAGTTGGTTGGGTTTTTTTCCCTGAAGATTGTATTTTGTCCTCTAGAGTGGCATATGGCTCCTATGAAAGCTAATAGTCCCAGTGAATGTGTCACTGCCAGTTTATAAATACTTCGAGAGATAAAAAGCAGCTTGGCGGACAGCACGGAGCAGGAACGGGCTTCCTGCCCGCAGCACCTGGGTACAAGTCGTTAGCCCAGGTCCATCGGGAGATGGCCAGGACGTGGGCTTTGGGGGCAGAGAAGGCTTTTGGAGGGGGGGAAACATCTGCTGCTCGGAGGAAAGACTGGTTTCTTGCTTGGAAATGTTTCACCCTGTGTTTAGTGTTAATTAGGACTAAGGGTAACCAAAGTCGAAGGGGAGGATGATGTGGTCACCTGGGTCCGGTGGCCCCGACTCCTGCTACTTCAGGGAAAAGAAAACCTTAATGAAAAGTTGTAATCTCTTTCCTGACTCATGAAATATCAAAATATCAATATATATTCATGAAGTATCAAAGGAGATATCCCAGCGCTGGTAAAGAGGCAGTAGGAGTGTTCCCTCCAGGATGCAGGTGTGCTGGTTTGGGAGCTCTTGGCATCAGGTAACTAGCAGAGATGGGCTTTTTCTATCTGCTGAAATCAGTGATAGCAATGTCAGTCCCTAGCCAAGCAACCTGCTTTACAAGGGCAGTCAAATGTAACGTCAGACTTGTGTTTGATAGGGGAAGCGTGCAGCTGAAGTCGGCCGGCTGCTGTGCAGGAGGCATGTTTGATTTACACCGGGGTAACATGAGCAGTTCTGCCCCTTAGAGCCTGATGCAGTACCTAATAATCACTTCTGGCTTTAATAAAGTCAGAGCGCTAAAGCACTCTTGTTTACTGTTTCCAATATTGCATCCAAAGATGAGAAAACAGATTTAGAGCTGTAAAAGTCATAAGAACATTGGAGGGATGAAAAAGTGAAAAAATACAGCCTTGCGTCCAAGGCATTATCTTTTTGTGCCAACGCATTACAACAGTCTGTCTCTGCAGCAAAGTTTCAATGCCTGCAGTTAGTTTTTGCATGTACACGTTACACATCAAAGCTATCCTGTACTGTACTCGGCCAGCTAAGGTAGAAGTTACCTGGAGGAGTCTAGCGTGGACCTGAAAAGCAGCGCCTTTCTGGCTGCCAAGCTCACCCTGCCCTGCGCTATCATCAAATTCCTACTAAAATCTAGACCCTGGAATATTCTGTGCGCTCTGCTCCCCAGACAGGGTAATTAAGGTAGAATTATTTGCCAGCGAAAGGTGGATCTCATTTGTTTAAGTTACCTTAAGGCCTAGACCTGTTGTAGCACTAGTGACCTGATGTTTAAAATTTGCTTGCATGCGTGGTCTATCCTCTGCCCTTCTGGGGTGGGAGCAGGACCTTGGTGCTGCTCCAAGCATCACATTCTGCCAAGTCCTCCTGCCCCGGTGTCTGCAAGAACTGCTGGTGCAGGGAACCACATCGGTGCTTGTGCACACAGTGATCTACCAAGCAAAAGTCAATAAGTTTTTCCAGCAATGTACAGATGAGTATTAATTTCTTCATCAAAGGCTGCAATATTCCCAGGTTACCGTGATCTGGGGAAACAAATGCCCTTTTTTCCCATTCCCTGCTGATGAGGCTGATTGCCATCTCAAGATAAACATTTTGATAGGAACCTCTCGAACATAGATTGACAAAAAATATTGGGAAATACAGGATGGTTTGAAGATGCTCTCTAATAAAACAGTTCTTGCCTAGCATTTGTTGCATATTTAAGACCAGTGTTAAAGGGAGAGCCTTATTGTTTTCATCATTTATAGTTCAGCCACGGCAGCTAAGAAAAAATATTCTTGGTCGCTGGCGTGATCAGGTGCTGCGATGCACAGGAACCGGTTGAAAGAAGGCAGTCTGCATCGGTAATCAGGTTAGAGTCAGCTGCCTCTGCCCTCCAGCTCTCTCTGAAATGGCATGTAGTCTAATTAGTTATAGAAAGGGTTTTACTGAATAGTTGTAAACAGATCTGAGGGCCTGGAATAAAATCAGTCTGACTGTGGAAACTTTTCAGGATAATTATAAACTGTTATTGGCAGAGTGTGAAAGAGAGACCAGAGGACTTTTAACAGCGGGAAACCTGTAGCTGTGCACACTGTTCTCTGCAGGGGGAAGGAGAGGGACAGAGGTGGTGAGGGTCCAGTGTCTAACCAGGGTCTTTTTGAGAGGAGGGATAACGGGCTTCAGCTGGTAGGGAGACTGCCGTTAGAGGTGGGTTGTTTTGTTTTGTTTTTTTTTTTAAATGCTCCTGAATTTTTTGTTCTTTTCTGTAATGTTAATGGTGCCCCGATACCTGAGGTACCAACACACCCCGTAGTGGAGGGCACACATCCGGCCGAACTGCACAGTGAAATGCTAACACTTACTAGAAAAAAAAAAAGAACAATATTTGAGGGTTTTGAGCATGACTTTATATAAAGGGGTGTGTAAAAATTCTCTCTTCACAGATCAGAATGGTCATGGCTCAGACCTTTGCCATCTCCCTGCTGATGTAAGTGCCAAAAATTGCATCTCCTGGGTACGCAGGTCCTCGCTGCCCTGCGAAGCTGCCCCGGCCACGAGCCCCACCTCAACCTGCCGCTCGACTCTGCGTTCCCATTCATGGCAATGCCCCAGAATTCGACCGGAGAAAATGGCTTTTGTTTCGCTCAGACGCTCGACTTCTCCCGCCCGTCTCCTCCTCCCGGCGAGGCCGGCCGGACCTTCGACAACCCGAGCGGGCGGAAGGTGTGCGGCACCTCGCTGAGCAACGGCACGGCGTCCTCCGGCGTGCCCAGCCCCTCCGACTCGTGTGCCGAGCCCCTCTGCTCCAGCACCCCGGGAGAGGAGGAGACCCAGTTCGGCGAAGGGATTAAATACGTGTCGGCCGAAGCGGGGGAACTGGCCTGCGGCTGGGGGGGGTTCACTCCCGGCTGCTTACAGCTCTTTAACACATCCAAGGGTGTCTTGTTCTTCCTCTGCGTGGCCTCCTTCCTGCAAGGCATGACGGTGAACGGCTTCATCAACACAGTCATCACCTCCATCGAGCGACGCTTCGACCTCCGCAGCTACCAGAGCGGGCTGATCGCCAGCTCCTACGACATCGCGGCGTGTGTCTGCTTGACCTTCGTCAGCTATTTTGGGGGGAACGGCCACAAACCTCGATGGCTGGGTTGGGGCGTGCTGGTCATGGGCTTGGGCTCCCTGCTCTTCGCCTTGCCCCACTTCACCACGGGACAGTACGAGACGCGTTCGGCAGCGGAGGTGGGCATCTGCGGGGGGAACCAGAGCCTGCCCTGCGCCCAGGCTGCCTCCAGCCTCTCCGGCTACAGGTTCGTCTTCATGCTGGGGCAGTTCCTGCACGGGATGGGAGCCACGCCGCTCTACACGCTCGGCGTCACCTATTTAGATGAAAACGTCAAGACTAACTACTCCCCTGTGTACATTGGTGAGTTGAGCCGGAGGGGCAGCTCGGACCCATGAGCTGGGCGATGGGAGGGAGAGCTGATCCATCAGCCTTGGCACCCAACAGGCCACATTGAGCAGTTTCACGAGAGGTGCTCGCTGTCTTTTGTTCCCAGTAACGGGCGAGGTGGTAAGCGGAGGGAAGTGGCAGCTGTTGGGGAGGTTTTGGTTATTTACAGGCAGGAACTGTAAGTGCAGCTGGGCATTTTTGCTCCTGCAACGCATGTCCTGCAGATCAGGAGGTGCCCCCTGCTCCCAGCCCGGGGCGAGCTGGGGAGAGCCTCCAGCGTGCCCCCGCACGTGTGTGGCATTAGCATCTCTGGCAAACAGCCGTGGGGCCATACCCCATCTGCGCGAGGGGACATCACCCCTTTAGTGCCATAGCACAGCAGGGACAGTCGCTGGGCTGCTCAGATACTGCTGGTGCAAAGCACCAGCCAAGAGAAGAGGCTCAGCTAACTCTGCTCTGTGTCGCTGATCACTCAGCAATTGCCAAATATTTCCGGTCCTATTTGGTGAAATTGCTAAAAGGGGTGACCTTTTAGCAATTTCAAAATGTAGCAGTCTGCCCGTACTGTTGTATCAGAAGGTTGTGCAGGGAGGGAAGGAGATCACAAGGAGATCATCAGTAAGTTGATGATCTTTCCACGGCAGCAAATCAAAATAAGTGCCAGTGGTGCTGCATTTAGCGTAGACATTGTGTATTGTCAGTGGGGAGACAACACCGCTGCTCATCACACCGGCAGTCGGGATGTGGCAGCGGCATCAGCTACATCCCTGCTAAATACGGTTTTCCGCTGAACCAATTTTGCCTGCCCCGTGCTATAAAAATTCCCAGGTTGGATGCAAAAGTTTCCCTGGGACGTAAGTGTGAGATGAAAACGTGTTAAAACTGCCTGGCTTTGTTTCTCAGTGGCCCAGGGAGAGGGGTGCGAGGCGGCAGGAGGCTGAGCATCCTGCATCCAGGAGGGAATTGGGCTGCTGCGGTGGGGCAGGGGATGCTGGGCACCAGCAGCACTCCCCAGCATCCCTGGCTGAAATGCTGCCATTCGTCTGACACGGCTTGTTTTCCCTTTCAGCTGTTTTCTACACTGCTGCAATCCTTGGGCCTGCAGCGGGTTATCTGGTAGGAGGAATGTTTCTAAATATTTATACTGAAATTGGCAGAGAGTAAGTGGCTAAAAAATAATCTTGTTCCTTTCCCTTTATGCTATACGTTTCCTTTGGGGTAAAAAAAAAAAAAAATAATAAGCTGGAGAAATGACCTGGTGGCTGGGTGGAAACGTGCCCATGGTGTTCAGCAGTGTTTCTGCAGGGGGGCTGAGGCTGGAGGGGTGGCTTACATTAGTGCTGTCGCTGGAAGAAAATTGCTGACAAACCTGTCAGCTTAAATCCTTCCTCACGCTGCACTGCCTGCGCTAACGAGGCTACGAGCAGCAGGTGAATTTTTTGAATGAGTTCCCTGATGAGGCAATGCTACCAGCAGTGCTGCTCGTCCTCCTGGTCATCCAGCCAAGACACTTAGTCTCTCCTTGCTTCCTAGTATTTGTAATTTGTTCTTATCTCCTTACAGGCTCTTTGGCAGATGAATGGGTTAAAAAGGGGGAGTGGGTTTTCAGGGGACAGAATGGATTATTTCGTCCAGTTTTCTTGCAAAGGGTGGCTGTGGAGCGGAACAAGGATTGTAGCAACCCCCAAAGCGCAAATGAAATGGGGAGAGGTGAATGTGCAAGCCAGAGATTAAAGGAGAATTAAATGTCGTAGCTTCCAGGGCTTGTTAAGTGTCGTGCTCTCCGGTAAGACAGGCATCGCTGTGGTGTGGCAGGAGGGATGGTGGATGTGGCATCCCCAGCAGATTGCCATGGGAGAGACCAGAGCTCGGTTTCCTTCGCTGACGTTGTCCCCCTCCGTGTCCCTCCGGCCCCTGCCAGCTTCAGTGAGAGGCACCGCCGAGCTGTCCCGCTCCGTTTCAAACTGCCACCTCTCTCCCTTCTGTCCTTTCGGCTTCGTTTCCTACAGGATCGACATCACCCCGGAGAACACGCTGTGGGTGGGGGCATGGTGGATCGGCTTCCTCGGGGCCGGAGCAGCCTCCCTCCTCATCTCCATCCCCATCCTGGGGTACCCCCAGCGCCTCCCAGGTACGTGGCCCCACCACAGCTCGAGGGAATTGGGGCTGGGACTGCCCAGTACTCAACGCTCGCCTCGGGGCTTGCATCCTTACGCACGCATGTGGTTGGGGACACCGGGGTAGAGGAAGAGCTTCCAGTGTTTAAATCGTAATTCCTACATGGACTTCACCCCCGCAGCTTTCCAGCTGCCTGTTTCCCTGCTCCTCCCTTGCAGCTGTTGGCGGAGGGAGGATGTCGCGTTGCATTTTGCCCCTCTAAATCCGCCGCTTCGGTAGCATCTGCGTCCCATGTCTTACATGCTCCTTGTTCCCCTTTGCCTCCCCTTTTCAGGATCCCAGCGGTATATCGTTATGAGGGTGTCAGAGGCTCATCAGCTAAAGGACGGGAGCCACAAAAAAGCATCGGATCCGGACTTTGGGAAAACAGTTAAAGATCTGCCTCGGTGAGAAAACCGCCCCATGCCTGAGGTTCAGGGAGCGCTCCCCCAGAAGCAAGAACAATGGACCCAAACTGAGATTGCTTTCTACAATGTTAGCTAAAAGGTTTTGCCCATCTCCAAACGTAGCAATGACACTTTCTCGCAGAGGAAATTGCAAAGCGCCTGGTCCTGTCAGCGGCTGGGGGCTCTCGGCAAACGGGCTGAACTAGGAATTGTGCTGGGGATCGCGTGGGAGAGCAGGGGACAAAAGTTGCTGGTCCTGTCCGTGGTTTTCCGAAGCTGACGTCCGCCTGTGAAGATCCACCTGCAGTCATATGCAACACGCCGAGTTTCAGCGAGAGTGGCTTGGTGCCAGCCTTTAGGTGACAGGAGATGCACAGGCATTGCCATCTCACTCCCTCTTCCCAGCGGCATTATTTCTTCCTGTCTGCTTGTGCCTGGCCTCATCTGGGCCAACTGGGTGTTGCCCAGTGTCTCCTTCTCTCCATACCCTCAGGGCTTTTTTTCCCTTTCCTCTATTTTTGCTTGTGTTAGATCCCCGTTCTTTCCTTTTAATGAGAAAAGAGAGGAAACAAAATCCCTGACTCTTACAGCTCCATCCCAAATCCAGAGAGCAAGATATCCTGTGCTGTAGCTTTCCATTCCCTTTCTCTTTTATTCTTAGTTTCCTGAGTTTTTTTTCCTTTTGCCTTTGCATCTTCCAGCCACCTTTTATGTGTTACTACTTCTTATGTCTCCTGCAAAGCAGTGACACAGCAGCGTGCTGGATCACAGGGCCGCTGCTTGGCTCTGCGGTGTGGGCGAGCACACTTGCACCAAAGGGGGGTTGGCAGGGAACAGTTTAAAAGGATCCCGGGTGGGAACAAGCGAGTGGCCGAAACAAAATGAGGTCTTTTAACCTGGATCTTTGAAATCTTTTAGGATTTATTTTTTTGTGTGTGTTGTTGAGCCGTATTTAAACGAAGGGCAGGGGGAGAGGTGCTGCTTTATTTACAGCTTGGGTTTAGCTGGTGTGCAAGCTCTCGACGGTGCAGAGATATCTGGGTATCCATTCTTTTCGGAGCTTGCAGTCAATAGGCGAGTTTTCCTTTTTTGTATTTCTCCCAGGACCGTTCTTAGGGAGGAGTTTGCATCCATGTGTGACAGCTGCCCCATGCAAAGGCAAACAGTCAATGTTGCCAAACGCCGTGCCGCTGCTAGCAATTACTTCTGAACTTCAGTTGTGGTATTTGCCTTTGTGCTGGCAGAGGAGGATTGAAGCAGGTGCTCAGTACGGGAGTTTTCAGCAGGCGTCGGTCTGTGTTGTGTCAGTGCAACTACTCACATAGGTCTGAAACTCTTGGAGACTTCATAGGAAGTTTACCAGGGGTTAAGGCAGTTTTATGAAGAATACTACATTGAACAGATTTCAATACTGTTATTAAATGGCATTCTTGACTGGGTGCCATTTTCCAAGGTCATGGCTTATTCTCTGCACGGAAATTAAATTCAAAACCTGCATTTAAATAATGATAAGGTTATGACTAAAACCAACAAAAACAGGGTAGCGGAGAGGGATGAAATTCAGCGGTTGATGCTTTTCTTGCTTATCTGGAACAAAGCTCCACTGTTTCTCGGTGAAGGCTGTCTGACAGCAGGTATGGAGGCAGCCCTCCTCTAGGAGCATCTTCTTTCACCCCTTGTTGCTGAAGAACAAATACCCAAAGGTGGGCAGTTCATATCAAATAATTCAGATCAGTCCAGACCTTAGTGTGGTGTTCGTTTGAAAGCAAAAACCCAACAGACTTTTGTGTTCCCTGCTCTTGATTAATAAAAGGGAAGTGCCTTAAAGGCTTGCTATTCTGGAAACTTGCATGAAGGAGGAGATCACATCTGTGCGTGCAGCTCTTGGGGACACACGGACCAGACTGGAGAGCGAGGGCAAAGGACACTGTTGCTTTTGTTTTAGTAAGGGATCGGGTACTACACATTATCTCACAGTACAGACAGTAAGAGTCTCACAAAGATAAGCAGAAATACTGATGAAATAAAATACTGTTCCATGCCGTCAGGTCATTTCTAAGTGAGCTTAATGAATTGCTGTATTCACAGTGCTGCCTAAGAGCAGGAGCTTACAGGAATGCAGCCCATACAGCTTAATCCTCTGCCCTGAAGAGACTTCTGTTGTAATTCTTGGGTTGAAAAGGTCTGATAAAATAGCATTTTCCTTTCTCTGCTTCCATATGATTGGTCTTATGAATTAACCCCTGCTGTCCGTGTAGAGGGATTCAAGCAGAAGACACGTAGAGCTGTGCCAGGAGAGGAGGCTTTGTCCCAGCGAGCTACGAGATGGAGTTTGTGAGGGTCACTCAGTGGTCTGTCGAGGCCTGATCTTCAACACAAGAAGCTACAGTCTATGTTTCTCTCATCCCTCTTGGATTAGTTGGCAGGGTGGAACTTTGGTTTGTCTCCTGGCTTTACTACAGCTTCCGTGTGTTGTAAAGGGAGGTTGGTTTACATCCCTGCAGGACGTACGTGCTGCCTTCTGTTTTCTTGGTGGTGGTGACAGTAGGTGTCATTTTGTGTTGGAAAAGTCCCCATTCACATGCTCTAAGGCTGCATAAATATCTGTCTATCGTTAATGACTCATTAGCTTGTGGCCGTACTCTGTTACAGTCTGGAGTGTCCTGGGCATGCAAACGTTCCTCAGAGGAGCAGGCTCTGATCGTACAGGTGGTCCCAACCTACTCAGCAGGACCATTACCTAAGGAAAGAGTACCTATAAGTGCCTGTACCAGTAAAGACTTACAGGATCAGGCTTTTATAGGTGGTGGGATTCTTCTCTTGGCAGTGCTCAGCCTCCTGAAATCCCTTTGGCTGCAAGGACTGAGGACAGTCAATACTATTCAAGAGTTGGGTGGTTTCTGGGTGTGTTTAAAGTCCTCCTGATAGCAATGAAAAGGTCTGTGTTGACTTTGGTAAGGTTTTATATGCCGTAGCTCCTCACAACTGCGTCTTCTGTCTACAAGTGTATTAAATTACGTGAGTAAATCCTTACTCTTAGCGTTGAAAGAAGTTCTTCTGCATTTTCCATCTTCCACGTCTAACCTGTAACCTTTGGCCAACAGGCACGAAGTCACATAGTGCCAGGGGACATCTCCTCTCCTTTCTCTTGAACTGTAAAAAGGTGAAGGCATTGTACCATTTCTACATCAGCCACGAGGTCCACAAGACGTGTTTTCTTGCTGAGAGATTTGGCTTTGTGCTTCCAAATAAAGCACAATCGAAAAGGTCGTTTGTGGAAAATAGTTTAGTAAATTAAACTAATCCCAGCAACTAGACAATGGTTGGTATAAAGCCCCCTGTAATCAAGGTGTAAGAATGTGTGGTATTTCTGTCCTTCAGCTTCTTTGTTCTTTTGGTATAATGAAACTCTCCACTTTATGTGGATAAAGTTGCATAAATCTGATGCTGAGCCTCAGCACGTCTCTCACTCAGTTGTACTACAGTAGGTTTTCTCTGATTTCACATTTCCTCCAAAGCAGCGGGTGGTGACTGTGCCTTTCAGTTCAGCGAGCATCCCACGGCATCCCTGTCGCTGCCATCGCTGCGGGGTGACGGAGTTGTGCCCGTCTCAGAAACGAGATGATCTGTGGTACTGGTCTGGGCTAGGCATGGGGAAAGTCATGCAGCAGAATTTCAAGTGTGTTACAAAATGCTCCCTGCAAAGCAGTGTCAACCCTCTTAGTCCAATATCCGAGATAGTGAGAGATAATTGAGACCATCCCGTGTGCCCGAGGGCATTTCTCTGTCTCCAAGATGCAATCGTTGCTGGATCATCTTTCCGCATATAAATGACACGTGGCAATTTTTCAGGCATATCTATGGCTCTCTACTAAATCCCAGTGGGTCGAAAAGAAAATGTATTTGCTCAACTTATACGTTAAGCCTGAAGTAAAACTGTACTTAGATTGTGGGAGAAAGATTGCTTTCTGTTTCCCAGTGGGATATAAAGTGTCTTGGAGGTGCTTCCTCCATATAGAAAGGCTTGCTTGGTATTTCCCCTGAGCTGCAAAGCATCCATGGTTATCAGAGATTGTTATTCTCATGAGGACGTGGGTGCGCATGAGTAGCATGTGTGTACATAGGATATAACACAACTTTGTTCCCTGCTTTTGGTTGTCTGAGTCGGGAGTCCCAAGATAACTGCCATCAGGGACTAATAAAACCTTGAAATGATTGAGATTTGGTGAGGAGTATTGTCCTTTCAGTATTGCCCCATTTAGGAGTGGAAGACACTCAGCCTGGCCCTGAATGTTGGAAAATTATCACTGAAATGATCCACATAGAAGTTGTGGGCGCCCTCAGTGTGAATTACATCACACGCACATGGCTGGTATGCAATTCCCCTTTTGAACACGCGTGTGAGAGAAATAGACCCATCTGGTGCCCTCACGAGGTCCACAGAGAAGAGTCCCAGATTATTCCCTCCTGTTTTAGGTGTTTGGTTAACTTTCCTCAGATTTCCTCGGCCGTTAGCTGTAGCCAACGGGCCTATAAAAGACGACCAGGGTAAGCACATCTGTTGGGTGCCTGAAGATAGTCGGGACAATGCCCAGTAGGAACAAGAGCCGGAGCAAGTTGGTGCATGAGCCACTTTATATATAAAGGCAGATTTTAAGGACAAACTGTCAGTCCTCACCTGCAATGGAGACTGATGTCGCCCAGAGCAGGAATATCTACTCTGTGCAGGTACAGAGGGAGAGGTGAGGGTGTCCTCAGCATCCTTCCTTGGCTGGTAGGACTCGATAAGCGTAAGTGGAGAAACTCACTGCTCTTTCAGACTCCAGTTAGCTCCCTTTTGGTTTTTTCTTTCAAAGAGATGCAATGTGGTGGGATGCTGCCTCATCTTACATGTGGTCCTTTTGACTTGAATATAGGGGACAGACATGAAATCAAAACGTGCCACAGTGATTCAATTCCAGTATATTTGTCCTTCCCAGGTCAGTACTGCTGCTTCTGAAGAACCCCACCTTCATCTTCCTCTGCTTAGCAGGAGCGACCGAAGCCACCCTTATTGCTGGGATGTCCACGTTTGGACCCAAGTTCTTGGAATCTCAGTTTAGTTTAAGTGCCTCTGAAGCTGCTACCTTTTTTGGTAAGAAAAACAGGGTTTTGCTATGTTTTCGCATTTTGCTTACAAATATAAGAGCACTGTAGCTCATTTAGAATGGAGACGAACGCTCTTTGCAGAGCAGTTATTGTCTTCAGCTATTAGATAGGATTGTTTCCTGTCAGCACATCTGCACCAAGTGCATTTTCAGAGCTGCATCTACTGACATCAGGAAGAAACGTCTCACTTCTGTAGCCATCTGTTACCCTCTAGAGGAAGGCAAAACAACTGTAGTCTGTTCCTTCTAGTGCATTACCAGAAAACATTTAATTAAATGTTTCCTCTAACGAGGAATGTCTGAACTGGGGGACTTATTTTGTCAGGATCCTGAAACTGGGAAGATCCTCACTTGGCTGCCATATTGTAGACTGGGGAAGTGGTGTCCGACAAGCATCAGTGCTCATGATGTGCTCCTCAAAGGGTTCTTTTAAGATTTCTGGATAGGAAAAGCTGCCTTACCGGGCTCATGTCACATTACCTGAGGTGTTTCGGAGGACCACCTGTTGTAGCAACGTCCACTGAACTCCCGCCAAGAAGCCACACAGCAACCAAGGGGTTATTCTCCTGCAGACACACTACACTTAATGTATTCAGACCTGAAAACTCCCGGCTGACATTTCTAAACTTGCTTGCATTTTTTTTTCCTTTATTTTTTCTTTCAGGTTATCTGGTTGTGCCAGCCGGAGGGGGAGGCACGTTCCTGGGAGGATTCCTTGTGAATAAATTTAAACTCCGCTGTTCAGGAATCATCAAGTTGTGTTTGCTTTGCACAGTGTCAAGTCTGCTGGCTATATTCATTTTTTTTATTCACTGCCCTAACATGCCAATGGCCGGAGTAACCCACACGTACGAAGGAAGGTAATAACAATCATCCCATCTGTCTTGTGCTGCGTGGCCCTGGTCGGAATAGAAGGGTAACTCCAAATACGTGGTGCTGGTGCTAGTCATGTGTGAATGTGTTGGTGACGCAAGATTGATGTCTTGTCAGTCTTGCAGGCAGATACTGAGGGTGAGACTCAGAATGCTGATGTCCTAATTTTTGCGTCTGGTTGGCGTTTATGGAAGAGGCTCCCTTTTTAGTGAGGGAGGGGAGATCAGCAGAGTGTGAGATGCTCTGATCTTCAGTTGCCTTCACAGGGCATCACGTCTCTATCCAGTGGGATAAACTGGACTAAAAGTGGGAATCTCCTCTCCAAATGGAGGTGTCTCCCCATGAGCTGGTCACGTAAACTCCCTTGATAGCTGTGGGAAAGAGACAACTCCAGGGCATGATTCCTGTTCATGGTTAAAACTGGGTGAGATGAAACCCTTCCCAAGCCTGGCTTTATGCTACTTGGGCACACCTACCGTCCCGCCTTCTCCTTCTCTCGCTCTACCCATTTTCTCCTGGAAAATGCCGTTCAGTGTCTCCCCACTGACTGATCCTGCGTTTCCCTTAGTGCTTTGCCTGGTGACCACCTAAACCTGACAGCAGCCTGCAACGCCGAGTGTGGCTGTCTACAGGAGACCTACAGCCCTGTCTGCGGGAGCAATGACGTTATGTATTACTCTCCCTGCCACGCCGGCTGCAAAGAAGTGTCTGAAAACCTCAGGAATGGCAAGAAGGTATGTCTGAAAGCACTGTGTGTTAACAAGGTGGTGGCACATCTTTGGGGTGATTTGGCTGGCTCGGCAAAAGCGTCCAGAGGTTTGAGCTTTGCTGCAAATCAGTGTAAAAGCCCGCTGCAGTTTGGATGCTCTCAGGCACCACCTGGGATGAAGGCAGAAGGTACCCTGAGGTCGCCCTGCTTTGCTTCTCTCAGTGTGTCCTACTGGTTTTGCCTCACTCCGGGTCAAACGCACTGAAATCTGTGGTAAATCACCCAGGCAGGCAGGCAGGGAGCTTGGTAGGCACCTAATTCCTGTCCCAATGCCTATTTTGGGTCTTCAGTGAACACGATGCACCTCCTCGTCCTTCTAGCATGTTGGGCATAGAGACAGACAAAGGCTTAAGAAGGGTAATGACATTCAGCATTCAAGGGCTGCCTGGCAAAGTTAATGACGTTTATTTAATAACCTGTTTTGAAACAGAGGTGTGTCAAGAATGCAGCTTGAGTTCTGTTTCGCTCTGTTCCAGGAGCGAAACCGGCTGGTTTCTGCCCTCCCTGAATTTCCTTCTTTTTAAAGCTCTGACTGTCACCATGCTCTCCTTGGCAAAGCGCCCACCAGCCTTTCTTTCCCAGGTCTACCGTGAATGTAGCTGCATTGAAAAAACCCTCCTGCTCAGCCCTGGCGACGCAGAGGCAGGGAAATGCACCTCCTCTTGTGCGAAAAGGCCGCTGCTCCTCTTCTTCATGTTTGTGGTGATCCTCTTCACCTTCCTGAGCAGTATTCCTGCCCTGACCGCCACTCTGCGGTAAGCACGGGATCACCTTGTCCTCCACCAGTGCTGCAAGAAGCCCCGATATCCACCTCTCTGCTTTATCCTGCTGGCTCAAGCCCTGGGGAGGGTGTGATGGGAACCACCTCGTTACTGGCAGCCTGGAGACATCGGGACTAACTCCCTTCCCTGCCTAGCTGGGAAAGCAAATTTTAGCGTTGGCAGCTCTGTCCTCTGATATGGGACGCCCACACGTTTCCCAGTTTGCAGCAGCGAGGAGGGGACGTTGCACTGGGGTGAACCTCGATCTCCAGAGGGGATGGGGGTCCCGAGCGTGCTGAACCCACGTGCGTGGCGTTGCGGGGCGGGGAGGTGCCGTGCGGCCTGGCAGCGTTTTTAAACAACCCCCTTTTGTGCCCCAGGTGTGTCTCCGACAGGCAAAGGTCATTCGCACTCGGGATCCAGTGGATCGTAGTACGAACACTAGGTAAGGAACAGAGTGAATTTGGGCATCAGTGTGGTCCGTTGTCTTTGTGGAGCGTGTGCCAAGCTGTTACCTAAGAATAAAACACGTCGGGTTCGAAAAGAAGGAAGGGGGTAGGACACACACTATTGAAAGGAGGATGTTTTCTCTTGTTTGCTGTCATTCAGAAAGACCTAATTCCCTTTGCATATGGTTTGCAAACTGAATGAAGGATTCTGTAACATATTGCAGGTGGAGTCGAAGAGCAATGTCTGGGCAACATGTCCTTATTTTAAGAAAAAAGGAGCAGAGGCATTGAGGCTCCTGTGTTTGTCTCTTGACTCTTGGGCAACATGTAGGTCAGGAAGGTCAAAAGACCTGCTGGCCTCTCAGATCTTGAAATTCAGTGTATTTTGGGTATCTTGTCGCTCTGGGCACAGCTTTAGGTGTTGCAGGATGAGTTTGCTTAATCATGGTAGCAGCAGAGCCTGATGCTTTTTGGCAAGCACCGAGCGTCTTGCAAGGCTGGTGCATACGTGCTGCTCAGACTGAAGGTCTACTCTCTCTTCCCGCAGGAGGCATTCCTGGCCCCATCGCCTTTGGGTCCATGATTGACAAATCCTGCCTGCTCTGGCAGGACCAGTGTGGTGAGCAAGGGTCTTGCTACGTTTACCAGAACTCAGCCATGAGCCAATACACCCTCATCGCTGGACTGGTCTACAAGGTGATGCTGCCTGTTAACTTCACTCTCTGATCAAGCGAGCAGGTCTTTAGGAGACAGTGTTTTGCTCTGGGAGAGAATTTTACAAAACTGGGTTGTTCTGATCTGCCCTCCCCCAGCCCAAATTAGACCTTCACACAAGAAATGTTCTCAGGGAAGGCAAAAGCTCCATTTGCTTCTCGCCAGGTAATGGAGCTCCAGGCACCATCATTCTCTTAAATTCCCATTACTTTCTAGGCTTACAGCTTCTGTTGCACCATATGAAATATCTCTTCTTTTCCCAACAGTTACCAAAGTGATTTTTTGCTAGAAATGGAGTAAAAATATATAACTGCAGTGTGTTAGTGAGAGTGAGGGATGGCATTGTGGACAGGCTGTAAATAACCATTCCCCGATCACTGCTAGAAAATAAGAGCGCTTAGCTCTATATTTCTTATTTATTAGCTGAAAACCATCATTTTAACTGCTCCCAAACAAACACTTGCCCTAGATAGTAGTGTTTAGCAGTTGCTGTGATAAAGAGGCTATCAAAAGCCTTCCAGCAAATGGCTCAGGCGGTGTCAGGCTGCACAGCGCTGTGCTCCAAGTGCCCATGTGGGGCTGAACAGCTTTCCAAATTCTCACTGTCCTATTGCTATGGGGCTGGCTAAATTCAGATTTTTGCCCTATCTGACTTTGTGCGTTGGCCTGTCGCCCAGGCTGGCCTTCAGCATCGTCTCCTCCCCAAAGCTTGGTCAGCAGATGTCATCCCAAATGAGGGCTAGGTGCGTGGTGTTGCGGGGAGCAGAGAGTAACGGAATGTCTTCATGGCTGCAGGTGCTTGGGACAACCTTCTTTGTAGTTGCCTGTTTTCTCTACAAACCCCCGCCACCAGAGTCGGCTCCAGGCAGCTCGGATGCGTCTGAAAATGGCAACTGTGACCTCCAGGAACACAAACCTTCGCTGCCGGCCGAAGAGGATATATAGTGCTGTATGCGTGCAAGTGACTTCCTCAATCTCAAAAATATGATGAGAAGACATTATGCAGTCCCTAGGGGGTTTTAAATTAATAGTAATATCACTTTTTTTAGTTCAAGATAAATAAGTTAATTAAACACTGGTGTGCTTGCTATTTTCTTAACAGCAGAAGCACATTTAAAATTGTGTGCTGATGCCATATGCAGTTATTTAATTTTATTTAAAGTAAGGGCTACCATAGCTTCGTTCTCTGTCTGTGACAAGCAAGGACCGCATTCTCCACTCGTGGAAATAAGCACCAGTAACTCCAATGGAGCGTGTGGGGTTTAAACCACCAGAGGATCTGGGCCCTAATATCTGAATTGTAAAGCCAACTGTAGCAAAACTTCTGTTGAGACTTCTTAAGCCTGAAAAGAGTCCTGCTGCTCTGCAGTCTGCATTGCAGAGAGGACGGCTGGCCCTTAAACTACTGTATGCAAAGCAGATGGCCCCAACAGTGTCCTCCTCCTTCCTGTGACACACAGCATCGCTCCTTTTGTTCAGGAGCAGGTTTTCTACTTATGCAAGTTGATATTACTGTGCAATGGGAGATAGGTTTGAGAGGAGATTTGTCTAGCAAATTCATCAGTACACTACAGGCAGCCGTCCCCGAGAGCTGCTGGGCACTGTACGTTCACTGCCTCACTTCATTGCAGAGTTTACACCGTGGTGACACTTCATTTTCTTTTCTTGCATTGTTTAAAGCTGATGCCTTCTGTAACGTACTGTGCGAAACTTGAACTTACTTCTTGCTGTTTGTTGGGTGCGGGAAGACATGAGATACAGATCTATGCAATGCTTCTCTTCGGCTGCTCTGTAAAGACATTGAGTTTGGGTAGATGAGAAAAGTCAGAATGAACTTAGTTTGTCTCTAGACTGCTAGCTTAAGGGATAGCTTGCCCTAACGAGAGACTGCCTTGTGGAAAGGGGATGCTGACTTGTAACTGGCCTGCTTGCAAGTAGAGAGGGCAGCGTTCCCAAAATGACCTTTGAATGTGCACTTGAAATATTGACCAGGACCTTTCTGAGGGGGAAGAGTGGGATTTGGGCAGGCGTATGTCTGGCTTCCCTTTTAACTCAGATCAGGCGAGGTTAGTGCTTAGTCTGCCTGTATTTGCACAGTCACGCGATCCAGGTACAGCTCTGGGGGAGGGCTGTGGCTGGCCCCTGGAGTCCTACACTGTATAAACTGCGTTCACGGGGACGGGACCTACGTTACTGAGCTGCAAAACTGGCACTTCTGTTGTGCCAGCTGCTACTTAGAACTACTCTGTAGATGTTTTTGTATATTTTGTGTACGCTTTCGTAAACTGACAGGGGATGGGCATTTGTTTCCTTTGTTAGCAAAGACCCTCAGAGCGGATGCAAAGCCGTTCCTGTTGCAGACAGGGATGGCGGCGCTGGGAGCGTGGTCAATCTTCAGGTCGATGGCGGTCAAGAAAGCAGCTTCTTCCATTCACAGATCCCCTTCCACCAAAGCCAGGTAGCGACCTTCCCGCTTCCTAAGCTCTCCTTTCCCAGCCTCTGTCAAGCGCTGAGAGAGCCTTGAGTATCTCCAGTAACTGCTGGAAAAACTAGAAGTGCTAAGGGTGAGATGGAGCGTGGTCTTCGGCAGCTTGAACATGGGCAGCTGGTGCAGCTTTGATGGGGCACAGCACGCAGGAGAGCCCTGTTTCTCCAGGGAGGCAGGATTAGACCCGCTGATGCAGGACTTAACCCCAACAGGACCCAAACACCAAAGGCTTCTTCACAACCTCCACCTGGGGTTGGAGCCACCTGCAAACATAAGCCTGTCTCCAGGCCTTGCCCAGCGATTGCCCTTCCCAGCTTACAGACACTTTGGGTACAAGCAGGGATCTTAGATGGGGAAAATGCACGAATGTATTTTGGGAACATATTTTATGTATGATGTATTTATGAAAGGTAGAAGTTTTTCTTAATATATATATATATGGATATTGCAATGCAATTCTAGTGTTTATAAAATGAGCTTTATCTGAGTGTGTTGTTTCCAGAGCAAAAGAAAAGCTCGTGGGATTCTGGGCATTTATTATGTTGCTGTGGGACTTGGAAAGTCATGGATTTAGGTAAGCAGCAACAAGGCGTTCCTGTTCCATAAATAGGTTATGTAGGTGTACAGGTAACTTAAAATGTTTGAAAGTATGTTTCCCTGTCTCATATGAAGTATTATATTGCTATAAAAGCATAGAAATATAACCAGTATTTCACAGGTATTTGTGTGTGTGTTTTTCATCAGTTGTCACCCTTTCCCAGCTGCTGTTCTTGGCAGGGGTGGGCTGGATCCGTGCTGCCTGGGAAGCCCGTGCGCCAGAGCCTCCTGTTAACGGGGTCAGGGCCACCCTGTGGGGGTCCAGGCTTCGCTGCAGGTCATCGTGGTGCCTCCAAGGAGGGGAGTTTGGATTTTAGGTTTCTGCTTAAGTTGTAGTGTTAATAAAGCCCCTTGTGGGTATAGGAGCTGCAGGCAGCATTGTCGGACTGGTGGGACAGCGGGTGACACTGAGACCCTGTGGGTTCTACTGACTTGCCCTCTCCTCCTGAGACAGAGGATAATTGCTTTTGAAGGCAAAATGAGGTTTTTGGCTGCTGGGGAAGAAGGAGGAAGAGGGCAAGGTAATACCTTTGCTGCCCTCCTTCATCCACAGGCCAACCCTGTTAAAGGCCATGGAGTTTCTCTGAGACCTGCACTACGTAAACGAGGTCAAAGTCCTGTGTCACCTGGTTTTCTTAAGGGGTGATTCATGCTGTTAAAGAATACAAACAAACAGCGATTGATATTGAGTAGAAGCCACAGGGAAGTAAAACAAATGAGCACCCAGAAGGGAGTCCAAGCAGGAAGAACTGAATGTTATTTATTGTAGACAAAACCACAGGCAGTCAATGAGCTGTTTTTCTCTAGTGAAGTTTGTTTGGAAGCTTCCTGGAGGTTTTTAAAATGATAGCAAATAAAAGCTTTGAATGTGATTCAGTTTAAAGCCATTACCCCTTGTCCTATTGCTACATGCCCTTGTAAAAAGTCCCCCTCCAGCTTTCTTGCAGGCCCCCTGTTAGGTACGGGAAGGCTGCTGTAAGGTCTCCCTGGAGCCTTCTCTTCTCCAGGCTGAACAACGCCAACCCTCTCAGCCTGTCCTCACAGGAGAGGTGCTCCAGCCCCGTGATCACCTTGGCCCTCCTCTGGACTCGCTCCAACAGGTCCATGTCCTTCTTATGCTGGGGGCCCCAGAGCTGAAGGCAGCACTGCCGGTGGGGTCTCAGGAGAGCGGAGTAGAGGGGGAGAATCACCTCCCTCGACCTGCTGGCCACGCGTCTCTTGATGCAGCCCAGGACACTGCTGGCTTTCTGTGACATCTTACTGTGCATCCAGATGCACTGGGGACCAAACAGGTATATATATGTATAATTTAGATATTTTTTTCTTTGGGTACTGAGACATTATTTCTGGGTTTTCAAGCTCTGAAAACAATGGCACAAAAAATCTTTTGTTCCAAAGAAATACTGTGAGGGGTGGAGGTCGTTAGATAAGACCTGATATCCAAAAGCAGGACATTTAAAGTTGTTTCCTAATTGATTTATATGTCAGGGACTTTATCTTCTGGTAAGGTCTTTACCTTTAAAAGCAGGTCTTTACCTTATATAAAGAATATAAAAGAGATGTAATTTGTTATCTTAACTTGTAATGAGATCAGCAAAGAAAGACTTTTAAGCCCCTCCACAGCTTATTTGTGATTTCACTGTGGTTCTTCAATAGCAAAATCTATCCAGCTCTAAGTTTAGGGCCTCATCCCTGAAGCTGGGAGGCTGGGACCTTGTCTCATCCCTGCTGCCCACACCACGCAGCTAGCTGCCGATGCTGAGCACCACCAAAGACTCCGGGTCCTGAGCTGTGCTGGATTTGGCTCTGGCATGAGTCAAGCCACCACTGCTGTCCCCACTGCCTGCCAGCTCTTTGCTGCTGTGACCAGCACCCGAGAGTCACAGCTGACAACCCAGATTATTAACTAGTGGGGCGGAGGCGGCACTGTAGGCTGCTGCCGACAGCAGTAGCTAACCCCCCCACACACACACTTCTGTACCTCCTGCTCAGGGCAGAGGGCATCAGACAGCAACTTCTTCAGCAGCTCCAATTCAATCTGCAAGAGCCCTCTGCTCCAAATGCCAAATCCAAATGCCAAATTTAATCCAGCTCCATGTTAGCCAGCCAACAAGATTTCCATTGATTTCAGGTTTTGGCCCAGGAACCGTGCAGAAGCTTCTGAACTGAGCAACTTAAGCACGACGCTTATGTTTTGTCAGAAAAAGCCTGAACCAGCAGAAACTTTTTTAAAGCCAGGGCAACATCTTTACCATAGAGATAAACACTACTTTAAAGTGGCTCACTGTAACAACAGACCATTTATTAAAACACTTCACCATTTAATTTATTCAGCATTTTATACTGAAGAGTATTTTCATTAGGATTCCACTGCAAAACCGAAGAAGGCATTAAATCTTTTAATGTACTGACAGCTCAATTTATTTATTTAAGCACGGGAGTCTAATTCAAAAAAGCAGACCTTACACAGAGCCCTGTCTTTGCAGTCCTGGCATACAAGGTCTTATTAATTTCAGGGTAGGGTGTTATATGAATTTAGTTTGAGATCCCACTGTGTGCTCTCCTTTGGGCAGCAACCTGCTCCACTGCTGCACCTGCCAGAGCTACCTTTAGGAATCCCTCCTGGTGCACACCCGCCCAGCTCCATGCCTTTTGCTTCTACTAATGCTTGTAAGCAACTAGCCCTTTGCATTTGGCATCAGGCTTTGTTTGATCCTTGATGGACCACAGAGCAACCAGCATGGCTGGAGCAGCAGAGATCAGCAGGGAAACAGCAGCAACAAAGGCAGCAAGCCCTGAGGTCCTCAACGAAGTCTTCAATTTAACTCTCGTTAGTTGGCGTTCCTGGCTCTGGAGCGCTTGATAAAGTCTGGGAGATCCACTGCAGTGTACTCCTGTCTTGGTTTATATGGAACTAACTAGTGACACTCAATTCTTCAGCTCTGGGGTGGTGTATGGTGAAGCTCCACCAGCCCTGCCCTGGGAGGTGCTGAGCAGCATCAGGGCTGTCCACAATTGTCACATCAAAGTTGTCACATCCTGCCTGAAGCAAATCCTCCACTTGGTATTCTGGGTGCTCAGCTCCTTGGACAATCAAGCCCTTGTGGCTTATTACTGATGTTCCCAGATCTGCCATAATAAATGGTGGAGAAGAAAATTGTCACCTATGACAAAGCCCTGGGTGATACTGGGGTGCCGGTGGCTCCTGGTTTGGCTGCTTTCCAAGACGGGTGTTGAAGCAGAACCTCAGAAACAATAGCACATTGACAATAGGATGCACAGGACATCATTAATAAACATAAGGGAGCTTGATATGATCTGGAAAAAGCAGTACAATGAAATGAGGTACTGAAAGCAGGATGGAGAGGAGGGGAAGAGACCAGAACAGGGTGTTTAATGACTCACCGGACTGTGAAATGCAGCAGAGAGCAAGGCTGGGATAGAAAACCTTTTAATGAATTCAACATGTGTGCACCCGTTGAAGGCTTAGCTCCCCATTCCCCAGTAAAGTTTGACCCACCTGAAGATACTGATCATATAGAAAATAATAACCAGTAAGTAATAATAGTAATAATAGAAAGAGCAGGACCCTCATCTCCAATTCATATTTATAATCCAGCAAATATCTCACCTAAAGCCAGAAGATTTATGGGTTTGCATCTATAATTAATATCCTTCCTTAAGTAAGAAAGGGTATATTTTTATACAAATAAATCTGGTGGTCTAGAACTGGATTTTGAGGAGTAATGCTTAAATCCCCAGCAAGACACGGTTATTGATTGTATAGATGCATATACAACAGAGACACAGCATGCACGTATATATAGATAGCATTGTACATTTACTTTTAAAAGAAATAGATATAGTTTCTCTTTTAAATGCAATAGATGAAGCTTAAGCAGGAAAAAGGAGGAAGATGGGGAGGTCGGCTTGGTGTCTGCTTCAAACTGTCCCTGTTTCCCAAAGATTCAATTTGCATTAGGCCTGTTGCTAACAGCAGGGCTGTTCCTGGGCGCCAAGACACATAAAGGGCTTTGAGACAAAGGCAATCGATCTAGTTTTAGTTTTATGAGGAAAATAAACAGTTACGCTGATATAACAGTAAAAGGGTCACACAGGGTCAGGGCTAATGAAGTGACTCACAGCAGGTTAAAATTAAAACACCCTTCCTTTTCTCCGTCCTCCCTTGCACACCTCGCCTCCACAAGTGACCCCCGTGTCTGCCCAAAATCACGCGCGTGGGCAACAGCAAAGCACCAGCTAAGGGCTGAGCCAGCTCGTTCGGGGCTGGGGGCAGGACTTGCTTCGGCTGAAGGTTTCCATCTCTAGCAGCATCCACTGAGCCCTGGAAACCTCCAGCCAAGGCGAGCCCTGCTATTCAACTCCTCGCCGTGACCTCGGCATGGACCACAGCCACCACACGCTGCTGCGGAGGCTCAAAGGTGCCCAAATCACGCCTCCAGGGCCGAACTGGCCACCGGTGGTTGGAGACCCCCTTTAAGGAGCTGTGTTTTAGGCTTGGAGCTTTGCAACCTCAGGGCTAGATCAGGTCTCATGGAGTTGTGGTGGGCTGACCCTGCCTGGACGCCAGGTACCCACCAAAGCCGCTCTCTCACTCCCCCTCCTCGACTGGACAGGAGAGGGAGAATATAATGAAAGGCTTATGGGTTGAGATAAGGACAGGGAGAGATCACTTAACCATTTACCGTCACTGGCAAAACAGACTCGATTTGGAGAAAATAAATTTAATTTATTTCCAATTAAACCAGAGTAGGGTAATGAGAAATAAAACCCAAATCTTAAAACACCTTCCCCCACCCTCCTTCTTCCCAGGCACAGCTTCACTCCCAAATTCCTTACCAACTCCCCCCGAGAGCCACAGGGGGACGGGGAATGGGGATTACGGTCAGTTCATCACACGTTGTCTCTGCCGCTCCTTCCTCTTCAGGGACAG
>JAVKLA010000010.1:29001160-29030421 GCA_034782735.1 Sagittarius serpentarius
GAATCACCTCCCTCGACCTGCTGGCCACGCGTCTCTTGATGCAGCCCAGGACACGGTTGGCTTTCTGGGCTGCGAGCACACATTGCTGGGTCATGTTGAGCTTCTCGTCAACCAACACCCCAAGTCCTTCTCCTCAGGGCTGCTCTCAATCCACTCATCGCCCAGCCTGTATTTGTGCTTGGGATTGCCCTGTGAGGGCGGTGAGGCCCTGGCACCGGCTGCCCAGCGAGGCTGTGGATGCCCCATCCCTGGAAGCGTTCAAGGCCAGGTTGTATGGGGCTTTGAGTGACCCGGCCTAGTGGAAGGTGTCCCTGCCCATGGCAGGGGGGTTGGAAACACATGATCTTTAAGGTCCCTTCCAACCCAAACCGTTCTGTGTTTCTATGATACACAGATAGTTTTGCGGAGCTTCCTACCCTTTTCCTGCTGCTGTGGCCTCTCTTCTACATCTGGGCGTGCAGAAGAGCCTCGATGCCTCCCCATCCCGACAGCTGCACCCCCTTGGCTTCCCGTGCTCCCTCCCCTGCAGCCCGGCCCTCATTCTTGCCATAGACGGGAACAGGAGCAAATACTGATAATTCACTTCTTAGATAACATAATTCAAGAAGGGAAAAAAAAAACCCAACAACAAAACCCAACTGACTGGCATGCTTTGATTGCATCAAAAGAAAGAAACCCCTTTTTTTTCAGGGTTTTTGCGTGGGGTGCGGGTGGGGACCGTGGGCCCGGTGCCGCTAGATGGCAATGGAGACGGCAGCACCGGGGAGCGGGGCTTGCTCCAGCGTCGGCGGTGGCTTGTCCCAGCACCTCTGTGCGTCGGCTAAGAGCCAGTTCTTGTTGCTTTATAGAAAGGAGAAAGGCAGACCCATGCGCTGGGTTCCAGATTTGCACCAGCAAAACCACAGATGTATTTTCTAAGATCCAAATAAGGTCCAAGGTAAACTTTTAGCGTCTAGAAACAGACCTTTCCAGGGAAAACAGACAGCATTTGTAATCAGAAAGTGATGCAGCAGGTGAGGGTCCAAACAAACCAGCTGTATTATTTTTATGAACGTTGATAAATCCTTATTTGAAGCCTGCCCTTCCCAAGCGGGGGTGGAGAGCTCTGAGCTGTCAATCAAAAGGCAGTTTCTCTCTTTATATTTTCCCTTTCTTGATTTTCTTCTCCCCCCAAATGTGACCATTGTGATCGCTATTAGCCTGAGCCTCTCACCTCGCGCCGAGTGAGGCGAAGGTAAAACCCTCATCTCCACTCCCCAAAACAGCACCGTCCCTTCTCTGCGGTGCTTGGCTCAGTCATCCAGACTCACCTTTGCATTTACCCCCAAGAGATTATCCGTAACAGCTCTGCGGCATGTCCTGGGCCACAGGCTGGCACTGTGCAGCTCCTTCCCCTTCACTGGTAAAGCTCTGGGCGGTGGAGCTGCCGGGCTTTTCGGAAAACGTGACTTGCAAAGAGCTAATAACTGGCCATGAAGGGGAGTAAAGGCTGTGACAGGGGAGCAGTGAAGCTGTCTCTGCCTTGCCAAAAGCTGGCAGAGGGGTACGTGGCAGCACCAGAGCAACCTGAGCGATGCAAAGAAGGATTCACAGGTGATTTCCTAGTTGCTTCTCCCCATCACAACATTTTTCCTTGGCTAGCCAAAACCAAGCGGTGTTATTATTCTGCCCATGCAGCATTTGACTTCTCGGGTCTGACTCTCCTGTTGCTTAGGACAGAAATAAAATTGAACGAACTCAACTAAGCAACACAGAGCAAGGAACAGAAGTGAAAAAATAATTAAACTACAGGAGGATGAAATCTCTATATCCCCAAGGGAGAGCCTTGTTTGTTTTTGTTGTGCAGAAAAGCTTACCTGTGTTCTCCCGTGGTTACGAAGGATGCTTGTTTTGGAGCACAGCGATAACCCCAGGGTGCTCTGGTCCAGCTGAACTCAGTAGTAAACCTTTTATTGAGTCCAGGGGGCTCTGGATCAGGCTTATAATTAATAACTTCTCTGGCTTGCTTTAAAACCGAATAGCAATGAAGAAGAGTGGCAGATTAAAGGACACGTGTGTGTTTTCCCAGCTTGGGCAGATTCAATCCAGCAAACGTGGTGGTGGCCAGCTGGCGCATGGGGTGGCTGCAGCTCTGCTGTGGGAACGGCACTGGATTTCTGTCGAACAGTTTGAGGGGATTCGAGGGAGCAGAATGTGCTGGCATTTTCTGTGGCCAAAATAATTTCCTCTGGAACAGAATAAATGCCAAAATTTTCTTGTGTTCCCTGCAAGTTTTCATATTGACCTGCACAAAGCAATTTTAGAAGATGAAAATGAGACCATTCTGCTCCTTCTAATGAGGCACCGTGTTTCTTCTCCAGCTGGGGACCCTCTGTCCAATTTCCTAGAGACACGTAGAAGACTAAATCTCACATTAAATTAAAATTTTCACTTGTGTTACATCTTGCCTGCTTCATTACCAAGTAACACTCTGTCAGATAACAGAGGGTCCTGAGAAACCTTCTAAAAGTATGCAGAATGGGATGAGTCCACCAAAACCTCTCATTACAGACCTACCCTTCTAGTAAGGGGGAAGCAGAGCTACTATAAAATTAATATTGCAGTAGTTCAGTGAAACACTAATGCACTAGTAACTAGAGAAACTGTAGCTCTAGACATGAATGTTCAACATACTAATGTGCCCTGGTTCAAACTAATACAAAAAATGTGATCTCTTACTATTCTAGCAACCTGGTTTAAAAATACAAAATCTGTTCCAAGTGGAGCAATGCTTTGAAAGTTGATGAAATCACAGATAAAGCTTTCCACCTCAGCAGAAGTAAGAATTAAAAATCATGAGCTATCTGAGCCTTTATGGCATTACAGACAAAATCTGCTCAGTAGTTGTCATCTAAGCAATATCTATGAAAAACGTTTTTAATAGGAACAATAAACTACCTGTCATCTTTGCATGCCTTCTTTCCTAAGGATGAATTGGCGGTGGATTTGCCTTGGGAGATGCAGACACTAATTTTTGTTTCACTCTGGGAAAAAAGAAGCAATAGGGTTGAGCTCGATGCAGCAAAAAAGGTGGATTATTAACTTCACTGTGGTGGGCAATTAACTTCCTTCACTGAGCAATGAGTCCGTAGCAGCTCAAGTGCAGGTCGTGGCACTCACCGTGCTGAAGGCAGCAAAGTGAGTCGGGTTAAATTGTGCCCCTTTGCCATTGCTAGCGGAGAGCTGGCATTGCATGGAAATGTGGTGAATTATGCTGACACATTTAGACTCAGAGCAAAAGGTTGTTGGACGCCATTAAGTTTGTGCTTTTTTACATCGGTTAGGATCGATTAGGGGTTGTCCATCTAACTCGCTTTTTAAAGGCTGGCTGCTCCCCGTGCAGAAGAGCGGCTTCTCCTGAGAAACAGCCCAGGTTCCTAAAGAAACCCAGTCTGGGACTTTCTGATGCACAGTTAATTTTTCTTTAACAACATGTTAAAACTTTATTTTTCTTCCTTTTTTTTTTTTTTTTTTTTTAAATGTTAATCCACAATTCCCAACCAGCGAGCTGGGAAGATTATTTGGTTTTGTGCAAGCCTTTTAACACTTCGTTTGGACCTGCTCTAAGAATATCCTCTCACTAAAACATTGCAGTGTATTTCTTTCATTTTGTCTCTGCTCTGAGGAGCCAGGCACCAAGCAGTGTGTTACCTGTATCTGCGTAAATCAGGCAACCAGGAAGAAAACCGATGAAGCCTCGGGACAGTTTATCAGTGTTTTTCAGGGATCCCACACTTTGCAGGTCAGTATTATTCTGGACTTGTGAGCGTTTCTGGCATCTTATCTGCTTCTTGTCTTGATCTGAATCAAATAATGCTCTTCTCTTAGAGATAAGCCTCATCTCATTTTTTCATAGCCCTGTTATTACCGTTATCGTGGAGATCTCGGTCGCTCTGCGTGGGATGGCTCAAGGGAATGCCCAGTTGTGTTTTACATTCCTTGTGAATCCTGCGAACGCTCGAGAAGCAGGAGAGCATCTGGTCCTCACCGAGGTTCACCCAAACGACGTGCTCCAGCGCTGGGTGCTGGGGCTCGGGGGAGTCCCTGCCGCAGCCCGGAACAGCAGACTGGCGAGCTGCTAAACCTCTGCCTTTAGCCTCAAAAATTTGAAAGGTGTAGGGAGAACTAGAAGTCTTCCCACATCAGTCCTGCAATGCTCTCCTGCCCGTCCCCAGGGCGGGCACGGGGGTCTGTGGGTACAGGCATGACCCAGCTGCTCTCCGCCGTGGGGGTGCCTGGGGGGATACCTCCCTCCGGAGCACCCCGGGGCCAGATGGGTCGTTCTCCTTTGGAGGCGCAAGCTGGAGAACTGGAAGGAAAAAAAAAAAAAGGTGCCTGTACTCATGTTTTGCTAATCTAATTAGGCAAAAGAAACATCATTAATGTTCTGTGTGTCTAATTGATTAACATTCCCACTAAGCACAAGGTTGCTGTCATTAGCGGATGCGAATGCCTCTTTGCCTGAAGTTGCAAATATGTTGCGTATCGAGAAGGTACATCTCATTTCTGTCTTTGTAAAATATTTAGCATTTTTATATGACTATTAGTGATGAGGGGAAAGGGAGAAGACGATAGGAGAAAAGCCCTAAGTACAGAATAAGCAGAGGGTCTCGGAAAGTGAGGGTTTGTTATTTTTTGTGCCTCATTAGCAGTGAAAGGGAGCAAAGTTGTTTTTTTTTCCTATCCCATAACAATTGCAAAGATTTTCCATTCTGCCTGGGAAAAGAATATTAATCTTTGGGGCTTCAGTGAGCTGAAAACCTGGAACCGCACAACTCGTTTTCATCAAAATTAATCAGATTTCTAAATTTTCATTTTGTGTTTCTTTTTTTTTTCAGTTTCATGAATATCTAAACAAAAATTTATTTTGTGCCTAGATAAGGAATTTGCAGTTCATAAAAGGAAAAATGTGAGAAGATTTATGTCTCTTGCTGAAGTCTAAGACATAGGTGTCTGCAGCACCAGCCTGCCCTCCTCGGGGCTGGCAGAGCCGTGGGCATTCCTGGGGCATGGCTCATCTCAGTCAAAGGCTGGCGTCAAAATGAATTTCTGCCGTAGGATGAGATGACCTGCGTCCTAGGAATGCCCTTTTTTTTTTCACTAACTGTGGAGATAACTGGTTCACATGCAGCTTTCTGCATTGCAGAGATCTAATTTTGATGTGCCCCAGCTATTTCACAGTGTCATCGGTGCCTTTTCTACCTCGGAACGGAAAGCACTGATGTTATCCCATCCCACCTCATCCCACCCCATCCCATCCCATGGTTTATCCGGAGTCTGTGCCAGCAGACAGCAGAAGCAGCAGCCACGCCGTCCCTGTTTTGCACATTTCCTTGTCCCCGACCACAGCTGAGCCCCTCTAGCCAGGCAGACTGTTATTAGACAGCAGATTAACCAGACTGATACCACTGCTATTTGATAATAACCCCAGCTTTTCTTCCTTGATGTCTTTTACTCCATTATTTTAATTCACAGGCAACAGGGGAATTTGCAGCAGGTTTCCCGAACGCTCCTCGCTGCCACCAGCGGGCTCTGCCCTGCCTGTCCCGGGGCTGGGGTATCCCGTGAAGCCTTTGCCGCAGCCCAGCTGCCCCTTGCAGGGCCTGACACAGGGCGATTTCCCAGGCTTCAGCAGCTGCTCTTAGGCTAGGGATATAAATAAATTTAGCTCATCAAATTATTCTTTTTGCAAGCGACAAAACGCAACTTCTGGTTGCGTTTTCCCTTTTCCTTGTCCTACCAGAGGGATGAAGAGGGTTATTAAAATATTAAGAGCTCTAGACCTTTTTAGGGAACTTACCTATAAATAAGTTTGATATGAGATGGGTTTAAACTTGCAGGTGAGCATCCTGAGAGGCTGTTTCTTCTGACTGCTTTGCCCTGTTAGCCAGAGAACTGTAGCTGTACCTACCTGGCCCAGTTTTCCCCAGCAGCAGAAAACAGTCTACAAGTTACACATGGCCCGTCTGAGCCCAGTCAGGGCAAATAAAAGCCCAGGGCAAGGCCAGCGATACAAAAAGCTCCATAATTATGGCACAGGCATTGCCTTCCCAGGTTGTGTTCGGTCTTATCCCCGGGAATGGTGACAAATCCTGTGTGAATCTGGGTCACGCCGGGACAGTGACAAAAGAGCGGCACAGGCTGTGTGTGCTTCAGCTTTGCTCGCAGCCAGCCCCTCTTCAGGTTGTGAAAAAAGGTTTTATTCTTCAGGAATGTACATTAAAAAAATTGCAAAGCAGATTAACACGACCAATCGAGTTTTATGCTCACTCCCTACATAATCATTGTTGAATTTTGTTTCTGTTTCTTTGAGGGGGAATAAAAGTTACTTCCAAGAAGCATTTGCAAATAATTGTATTTACAGAAGTATTTTTGCATCCATGGGGTCTCAGGGGAAGCAGTGGGAAAGGCACCGGGACTGGGTATGTTGTGATCTGACTCACAGATAAACTGCTCAATGGATCCACTTCCCAGACTGCTGCTATTGTAGTTTGGTATTTGTTTATTATTTTTCTTTTCATTTTGCACATTTCCTCTTCGACGCCTGCCTTCCTGGCATCGCCCGCATTTTTCATTTCAGTGGGACAGAGAAACCAAAGGCTCAACAGGTTAAAGAAAGATCCCATCGCAATCATTGCCCCGTGCCAGGAGGCAGCTGCCTGTTATTAAAGTTTATTCTTTCTTTTTTTTCTGGCTTCTCATTCCCGAAGTGACGGAGCTCACCACAGTGAAACCCAGAGCTGGGAAAAGAGTTCTCCTACCGGCACAGAGAATGTAGTTAGTGTATTAGGAGATGGGGACAGATGGGTTTCAAGCAGCAGCTTTGGGAGGCGCTTTATTAACCCTCCACTTCCAAGCAGCTGTCCTGGGGGTCTCTCCCACCCCCATCCCCTCCTGCCACCTCTCCATAGCCGCGAGGCTCAGCCTGCGATGGAGCAATCCCCAGTGCTGGATTAAAACAGACAAATTCCCTTCATGTCTCTGCAACTCAACAAAAAGCACCCATCCATACCCGGCATCCCAGTTCTTTTAAAACATATTTTTTGGTGTGTTTTTAGCATAAAATACAGCTTCTGTGGATTTAGGTGTTCCTGCCTGCATCTATGCCAGTGTTGGTTTTTAAAGAAATCGCATCTTAGCTTATCCCACCCAGGATCAAAACAAATCCTCTACCTCTTGAGAGCTTTAGTTACTAGCTTTCATGGAATTGTTATACAAATCCTGTTGGTAGATTAAAACTGGGTCTGAGCAGCTTATACCCCCCAGGCTGCGGGGCCAGCACCCCTGGTCCCTGGATATAGAGCATCCCCCATGTAGCCCAAGGTGGGGGAGGACCCTCGCCAGGCATCTGCCCATCTCACACCGCAAAGGAGGCCACTAGCTCTCGCCTTCACCTTCCCAAAATCCCTGCAAGAAATCAGACAGACAGGAGGTTTTCATCATCCCCTGGATTTGCTCAACATCAGGAATAATTGCCATGACAACGTGATTTTTCTGTGTGCTCTATTAAGCCGACCTTGGGGGCCACGGTCCCCACGAGGACTTGGGTGCCCCAAAGGTTTTCTGTCACGTCTTCCAGCCCTTCTGGGGATGTCTCAGATACCATGGGGGGTCCCAAGCAGCACATGTTCTATGTTCAGGCAGCTGAATCCTTCCTCAAATGTCAGCCTCTTTCGGAAATTTCACACTGCAAAAATCCACCTTGCTTTCCCTCTGGCATTAGGTTTTTTGCTTTATATTGTGTATTGCAAGAACCGTGGGCAGGAATATACGTACACATGTATAGAGGAAGAAAGAAACACTTTAAATGAAAGACCAAGTTATGAATTAAAGATAAAGGAAAGGTAATTACTGTAGAAACCAACCGAGAGCATGCAAATGCTGAAATGGATTAAGGAGGCAGCGCTCACCAACCATTGCCACATTTGCTTCGGTAATATCCTGCTTACAGAGATAAATCTAAACACAATACATAGTTTCAAAAGAGCAACGTTTAACCTCCCCCACACCAAGTGTTTTGATTTAGGCTTCTCTTAATGGACCAGATGTAATTAAAACTCCTAAACAGCTGTTAGAAGTGCTGAAAATACGTCCTTTCCTACCTGCAGCTGATCGAAGGGTATAATTGAAAGCAGGCAATTAATAAAACACCAGAGAGACATCATTCACGTTAACCTTTTCTCTGCACACTGCTCTGACAACACTAATGTTACAGGCTTCCCTTACCTTCCTGTGCTCGGCAGCATTCCCCATCTCACTGCCTAAAGCTTTTTTCCTTCACACGCATAAAGGCATAAGTTCGGACAGCGCGCTCGCGGGTATCGCTGGGGTAAGTGCATTTGGCGCGGCCCCATCTTAGCAGAGCCACTGACAATATGAAGAGCCTAAAACTGCATCCTCTTGCTGTCCCACTGGCTAATTAGCTGTTAAAATCCTGGATGACGACATTACATGGACCCAGATGGGATGTTACCTTGGAAAAGGTCAAAGTGAGATCAAAGCTAAATTTTGACTTCACATAACATGAAGACCAGGCAGATTAAGTTAAAACTGTATCAGACCCAAACACTGCCAAACTTTGACAGGTTCGGTTTGAATTCAGATCAGATAATGCAAACATTTGTGCATTTGCTTAATTTTAGGAGCATTAGGTCTCAATTAAAACACGAGGAGGGGTAGATGTGACAGCTCATTGCTCAGCGCCTGAGCAATCCGGCTGAGCTCAATCCCACCTGCGTGTATGGGCTCTGCTGGGTCTGGGTCTCAGTGCTCACGTCCATTTCTGACTCCCTCCTAAATTGCACAAATCTCCTGGGAACTGAAAAATTTTCCTTGTCTTTCAAAAAGTTAACATGTGAGAGACAGAGTTAACACAAGTCATTCCTCCAGGCTAGTAACACGTATTTGGGAAATGGGCTTCATTTTACTAACTTGGGTATTTTAAGCACTATCCCTGCTGAAAAAGATGCCAGAAACCAGAAAACACATGGTGAAACCAGTAGGTGAGAGAGAAATGCTCTCGTCTCCTTCTTACTCATTCATACCTTTAAGTTCCTATTGGTCCAATGTTCATCAGCTGCTTTTCTCCTGATTAGACCCCTTTGGTGAGTAAACCTTCCTCCCACTGTCTTCCCTACGCATGGGCTCTTCAGATGTGCTCTGAATTCTAAGCTGCAGTTAGACAATGGTCCACAAAGACTAAAGAAGCAAAGAATAACATATTTCGGGGATCCCGTAGCTGCAGGGAATAGAGGAGATTCCCCAAATCCCATTTGTTTTGTCCTCCTGGCTGTGACAGCAACTTGCCGGTTCTTGGTGGCACTTGTCTCGCTGCCGTCGCACCTGATCCTGCAAAGGTTTTCCCGTGTGTTTGCCTACGGTGCTGTAGGCTGTGTTCTCAGCTGCTGATTTGGGTAGTATCATCACTGTAATTAGAAGGGAAAAAAGACACAGAAAGAAAAGAAGTCCTGGGGTGTGCAGGGAAAACAATGAGGCTTGTTTGTGATTTCTCATTGCTTTCTTGATCTGATCAGTGGTTGCAGTAAATAAACACACATGTACATAAATTCGCATAGTCTAGCTTCTTCCAAAGCATACTCTCCATAGACAGAATATAAAACCCGTCGTCATTTGATACTATAAGTGGCATAAAACTACTTGACATTTTTCATTGTGAATATCAAGATTGTTTTCTTGCCACTGCAAATCCCCGAGGACACATTATGCTTGGTTATCTCCGTTCAACACATCTCACAGGGGGACATGTTACAAGAGAGGCAAGATTGACAAAAATAAAAATTCACTTGAATGTAGAAGGCAAATCTATTTCTTGTTTGGCAGGCTCTGGCAACCGATACCTAAACAGCTCTTCATGCATATTGGATACACACACGGCACTTCAGCTGAGAAAATAGCTGCCTTCCAGTCTGGAGGAGAAACAGGCACTTTGCATTACCCGTCTGATCATGGATCATCAGAGCTACAGTTGCACAAAAGCTGCTTAAGTGCATTTAAGTCGGGGGAATTCAGGGCTGCCTTTATGAACCGGCTATGCAGTTTGTATCAAAGCAAATTGGTTTAAACATCCCACCCTTGCTGGACTTGAATATGCCCCTGCCCGGGGTGTAAGGGGAGCGAGGTGTGCTGGAGTTCCCGCTGGGTCAGCCAGGAGAAGCCAATGTACATTTTTGCACCATTTCTGGGCAGATTTGCTGTCTTCCTCCAGCAGTCATGGGAGCTGGAAGAGCTAAACCCCACTGTAGGACCCAAAATATTTCAAATTATCTTGCCCAGTGCTTCATTCTGGTGGAAACTTGCCTTAAGCAGAAAAGGAAAACCTAATAAAAACTGGGTAAGGGGAAATAGCTGGTGGGACAAGCTGAATGCTGCCAGGGTGGCTGGTGGGCTTTCATTTTTGTGTTCTCTCTAGGGACTTCGTCAGTCACCTCATCTCCTGAGCTGGCTGCGATGCTCGGCGCCGCGGGAGCTGGGGCGATGGTTGGGGTCCCCTCGCCCGCAGCCCTGGGTGGCTCGAAGCCAGCTGAACGGCACAGGGGTGGCAGCTACAGACATTCACCAACCGGTATCCGAACTTATGGAAAATGAGCGGCAGACCTGGCTGGCTCCCCTGGGTCTGGTGGGCAGTAATCCCAATGCTTTGCACCGAGTGAATCACAGGAACAGACCATGCTTCATTAGAAGGCCTCCTCATAAGTTATTAATTATTATTTAGACTCAATACCAGACAGCAAAATTTAATCAGCCGGCATTGTGAAATAGCAGTGAGGGAAAAATCTAGCGAGCAGCAACAAATTACCAGAGGCATTATGAAATTGTCCCTGTGGCTTTAACTACTCATTTTGCCATATTTGTTAGCTGTCCTGCTCTGCCTGCTTTATTTCTGCTAAGGAGAGGCTGTAAGCGTCGCTCTTCTCCACCATCCCCCTGTTGCAGCACGAAAGGCTCCTTGCTGACCTGTTGCACCTTAGGCTAGGACTTCAAGGATGAGACCTCGTGGTTGGTGACACATGGGGAGGAGAAGACTGAGATGAAGGATGTATGGACTACATTGTGCCCACTCACAAAGCCAGCTCACCTTGTCCTTGAACACTTAAAAAGAGAGTGGCTTTCAAAGGGACCTGCCCAAAAACACCATTACGTGGATTATAGTGCAAGAAGAATATTCCCAGTCCTTCCTCCTTTTGATCACGCCAGTTCCAATGGGCAGCAGAACCTGACTGCCACGAAGAAAAAGTAGATTTCCTCTCTTTCCATTTTTTTTTCTGTTTATGTTTCAAGTCTGTTAACTTGTTCTTAAGGCTTCATTGACTTGACGATAACATTGTTGTACCAAGATCGTCATTCACAGTTCTTCAGGTTTTTTCTCTTTTCCTTATTGCTCCTGTCATAGGTGAATGAGAGAGTCCTTTAACATGAAATGGTGATTAATTACCATTGTTGTTGAGAGATGCTGAACTTCCCAGTCATGACTTCATGGCTAATTTGGTTTGCAAGAACAGCAGAAAGGACCACCCAGCTCCTCTCGCTTGCATTTAGAAGGTGACCTTTTAATTAAAGTTAAAGGCACCAAAAGAGGATTACCCCATCTGAGATGCCTGCTCTGAAGGGTGAGCGCAGCAGATGTAGAGGCAGGGGGATCAACAGAAGATCGACGCTAAGCTGGTGGCAGAGAGCAGAGAGCACCGAGGGGTCTGCAGGGAGGGAGATACCCAACCTGCCGGGCAAGGGAAAGCTTTGCAGCCAGACATCGCTTGCTGCAATCCTTACTCAAGCAAAACTAGGAGAAATTATGGGATAACCTCAGCTTCTGGATCTCCTGTGGAGCCCACGCAGGTTGCAATTTCTTGGGAAAAGCTTGTCTTTTCTGATGTGTTCAGAAAAATTGAAGCCCTGAGAGCTGTGTTTGAACCTCCCGTGCTATTAATGCAAATGGAAGTCATCACTGGTCCTGCCGGGACTCATCTGAATCCCCACCAAGAAGGAAAGGGAAAATGTTCTAGTAATTGCTTTTACTGGCTTGTGGCTATTCACAGCACTTTCTGAGGCAACACGTGGTGTCTGCAAGCTTTGTGAACCTTTATCTGAGTCCTCTCTTCAGTTAAAATTAGACATACTCCTTTCTCATTTGGCTGATCTCCTGGGCAGACAGCAAAGCCATATACTTTTTAATACCTGTTGGTAATCTTGGTAACAGAAGTCCCAAGCTCCCTAGAAGTCTGTTATTTTCATTCGTCTTTTTAAAATGAGGGGACACATTAATTACTCCCAGGACTCAGGAGAAGCTTCTTGCCCACAGTCTCAGGTTTGGTTCTCAATATCCATGTCAAACCACGTTGCATCTCTGTGATAGAAGGAAAAGGAGGGTAGGAAATCCCTGTGAGCCTGAAAGGCTAATGCATTAGCTTATTGCCTCCCCTACCCTCACTAACACCATAAGCTGATGGAATTAGGAGAGATGCTCCAAAAACCAGGAGAGCGGAATTTTTTTCCTCCAAAGCCATAGGTACCCATGAACCGCTACTGCACGTCTCCACCTTTGCTGAGGATCTTGTGTGAGAACTGCTGCTACCGTGTCTGAGCAGCTGTATAGGAGCAGAGCCATATGTTCTAATGCGTTATAGTTCCCGGGGGGGTTACTGCAATCACTGTCCTATAGACAGCAGCCCTTGTTAGGAAAGATAAAATAGGGACTGAGGCAAAGCACGTGTCTTAACAGGAGATGGTTTCACAGTTGCAAGAAAGGAGTGTCTAAGATCTCTGTGACTGCCTGGAAGAGGTGCCAGGGTTTTCTCACCGGTGTGGGCCCTCTTCCTTTCTCCTATCAGCACTTGGAAGGGCTCCATCCTGCAGCTTCATCTGCTTGGCTTCCTTCAGCGAGAGCTCCGCTGCGCTAGTGCTCGTTCACAGCCAGCCTTCTGCTCTGCTTGCTGCTAATTAAGTAACACAGCTTCTTTGCCAGCCACCTGGTGCCTTTGTTAAAACTGTTCTCATTCCATTTCTAAGGATAAAAATTGACAACTTTTCTCATGTGTGGAGTTACGAATATGTAGGAAATTCAGAGACCCCGTCAGATGCCTGATCCTAACTTAAACCTGACCCGCAAAGAAAGACACATCTGCTCAGGAACCACTTGTCCTGGACCTTAACTATTGCGCAGTCCGTGCCGTCTCCCATGATCTTTACGTGTACTTAAGTGCTCGCTTGAGGTCTCACTAAACGAATGAATGCATAGCTGTTAATGCAAGCTGGGTAGGGCACCACATGCTAAATGGGGGAGAGATTTTGTGAATATTTCATCACATGCTGGCTGAGGTCCATCAGAGGAATAATGAAAAATCACAAAGCATATACTGTTTCAAGCAGGAGGTGATGGAAAGCAGGTTTGAGAGGCTCTGCTGATGGCTGGACTTGTGCTGCGGCAAGGGAGCATTGCAGCTCTGGGTACCACGATGGGCCATCTGACAGTCCTTGGGGGGAAAGACGTAGTGGAGAACAGAGCTGAATCACCCCATCCATCAGGACGCAGAGGCAGTTTATATGTACCACGAGTCTCATGCGTGCTCATGTTTGTATCCCACACATCTTGTATTATTCATGGCTTGAAGCTATAGCTATTTGGCTGAGGAAAAGACTGTGGATGGATGCTGATATGCTTCACACCCTGCAGATTGTGATTTTGCTCCATTGCCTTTACCTGAGTAAGAGAGATCTGAATGGGGCCAATGTGTTTTTCATGCTGGAGCGACAATATACGTATGCTTATGGTGACTGTCAAAGGACACATAGTGAGGGAATTGGGAAATTATACAGTCACTGGGGAAACATTAGAGGATCTCCTGTCTCCAAGGCCACAGGGCTCTTAAAGCACTACCCCAAGCCATGACAGCAGTGACTGTGCTTTGTGATTCACTGGCTTTTGGGAAGAATATGCTCAAAAACCTGCAGGACCTCTTGAACCACAAGGACTTTCACTAACATATGAAGGGGTTCCCGTATTGTCACACCCTTCCTTCTTCTCCATTTCAGGAGCTTTTTCTGAGTCTAAGATGATATTTGTAGGTCTCGTTGGAATCTGGAAACTAATGAATAAGGAAGAAGAAACAAAAAGGAAATTAGTTGTTAACCCATTACATACACCACCACCACCCCCCCCAGGCTAGCCCTTTCTGCAAGCCATGTGGAGAAAATGGGTGTGTACGATTAATTAGAGCTGATCTTCTGGTTGCCAAAGAAATATAAATTTCCCATGCCATAAATTTGCCACTCTTCCTTTTTTATCTTGGTTTTTATTTTCATTTGCCTTTAACAGTTTCAAATACTGATTCCAATGTAATATGCTTCCTAAGTAGCATTAGTGCTGAGTCTAAACCAAACATTATCTGATTAAATCTTGACCCAAATGAGTTTGTCTACTTTCTGTGTTTCTAAATACATATTTACCATATGTTGCCTCATATGCTGCTTTTCTTTTTTACTGATACTTTGGTCCAAATGTTGTAGTAATCATATGTTTCTTTTAGTCATGAGTCAAACAAAGTTTCAAGTTTGTAACCACTTCAACAAATCTGAAAATTAAATAGCATCAACATCCTGGTCAGCCCTGATGCTGTCACATCTTCCTTTCTCCAGGAACAGTGGACAAAGCCTCAGCGGACACGTGTCTTTCCCTGTGCTGGGTCTGCCCGGGCACACAGCACTGCGCAGCCACCCCAGGACCCCTTTCGTGGGGCAATGCCATGGATGGGTTAAATGCATCTAACTCTCAAATAAAAAACAGTCCATGGCTCCAAACAGTCCCTGCTGCCCTGTACCGGGTCTAGCTGATCCGTTAGTCCTTTGCACAGGGCAAGTGCTCAGGTGGACCCGGTCCCTGAGCTGGGTGATGGCACTGCCACCACGGCCCCAGGCAGCCAGCGGTGGGGAGCCAGCGTCACCAAAATCAGGGAACAAACGCACCTTTGCTTTCTTGGGGATATCATGCACATCTACCCCAGGCTGGGGATGGTGTCTGTGCCTGCCCTGGCTATCTCCCCCTCTTGTTTCATCTCCTTTCAGCCGTGGGGAGGGCAGGGAGAAAGCTGAGCCCACAGGTCAGGAGCCCCCCATGGTGCCCTGGTTTCGGCTGGGACGGAGTTAATTGTCTTCCTAGCAGCTGGTACAGCGCTGTGGTTTGGGTTAGTGTGAGAAGAATGTTGATAACAGCCTGAGGTTTTCAGTCGGTGCTCAGTGGTGTTTAGACTGAGTCAGGGACTTTTCAGCTTCTCGTGCCCAGCCAGCAAGAAGGCTGGAGGGGCACAGGGAAGGTGGGAGGGGAGACAGCCGGGACAGCTGACCCAAACTGGCCAGAGGGCTATTCCATACCGTGGGACGTCATGCCCGGTTTGGTGGGGGGAGGAGGAGCGCGGCTCGGGCATCGGTCGGCGAGTGGTGGGCAATTGCACTGTGCATCACTTGTTTTGTGTATTCCAATCCTTTTGTTAATATCGTCCGTTTATTGTTGTTATCAGTGTCATTGTTGGTTTCTTCCTTTCTGTTCTATCAAACTGTTCTTATCTCAACCCACGAGCTTTACTTTATTTTCCGATCCTCTCCCCCATCCCACTGGGAGGGGGGGAAGGGAGTGAGCGGCTGCGTGGTGCTGAGTTGCTGGCTGGGGTTAAACCACGACACATGGGCAGCTCTCAGCACCCTCCAGCTCGGCAGTCACAACATCACAAGCCTTTTAGCAGCTGCTGTGCCTCCAGCCCTGGGTCGTGCTTGAATTCTCAAACGAATCAACACAGAAACGTGTCAGATTGGAGTGAGGGCTTTGGTTAAACAGAAACAGCCTGCCTGATCCTGGATTCCTCTTCTCCAGCCTCCTGCAAGAAAAATGTGTCTTGTCTGCTGGGGAAGTCTG
The DNA here is from genome assembly GCA_034782735.1 of Sagittarius serpentarius. Lineage (NCBI taxonomy): Eukaryota > Metazoa > Chordata > Aves > Accipitriformes > Sagittariidae > Sagittarius > Sagittarius serpentarius. The sequence goes on from JAVKLA010000010.1 coordinate 29,017,119, forward strand.
TGTTCTCCCACCGCTACTTCATCACAGGTTATAACCCCTGCACATTCCCATGCAGCTTCTCATCATCACGCAGCAAACTCAGCCTCTGCTTCAGAAACTGGCTGTTGCCCTCCTGCCCTTCTCTACGTGCAGGAGGCAATGCCCAGTAGCACAGGGCAGCTGAGAAGGCAGTGAAGAGCTGGGAAAGCCCAGCCAGATCCTGGAACAGAGCTGGAGAGTTCCCAAACCTGAAGCTGCAGTAGCTGCATTTCCACCAGTGCCCAACCCCACCGTTCCCAGCCCTCGGGGCTGCTGTGCAGACGGGCTAAAGCATCCCAGACGCTCCGTCAGCCACTGGGAGCTGCAGAAGCAAGAAGTCCCAGTGCCATTTCCTGGGTGCTGGGTCCAGCCCTGGCTGTGCGCTGGGTCCGGACCAGGGTAGGAACGAGCACGGGGAGGTGTTTTGCAGGTATTTGTCAAGCTGACCCCTTCGCTTGCTCAGCCATTCTCTGTTCTTTTCTTCAAGGCTGACTATAAAATCTTCATGTTAGCTTCAAATAAGTGTCAGTCGGCAGACACGGCAGCAAAGCAAGAGATTTTGTAAGCTTGGGGGTATTTTTGTGCATTTACGAATGGCAAGCAGAGGGACACCATCTGTTATGCAGATATTTTTTTTTCCCCTTCCTACCAATTGTTTCTGTGTTTGCAGCATGGACAGTCCCATAAGTCTGTCTTACTATTGTTCACCAACTTTATAAAAAAGCCCTAATAACATTAGAAGCATCTAAGCAGGGTCTCTCGCTGCATTATCTGCATCTTCCTCAGGTGTTAGCAGTAAGTTTCAGTGATCTGTGGGTCTGGACATGGCATGTTTCTTCCCAACTTTGTGGTTACATATCTGAGATGCACAAAAGGAGAGTTTATTTCAATGGCTCAGTGTTACTGTTGGGCAACAAGTGTAAATCAACAGGCACAAACACACAGAGAAGTGGTGATGTTAGAGGTCATGTTTCCAGGTTAAAGGAAAATATTTTGGGTTTCCACCTCTGTAATTCACAACAGATGTGTACATCTGTGGCTGAGGCTGTATCTCCTTGTTGTAAGTGTTTTGCTCCTATCTGAAGGTTTTCAGGATGTTTTTTATTCCCAAAGCAAAGCCCCTATTCCACAAGCAAATTCTTCACATGGACATGGAGTTGCTCCAGCCATCAGCTCCTTCCTTGGTCAGATGTATCAGTCAGGTCAAATCCTTCCTGAAGTTCCTGGGAAACCTCTTTTTTGTTCAGATTTCCAGAGCAAACATGAGAAGCTTATATGGATCCTGTTTCTAGCCTGCTGCTTATAAATGTCTTGCTTTCTAGGCTGAACACAAGGCTTACTAAGATGTATATGTATACATAATATCCAAACTTATTCATCAACTGCAATCAAATTTGGCAGTCTACAAAACCTTTCAGTATCTAGAAAATCTAAATCTTTCTTAATGTGCTTAAGTATTTGCTCTGTCGAAGTGAAAGTGAACATAAATGCAAGTTTAATATTTATCCCAGTTTGTTCACAGATTTTATTTTCAGGATTCTCCCTTCTGTGAGGGTAACATGAATGTAAGTTATTGGTGATAAATATTCACACTTAATTCCCTCTTCCAACCCTCTTTATGCTCACGCTAGTTGCTATTGCTTGAGCTCTTCCTTTTTTTCCCTGTTTCTTAGCAAATTTTAGTTACAGGTGAAGTATTTTCTAGTTCAAGCCAATTTCTAGAATTATTCAAGCATTTAATTTAAAAAGAAGCATGTAATTATAGCAAAGTACTTCAGAAAATTTGAATCCCTATACCACGAAGCTACCTTGGAGTTTCTGGGAATGGATACACATGACCTCACCACAGGCTGAGCTGGGACCCCAAAACAGAACCTGTGAGCTAACACGCTTCAGCTCCGTGGTCATGTTGCAGCAGACTCGGCGTTGCTTTTGGCTGCTACAATGATGGTCCCAATAAATACACCTACGAAAGAGCATCTCAAGGGAGTGGGTTTCTGTCTGAATAGTGGAAGTTACTGTGTTTAATTTAAACATTTAAAGTCTGCTCACACCACGCTCAGAGTTGATTATAAACATAGGGATTTATGTCTTCTTTCTGTGGAAGGAAATCTTCTGTGGGCAAAAATGGGGAAGGAAAGTAAAGGCTACTGTTTCTCTCATGGACCCAAATTCCCATGTGCTGGCCAAACCATATTATGTGTAGTATTTACGTATATTATGCATACCATTCATAATTATATGCCTTATTGCCCCACTGGTGCTGAGCCCAGCACCGGTAATGGCAGCTCTGAGCAGTAACAGCAGGTTGCCTGCACGTTCATTGCAAACTGAGCCGCTAGCTCTCTCCTTGCTTTATTCCAAAGCGAGAGCATTTCTTTGCATACCACGGCACAAAATCTACTTCACTCGTCTGTGCCAGGGTAGAAATTGGACTTCAGAATGGGAGTTGCTGTTGGAGCCACGGGAAAGCCGTCATAAAATCACTTAACACCTTTTAAGTCATATAGGACCAAACATCACTGCCATGATGTGAGCAAACCCAAGGGCTGCAGGAACCGGACCATTTCAAGGGAGGCTGCGTTTGAGGTGTTTGCTCAAAGCCAAAACCAGGCATGAGAATGCGCTGCTATTTTCTAAGTTGGCAAAAACCACATAAACACAAGCTGTAATAATTAGCTTAAGATAGTAAGATACATGTACATTGAGTCAGAGGAAGGGAGGGGATGGATTTTGGCCCTGCTGTTTCTCCACTCATTTTTATTTAGGTGGTGGCATGGGAAGGTTGAACCACATTGGTGGTGCTATCCGAATGCAGCCTGTTAGTTAGCTCCCAGTCAGCTGGGATGTGGCAAAAATCAGAAATTCCTGATTTCTGGAGCAGGTCCAGGCAGTCAGGGAGGCAGCGTGGGACTGACCTGTGGAGCCCTGCCACCAGTCTCTGACACAACGAAGACAAGGCTCTCAGCGAGGCCGTGTCTCCATCCCCTCTCCGTGAACTGGCAATATTCAATCCTAGTTTGCCTTTTAATGAATTTCATGTAACATCTTTCAGGAACAACAGCAAAACTTGTGATTTCAGGAAAAGAAAATCAAAGATGCTTACAGGGGGTTCCTTTATTATCGGCTTCTTTTGAGCTCTGTCTGCGTGATCAAATAAGATAACGAGAACGATGATGATTATTGTCATCATTAGTAGTTCCTCTCCAGCACAATCTAACGATGATCAATACCAGTGTTTCTGGACAACTGTGCTCCTGGTGAGCCCAGGCCAGCCCTTCAACTGGGACAGAAGGACAAGGCGTTACAGCAGGTCTGGATCTGCTCCTCCTTTCTCCTCCTGATGAGACACAATGCAGGTGAAACACTGCATGTTGCTGTGCATGGATTTTTGTGTTATTGTGCATTGATTTTGGTACAGCGCTGAGGACAGGAGCGCTGTATGCACCAGACACTGGAGGGAAGTCCTCATTTGGCGGGAATGCCCTCCTGGTCCAGCTGGAGCTGGCTAAGGCAAGGGGGGGACACTTCTGCTCGTGGGGAAAACTTCATCTTCGTAACCCAGAACCACCACTTCAGATCCCCCTGCATGTCCTGGACAGTGGATCTCCAGGAATTTGGGGGCACATTTCTTTTTTTCCAACTCTATCAGCTCCTTGGAGCCAGCAGGACCATTCCCCATGGCTCTCCAGTGTGGGAGCAGTAGAAGGCCCATCCGTGCGGATACCCTGGCTGCACCAAGGTCTGGAAGGGACATCTCCATCAGCAGCTGCTGTTTGCCATGGAGCTGAGCAGAGCGGCTCCCTACGAGATGGGAGAGGAAGAAAAGGATTGTCTCTGTGAAATACGTGGTCCCTGGAGGAGTTATAATAGTAGGCTATCACATGGTGAAGCTGGTGGGAAGGTGGGCAGAGGCTTGTCAGTGAAGAGTGATTCACTGGATAACAGTTTTACAGGAGAACTCGCAGCACTAATCACAACTTCTCAGTTGCTAATGGCTTAGAAGAGTTAACTGAAGAGTGAAAATAACTTCTTGCCTTCTGAGTCCTCCATGAGCATCGCACTTGCAAGGAAGTCTGCAATTAGGCAAATTAAGAATCTGCAGAGAAATCTTTCAACCTCTCCAGACTTTTAGCACTAGAAGAAACTCAACCCGTCAGGAACTGAACACGGCGACAAGTGCACTTCTGGGTTAGGAATATTACTTTCTCCCATATCCGCCGTGATTGAATTCAGAAGCCAGTACAGGATTAGGATTCATCCCTCAAGCAAAAGTACCCACTTGGACTCTTCAGCTCTCTTCTTCCACCATTCTTCGAGGCGGGACAAAGCCAAGATAAAGCTGTGAGCTGCCACTGCAGAAGCCAAAGCAGAGTTATGTGATAAATGTCCTGGGTCAGTTCTCATCGTGGGCAGCAGGAGGGAAGGGACCACCTGTGCCAGGACCCTGCAGCTGGGTTTTGTGGTGGCTTGATTGGTTGGTGAGGGTGGGCTTTGCACACCTGCTGTCTCTATCGGCTGTCCAAAATCTGCTCTAATGCAGTTTTACTTAAATATGCAAAATTGCCTCTTAACATAAATGCTTTTAAATCTTGAAGTAAGAATGCATTTGATCAAAATGTTCCTTTTTATACTACTTAGAGCTCAGCCTAAGATATGTCATGCAGCTAACTCAATACCTACAAATGCCCTTTTATTCCAGCAAAAGCCGAACAGATAAAGTGCTCTCCTCATATTGCAACAGGATGTGTATTTTATTTCTCATAAGTCTGCCCTTTAGGGAAGCATATTCTCAGATCTCTTTACGTGGCAAACTATCCATTTCTTATTCTATCTGTATATTAGGCTCGTAATAAAATGTATGTGCATTCTTATCAAGGAAAGCAGACAGCCTAGCAGAGGGCAGGGGCATATTTCTAAGCTCCTTGGAGGAGCTTCTGGAAAGTGAAGATCTCCATTAAGGTAGAAAGAGGTGGGAGCTACATAGCTTCCTAATGCATCCAAATATAAGTCCTCACAAAGATCCATTTAGGACTTGCTGCTTGCTCTGCTCATTTGCCAGTTGTTTCCTAGTCTGTTATTCTCCCAGCTGTGATCCGGCACTGAAGGATCTCAGGTGCCTCTGTTTCTCTAGCAAGACACCCAAATGAGACACCTCTTGAGACAAGCTGTTTGGAGACAACAGATGAAGAAGTACCAAAAATCTTTAAAAATAGCCCCTGACATTTATGGTTACCCCCCCCCCCCATGTTATTATATGCCACATGTTATTATATACCCCAAATATTGCAGAAGCATTTCCAAGCGTTGGCCTTGCTTTCCAAATTAAACTGTAGAGGTGAAAGAAAGTGTTGCATGTGTACTTCTGCCTTCTAAAATGATAACTTGTGCAAACAAAATGGGGACAGATTCTGCCACCCTGACTTCAGCTTGGCTTTCGGATTTTAATTCTTGAATTTCATAGGTGCTGTTTCTCCTTGTTCCTCACTGGCAGAGGAACATTTATCCTTGCACTGAGGTCAAGCCGCTCACCTCGTCGGCATAGCTCCGGGAAAGACAAAGACTGTAAGTGTCTCTCTGCACCATCGCCTTACACAACATCTGTGCCAAGCTGACCGGTGGCTGCAAGATTTGCTGAAGAATTGGCTGAAGAATCAGAGCAAATTCTGGAGAATCAAATCATTTAAGGAAATCTTTTTGTTAATTGAACTCTGTTCAGCTGTCTTGCCAGTTCATCTCACAGCTACTTTTGTGGCAGTTATTGTCATTATTACTTTTGTGTTTACCACATAGTGAAATATGACTTTCTTTGACGAAATGATCACTACTGAGGAAGGACTCCATCTGATTTTTCTAACCTATTTTGCACCCTTTTCATCGGTATAGCTTTGCCGATGTTTAGCAATTTCTTGTATGAATGCACCCTTCTACCCAAATCATTTTCTAGACTTTTTCCTCCAGCATTCAGCCCCGGATTCAAGGCTGGGTGGGCAGCTTTTTCTATTTTGCTGTGAAGTCATTGTAGTGCACTAAAAGAGAACTGATTTTGGTTTCAACAGCTGTACATGGGGTTTGTGAGCAAAAGAGAAAAACTGCAGCCTGTGTTCTTGCGTATACATCTATAGGGTATCTCACTGTAATACCCATTCAAGATTTCCTTGGTTATAACCCTACTGCTCTGCTATGCTCCCCTTTAAAATCTCTTCCAAATTGTATGAGATCTCCATATTTCCGTGGTTTTTGAAGAAATATAAACACAGTAATTAATTACTGTTAACAGAGTACATTTTGGCATGAAATACATTCATGCATCTCCCTTCCCTTCCTCCCCAGGTAAGCCTGTGCAATGCACTAAGCCTAAGCCATCCCTGTGGCTTTTCAGTGGTATTAGACCACGCGAGACCGCAGGCTGGATAAGGCTCCCCAAGGAGACTCTGCAAAGTCTGAGCTAGAAACAAGCTGTTATTTTAAATGGCCTTTGCACCACTGGAGGACTCTCTATTTCAAGACAAGAGGTGGATTGTCTTCCTTAGAAGGTATTCTGGAAGAACCTGAGAAAAAGCCTGTACCATATTTTCTTTGTACCATCTGCTACATCTTCCAGAAGAGAAGCCTTCCCTCATCTCACAGCTACAGCAGCGTGCCCTGAGGAGCAAATTATCAATTCTAGCAGAGATACCATAGGATCACCCCTTTGCTTTGGCATCAGCTTTTGAAAAGATACTCACACTTCAGGTAGGACAAGAAGCAGAGGGGGGAACTCTCTAGAAGGAAAAAGGAGAACATGCTGCAAGAGCAGACATTGTTTTCTGTAAGATGCAAAAAAATCACTTATTTTTTAACAATGAAACAGTTGGAAATATTTGTCCTTGGAGTCAGAACAGTATGTCTGTGATTTATGAGAAAGTTTAGAAAGGTAGCTATTGTCCGGAGAGCTCCCTTCTTGGTAAACATCTTTCCACTAAACCAACAAAAGATTTATTTCACATAAGCTGAGGTCGTTTTTTTTTCCCCAATTTCTTCAGTACTTGCAGTTTCCCAAACAGCTCTGATCAGATTTACAAAAAAAAATCTCAGGCACTGAATGCGACTACAATCAAGCCCCAGTATCACCCTGAAAGGCACCGAATGAACTCCCTCTCTAATGCAGGCTGCCCCCCTGACCATTTTTTGCAGATTTTTTTTTTTCTTTTTTCATCTCCTGCCTCCTTTGGCTGTTTTCCTACAGTTTAATTTAGAGCAGTCCCAGGGCTGTTCTGTGTTGCAGCCTGGGGCAGGGGCTGTCACCTAAGCGTGGGAGCCCTTTCCCTTCGGGTGGCTGCAACAACCGCTGAGCTGTAAGAGAAGAACAAAAAGAAAAATCCTTCTCCAGGGACTGTCCGCCCACTCTAACAGGGTTAAAAGGATTTTGGTCATCTCTGGGCCAAGACACTTTAACTGAGAAATCACCCAGGTAAGTCTGGCCAAGAGGAGGAAGAAAATCAGCAAAGCTTGAGGTGTTAGGCTGTGGTTTCGGGGCGGGGGGGGGTTAGGCTGGGCCAGCACACACGAGGCTGTGGGCCAGTGCCTCTGCAGATCTGCTAGGGTCTGTGGGACAACTCTGCGATTGCCTTAGGAAAGAAATGTCCCCAGGCAAGCCCATGGAGAGGTGTTCCCGGCAGTCCCCTGGCCACAGGGGTGCAAACAGGCTCTTCCTTTTAGGCTCACATTCGCCATCGGAGCAGCGGGTCCTGCAGCAAGGTTGCAGAGGGAGCAGCAGGACAGAACCATTTCCCCGCGCCGAGGTCAGGCTGTGCCCCGGCAGCTGAGTGACGCCCTTGCCTGGAACGGCAGGGATGGGGCTCAGGACCCTCTGCAGCCTCTCGTTCCTCCTCCTGGTAGTAATCAGAAGGGACCTCCTCATCACTCTCGGAGGCTGCAGACCAGTGTTAGCATCCTCTCTTCGCACAGTGAGAGGGACGCCCGCGTGGGCTCGGGAGCAGCCCAGGCTCAGGCAAATCCAGGGTGACTGTGCCGCGAAAAATGGGCGGATGTGGGCTCTTAACGGGAAGAATAGCAGGAACGAGCCAGATTGCAGAGTACAAATAACGTGTGTTTATGGCAGGTCACAGTGTGCTTTGGAAGACACGAAGTGCCAAGTTTTTGAGACTGCTGGAGCGGCACAGAGTGACTAGAAGCCAGTGTAAGGTGTCCCAGGAAAATTTCTACTGGGAACATCTCTGGGGCTGATCCTGCTGCCTCCTGCAGCCCTGGTCCCCTCGGCATAAGGAAAGGGCCTTTCTGGGTGTAAGGAACCAAGGTAGAGAGGGGTGTCTGAACAAATGTCATGTTGTTCAGTGACATACGGCCAAGGAGAAAGCCCTACCAGCCCGTGGTATTTCCAGCATTTAATAAAAAGACTCACAATAGGAAAGAGCACAAAGCATGCCCGGTGCTTTGTGTGTTTCCTGAAATCCGAGGCATTTAATAAGGATTTGGGAGCATTTCAAATGTATGGGAAGGTCACTGGGAAAAGGCAGTAAAGTGTGTTTGGCTGCCAGGGATCTTTACTGCGCTGGGTATTTTGCATTTCAAAATCACCAGGCACGCTGAAATTCTAAAAAACAGCAGGAATTATTTGGGGGAGGGGTGTGAGGAAATGAGGTTAATGTGTGCCCCCTGAGATTTCCTGGAAAATGTTGGTGCGGTGTATGGGGAGAAGGGATGGTGCTGAGCTGGGAGCTGGGTCTGGAGCTGGAGTGTTCCCCAGCAGCGAGGGCTGTGCTCCGAGCCAGCACCGCTGAGCGGAGCTGTTGGAAGCGCCGCTGGCAAAGCGGCTGCAACTGCAGGGAGCCAGGGCTGCAAAAGCAGATTAAATCCTTTAGAAACAGAGTAACTGCCCATCTGAATGTGCACTGAGGGTGCCAGCACCGTGCTTGGGGCTGCGGTGGAGGCTCCCAGCTGCAGCAAGTGTAAACTCTCCTTTTGGGCTCCTCTGTCCCTTGTCTTTATATTTGTTCCTGGAATAAAACAGGATTTCCGCAGGGAAACTGTGTGCAGCGTGTGAGCACAACTGCCTATGTCTCGAACACTTATATTGCATATATGAAGATAAAAATGCCTTTATTGCCACGAGGAATCTGATTTGGGCTTGTTGCAGTAACAACTTGGGGGACTTAAAACCTACTTTTATCTCTGAACTAAACCAGCTGATATCTCCTGTGTGTGTCCAGTTAATGTACCAGTCTCTGTTTGAGACAAATATTACAGGGTCTATCAGCCGGTACATCCGTTAACTTTAAAGGAATTTTGCCAAAGTAAAGGACTGAATTTGACCACGCAGCGCACAGAAGATAGGACCTGTAAAAGGTGTCTAGACACCTCATTTCCCAGCTGTGTCTTCCCAGGGACTGATCCTTCTTCAGGGTAATTCTCTTACCAACATCCTCATACACATCACGGTGTGTTCTGCTTTTCAGATTGCCTTTTTTTTTTAAACCTGCCCATGGACACAAATGCTGGGGTATGTGATCATTGCTTTGCTCTGGGTATGGTCTGTCCACTTTGCCAACCCACACACTAATGTGCTCACTCCGCAGGGTCTCAGCAGGTTCCTCTTCTATGAAAATCAGAGGCAATAAACATCCCATGTATCAACTGTTTTGATTTAAAATACTCTCCTGAAATCAGTTCAGCCAAAGGCAGTAAGTAACATGCAGCCATTGGGAATCTTTTGTTGCTCATCCAAACTAGCAATACTTTATTTTGCAATATATGGAGTGTAGGAAGGGATGCACTTCCATGCCTGTAAGTAAAAATATAGTCAATATGGTCATCAACAAAGCGGATAGAAGTCCCTTTTTCTATCACCTGTTTCTCCCTCACTTTCTTGTTTTTCAGGCACAGCATCCTAAAAAAAGCCCTGTACACCCCAGGATTTTACCTTCTTTACCCACCTTAGACACCCCTGACTTTTAGGGAGAGCCTGTCTATACTGAGTCCACCAGGAACTGATTTTAAAGGCTTGAATCAATACAGCGTCACCTGATTTGGGAAGGCGCTCTAACAGGTATTTGGAGCTGGGTGCTCAGACCTCAGTGGGAAAAAGGCTGATGCTGTCTCTTCGCACCTGCCCCTTGCAGAGCTTTCTCTCTGCTGCTTTCCGAGCCATTCAGAAAAATCCCACCCGGAGAAATCAGACAGGAATAGGATTCGTATGAAAAATTCCTAGTGGTCCCCAATTGCATCTGGAAAAAACAAAGATGAAAACCACTTGGGTCAACATAAAAGAGAGCGAGGCAACCTGCGGGCCTCGCATCTTGGTCACTGTGGGACCCTCAGCTCAAAGTCCAGGCAGTTTTAATAGATGAGGCCTTTGGGTGACATTTTCCTGCAAGATTTTAAGTAAATGCCTTGCTGTAACATTTGAGATCAGGCGTCTCTTGGTTTCCATGATTCTTTTCCTTTTTAAGCCACAGACACACACATACAAAATGTATTAAAACGAGCCCAGCTTAGCTAAAAGGTCGGCTAGTTCAGAAACAAACACCGGGGATTTAGGTTGGAGGGTTTGGCGCACAAGAAAAGAGTGGTGCGTCTCCAGCTCTGCTTTTCCTTGAAGGGGAATATGGATTAAAACCACTCAGGGAGCAGAAGTGAAGGCAAGAAGAGATACTTTTGTCATTCATTTCATTATCTCACACCAGGAAAGGGACTTCACACATCCCCCAGCCCACGCACTAGCATTGGGGAGAGCAAAGAGGTGCCGGATGGATGTGCTATGCAGTGAGGCAGGAATGGGGTCGATGTCTTCCTTTGGCAGGGCTAAACCTCTGCCTGCTCTGAGGCCCAGGCTAGCAGGGGGCCAGGCGTGGACCAGCAGTAGGCATCCAGCTCTGTAAAAGGGATGTGAGGACAGAACGTAGAACCTGCCTGGACAAAAAGCTTTCTAAAAAAAGAAGGAAGAGGTTAACCCCCTTCCTTACGGAGGGAGACAAGAGTTGCTTTTACTTTCTCCTTTATAAGAAGTGACCTGCACTTCTGCATGGGGAATGGCAAGGCTGCCTCCCAGAAGACGAGCTCTTTGCTCAAACCCAGATCTATGAGAAACAGAACAGAGCAGAGCTATCTGCCCGTGATTGTGAGAATGCTTCATGTGTGGCTGAGACAGACTTGCCAAGGAATTAATGGAATTTGTTCAATTAATTGGCTCATAGAAACATGCTGGTGAGGCCTTTACTGATGGGAGCACCCCACCCATTTGTTGGGCGGTCGGTACCCTTCTAATGCACTTTCACGAAAGGAGAGATCTGGCTGCTACAAGCTGCACCAGCCTGTTAAAGTGTTGATTGGAAATCAACAGCCACATTGATTCCAGGTACCTGGTATTTCATTTGTGTAATTAGAATTATGTTTTAACTATATCTCTTGATATTCTCTGCCAGCACTTGGCACGGATGGGAAGTGGAGGAGGCAGCACACGGAGCACTCGGGAACAGCCGCTGGGACAGAGCAGAGAGACGCAATATTTCCCTTGTTAGCAGCCGTGCTTGTGTATTGCCTGCGTGCAGAAAGACGAGGCAACAGAATCCAGAACAGAGCATTTCTAGAGACAGCTATTGATATAAACGTGCACATCCACCCTGTAAAATTAGACCAGCAGATGGGTATCTTGCTTGTGGGGATAGCAATTGCTTTCCACAAGGCCAAAAGGCAGTTAGAGGACCAGGAAGGGACAATAACTCTTCACTATAGTCAAAGATCCCAAAGGAACTCACTTGCTGCCGCTGTGGGAAAAGTGCTTTAGTCCAGGAGCACGGATTTGTGCTTGGACCGCGGGGCCATAAGCTCCCCCCAACTTGGGGGTGGAGGAATAGGGACACCGGGCACCCAGGAGAAGGCTTGCATCCCAGCTGCCACTCCCCTTCAGCCATCAGTACAACCCACCACCTATTTCTTGTTCCACTTCCCTTCTTCAGGATAAATATTCTTGATCTATCCCAAGAACCCGTCAAAGGACCAGAGTGAGACCAGCTGGGAACACCAACCCTGACAAACTCCTCTCGGCTAATAGAAATTTCATAACAGAAGCTTTTAAATGAAAGGAACATTGGTGTTAAGAGATTATTAGTCATTCTTTAAACTAGTGTGGGATGAGTGCCGGAAAACATTTCTCTCCACATTTGTATGAATAATACGACTAAAGAAATCTCTTTTTGGTTAGTCTTCCACGGTGATCCTAGCAGATGGATTTAAGAGGAGGAAAGTTTGAGGAATATTGACTCTTGGTGGATGGCTGTGGGAAGTTCACTATTTGCATGCAGAGATGATTTGATTGACTGCAGGATTAGACATCTTCTTGCATCAAACAGATAAGCAGTCTGCAGGACCTCGGTGAACACAGAGCCCACTGGCTGTTGGGAACCAGGAACCCAACACCTGTTAATGAATACATGGGAAAAATTATGTCTGTCTTCAGATAAATCAGTGATTCTCTGAATGGAATTTTCCTAGGTCTCCTCCATGCATTTGTAAAGCATTCAATCATGAAGACAACTGAGTGGACAAACAACTCACTAGAGTTTTACAGGGCAGCTGGCTGGCTCGGTGCCCCGGGCCTGAAAGGGTAACCCCACCACAGACCGCTCATCCTCGGGGGGCCTTTTCCTGTGGGGGATCCCGTTGTCACCTTCAGCATCACCATGGCACCCCCACAGCCCCTGCAACAGGACAGCTCAGAGAGGACCCCCCCATCCCCAGATCTGAGGATATGGGGACAAGGGAAAAGCCACTGATGGGGACCAAAGCAAAGCAGCTGGCGGCTGTCACCGCTGTGCCATGGCTCTGAGGGTGCCCCAGCCAGAGCAGGGCAGAAGCAGATTTTTTTAGGTGTTTTTTCCCCTCCTTTAAATGCATTTCTCCTAGCAGCAGCAGGTGGGTATTTGGAGATCAGTGGGACATGCGGATGTCCAGGGGTGATGGAGCATCCCTGGTGCCTCTTCTCTCCCCGGGGGAGGGAGGTGGAGGGGTGGTAGTGCTCGGACCCCCCTACCAGCCCTCAGCTTACAGCCGTGCCTCTGTGTCTGACTTTGCAAGGGATGGAGAAGGGGCCGGAGGGGTGTGGGGGGTGTGGGAGTGCCCCCAATGGGGAGGGGCTCTGCAGCCCAGCCCGGGACGTGCTCCCTCCCTCCCTTCCCCGGGCCCCAGTTTGGGGACCGAGCTGGGGTTGCAAAACCCACCTCGGGGGCGGGGGCGTGGGGAGGGGACCGAGCCGCGGGGCCGCCCCCCCCCCCCCCCCCCCCCCCCC
>JAVKLA010000010.1:29032503-29050311 GCA_034782735.1 Sagittarius serpentarius
CGCGGCGGCGGGCGGCGGAGCGGCCCCGGCCCGGCCCCGGGGATGCGCCTGAACGCCACGGCCACGGCCCCGGCCCTGCCGGGGGGCCCCCTCCGCCTGCACCCCGGCGGCTATGCCAACGCCTCCAACCGCTCCGACCTGCTCCCCAAAGGGCCCGACGAGGAGGACCTGGACGTCAACACCGACATCTACTCCAAAGTGATGGTGACCGTCATCTACTTGGCTCTTTTCTTGGTGGGCACCGTGGGTAACTCCATCACGGCGTACACGCTGGTGCGCAAGAAGTCGCTGCAGAACCTGCAGAGCACCGTGCACTACCACCTGGCCAGCCTCGCCTTCTCCGACCTCCTCATCTTCCTCCTCTGCATGCCCATCGAGCTCTACAACTTCATCTGGGTCCACCACCCCTGGGCTTTCGGGGGGGCCGTCTGCAAGGGCTACTACTTCCTCCGGGACGCCTGCACCTACGCCACGGCGCTCAACATCGCCAGCCTCAGCGTGGAGCGGTACATGGCCATCTGCCACCCCTTCAAAGCCAAGAGCATCATGTCCCGCAGCCGCACCAAGAAGTTCATCAGCTGCATCTGGATCGCCTCCTTCCTCCTCGCCATCCCCATGATCTTCACCATGGGGGAGATCTACGGCAAGGACCAGAATCCCGACTCCCTCATCTGCACCACCATCGTGGACGCCTCCACGCTGAAGACGGTCATCCAGGTGAGGGGCCCGGCGGCCGGGGCTCCCCGAGCAGCCGGGGCCGGGCAGCCCCCTCCTTCCCCGGGCTCGGAGGGCCAAACTTTGCGGAGACGGGCCGGGCAGGAGGGGGAGACTGGGACAGGGGGGACCGGCTCGGGAAGGGGGAGGTCCCGGGCAGCCCTGACGGGCCGGCCCGGCCCGGGGTGCAGGCAGACGAGATTTGGGGGGAGGGGGGGTGGATATGGTGTGCCTCGGCTCCCCTTGCTGTCCCCGCACCCCTCCAGCCCCACAGCTCCGGGCTGAGACCCTGCACGGGGGTAAATCCTGCACGGCGGTTGATCCGGCCCCGGGCTGGTGCAGCCCCCCCGGAGCTCCTCTCCCGGCGCAGCCGGTGCCCGGTGCCCGGAGCCCGGTGCCCGGTGCCCGGTGCCCGGAGCCCGCGCTGTCCCGGAGCAGGAGCCCCGTGTGCCGCAGACCCCCGGGCAGCCGGGCCCCGCTGTGCCGTGCGGCCGCCGCTTCGGACCGAGGATGCTCGGGTCCTCCCCAAACGTGGCAGTTCATCGCCAGAAAACCCACAAATCTGCAGCCTTTCTCTGCGTCTCCTTTCCTTCTGCTGGAAAGCCGCCGGCAAGATCGAGGGAAATAAAACCACCTCTCCCCCTCTCCCAGTTTCTTGGATTGATCCGGAGCCCATCTCTTCTGTGTAGTGACAGATCCTAATTTCAGAAAGTTTGGGGAACAAAGTGTATTATAGGCATCCGAGAAGGAACTGCACCTGTAAAGCCAGAGTCCGGTATTTTTGCTGTTTTGGGAAAATCCATAGCTGGTTTAACTAGCAGACCCCTCCTGACTTCAGAAAGGCTTTGCTGGTCTCCACACACTGCTTACGATGATTTCAGCATTGACACTTGCTGTGCTCCAGTGCTCTCAGGGGTTGAGGCATTTGTTTACTGGAGCATTAGGCTTGAAAAACGTAAGAGACATGGAAGGAGAGACAAAAAGAACAAGACACCAATCTTCATAGTCCCTTTGCTGCCAGGCTTACGTGATAGCTTCTCAGTCTTTTATTTTGAACATGAATTTCAGGTGGGTTTAATCAGCAACCAATTCGAATTTAAAACTGCATGTGTACTAAACCCTTTGAGGTGTTCCCATAGTTAAAGGGAGGGAACTTAAATGGAAACAAATCAGAACCATTTCTCCCACTAAAAGCAGCTGAGGGTACATGCAGTTAGATTTAAGCACAGGGCCTGTAGATGTTTAGACATATCTCTCCAAGTTTCCCCCAGTACTGCTCCAGTAAACCAAAATCCAGCCCTCCCCAGAAGCCCTGGATTCCCTCTGCATTTTGTCTTGATATCTAACTTTCATCTTGAGATGGTGGGGGCTGTATTTCTTCTGCAGGTGCTTTGTAAATTTTGTCAGTGGCAGCCCAGTGTACTTAACCCAAATTCTCTACTCTCTAAGGAGACGTGAGAACAATGTGGCTGAAATGCATTATTTCCAGTCATCTTCCTTCTAAGATTAAACTGATGCTCATTGTTAGCATGATAGGGCTAAAACCAGAGGATTATTTCCTAGCCACGTCTTTGGAGATTACAGTTTAAACAACTCTCAGCATATTTTACTGTCTTGCTATTATTCAGGTTATACCTTATGCTGTTAGCCAAGTAAGAAGTAGGCAGGCACGAATGCACAGTATGTGAAGTTCACCTGTGAGCTTTTCCTCATGTATTTTTTTTTTTATTTTACTTGTGAATAAAGTAAAAAGAAAGAGGCAGCTGTTGGGGAAAAAAACGCCACAACCCTCCCATGCTGTTCCTTCTCAGGGGATCCGGCTACAAAAGTAGATTTGCTAAGACAGGAAGGTTGTTTAATGGCTTCGCTCCATTCCTCTGAGCGCAGGGAAGCGGCACACAACGTGATGGAGGGCCCTGGACCGGGGAAGGCTCCAGAGTGAATAAGCAAAGCAGCTGCAAGTCAGGTTTGAAGTGCATTAATGGAAACCATCGCAGAGCGTGTGAGCGGGCATTCTCATGTCGTAAGCTGTGCAGAGGTTTAAAAAAAGACAAATAATGGAAGACCTGTGAAAGAAAAGGCAGTGGTAATGTGGAGAGTGACGTGCAAGGGTCTCGCTGGTTGGAAATCTGGAGCCCTGGTCTTTCACGGTGGATTCAAGCTGCTTTAGAGCAGGTCTTTGCATCTCTCTGCATTCATTTTCTGTCTTTATATCAAGCAGAGCAATGATGCACTTGCTCAAGCTGGCAAATAACTTGTAATAAATCCCTCAACATATTTCACTCCTCTTCCTGTTTGGCAAACTGTCTAAAGCAAATTGGGATTTTTTTTTGGAAGCCATTAGTTTTCTAAGAGGTTTTATTTGTTGACTGATTGAAAGCCAGTCCCAGAACAGAGCAATTGTAACCATTTATAGACTCAGAGCCCAGTGTGAGCTACAGCTCTGCTGGGATCATTGCAGGAGAACGCTCCTCCCTGGGCTGGAACAAGCTTCCCAGGATGAATATTTGAGTGTATTAATTTAACATCTCTGATTTTGAAAAAGTTCCTCTCTATTTGCTTTGAATATTTAAGTTTTAATGGGCATTCCTGAGTGAAACTAGACTGTGTGTGAACAACCAGGTATCCTTACAACAAGAAAAAAAAGTAACTATTCAAACAACACTCGGGCATATATGATTCTTGCTCATATTACTTAACTGGTACCACTTAAGCTCCACAACAACTTTAAGAAGTAATTACTGGTATTCCTCTAGTAATTACAGGTTGCTCAGTGCAGCACATAATGATAAGCAGGAAGAGCAGCAAGAGAGATGTTCTGCAGGGTGTCACTGTGTGTCACCACGACCAGTACGGCCGGGCACTGCACATCTCTCCTCGTGCCATCAAGATGGTCTGTGTGGCCTCAGAGACTTAATTCTTTAGAACAGTACTGTTTCCCAACTTTGTTTATTGCTGTCCTTGCAGCTGCTTAAGTCAGCCTGTGAATGTGGTTTATTACATATTCTTCATTGCCAAGCTTGCCTGTTACTCCTGTCAGTCAGGGACACCTGGTTTGAATATTGGCATCAGCATAGGATCTGGTAGCAGGAATAAGTCCATTATTGCCACGTTATTTAGGTCTAGTTAACACTTCAGCTGGCAGGCATCCTCTAAAACACACTGCAGCCAATTTTAGCTTTTTTTTCGACGTAAATTAAACACCTCTTAAAGCCATCCCCATACGAGTAAATTCATGTTTTCATGCCACTTCAGCTGAAGGAGGTTTTAAATGCTACTCGTTGTGGCAGCAACAGATAAGAGAGCTCTGCGGCAGAATGAGATGTTTCCACTGTTCACTTGTAGGTCGGTACCTGTGGGTCTGGCTACTTCACAGCCTTGCTGTTGGCTCTGGGGCCAGCTCCTCTGAAACAGGAGCCTGCTGAGCATCCCATCTCACCACGTGCGGCCCTGCGTGCCGTTAGCATCATACACTCTCAGCCTTGTTCTTCAAAAAGGTCTGAATTTTAGTGGCCAGATGGCTGTGCAAATCCATTTTCCTTTATGGCTTCTTACTTTCTGACCTTCATACCTCTTTTCTGGAGAGGTCCTTAGCGGACCTGGGGAAAGAGGGAAGTTGAAAGAAACACCTGCAGTCCTGGTGCACCATCAGCCCCAGCACACAGAGTCACACAACTCCTCAACCTAAAATCCCAGGATTTTAACTGAGCCTGGACTGGGCACCCATGTGAGGGGATCAGGGGTGTGGGCAGCTCTCTGGCACCCCATAATTCACGGGAGAGAGAAGAACGTGTTTTCCCACCGGCATGGCACAGTTTGTGCTTGGATGGCTCTGCTGCAAAATGTCCCCTAAGTTACGGCAAGTGCCTGGGTAGATAGTGTCTGACACATGCTAATGTTTTATTTGCACGGACAGCTGGTGTGAACCCATTTATTAAAACACATGGCAACAGGCCCTGCGCCTCCGTAAACTGTCACAGCTCCGTGAGCTCCAGGTTGCTCATTTGATAGGGCAACTTCTTGGGAAACACATTGGGATCTTTTCTGGACCTCCTCGCGGGTTTGGGTGGACAGCTGCTTTGCTGCCGTTCCGCTCTGCATCAGCCCACCCTTGCGTGGCTGCGGCTCGCCTATCCCTCCAGATCCCTTGTTTATTATGTTTTATGAAGTCTGCTCATAGTTCAGATGATCTGCAGAGTAAATAACTCTGCACATGAAACAACCGTTTGCCCAAGGAGGTCCTCTGCTTTATTTCTTCCTGCGTTCCTTCTTGCAGTGCCTTTGAAGGAATGTGCCAAATAGCCTCAGGCCTGAAGGGGACAGGAATGAAGGACCAGGTGTTGGAGCTGGGAGACGCACCATGCAGCCTGGCCTCGCTGCATCCAATACCACACTCTACACACTCTTCCAAGGACATCTATTCGATTCCTACTGGTCTGAGAGGCCCACAGAGTTATTAATTCCGTGCACGATGTTGCAAACATTCCCTTACGCTTGTCTCCGGTCAGGAGCACCTCGGCAGGGTGCTGCGATGAGCTTTCTGCCACGATGGCACACGGTGGGTGCTGTGGATGGCAGGGCTCTGCCCACCGGCAGATCTGTGGTGCCGTGTAAATAAACACGACAAGCGTCGCTTCGTAGTACACGAAAATAACAACCCATAAAACCAAATGGCTGAATTCTCTCCAGGTTTCCTGGCAAATCATATCCAGGATTAGTCGATGGCTTCAGTTCAGGAATCCTGCATTTATGCTGATGTTGATTAGAGGAACTGAAGTGGTTTCTTTTCCTTAGGTCACAGACAGATTCTTACTATGGCTTTTAATAATAGCGCTGTTTTAAATTACTCACTACTGCTCCATGCAGTGATAATCCCACCCGTTGGGCCTGGCTGATAAAACTATTTTGGCTACACACGCAGGATGTCTGCCCACCAGAGAAGCCCACGCCTGGGTGCTGCTAACCCCTCCGGCGGCACAACAAATCAGCACCTTTGTGGCAGGACCGTGTCCCACAAAAGGTGTCCCCTCAGGTCACGGTGCTGCCAGCCCCTCGGGTAGACAAGAGAATGAAGATGTTGGTGTTTAAATGTGTCTGGATCCGCCCCCACAGTGGTGGAGAGAGACACCCACCCCAGGGTGTGTAGCCACCCATCTGGGGTGGCGTGAGCACCCCTGAAAAGCTGCCTTTTGTCCATGGACTACACAGGGAATGCAGGGCTTTAATTCAGCATACGCACAACAGCCCAGCCTGCCTAATCCCAGCCCGTTTACACTGTGGTCCATCTTGCAGCTAGATCTAAATTAAATAAGCTCTTGTGTTCATTGCTTTACATAACCACTTGGCCTGCTGTGTTTTGCCAGTTCTTACATAATTTCTCCTTTTTTTTTTTTTTCCCCCAATTGATTTTAATTCACTTGATTCTTTTTCCCTCCCCCTTCCCGAGATGTCAGCTGGAGGGATAATAAAAGAATGAGGAAATGTGGCCAATCAATTTATCTCTTAGGTTTTCCTCTTAACAGCAGTTTGTAAAGGTGGAAGAGACGAAGGCAATCTAGTCGTTCCTCTTCCCAGAGAAAAAAAAAAAAACACCAAAAAACCTGCAGCTGCCTTTAATCTTCTTCCAGATCATTTAAAACAGCTATTTAATTGTCTTCTCCCTACTTCCCCCCTCCTCTCCCTTAAAGGCTTTTACTATCGTCTCTGAGCAGCATCTGCTTGAGACTCACAGATGGCACTTTCGCTTCCTGACATTTAGAAACGCTTCTGTGTCCTGCCCGAGGCATGCGTGATGGGCAGCATCCCACCGCGGGACACATGGGTGCCTCGGCAGGGGACGGAGTGGCCTTTGGGCTTTGACGGCGTCACCCTCACGTTTTCCCTACTGTGAAATTACTCCTTGCTGAGGGGCACGGGGCAGCGGGTGAGCCGAAGGTACCTGGAGAGGCTGGGGAGCGTGGTGGGGTCCGGGGCGGACAAAGTGGGAAGGTCTGAGTGTCGTGGCCATCTAGCCCTAAAGCAGATAACATTAGACCCCAAAACCAGCGGTCCCAGTGCTGCAATCCCTCCTTTCCCTGACATCAAGCAGATGAAGCTGGGTTATTACATTCCCGATCTGTCTGATTGCTCTCTGATAGGAGCCACTCACGCTGCGTGAAGCTGGAGATGCTTCCAATGCCCATCCTCCCTGTATCTCCGAACCCCACGTCCCTCTCACAGGCGTCAGCACCTTCAGTCTGGCATGGTAAAGAAAAGTGGATTAAAAATTCTGAGCTTTCCCGGCCTTTTCCCTCCTTCTGTACACACACAAGCACCCTGCAGTGGCTTGCCTGGTGTGACCATGTGAGACCGGTGCAGTCTCAGCTGCTGGCCCCCATCACACTCTGAAGGATATGTCTGAGCAGGGGACCTGGCCAAGCCGGTCTTCTGGTTTCATGAAGAGCTGCCTTTCTCTTGAGTGATAAATTTTGCTGCCTTCATTATGGAGTTTGAGTTGATACTTTAAAAATTCCCTTACAAAATGGCAAGTGTCTTTGCTAGTCCCAGACCTCTTTGAAATGCAAGCCAAGAGCACTTTGCATCATAATTAATGCTGGCCTGGCATCACGATAGCTGGTGGTCCAGCAGCTCCTCTCCCCACGGCAGAGGGAGCGTGGAGCTCCTCGAGCATGGCTGGGCATCACTTCCACCGCGCTTCCCGGGGTGCAGATGGCACCAAGCGCAGGGGCTGCTCTTCGGCAGTGAATTAAGAGTGAATCCTGCAAGGCTGCAGCCTGGAGGGTGGTAGGACGTGCCTTGGAGGACAAGGGACAGGACAACTGCACCTGCATGAGCCCTGCCATGGAAAGGGACCTGAGCGAGACACGGGCACGGGGCCATGTGCTGCTCCCCCGCCTGGCTGCGGGCACCAAGCACCCGTGCCATCCCCTGCCCAGTCTGGGCCGAATCGCTCCATTCTGTAATTTTGTGTGAGGGTGTGATCTCTTGGAAAGATTTGGTTTTTTTCCCCTTAGATGAAGCTGTTGGGGGAGAGGCCAGCTAACTCATCATGCTCCAATAACATCAGCCCCCACGTTTTGCCTCCCATGGATGCTATTTCTTCTATCCAATTTCAAAGCGTCTTGCGTGTGGGATTAAAAAGAGAAAGCTGATGATAAATCAGTTGAGCTGATGAGTTATTCAGGAAACAAGTGCTTGGGGCTGGTTTAGAAAAGGTGGTGGTGATGGCGTACTAACCCTGACTGGGTAGCAGAAATTTCTGAGCTGCCAGTTCGTTCCCAGTATTTTCCTGCATTCAAAGTGTCAGTCTTTAAGTTTTCCATGTATGGGAGGGAAATAGCAGCGAGACAATTTTATATCCCTATACGCAAGTGCCTTCCTGGTGCACCTGTGTGTGGAGGTCCATCCTCCTCCTCCCTCCCCGGGGTACCAGAAACCTGTCATCACCCCTGCTCCTGCCAGGACAGGGGATGCTGTGGGGCAGGGCGGCACCTCGCCGGGGAGCGCTGCTCTCCTCCTCGTCCTTCGGAGAAGACGCGTCTGGCGGGCTGGAGGAGCTGGTCAGCCGCAGGTGGTTCGAGCATGTGAGATTTGCTTCTCGTCTCCTGCGGTTTTTTCACTTCAATAATTCTCAGTGCAGAGACTGCGCTGTCGGGCACGGCTTCATGGGGGCTTTTTTTCTCCCAAGGGAAAAAAACAATAGAATGAGCAAGGTCTTTTTAACTGAACATTTTTCTGAGACAGAGAAAGTTCAGTGAGGTTTCTTTGAAGCTTTTAAGTTCTCAGGGACTAGAGACAATTGTCAGTTGAAGGCAGAAATCAGAGAGATGAGATTTTCCTAGTGGAAATGAAAAAAAAAAAGGAAAAAAAATGTAAACTTTCACAAAGACTTCAGTACCTGAAAGGGGGGAAAAAAGTGTCTCTTTTATGCAAAGTGCTCATAAAAAAGCTGGGAGTACCTCTAAACTATAAAGCCATGCACAGAGCGAAAAGCATATTCAGTATCCATAAATCAGAGAGGCATCGGAGTGACAGCTAAGCCGGAGGACGTGCCCTGGGTTTGGTGGCATTGCTCATGGCTGCGTTGCTGGCTCCAGCAGAGCAGCCTTTTGCCATCCTCGCAGGCAGCCTCCCTCCCGCCAGCTCCCTCCAGGATTTACACCCAGCCTGCGGATTTACATCTCCCCAGATGCTGAACCTTGTGCAGTAAATCTCTCTTTATAAAACCTTCCAGGTGTCTCTTTGCCAAGCAAATTCCTAAATATATAAAAGAGAAACAGGCAGCCTAGACAGGACTGGATATACAGCCTGGTTGCAGCAGTATTTTCCCTTCTCTTTGCAAACACCCTCTATACTTTCCTGCCAATTATTACTGCCTCTAGATAATAAAGAATAAATTCTGGGCCACTGCTGTTAGAACCACCTTGCGCTCTTGAAGCAAATGGTTTGTCTCGCTTCAAGAGATCTGTTCCTCCTCCAGAGGAAACAAAGGAGATTAGCAAACACTCTCTTAGCACATGGTATGCCCATCAAGAGACTCCTGGGATCCTGGAAGCTGTCTGAGGACCTTCATTTCAGGGACTCAGGGTGGATCTGGTTTAATCTTTCCATGCCTTCCCGCTTGCTGAATGACCCCCAGTGAGATGACATTCCAGTGCAACACTTCGGATGTGCCAACAAGCCCTGCCTCCTGAAAAGACCAGGTGTGTTTGGAACTGTCATATGTTAAAATATCATAAGCTGTCCAGGTACTGTTTCTTGGGGGCCAATGAAAACCTGCTGTCCCTTTGCCTGCAGCACTTGCCTGACTTTTGGAGCCAGCAGGATGCTTTCCATTGCAAGAGAAAGGGCTAACCCAAGGCTGTCTTCTCCGACAGACGCTGGCTCACAGAGCCAATGCACGGACCTCTTTTCTAAGCAGGCAGTGGGACTCCAGGAGAAAGCTGCAGTCTGTTTGCTCTGGTTTCTGCCTTGCAATGGATGTGCTCCTTGCCACCTTCTCCTGGGCAGCTCAGCCCTGCTGATGAGTCCTCTCCTGCCCTTGCAGGCTCAGCCTGATGGATGCTCACCCACTGCCTTGGCTCTGCTGCTCAAGGCTTTGCATGGTGTCTAGCAGCAGGAGGAGCAATCTTTTCCCTTAACCATCTCATTTTCTTCCTTCTTTAACCTTGAAGAAGGGGCTCTATCAACTTACCAGCTTCACCCAGACCTGTGGAGCAAAGACCTGCGGAGCAAAGACCTGCTGCATATCAGCTATGAATGCTTTGATGCAGGATGGCATGTAGCTCAGCAGACCCCTACTTTTGGTCAGGACTCCAAGGAGCTAATTAATATGGTCATTGCAATGCCACATTCTATTAATTGTAATGGAATCAAGATCAATGCAGGTCTGCAATGCTGAACCAGATAAACATGGTCTCAGTACTTGGTAGGACTGTCGTATCACCTTGTTCCCTCGGAGAACTTGTTTAATAAGTCCATAACTTGAGTACGTTCAATACCAAATTAACCTGCTTTTCCCTCCTACTCTATGATTTTTTTCCAAACCATCTTATAAAAATGCAACTCACACAGCTACTGGGAAAGTTTAGCTCATTGCTCGCATCATTCTGTTGATTCCTCCTGCAAAGACCTTACATTCTATCCTCACAGGGACAATTTATACATTTTAATATACTCGTTTCATTCAAAAGAAAAACTCACAGGACTGAGTTTCCCTCCCCAAAGGCCACATTTAGGTTTTTTATCGCTGTCAGTCATGGGCTTACGACACTGTCATACTTACTTGTTCCTTAACTCCAAGTGTGTGAAGTGTGACAAAGCACTGTAGGAGGAAGGGCAAATACAGGCTTAGACTAATAAATAGATATTTGACCTCAAGATACAATGATGGGGTGGTGTGTATGCCCCAGACACTTAATAGACTGCAGTCACTAACCCAAGGGACAAACTCTGCCCCGGGCTTGGTCTCCTTCACACCGCTTTGGCAGCTCGCAGGTGCTTCGAGCCAACTCAGGAGAGCTGTGGGATGGAAAATCCCTTGAAAGGGCAAAAAAATATGCAGGAATTTGGTCAGAAAGCATATCAAAGCGCAGCAGCCCAGCGGAGCAGGGCACACAGCCAGCCTGGCAGTCCTGGTCCAGCCCGGAGACCAAGCCATGCCGGGAAACAAATCCTGTAATACCTGAGGCTCCAAGAGGCAGAGAGGAGCTGCAGCAGAGAAAGACACTGGGGAAAAGCAGCAATAAAGTAACCGCTAAGATCACTGCCCCTTTGGGATATGCTTTGTTTTTTTCCTCCCCTGGAAGTCTGTTCGAGTTCTCTTTGCTCCCGTCCTCAGCAGTGCAAGAGAAGGTACAGGCATAGCTTCATGCCTGCACCGTCGTTGTGAAGAAAATCCGTAAGCAGAGCGTGGGGAGGTGGAGAGGAAAGCAAAGGGATGGGGGTTTGTGGTTTTGTAGCAGGTTGGTTAAAAATAAGCTAGCAGGGTCTGAAAGCTGCTCAGGGGGTTAGAGAAGGATTAGTGGGCTGGGCAGTCAGGGGGGCAGAGAAATGTGGTGTGACGTTGCCTTGATCGTGTACCTTCCTCCAAATATTTGTGATCTAATTTGTGTTCTGGGGTGGAGGGATGTTTTACATCCATGCTGCCATGCTGTTCTCTGCCACAGGTACCATGACTCTTCCTGACGGCTATTACCAAGTCTGAAGGAAATCAAAACAACCCCAAACCCTTCTCTCCTGTGCTCGGCTCAAGATGGTCATTCCCACCTTGCCCTCCTCCAGCCCGGGGGTCCAAATCAGGTGACACCCTCCCGCACCACGGAGCAAGGGGGCCAGCACAACTCCCATTTCTTAATAGTTTTCAAACTGTCTGACTCATAAAAAACACAGTGCTGGCAGCTGTGCTGCTTGTGGCAAGGTTTGCAGGGAGCACAACATACCTCAGGGTGACAGGTATAAGTTTCCCAGGACCAAAGCCCCAACTCCCATTGCCCAAAATCTCCTCCTGGATTTGGGCCACTGACCGCCGAGGGGTCGGGTGGAAAGCAGGTGTAGTCTGTGTTGCCCGAGCCGAGCCTCTGCCCCCATGCCACCGGCCGTGCTCGCGCCCTCACCGCTCCTCTGAGCTCAGCCGCAGGCAGGACGTGCCAGGGAGAGGGAGGAGAGCTCAGCCCCAAAGCTCTTCCCCAAAGGGCTTATGCCGTAGGAGTCACGGTCCTGCAGCTGAAACACCCTGTGTTTACTCCAGGGATTTAAATTTTCATCATCAAAAGCTTCAGCTCTTTGACTTCTATGCAGTTGAACCCTTCTATCTCTTCATATACTCTGAGGCCAGGAGAAGTTTTCTTCAGTTATTTGCCTAAAATACATGATGAATTCATCTCAGCGCAGTTTAGCACAAACTTTTTTCTTTATTGCCAGAAGAGCAAGGCTGACTATGTTGCTATGATTAAGACGTTTATCTATCAAATGAAAAGAAAGACACACTTGAGGTATTTTGCTCAAGCAAAATTGTACTCTATTCTGCCCAAGCCAAACTGTCCACAATACAGCCAGAACTACTAGAATTTGGGCTGACACTACAAACCCCACTAAGGGGGTTAATTTCCTCCCCAAATGAGTTTTTCAGGGCACCAATGATGGAGCTTGCCACTACCATTTCCTCCAGCAAGTCAAGCAGCCGATCAAATCTGTACGGTCTGCTGTTAACAGCTCTCACACTTGAGTCTGCAGTCAACAGTGGGACAGTGTTTGACTTAAATATGGCCGTTAATTTATTTATAACTGCATATCCAGCACTCAGTATCATATTTAATGCAAATAACATTCAAGTGAAATCCCCACTGAGAGGCACATTATGAAGATTAACAGCCTGGCTTTTCTCTTACTCCAGTTTATATGGTGCTGATTTGTGCTTAGTGCTTTATAGGCAAGTGTTGAGAATATTTGAATCAAGAAATCTTTGTCTAAGACTGCCATTTTGCAAGAAATTGGTGCCTGAAAGCCTGCTTGTGGCTCCACAGCCAAAGGAAAGGGCTGGAGGCATAAAAACCTCTGGGAAATGCTGACATCCAGGTAGGCAAGAACCTCAAAAGGTAATCTCTGCTGGTCACACAACAGGCCATCTGTGAGGGGTTTATTTCTTTTAATTATATAGCCCACTTTCCTTTTAAACAAGCTGTCAGGAAATTTAATCTCACTAAGTTTAAGATGATGCTGAACATATTTCTATGCCCTGTAATTATCTGGAGCTGTTTTATTCCTTTGTATCTTCGTGTGATGAATTTGTCAGGTATAATGCTGTGGGCTCAGCACCTCATCAGGGACTTTATTAATAGTTTTGTGTCTGATCTTCTGTGGGGGTCCTTCTCTGTCCCTCCCACCCTCTAGAGAACTGAACGCCCTGCCCAGGTCACTGTCCAAGTTCACTTTTCATGGAGGAGAAATGTGACCGGCGTCACATTGTGAAATGTGGCCAAACCCATTAGTTGCCAGGGCAGGAGTCAGTTGTGTTTTGCTTTTCGCCATGGATCAGGCTCGCACTCCAGCTCTGCAGAGAAGCTGCTTCGGGCTCCACCGCACTGAATAATGCAAAGGGCCTTTTGCAGGACGTTGGCTCTGCGACTTGTGTTGAGATTGGTTTTGGCATCTGCTCTGCAGGTTGCCGTCGAGGTGCAGTTCTGAGATGCGCAAAGGAAAGACACCAGGCTCGGGGTTTAACCTGCTCCTTGGCTATTGCAGCTAAACAGCCATGGCTGTGTATATTGGGACCCCGAGCCCCTAGCCCCCATGCACTCGGTCTTGCACAAACAACGTTAAAGGATGATGCATGAAGGTATTTAAAAGACATGTAGACATGGCACTTAGGGACATAGTTTAGTGGGGGACTCGGTAGTGTTAGGTTAACGGTTGGACCTGATGATCTTAAGGGTCTTTTCCAACCTAAATGATTCTATCATTCTCTGTGCCAAAGAGCTCACAGTCTAATTAATCACCAGAGTGATGCCACTTGTTCCCTGCAGCATTTTACAGATCCTGGCTCTGTCACTGGCATCCTTGTTGCTCGCCAAGAGAGCCTCTTGTAGCAAAGGGGAAGGGAAACCTCTCCCCACTTTTCTCTAAGGTGGAGTCGTGCAGTGGTGAGACCCCCCAAGGGCAGCTATTGCTTGAGAGCAGCGTTGGGGTATCGGAAGGGAATAACCAGCCCAACTTTAACTGGAGACAGGTCAATGCAATAGCAGCATGGCCAGAAACGCTGCCTGATCTGCTGGTTGTTTCCCTAGTGCATCCTGGAGCCAAGCAAATATCATTTATCCATTACTGTCTAGTAAGAAAGGGGTTTTGTTTGAAGATAGAGCACTAGCAGCTACAATAGCCATTTTTCTGAGAGTCAAAGAAAATGGCAGAAGCCTATTAGACCTTCTAGCTCACTGCTAATCATGCTCTGCTCGGGAGCAGCAAAAAGCGCAGAGAATTTCCAACAAGAGCTCCATTATGGATGCATTTTCCCTCAGTTGGTCACCAAGACAGAGCACGAGGGTCTCACTGACAATGTGTCTCAGGGCAGTGCTTCCAATCAAAATAAAACCACCGTTATCCAAAGAAATGGACTTTTAAAAGGGGCCAGGGCAGAGAGGCAGTAATAATAACAAAACACAAAGAGGCCACGGCTCCCAGCACCTAGCTGCCCACAAACCCACCCCGTCTGCCTGCACCCCGCCTCCTCCTCCCAAATCCCATCGGGTCCTATTGGTGCTTCCCACGGTCTTGCCCTGTTTCACCGAGGTTTCAGCTTGCTGCAATCCCTTAGCGACCTGCTCTTTAAATTCCCCCTCTCTAGGGTGGCTCCCCACTGCAGCAGGGGAAGGCTAGGGGCTAAAGGAGGTGCCAGAAGCAAGAGGAGTATTTCAGGTTACAAGCATTGATAGGGCTTTAGGATAGAGTGGCTGAGCTGTGTCAGAAGGAGTTACTCTGCTCCTTTATAAGACAGAACAGGCATCTAGTTCAGTAGTGATAATAATGCTCGGGGTCCTCTAGGAAAAGAGAAGGAAGATGAAGCATGGCAGGAGCTATTTATTTTGAGAATGAGATGCTAGGTGCATTACTGCTTGCCAGCTCTGTCTCTTCCAGCAAATGAGGTCTCCCATCCCTGTCACTCCCTGCCTAGCCTCAGTTCCTCTGAAAAGGGTTAGAAAGATATGATCTGCAGGGAATGGCTGTATCGCAGGGAGACAATGCAGGAGGTCTTTCACTTGCATGAATGCTTCACTTTTCCCTCTCCCCCCCCCTTTTATCAATGGAGATGTTTCAGGAAAGACTAATACATATATAGTGATGTTACAGCCAGAAATAAAGCTGGCTTGCGTCTTCATTCCTTTGAAACGAGTGTGTTTGGGAAAGGGAAAATTGTAGAGCATACTCTAGAGGTTTGCTCATGTTGTGCAGTGCTGTGCTGAATTCCACCCCTTAAAAGTTGCTTTTGAGGGCACTCAGGGGCTGCCCCCCTCATTGTGAGGTTATGTCTCCTTGCTCTTGCACAAAACAAGTTCAAATAATGTTTCTGTTTTCTGCTCTGAAGGTTGCTGGTTTCTTCCCCATGAAATAAAGGAAAACTTTGTTAAACTCATCAACTATTTAGGCAAAAATATCATTTACTCAGTTTCAATTACAACAAAAAAAGCTAAAGCAATAAAAAAACCCACTGGCAGCCTGTAAAAAGTAGAAGCAAAGAGACAAGGGCAGAAACAGGGCAAGAAATGACAGTTTTATATACCTCCTGCTGGGTAGTGATAGAAGAGGCCTTTGTGCCTGCAAAACAAAACTGGTTTTCTGTTAAAGCAACTATTGACTCAAACTCTACAACTGCAGCTGTAGCTTTGCACAGAAGCCATACGCCCGCGAACAGACCGACTTCCTTGCATCTGCTCGCCCCCGCTCAGCCGGTGCCCCTGCCGCCGAGCGGAATTCAGCCTTTTTCAGAAGAGACAGGGACCGCTCTCCCTTGGTGCTGTAAATCAGAGCCATGCCTTCAAATTCAGCAACACCCCCCCCCCCCCAAACATTTCAGGTGATTTTTCAGGAGAAGGAGTTGGTTTGGGAGATTTGCGTGACTTTTCCCGTTTCCCAGTTTTACAGGGCTGGACCAGCGTGGCTGTGACGGGTGGCTTTTGCTGGGGCTGTGTCTGGCAGGGTGCAATCCCTGATTTTCCATGCGGATTTGCACTAACGCCTTTCCTGAGCCACCCTCATGACAACAGAGAGCAGCTTGTTTTTAAGGCCATGCTTATTGATCCAGCTGTAGAGATTATTTTGACTCTTGTACTGCTGATACAAAACTGAAGCGCAGCTGAAAATCTGGGCAGTCATTCCTTTTCAGCAATGGACTTCTCTCCACTCTGGGAGGCTGGTCCACACCCCGGTGCCTTACATTAAGGGAAAGCCTTAATAGTTAGCAGATTTCCCTCTATTTCTGTCCTACAAATCTCACACGAGCACGTTTGCAAAACCTGCCTGCGCCGCATGGAGCCATTGCATCGACCAGCTGGCTACTCCTCTTCACACCCGGCATCCCCTTTAAGCGCGGTGCTGCTCTTCTGCCAAGAGCTAGCCCATGTCTGGGGCCTTTCAGGACAGTGTCTCGGCAGCGGGGAAACCGCTCAGGTGGAGAATGGGTCTTTCTGCCTGGCTGCTTTCACTTATAAACAGACTCCAGTCCCAAACGCAGGGCTGGTGTCACAGCGGGGCGAAGCTGGTTTCCTTCCTTGGAGCTGGGTGAGCCTGATGCTTCCAGCATCAACCCCGATTCGGCTTGTCAAGGCTGCTTTTATTGTGCACGTCTGTTACACCAGCATATCTATCAGCATAAATCATGGACCTGCAGTGAACTGACAGGGAGATTCCCGGGAATCCCCCAGGAATGGGGTTCACCATCAAAGACCTCTTCACCAGTGGTGAAGAGCTGTGCCCAGTGTCCCGGGAGGCTGATGGGGGGAAAATCTCCCACCTTTTCTGGGAATGAACCTAATGAAAATTATTACCAGCAAACATCAAGGAAGAAGCCATGAAAAAATGACTTTCCAGTGGTTGTTTTGACAAAATTTTCAAACATTTATTCGATCTTCCATTGAAGCTTTGCTGGAGATAACCGATCTCATAGAAAACAGGGCTTTTGTGCCCAGTCACAAAGAAAGAATTGCAAAGACTGCTGAGGAAAGCAGAGTTATTACCCAGGGAGACAAGAAATTCAGCTGAAAATAAGCATGGCTTTTTCATTTATAATTCTAGCTGCAACTTGTCAGAGATCTGGCTCCCGCCAAGCTGATTGGGCTGGAAATGGGGCAAATCGGCGATGAAATGTGCATTGGTCACCCCTAAGAAACCAGCTTGTTCCAAGACTTACTCACAAAATGCTTCCAGCTTCTCCTTCTGCTCACAATGTAGCATTCAACAAAAGTGGGATGGTTTTTAGGAGCACATGGTTAAGGCAGTAACGTAGATATGAAGCGAGGCTGCTGCCCTGCCAGCCTCTCCCAGCTGTTGGGTAAAGTTTTGTGTTTAAATTGTTTTAAGGTGAATGAGACAAGCTTGCCTGGAGCACCCGCATCAATCTCATAGCAAAACCAGACTGATTAAATACACAAAGATTTCCCTGTTATTACTGCTGTTTAGATAACTTTGAAATGCTTATTATTCAGAGTAAATGAATTACATAAGCTTTTTCCCTATTTTTGGCTCAAGAAGGAGTCAGTGAATTTCCTTTTTCAGAGCAGAACATTTGTGCTTTTACCATGATTCAGGGAACAGTTTCGTACTTTGAAACTGGTGCGCAGATGATTCACGGTGACACATTTTGTGTTGGCAACAGGCCTCGTCTCGATACGCTGTGTGGTCTGGGCTCTGCCTCTCCAAAATTTGGGCTTGCAGCTGCAGTGCCCCTGGGGGAACTGGCTACAGAGGGACTGACCCCTGGACCACACCAGAGTGCAAGTCAGCATCAGAGCTGACTAGGGCACTCTTTCATTACTTTTTGTAGTTAGAGTACATCCTTACATTTGTGAAAAGTTTCATGGGTCACTTTACTTCCAATCTTTCCGT
>JAVKLA010000010.1:29050394-29122085 GCA_034782735.1 Sagittarius serpentarius
ATGCAGTAACTCCGTTGCTTAGCCCTGGGCAGTGATGAGGGTGACCATCTCCGAGCCGTGGGTGCCCACTGCTGCTCTCTCTCTTCCTCCCCATTGCCTTGCCAGCGACACGAGCCACACTGGCAACGTGACCCAGCTCCTCTTTTCATCACCGTGGCTCCACGTCAGGCCATGTTCCTATACATCCAGATTTGCATCATGGTTTACGTGTTGTCCCCCTTGTTTCACACTTTGTGGGCATCCTCTGGTTTGGAGCTGTGGAGCTTTTTTTTCTTCTTTTTTAATGCAAGACAGGTAATGTGGCAGGAAGGGTTGGAGCGGGGGCTGGGTCTGCTCCCCAGAAGGCAGTCCTTGCTGCGCTGGAAGGAGAGCCATTTCCCACCCTAGTTGTCCCAGGTTTCTATCGCTGTAAGTGAGAAGAGACAGAGTGGTGCAAAAAGTGTTGTGGAAACTGTGCTGTTTAACTCTCCCTTTAGTGTGTTATTTATCAAAGTAATTACATGTGGCTCAGGAACCTCAGACTGCTGCAACATCATTCTCCTGTAGCTTTTGTATTTCCATCTGATTAAAACGTTATTGTTTCATTTGTGTTAGTTTGCATTTTAAATAAGGAGAATGGGACAGGGTGGCTGATTGGTAACTTATTCTCTGTGTGGGTAAAGATAAACATTAATCACCCTGTCATACTCATGCTTTCTCTTTCCTTACGCATCTCAGACATCAAATTGCAAATAAAGGGGAGAAAGCCTGGGTCTCGATGACACTTGATTTGCTTCCTCTGTTGGCTCTCAGGGAGGGACGGTGACATGCCCTTGCTGGCTGCTGGGGTAGTCGCTGGCTGCACATGAGCTGCATTTTGAGCAACAAGGGAACTTTCATCCCAAAACAAAGCTCTGCTTTGGAATTTAATGGACTTCCATCTCCTGTTGCCTTTAATTTTCCTTATATGTTTTGTCACTGCCACACGCCTGCCTCTCCAGTGTGTCAAGGCAGGGGCGGGAGGAGAGTGAGACTGCAAACATCCCTATTAGAAACATAATCTGAAATAATCTTCACCATAAATAACGCGGCGTGGCTCAGCAGTCCCTCAGAGCCATGACTGCTCCCGAAACGGCCGGCGTGCAGCAGGCACACATCCGCACCACCCTTGGGAGGCTCAGCAGCCTCAGGCTCCACCAGCCTTCCCTGCTCCCTGGACACAAAGCACACCAGCCACGGCAGAGCTGATCAATGGAGATCTGGGCACGTTAAATGAGAGCAGAGGTGCAATACTCAACACAGCTGGGTTTTGAGGTGGGGAGCTGGAATCTGATCATTTAAAATCTCCCCTGCTCCGAGTGTTTCTGTAGCCTTGAAGCACGTGTGCTTTTGTAGGGTATTTTTAGCAAACTTAAGTTTACTGAAGGTCACAGAGAAGTAGAGCATCAGCATCTGGAAGAGCTGTCATTCCGCTTCCAGTCTAGCAGGAGTAACACATTGACTTATTTATGAGAGCAGTCAGCTCCCTTCTCTCTGTGTGTAACAATCTGCTTTACCTCTCCCAGCACAGAGAAATAATTTTATTGTCAATAATTCTGTGTCCTTAATAAAATCTTAAAGGAAGTTAAGCAAGATTTGAGGGAAATGGAAATGTTCCCAGATGTGTTTTTTTTCATTCTTTCCAAAATATCCCACTCTCTCACTGTCTAAACCAATGAACAGCAATCACTGCTCTGGCCAAAAGGAGGGAGAGGAAATTATTTTTCAAAGCATGAAGACTGCTGGATAAACCCTTGGCCCCAGCAATTCCCAGTGGCTGTGCAAGCCTTTGGGTGTTAATGCCATGCTCACATTTGTTGATTTTCTCCTGTTTTGCGTCTATCTCCATCTTCCACCTTGGGAGAGGGACTGGCAGCATCTCACCGACACCAGCAATTTGCAGTTAGCTTTTGTTCCATCTCTTGTGAGCTGCAGCAACAGCCCTTCCTTAGAGGAGTAAAGGAGCCTGAGTGCACGGCAAGCTTCAAGCAATTTGTTAAATCTTGCAAGGCAAAGTCCAAATGCTTTGCACCCCGTAGGAGAAGCTTAGTCTGTTAGCTGGAAAATGCCCGTGTCAAGAATGACTAATCTGAGCCCAGGTGGTACATGGAAAATGAAGATATTTGATGCTCCCTGTAGAGAAAGATCCATCAGAATGGCAAGAGTTGCTCAACAAGCATGAAGAGGGAGAGTGCAAGCCATGACAGCACTGTCTGACTTATTTACGTCACTGGGTTATGTCATTGTGTGTTGGTGCTATTGGGAGAGGACACGGGGAGCAGTGTCCCTGGCCAGGCTACCCCAGGAGCATCGCAGGCTCCCACCTGCGTCCTCCAACCCCACCGGACCTTCATAGAATCATAGAATCATAGAACGGCTTGGGCTGGAAGGGACCATCAAAGGTCATCAAGTCCAACCCCCCTGCAGTGAGCAGGGACACCTTCAATTCGATCAGGTTGCTCAAAGCCCCGTCCAGCCTGGCCTTGAATGTTCCCAGGGATGGGACATCTACCACCTCTCTGGGCAACCTGTGCCAGTGTTTCACTTCCCTGGAGCTGTGATTGTAGCAGCTCCAAATATTTTATTCCAGTCCCAGAACAGAGCTTGTGTAGCCAAGGATGAAAAATCAGAAGCAATAGGGAGGGGAGATTGAAAAAGAAGCTAAGGAGAGAAGAAATTAGGGCTGCCCATGCTGTTCCTGGGTAGGCAGGCACTGCTACTGAAGACTGCAACCGCTGGGACTGGGTGATTCCTGCCTGGTGCTAGGCTCTACCCTGAGCAGATCCTAAGTCTGCCCAGACTTTGGTGTGGCCTTGCATAGCTAGGGAAGGAGGATTCACCAGGACATCTTGTAGTCTCACACATCCTCTTTTTACCTTTTCTCGTGACCATCCTTGATGAGTTTCGGCCATCGGAGGTTTTTTTCAAGACAAGACTAATACCCTTCCAATATCCTTCAAACCAATATCCTTCAGACCAATATCCTCACATCTTCAGCAGCCAGAAGGGTTGGTTTTTGCGTGACACAAATCAGAGACTCTGTGCCATGGCTGTTGTGAGCCTTGCCTTCCGCCAGGGAGGAGAGCCAAATCTGTGCAGGACAGTGAGGTCTTAAAGTGATGATGAGCATCAGAGAGGCTAATGACCAAGTGTTCATAAGCTTTTTCTAATAACCTTAATAATTTCCTAAGAAGTCTTCCCTGAGCTGGGTGGCAGGTGGCTGTGGCTGGAGAGATGCTAAGAAAGGAAGATTGCAGCAAAATGTTGGGTTAGTGCCTCTTCCCATCTCTAAGCATTAGAAGCCTGTTGAAATTGTAGGCAGTGTGGCCTGGTCCCAGTCCTTTGCAGTGGCTGGTACAGTGTTTAGCATACTCAAGGCCCACTGGCAAGATTGCTTATCAGCTTGGCAAAACTGGTATTGCTCTGCTGAGGTAAGTTCATATGCCTGTGGTGCTGCACAGTTTGTACATGTTGGGGATCTATTCCAGATGCTCCTCGGCTCAGAAGTAATAAATGTTCCGGGCACATATCGCATCCTTCCCTGCCTTACAGACAAGGGAGCTGGTTCAGATAGTTGGAGGCATTTGCTTGAGGCTGCGCCTTGCTCGTGGCAGAGCAAGCCCAGACCAGCCCACTCTTTCCGTCTGCTACAGGCTTGTGACTCTTCTTGTGGCTGCCCTTGTGACTGCTTTCCTTGTTCATCAGCTGTGTTTTAACTACACTGAGGCAATCTCCTGAACTTTGGGAGCCGGGCAGTCATCTGCCAGAGGTAACTGTGCTTTTCCAGCAGCTGGCTAGAAAGAAATCCTGCTTGCACACCAACCTTCCAGTGGCCTTTATTTTTTTGGTCTGCTGGTGAGTATCAGTAACTCAGGAAAGAATAAAAATACTTGAGTGAAGCTCTGTTGCTGCTTTCTGACATAAAGATGAGACTTAATCACCTCTAGTTTGATGAACTTGCTGCATCCTCACTTGAACAGGTCTCTCTGCTCTTTATTTCATGATCTAATGTACCCGCGTCACTTAGAAATTGAGGGTTCTCTGTGCTTCTATCATTCATTGATTGACAGAGTCTGCAAACAGAACAGCATGTTTTTGCCAGTAATGACAATTTACGAACACTTTGTCTCAGATGAAGGGACTAAGTGGAAAGGGCAGTGAATGAGTATGTTCGGAGCTACAGGGACTGCGCATCCAGCTACAGCACAGACCAGTCCCAAAAGCTGGTTTGAACCTAGTTGGGTGTAGGTGTCCCACTCTCCCCCACTCATTTCTCATGGACACCAAATTAGATGAAATTCCCCAGTAAATTATAATGTAGAAGAGGTTTTGCAATGAGCTGTAAAATGTTAAGAAATTACCAGGAAATGCTAAAGTACCATGTTATGAGATCTGTTAAAGTAGCACACAAATGATGTAGCTGCATAATGATCCTCAGTTTTATTCTGTATGAACGATGAGGTTTAATACAGTGCAGGCTCTTCAGAGCTTCTCACCAAGACAGTTTCCTCCTCCTTTGTTTCACTCCGGATGAACTTTGTTCCTTCCAATACTAGATTTTAAATCTTTTTTTTTTTTTGTGGTCAAAATATTCTGAAGGCACTGTTGGTTCACATTTGAAAACAAAGTTGTCTTCTTGTTACAACCTCTGCACCCAAATGCTGGGCCTCACAAAAGCACTGATGTTTTGGGAGAAATCTTGACCTTCTCTATGAAGTTAGGGGCCTGGAGAGATGTTGGATAAGCAGGCTCCAGAATGAGAACAGAGCAGGTGGATGACCCTCAATGGCACATTGCTTAGAAAGAAGGCACGTAAAGCTGGAGGGGAGTAAACATACGGGGCCATGAAGACCTGCGACATTCACCTGCAATGTCCAGGGAAGTTCTGAAGTCTGATGGTGGGGTTTCTGCCTAAAGTGGGCGCCATATTTGTGTTTATGGGATGCCAGCCTGATTTCATTGATTAGATTTTGATGGTACATCAAAAAATGCTTGCCATGAGTATGAACGGTCCAGAGCTGGTTAGTCAGGGTACGGTAGTTAGGACTGTCAATCATCAAGAGAGGCTTGGCTGAAGAGCCAGAGACTCTAAGATAAAATGCCCTTGTGCTTCATCAATGTAATTATTTTCATGAAAAATGCCAGTTCTTATTAAACAATTGCCTGTCGTAATTGTCTTTTAAGCTGTCATTACCAAGGAGTCAGCTGTCACTTGCATAGATGTGCTTCTGGAGATGTTCCCGCCTAATTCTAATGAAATTGCCCAGCAGAGCATTGCTACAGAATACAGAGATAGCCCTGGGGCGCAGAGGAGGGTGGTACATCTCTGCCCTGGCTGTCCCCAGATGCTGGGGACGTCTCTCTGGGCTGCAGCGGCAGGAGAAGCTCATCCTCCCTACTGTTCTCATTCACTCTTTAGTGCTTGTCACAGGAAAACCGGGGTCAAAGACTGGAGAGATGCATCTGCCCATGGCAAGAGCTGCATTCCCGCTTCCAGCGCTCATGGGCTGGAGCCACTATTTCTCCTTCACCCTCTCTTTCCACTGGAGACGTTCCTCCTGCACTTGGGAGAACAATGGGGTTTGTGGTTTCATAGTGAAATAATTCATTTTCAAAGGAAAAAATATGTTTGCGTTAAACCAAGAAGAATGAATTAAGAAATCTATCAGGGATGAGATAAAAAAAGCAATTAATTTGGGACTGACCTACAGCACTTTGCTTGCAAATAAAACATCTAGTTTGAGCTGAGGTGAATCACCTTGCTTCATCTTTGGCTTATGACCCATCTTTTTCTTCCTTCTTTTTTAGCTTAGGACAATTCTGAAATAAAACAGAAGTTCAGCATGTTTTATTTTTTGTTTCATATTTTGAAATGAAATGTCTTCGCGTTTCCAGAGAGAAAACAAGTGTTTATTTGAAAACACTGAAATAGTTCAACATTTCCCACCCCCTTTTTTTTTTTGACAATGCTGTTTATTGAATTGTAACATGAACCCTCAAGTAGCTTTTGGTTTCTTTCCAAAAATGAATTTTTCATCAACTTCACCATTCTCAGAAGATTAGTTGTCTGTAACTGCTGTGTACTTAAAGAAGGGCAGAACCCTGTACCTCCACGCTTGTAACTCCCCGACCTTTTGCATCAGCCTTCACCTGGGTGGCTTGTGCGAGTTGCTGAAGCGTGAACCAGGAACCTGCAGAAGTAAAAGCACAGCACGTTACCACTCGCTTTAGAGGCTTCATTCTGTAGGAGGGATCCTAAAAGACACAGCTTTTGCAGAGAGGGTGCATACAGCAGCTAGTCACAGGTGACAAGACAGGTATAACAGGCTTCAAGGGGCACAAGATTTGCTCTTTCACTTAATCATGGCAATTAGGACTACTTCAGTAATTAGAAACTCCTTACAGGACAAAGACATTTTTCAGTTGTTTTTATAACTTGTATTCTTGCATGTATTCAATCCCTGTACTTTTCATTACCTTATGACAGCATGTAATATATCCTTAAATGCACAAAGCTTTTAAATTCTCCAAACAGATCTTTCGGGTTACATTTTTTGTACAGCTTTCTCTGTCTCACTGCGATGAGTTAAAGCATGTCTGATTTGGCTTCATCAAACCCTGAGCCAGGTTCCACTTCTTTTAAGCATTTTAATTAATGCATAATAAATAAATAAACATATACTTAAACTGTCCCCTAAAAGTTAGGTGCAGTCTTCTTGGCAGTCTCTCTTGATTCATTTTGTTTAAAGTATCTGTCTTCCAGTGTGTCTTTTTTTTTAGTTTGCTCTTGCTCCTTCACTGCTAAAGATCAAATGTTTTTCCTTGTGTGTGCCAGGTATATAGCAGGGAGATCCTGGAGGAAGAGTGTTTAATAAGGTCTCTAATAGGCTTTAAACATAATAATCCAAATAACACTCAAATGGCTGGTGCCTCTCCCTCTCTGTGTTGGTTCAGGCTCTTTATTTTTGTTCTCAGGTTTTGAGACTGACTGTATCATTAAAGATCAGACAAATCCCTTTACCAACAGCTGTGCAGCAGAGCAGACCTTCTGAACGCCTTTTTGACAAGCCCCAGACAGGTCCTTGCCTGTGAAACATTTTGATGCACTCCAACGAGGTTTGAATTCTACCTTTAGAATTAAAGCTGGTCCTGGTATCACATGCACACATTTATACAAAAAGCCATTTCTTCATGCAAAAGGAGAAAAGATCAGAGAAGGTGGTTTCACAATTACCCTGAAAGAGCTTTTGCAGAGCCAACAGCCTTGGTGCTTGTAGCAACTGCAGCTGCAGAGACCTGGATGTACTGCCTATGGGTTTGGGGTGAGTGAGGAGTGACCTACTGTGAACCTGATAAAGTGGTCAAAGGTGGCATGATAAAGTCGTCAAAGTTGTCATAGCCCTGTCCTTGTAGCTATGCTTCTCCAAATCAGGCAGTGCAGGAAATGGAAGGTAAAAAGAATAAGAGCTGTAAGTAATGGAGAAGAGAGGTATTTTCAAAAACAGGCTGGGTACCCTCAGAGGGGGATTGCAGTGTGATTGGGGCTGGGGGTGGAAAGTTGCTATATGAACAAGTGAAAAAGAGAATATCAAATAGAGCTGGATCTGATGAGAGAGAAATGAAGATAATCAGCAGCAAACCCTGTAAGATTCAGGTGGCCAAGAAAGACCATGAGAGAAGGCGGGACAAATGCACCTTGGTGTGGAGATGTCTGGAGGTGGGCGACCCAGCTGCGGTGCCTTGTCTGTGTAAGCAAGGAGAAGCAGCATGTCTAAAACATCCCCAAAGGAAAACATTCACAGCGGTGATAACGTGTTCCACAGCAAATCTTCTGAGCTGGCTGAGATCCGGCTTTGGCGATGTCCTCTTCTCTGTCACTCACATGTTGATTGTAAACAACAGCCCAGCAGGGAGCTGAGTCTTGAGAACATTTAATTTCTACTTTAAACATAATCAAGTGATGCCTCCCTGAGCTGGTAATTCAATACAAGCTAAATGGAGGGAATGACTCACGTCAGTGCTTGCCATTCCCACCAGCTTTACCTGCAGTGCTTTACCTTTACCAGCTCCATTTAACTGCATTGGACATGAAGGAAGCAGCATTTGCATCCCTGCTTACACCTATTTTTGAAACCACTTAAAAGATAAGAGACAATCAGAAGGAAAATGTGCTACCACTCTTCTTGCTTTGCGCATGATGCCACCCTTGCTGAGCCTTGCTTGCCCACGACATTATGACCCATTGCTTCACAACAGATCAGTTTGGTGTAAAACAAACACTCACTTTCGTTCTTGCACGCCCTGCTTTAGTATCCCTCCTCCTCCTTCCGCACTTTCAGTGCCAAGGGAATAATTGAAGACTTGGATGTTTTAATTTCCATGACTTGGTTTCAGAGTTGGTAACATAACAGCAATTAGAAGAGTTACTTCTCCAAGGTACTGCAAATTCCTTCAACCAACCATGAATATTGCCAATGGGCCAAATTCTCTCTGCATTGGTGAAAAGGCATGCTTTTTTCCTGAAATCTAAATTTTGCTTTATTCATTTGTAATATCCATGTACTCAGTCTGCCAGCCTGGCATTTCAGCTCCCCTGTGGATGTTTTTGTTGCCTTTAGTCAAAGCAATATTACACGGGAGTTAGACTGAGGTATGGAAAATCAGACTTCCCAGGGTCACATAAAGGCTTCATTTAAAAATAAAGCTTGCTAGAAAACAGAGAAAGGCATTGTGAAAATGCTTGTGAAGAAGAGGTTTAGATCAGATCTAGTTGTTTTCTGCCTCCATTTATTTACCTGAAAAACAGGAATAATAAAAACTTTCTTGTACCCAGAAGGGAATGGAGAGTTTTGCTTAATGAATTACTTAATGTCTTTGTCTATAAAATGTTGAATAAATTCAACATACTTCCACCATTTCAGTGCTATGTATGCTATTCTAGCTCCATGAAAATTCATTGCAGTACCTGAATACTGAGTGCTAATGAGAATTCTCTGCACTTAAATGGCTGAAATTAAAATATTGTAATTACCGAAGTATGTTCCATTAGATGGAATTATTTATGAGAACTTGTCACTTAAAAGAATCTCAGTTTTTACTGAATCAGAAATCAATAAGTTTCAGGCTGTTGTCATATTTTTTGTCTACCGGTGACGCAGGAGCATCTCTTCCTACATTGCAATGAGTTATTTGGGAGAACAGAGTCCAAGATTTCTTACATGTCTTCTCTAACCACTATGGTTCAGGTGGAGTCGCTCAAAACAATTCAGAGCTGAAGAGTTTCAACTTCACCAGTTTTGATGCTCATCCTTCTCATGACTGGTCCTTCATGGAAAGTGAATCCAGAAGGACTTCAATTTATTGTCCTGGCATTCAATTTAGTCCTAGGTGTTGACTACAGGCAACAGCACCCCACCAAATAATTACATTTTTCACTATTTTTGGCAGAAACAGTCTTGAACTTGGCATCCCAGATCCTTTATGCCCCTCCTCACATCTTCAAAACTTGCAGGGTTCATTTTCTAAGGCCACGCTCAGATCCAAACTGAATAGGTCACCCCTCTAATACTTTGGGTCTTCACTGCAAGAAGTTTCTTTTCCACTGGAAGAGGTAAACAATATTAGAAGTGCATCTGTCATCCATTGTGAGGCATGATTTTGTAGGCAGAGAAAATATCTTTTGTTAGAATAATGAACTGAACTGAAAAACAAGCAAGCAAACGAAAGATCTCGGTGAGTTCCTGGGCAAGCAGGTCCCTCTTTGGTCTCAGGTAGGAGCAGACCCCTCAGTTAGGTATCAGAAAATCAATCTGAGTGTAACTTGCCTGTTAACAGGCTAGCAAGTGGGAGTCGGTTTGGTCCCCGTGGTGCAAAGATGCTGACACAAGAAGATAAGGACACTAGCACCCGTGGGTGCCTGGCAGCCGGAGAGGTGGGGTGAGCTGGGGGGTATCCTAGTCTGCTATAAAAGCAGTATGGGTCATGTTCCGTCTTGTGTTAGTTAAAGCATTGGCAGCGGCTCATCTCAGAGGTAGGTGCTTAGGCTTAAAATACATTCCTTGGTTTAAGGGTTGGAGGGGTCACTGTGAATCTTGGGGTTTTATTAGCCTTCTGCAAATAGAAATGTTTTTGGGAAGTGAATAGTAATACTGCTGGTTGTCCGTCCCTGCCTTATTGTTGAAAGGAGAAAAAAGACTGGAGAAATTAATTGCATTTGAAAGGTATCAGATACAAAAAACCTGCAGAAGTCATCAGTCACTGAAATGAGGAGAATGTTTCATTAGGAAGCCAATTTGCCCTTTATTGAGACTGACGTGTGCAGGTACTTGCCTGGCAGTACCCGTCAGCTTTCAGCTGTGAGGCTCTGAGCAGAGCCAGCCCTCTCCTTGACGTATGGGCTGATCCTGTCCCTCTTCCCATCCCACACTGACCCACATTCTCATGAAATCCTAGAGAAAAATGGAGGATCTTCAAAACATTTTGAGACAGAAATCGGCCACCAGAGACACCCACACCAGCAAGGGCAGGGGCTGGAGCATCTCACCTCTCCTGCTTCTTACCTGGGCTTTTGCCAACAGCTGAACCTCTGCACGGGGAAGATGAATGGGGTTTGGCACATCACCCTTGGGAGGCTGCCAGTCCCCAAA
Source organism: Sagittarius serpentarius (assembly GCA_034782735.1). Lineage (NCBI taxonomy): Eukaryota > Metazoa > Chordata > Aves > Accipitriformes > Sagittariidae > Sagittarius > Sagittarius serpentarius. The sequence goes on from JAVKLA010000010.1 coordinate 29,061,059, forward strand.
TGAAGCAACACAGCTTTCTCCTTGGTCACCGAAATGGTGCCAAAGAGAGTGAATGAATGGGGTGGCTGGAGAAGAGCAGCAAGAGCGTGCCTTGCGTTACTGCCAGAGGGTACGGGGATCCTTCCTTAGCCCGGAGCCTGGAGGGTTTAACTGGGATATTTGTGGGCAACGTGCTGAGGCTGACACACTGTCACCCGGGGCACAAGCTTGGGGCCAGGGAAGGGTCAGGACATACAAGTGAGCTCACAGGGTAAAAGCCAGGAAGCACCAAAAAGGCACTTTTTTACAAATCCCCAGGCATCTCTTTTCAGCGGGCATCTCGCCCGTGCCAAGCTGGGGTTTGTGCTCACAGGGACAGCATTCAGGGCAAGTCAAGCATCTTCTGTTTGTGTAACTGTGAAAGCCTAAATGCTCTGCCTGCCCGAGAGGAGAGAGCAGGCACAGCGATGCCGGCTACAGCATGTGGCAGCAGTCCGTGCCGGCAGCTGCCGGCTGCCTGGAGAGCTGCTTTCGTGGTTTGCACTGACCTTTCCTCATTTCGTGCGGTAATGGACATGACACGTGCTAAAACAATGGCAGTGCTGTCCAAGAACTTTGATGTAAAGTAGCTTTTTTGCAAACAGACGTAAGGAAAAGGATCAAAGGATGATTTTGCCATCAAATTTTGTTCAGCAGGAGCGTCAAACAGAAACGTAATGTGTCGGTTCACTGTTGGGGTAGCAAAGCCAGATGCTCCTTGTGCTCCAAATAAAAGATGCTTCATTTCTCTGTGCTTGTTCTGAAACCAGTTTTTAGTAGTGAATTAAAAATTTTTAAAAAATTAAAGACTAAATACTCAATACTTGGCTATGAATATTTATGACAATATTGGACTTGCAAATCTAAGGTAATTTAAATGTCAAAACTGGTGTAAAGTCTTTCCTTTGGAGGATAAGTCAGAGAAAATTAATCTTGATTACAAGTCATAACATTGGGAAATTAGCATCTTAGGGCATCAGTGATAAACACTTCTGTACATCCCCTTTTTAAGTCACGTATTTTACAAAGATGAGAATTATTTTTAATAAAAAAATAGCCCCTTAATTAACCAGTTAGGTAATTAACAGGGAAATCCTGGTTGCATTCATGACACTGTGATTATTTCATCTTGCTAAATCACCTCCTCTTCTGCAAGGACTCTGCCTCCATAACTGTTTGGAGAGGAATGGTTTCCACCTGAGACCGAGTCTTGTGTCTGGGAAGCCTGCCTTAGGGATAAAAGCAGCAATTTTTGCACTGAAATTCTTGCGCTTAAAAAAGGATATTACTTTAGTTAACACATAGCAAAGACCGGCGTAAGCAAGTGCCAGCAACATCAACTGCAACATCTCTGTGAGCAGGGGGTGATGTTACCAGCAGCCACACTCAGATCTTTGAACAGGACCATGAGTCACTGGGTACCTGCAGAGATTTAGCTACTGATTCTTACATTGCAGAAGTCAGAGCACTGGAAGATGATTTCTGCTCCAGCTTCTAGGTCAATGTTTTCAGCCATTCCTCTGTGGACCCTTGTGGTTTTGAGAAAGGTAAATCTGAAAAACAACCCTATCGTTAACAGGCTGCAAATTGCTATACAGGAGTTTGAACTGCCATGAGGAAATAGTTTGAGATTTTCTAAACCTGCAATCAGAATCTTACATTAAGGAATAGCAATTTTTATCTTTGCAGGCAGCCATGGCTCCATACAGAATCTGAGGAGTTAATTAACCCAGCACCTCAGACTTGCATCATCCATCAGACTTATAGCTAATCTCAAATGCTGGCTACAGCCAGATGCTTTGGGGTAAGGTCCAAAGAAATTTGTAACAGAAAAGAAGCCACCCCACAGACTAAATATCTTCCTCATGCCAGTCATCTGGTGCCTGGATTATGCCTTAAAGCAAAGTAGGTTACATAAAGACTGTATTCAGTAATGACTCCTCAGCAGCTACACCAGAAACAAACCTGACATTTGGCCTATTAGTCTCATTTGCAGTCTTATCCGATAGCATTTGGTCCCACATGTTCATTTTGCACTTAAAAAAAAAAAAAGAAAATCAATTTCGAGAAATGGAAATGCAATCGGGACTTGTCTTTGCTATGGTTTGCAGCAGAGAGCCATGACCTTCTTGTTATGTTTTGCTTTGGGATCATTTTCCGAAAGACCGTGTGGATTTGGGGTGATGGTGGCCTTCCAGCTGTCCAGTTAGGCTGCAGCTCATTGGGACCTGGCCTGTTCAATGCAGTGGGTTTTAATTAGCCAACAGAGATGTTGTCACCACAGAAGGGTGGCTCTTTTATCTGCTTCCCTCTCTACCTATGCTAGATTTAGGATTTCCCTCTCTGCTACCACCTTTCCTTGCTCGTCACCTGAGCCAGTGTGTACTTTCACACTGTCCCTACTGCATATGTATTTACCTGCTGATTTACCTTCATGGTTTTGCGGGGCAGCAGGGCAGCAGCCTGAAACCAGTCGATCCTCTGAGCTCCTTGGAGGTGCCAGGTCTCTCTGCAGCCCCTCTGTTTGTCTCGTCAGCCTGGCAAAATGACTTTTCTCCAAAAACATGCCCTCCCCGCCCACCTCCTTACGTTGACACCTGTAATTCTACAGTAAGAGCAGCAGAGTGCATAGTATTACTGTAAAATTATTAAATAGGCCCTTTAAGTAGTCTGGAAGTCTGTGCATGAATAATCACCCCAGTTTCTCTTAGGAAGCTCATGGTTTCCCATCCAATAATGTTCTCAGACCCAATGTGATGTCTCCACAGCAGCCCTGAGCGCCCACTGCAGCACAGGTAGACCCATCTCAGCCAGCTTTAATGCCCCTGCTTGTGGAAGGTGGTATTGGCCGTGGATGGAGATGTCCAGGATGACAGTGTCCACCCGGGTACCTCTTGCAGCAGCTGCTCTTTCCCCTGAAAGTCCCACTATTGCAGCGCCAAGCTAGCCAAGCCAATGCTCCTCACCAGTCTCTCATGGCCCACTGTGGCTCCAGTTCCTGGCTGGTTCAACCCTTGCATCCATCTTGCATGGAGCGAGACCTGTCTCAAAGCTTCAGGCATGGAAATTGCTCACTTGAATGTAAATGCGCAATTGCATCCAGTTCTCAAGGCTTCTTTGAAAAAAATCGCTCCGAGCATCTCCAGCTATTGTGCTTTCATTCTTGTCCCTTTCTGTATTTATCTGAGCCATTTGTATTTCATCCTTACAACACAGAAAAGAAAAAAAAAAGTGATACACACATCGACTGAAGAGTGAATGGGCTTTTTTTTCCACCCTCTGGACAGATTTCTCCCTTTCCTCCTCCAACTCTTCACATCCTCAGCTCTCCATCTCTCTCTTGCTGTAAATATCCTTAGCAATGCATGGGCTCTGCAAATGTACTGAGGAACACACAGTGCTGCAGAGAAACCAACAGCTGCACTCAGATCGCACCGGCTGGGCTGAGAAAGCACCTAAAAATTGTGCAGATTATGAAAGGTCCTTCCCAGAACGAGAAGCTGTCCAAGATGGAGGCTGTTTCACATGCAGCCACGATCTCCTTTGCAGATGAGGACGCCGGGGCCAGGAGGAGGACCAAGGAGCAGCCACCTTGCTGAGCAGGAGCCCTGGGAGGCAAAGGGGACGCAGCTTCCTTCGGACCTCCCTGCTTTCCCCCGGGGAACAGCCCCTGGGTTTGAACACGGTGACTACAATGTGGAGACACAAATTTTCTGCTGGTCTATTTACTCAGTAACAGCCACTGCAAGTACCCTACAGGAAAAAGACCTTATTTCAGCTGCTCCCGAAGTCAGCAGGAGCAGACCTGAAAAAACAGATTGTAATATAACAATCTAATGACACATCTGGTGATTAAAGCTGCCCGACAAGGGCAGGCATACCGGTGCACTCCCATTCATGCTGGGAACATGAGGGGACCAACTCGCTCCCAGTTCACATTGTATTCCTATTTTTGTCCTGCTGGCATTCAGCTTATGAACTGGGGGATGAAATGTAATTAATGGGGGAGGCACAGTTCTTGTGCGATAAAGGAAAAAAGACAAATCTGGTTTTGTGTTAGATTTATGTCTTGCCCACAGCAAGAGTGAAAAAACAAAAGGATTTGGCCAGCAGAAAAGAGGTGCTCTGTGAAATACAAATGCACTTTCCTCCTTCAAAAATAGAAAACTGCAGGGAAGTGACTAAAATTTTCTCAGGTTTAGTAAGATCATAAAGAACCCAGACCTTCATGAGTAGTCCCATGATGATAAATCAGTAAAACAAGTCTGTAAACAAAAACGTGCTTCTTGATTTGCCTTGGTCACACTGCTCAAGCACAGCAGAGGGAGATAATTTTAGCCTTCCTGAAGACACTACCTAGACAACACTTTTTCTTCATAGCTCATCCAGTCATCCTGATGAAGAGATGCATAGTCGGGTCTCTCAGAGCAGCAGGAGAGAGTTGCAGGAGAGATGAGCGCACACTCAGCGCTACTTGACCTTGCTTGTTTTCGAGAGGTCAGCTACATTTCCAAAGCAGAACATCTTGAAGGAGAGATGGAGATCTCTCCAGCCCACTTCAAAGCCTGATGAGAAGAGGGACAGGTACTGCCTCCTGGGAAGGACTGCCATGGAAATAGGGACTTCAAGAGGGTCTTACAGCATTAACTTACTCGAGAGAAGGCTAAAACCTCACACTGCTAAATATCACCACTGTACCAAGGTTTTTCTGTCGATCAGAGGTTTGACTAAGATAGGTGCTGGTTGCTGTCTCTGCCTGTGGGGCACTACTTTAGGCTGCAATTAACTTGTGTAAACTGGAAAAAAGTAAAGACAAAAGTTCCGCACTGCCACAGCTTAATAATGCAACTTGGGAAGGAACTGTAGCGTTTTCTCTGTAAATTGAGGAATGTTCCAAACTTCAGCTTCAAAGTTCAGACCCCCAGAGAGATTGTTAGATTTTAATTGCTACCTTAATCAACATTTATTAGTGCTAACCAAAGCTCCTCATGGATTTAAAATTCAACCCATTTGTCAACTACTAATTATTTTAAGCAGACAAGCTGTTATTTTACCAGCTGTATTAATGTGACTTTTCAACATATGTGAAATATTACAAATAGCTTCAGAAGATTTGATCCTGAAACATAATTCAACAGATAAATCATTGTTTGCCGTGATCTCACTTGTCCCTCAGACACCTATAGCACCTCTCACCCTCACCTACCTCCACCTCACCTGGCAGAACGTGCAAAACCAGAATCAGCTCCAATGTGTTTTTCAGTACGAGAAGGATTTGTTCTTTCCATTTGTTGGTTTTCTTTTTTTTAAATTAGCTCTCCTTTGAGTCCTTCTGTAGTGTGCATGCCTCATGCATCAGGCTGAAGGCTTTAGTTGCTGGTTGGTTTATAGCAGAGTCTCTGTCTTAAATCTTCAGTATCATCCTGGGGGATGGAGCTGATTTATTAATTACCCTGCACTCTTGCTCTAATGAGTGTGTGCTCGCCTGTCACCCAGCTGCTGGTTGCACCCCCCTTTTTTCCCCACGAAGAACAGGAGCCGGGGGGGGCACGGCAGCTTTGCACACCCTCGCTCTGGCCCCAGCACGGGACTCCCCCTGCCCGGGGCCGGCTTGGACGCCGGCGGCAGAGGGGAGCCCAGCACCCCGCTCCTGCACGGCCACGCTTGGCTGCGGGGTGGCCACGTGCCGAGCGTAAAATTGAGGTTTGATAGTCACCACGTGAGCAGAGCAGACCAGCATTTTTCTCTGTCATGATCCATCTACCAAGAGAGTGTGGGAAGAAAGAAACCAAGCACCGCTTGGTTTAACTGTTTACTGCTCTCCGCAGTTAGAAAGCTGTGCTTATGACACTCCCATGCTTGTGCTTTTTGCTTTAATTTTACTCCTAAAACACTGACTAGAAAACCCCAAGCTGGCCTGCTCCCTGTCAGTGACCCACATAGGCAAAAGCCATCAATTTCAATTATCAGGGATGAAATGACTCAGTATTACCAGAACAAGAAATGTTGGGGGATAACTGACTGTCACCGTGGTTTGATTCTTTTTTTGACATTGTCTATGAGAGAATATCCAAGTATAACAGTCTCATTCATTACAACAACTATCCCAAGCACGAATCAAAGAGGTATGGAATAACAAGCAGATGTTAGAGAAGCAAGGGTCCAGGTTATCGGCTCGCAAAATCAGCTGCTGTGATTTATTTACATGACAATACACCCCTAAGACACACGTGTAGCCTGTGTAGGCACATTAAGGCTGCCGTGGCTGCCTCTCCTGCAGCCGTCCCAGGCTGCAAAACCAGTGCAGCGGGCGCGGGAACATCGGATGTGCTGAGCGCTTGCAGTCGTGGCTAACAGCATAGGGAAGAGGATGTCTTTCTGGGTTTTGACAAGGACGTCATTAGCTACCCTCAACAGAGAACATCAGCCCGCACCAGGGGAAGCACCAAGCCACGGAGGCACTTTCTTTGGATGAACGTCGACCATGTGAGCCCCCACGGCTTGTGCAGTGCCCGATGGAGAAGAAGATAGGCAAGAGGATAGACACAAAATAACTGCAAAGTCTGAATTAGTGTTACTCAGACGTCAGGAGCATTAGGCACTGGATGAACGTTTATTAAATTATTTAGAGGGCTGACAAGCAGCAGAACTGGAGAAAACTAAATATATTGTGATAGGCAATGGGCAATATTCCTTTGGTGAAAACAAGTAGGAACCAAGATACCAGCAGATAGTGAGAACTGAAATCCAACTGCACAGGTAAATTTTTTAAAGCACACTTCCAACCTGTCATTTGAAGCTGAAGTATTATATCCCCTTCAGAAAGACATAGCTGCTGGGGAGGGTGAGGGGGAAACAGTAACAAAGACCTGCATGTTCAAAGGGAAAATCAAGAACATTATTCACTGAGCTTTTGTTCAACCAAAAATATTGCCCTAAATAGTGCTATGGATAACTAGATCTGAGGAGCAAAGCTGAGGCCAGTAAACTGACAGCATACAAATTGACTTTATTCTTGTTTGCAAGCAAAATTGGGTAAATTTAATTACGTTACCTTGTAGCTCAATGTACCCAATTGCAGGAAACTAAGAAGGAAGATTTCCTGAAGGGGGAAGGGGGGAAGATTTGAAGCTTTCAGGATAATGATGACGTGAGGGAGGATCGTCATTGTTGCTCTGTCACTTCTTCCTTCCTTCCTCACCAGGTACAGGGAGTAGCAGCCATCCTGGGCCCAAACCCTTCCATTGTAGCTTCCACATACCCCTCTTAAATCAGTGGCAGGAGGCCTTGGATTAACTGAAGTGAGATGTACAAGACCCTCAAATCCATCATCTTTGTCAACTGTAATCCTAGTGAGGATTTGGAGGGTTTTTTGTTTGGGGTTGGGGTTTTTTTGGTAACTGGTTTACTCTTTCATTTTTCTAAATAAATATGCTTCTATCCTTCAGTTTTACCAAGTGATAAAGCTGAATATCCATAAATGCACAAAAAGGCATTATGCAACACACAGTAGCAAATCTTACAAACTTCCCATTTGCCCATTCTCCAGTCCATTATTTCTAGGATCTCCTGAATTTCACAGCTTTTCTCTCTCTTTGGGGGCTGGAATCAGAAGAATCATTCCTGTTTGAGACTGCTGTCCAAAGATCAGGAAAGAAGCAAGTTTTCTCTTACGAATAGTTATAATGAAGAAGGTTCTCTGGCATTTAGCAAGGTAATGGAGAGCTCTGAGGTCCCCAGGGAGTTTGATACTTAAGTGTTACCCTTGCGTACAATTAGGAATAATAAGCTTTATATCAAACACTTATGTATGAATCATACCTTTTTGCTATTACTTATGATAAATCTGAAAATACTTTACGCCACAGGATTCTAACTATGCATAGAAATGAGGTTAAATGATCTCTTCAGGTATCCAGTCAAGCTCAGGAATGCCACCATTATTCAGTGCTCTGACACCTTTGCCAACCCATCATGAGCAAGAGACCCATTTAAGTTGTTCTGCATCAGATGTTGTTTTTTATGAACAAATGTTTTCTCCATGGAGGGAGATTTATGAATGGGAAAGCCGGTGGAATGTTTTTGCCATAGAGATATGATGGATTTTTTTGTCAGTATGCAATTTATTTCCATCTGTTCTGTATCTGATTAACTCCTGCAGAGTATGTGATTAACTTAACTTCTCAAGATCATTAGCTGCTCTGCATTCCCATTATAGTTCATCAGTGTGGGACCACACACAGGCTTGAAAATGTTACACGTTGGTTATGCCTAATATCTTAATCCACACTGACTGGTCATTCTCTCACGATGGCCATGGATCTAAAGAGAGAAGATATGTTACCAGGAAAACGTCACTATTCTGGAGCAAACACAAAATGCTAATGAAAACAGAGCTTAAGCAGATCCTCCTTCAGATCTCGAACCTAGAGCTAAATTAAGCCCTCTGGAAGAGTTCATGCCTGGTGTTAGCCAGTTGAAGACAGCATCGGAGGCAGCCGGCCAGCACGGCGAGAGGGGAGGACCACTAGCCTGTGAGTGGTTCCTGTGCATTACCAGGCTGTGCTGAACAAGCCCTGTTTTGCAGTAGATTGCTCCTTGTAGACCTCAAAGTAGAGCACAGACTGCAAACCGTGCATGCTGTCACCGTAAATCTTGTAATAACATGCGTTTTCTTCTGATATAAATACCTACCAATACGAAACCTGAAACATCTTAATAGAAACAAGCAGCCAGAGCTCACGCACAAGTCTTCTGTATTGTCCTCTGAGTTGTCTTTTGAGTGGTTTTCCCTTAGTGAATAAGGCCAGTAAGTGGATGTGTCAGTAACAGAGACTCACATGTCCTTGCCATACAATTAATTGAGTACCAGACTCATTGACATTAATGGCTGCAGGGCAGTAGCATCATGGGGACAGGACCTAGACCATCAGCTCCATCTGATAGTTTATCTTCAGACTTGTGCGCTCCCTTTCTTCACCTAAGCAACAGTACCTGCAGTCCTCTATTCTCAGACCCTATCCAAAACAAGAAGAAGACTGGGACTCCTGCGGAGATCTAAAATATGCAGGTTTGGCCAATTCAAGCTCCTGTGGCTGATGCCAGATGAAGTCAGCCAAACCCGCTGAGTTATTTAATCAGAGGTGGATTGGGCAAGATGCGCCTGCATTTGAGCCTTTTCTTTTTTCTCTTTTCCCCTGAATGACACACATTTAAAGTCCTGCTGGTCTCCGTGTTTAGATCAGGCTCACACGTGCATCACTGCCCTGACTGCCAGAGGTTTAGCTGCTTGTGACTGCCGTCCGTCCCCCCCCCGTCCCCGCACAGCTGTGTCCTAGCTTCAAGGTTTGCTTCTGTAATTCATAGCTGATCGTAACGTTTTGACATCAGATACCTGTGCCTGTGAGCAATGTTTCACATCCTCGCAACCTTTATTTGAAATGTCTGGGTTTGATATTTAACACTTTTGAACAGGCCTCGCTGGGGCAGAGTGAAGGTGCTTCTCAATCTCTGCGGTCTGCACTCACAGCTCCCAGAGGCGAAGGGGGAGCTGCTTGGGATGAGATTAGAGCAGTTCACACCATCACACTCTGTTAACTTGGATAAGGTGTATGGAATCCATACTCAGCTATAGCTGGATAGAAGAGGTATGGGGCTTACGGCTTGATAACAACCAGAGGCTTTTGTGGTTATTTCTCAGAATGTTTTAAAAAGAAAATATTAGTTGGGTTTTGGTATCTTTTCTTCGGTTATTCATTAAATTAATGATGGGATATAATGTCCCATCACCTGGATCTCCATCAGGTATTTACATACTGTTGCTGGTTACGAGGCAAAGGGAGGGTCCTTCCACCCAGCTGCTGAAGTCCCAAGGCAGTGACTGTTGTGTCGCGCTGCCTGGTGGTGCGAGGGGACCCTGCAGGGATGCAGGATCCAGCCATACCCGCATGCAGCTGCCAAGTGAGCTTGCACAGGGTGCCTAGCGCTACCCACCCACGTCACCGGACAGCCTCCATCCCAGGGTGACAGCTGTGTCACACCGTGTCACCCTGCCAGGGCTGCTTGAGATAGCAGCCACCAGAAATAAAACGTGACAGGCAAACCTGCCTGAGATAAAACTGGCGATGTCTAAAGATCGAGCTCCTGCTCAAGTACACTGTTAGAGCTCCAAATCTACACGCAGGCTTCAGCACTTGGCCCTGTTCCTATTTACCCAGGATTTGTGTTCCCACACCGGGATGTGCTTATCTGAAATAAGGACGGGTGCCTGTATCCTGCAGAACAGGCCCCCGCTGGTGTCAGATACCCACTCGTGCATTTCAGATTCCTTAGTTTATTCTCTCACTTCCACACTCTTTTAAGTTTCCTCCTTGATTCTGCAGATTTTAGATATTCATTAAATGAATGATCAGAGAAAAGAAAGATTGGAAAGATTTTCTACTAAAATCTAGAGCTAATACACTCTGAAATTAATAAAATTCCTCAAAAATTTCTAGAAGAGCTGAATTCCCTTCCTAGGCTGCAGTCTTTCAGCTTCCACATTCCTCCCTGTACCATGTACTGGCTACAAAAGCAGTTGTCATTTTCTTCCATCACTCACAAATGCAGACCTCTCCTGCCCTATTATATCTAAGAAATGGCATTTAGCTGATAACTGCTAGATACTTGGCATGAAAATTTGGAAAGCTATGGAAAGATGGGGTTTGATTAGATGGTAATTTATTTACTGGGGTGAAAAAAAAATTCGGATTTTTCATCAGACACATCCTGTGAACATCAAACACGAGTGCCATTGCCAAATGCTCCTTTTGGCATGCCAACACCGTGCACCTTTCCCTTTCCTGCTTTGTCTCCACAGGCTGCCATATCCAGGAATGCAGCACCATGCTAATTAAAGGCTGAAATTATCCACTGGGTGGTTAAGAAAAATGCTGATTCCGGCCACTGAGTGAGATAACTGGTAATTTTGTAAAGTACATTTAGTCAAATAAGATTTTTTGGCAGCCGAATGTTGATGTAGCAGAATGTGCTTTTCTGATTGACATATGCTAACAATACTGCCTCCACAGTCAGGGGAAGGATAATTTACTTTTCATTTCCATTGGAAATGAGGTGAACCAGAATGTGGTAGATGATAGTTAAATCCCAGCTATGTGGTTTGATTGATTTGCTCAAAACCACGAATCAAATGATACCCTGCATCCTCAGTCCTCTCCATCATCACTTCCAGGAAACCAGCAAATTCAAATCTCCTCCTGAGAAGGTTTTCAACTCCTTCTGGCTTTCTCAACCATTTCCCCAGGCACGTCCTCAAGAGGTGGCTGGACCGGAGGAGAGTGCCTGCAGTGGGTAACCCTCCCCAGCAGAAAAGGGAAAGGCTGACAGCTGTTTCACAGTGTTTCCCAGCCGGCATGCAGGCATGCTGCAGGGAAATGAAGTATGAGAGAAGCTTAGTCAGTCTGGGTGAGGTTTTACCAGCTCACCGTTGTCCACACTTCTCTCCTTTTTAATTGTCCTTCTCACAACCCTGAAGAGGAAGGAGGAAAAATTGCTCTGAGCATCCCAGCTCACTGCTGGAAGGAGCCGTGTCTCCAGAGACGTGGCGCTGACAGAGACCAAGAACTTGGCTCTGCTGTCATGTCATTTATCGGGCCATGAGGGAACATCTCTGGTCCCTGCCACAAAACCGCTGTCATAACCCAGAGCTAAAATTGTCCCTAAATCTCAGCTGCACTCCGCGTCTGCTCCGGGGGTCTTGCTCCTGCTGGCTCCAGGGATCCCGGCTGCTTCTTCGTGGGACACACCGGTACGGTGCACCATGCCGTGCTGCTGCTGCAACTGGCATTTAATGCTTCATTTGCTTTGTGGGACTTTATTTACTTATTTGGAAGAAAGGCCTGAGGGAAAACACAAGATGCATGTTCAAAAATCTTTTATGATCTCAGTAAAGGAACATTTTCTGATCAAAACTCTTTCAATGAAAGTATTACGAGTAGTTCTGGTTCTTGGCTTTTTTTATTATAAATACTTCCAGTGGAGGTATTTCACTTGCTACTGCATCTCCAGGAAGAGCCTTTAGCCTAATTTTTTTACTTTTAGCCACTAAAGTGCCCCAAGACCTCATCAAGCATCTACAAACACTCATTAACAGTTCCGTACCCCTTCAAAGCCGGGCGCTGACGGACCATGGGAACAGTCAGCTGTAGGTGGCTCAGGCAACTGAGCTTTGCTGGGAGCAAAGGTGACCTGTAAATGCCTGTTAACAGGTGTAATATTTCCCCCCCTCCCCTTCAGACACATATAAGACAGAAGTCTGAGCCTCTAGGAGGGATGGAAAAACCATCTTTTCCCGAAGTGGCCTTTGAGTCTTTGTTCCTCCAGAAGCCGCTCCGGAGCACGAAAGAATAAACCTTCGCAAAACTTCTGATTTACAGGACTCGTTTAAGCCCTCTGGGGAGTCCCTGCGTGAAGTTATATGCTCATCTTCTCCATCACCGTTGCGAGCGAGCTTTTAGTGGTAACCCAGGGAAACCACGGCAGCCAAATAATTTGAGGGACGACTTGGCAAAAGCAAATCATGTCAGCATGAAGCTCAGGAGAGCCAGGGGAGAAGTTTTCCATACGAAAGATTAGGAAGAGTCACAAACCCAAGAACTGGCTTCTCCTTTTGTGTCACTTGATTTCTCTGGTCCCTTCCCTTGAGTCTCGCCCACACTCCTGTTTGGAAAGAAGAAGAAAACTCACATCATGCTGAGTTCTCTAGTCTCACGCAAAGTCTGATTTTTGTTGAGCTGACCGAAGAGAGGCTGATAGCTGCGTTTTTTCCCTTCCAGAAGTGTGACTTAATTTCCATAAATTTCCATTTGTCTTCTCATGAGCTTATGAAGCCCCAGCCCCAGATTTGCTTTGTCTTCTCTGTCCTGCAAAACCCTGCGTAATTTTATGGCTTTATGTTTCGGCTGGAATTAAAATCACCTTTGGCGATAGAGGGTCAAGGGAAAGATGGGATGAAAAGTGTGTCATCGTTAGGGAGCCGGGGAGGCTCGGTGCCTGGGCAGGGCAGGAGCCCCACGGCCACCAAGACGGGGCTGGGAAGGTCAGCGTCACCACCCCGGGGGACTGTGAAGGTGGTGGAGCTCTGAAGACGGGGTGAGTCACAGCGGTTGTCTCTGCCATGTCTTTGCATCCGTCAAGTGATCGCATCTCTCCGGCATGCCTTCATGGGGACAGGTCTAGGCAGAGATTTCTGCTGGGAGCTCGCCCTCCGACGGCATCCACGTCGTCACCCTCCTGCACAGCGCAGCCGGAGAAGAGTGATTCGGGTCTCTGAGTGTCACTTGCTCAGGCGGTGCTGGAAGGGAAGGTTGTTCTGTACAAGAGAAAACATGCCTTGGTCCTGAGGACTAATCCCATCCCACAGATGCTGCCAGCCTGGTGCTTGAGCAGCTTTTAGGACTGCGCTGATTACAGGAACGACAGCAGCATGGAAGTGGGTTAGTGTTTCATTCTCTCCTGCCAGTGGCAAACACGAGAGTATTGGATTTTCTTTTTTTTTCATGAGGATTTAGCACACAGTCACAGGGTTTGTGGTGGGTTGGTTTTTTGGGTTTTTTTACGCTAGAGAGCAGCCAGTGTTAAGCCTTCCCTGCACAGCTTTGTGCTTCTGCACTGTGCTCATGCTGCACGTCACTGTCAATCATGGTGCTGAGCAGAAACCTCACATCTGGTGGGTTTACACTGATGCAAACACATCACTTTTAACGGAAAGGAGAACCAGACTGAACCATGCTTGTTGATAGCAGAGCTGAGGCCAGACCACTCTGCTTGCGCATCCACACAACCCTGAATACAGAATTAGTTTAGATCCAGCGTTGCACAAGCTGTCCTTTCCATGAACCAACATAAAGCCCGAGACTTTCAGGTCAAAAATGAACCTGGACACTGTCTAAATCCTCCTTCCCAGGGCCACAGCAATCTGCAAAGGTATATAAGGACCCAAAGGCTCCCACAGGTGTTCTCTGACAGCCATAGCCACTTTAGTCCCACTGACGTTAGGAGTTTCAGTGCTGTAAAAAATCCCATTAAACACCTAGCCAAGTCTTCCTGCTCCCGAAGACCTTTGAATATGTGGTCCTGGAATCCCAGACCAGCTCCTCTTGAAGCAGGTGGGAAACTTTGAAGAGGTGTTTGAGGCATCAGCTCCAGCAGTGTGCAAGGTCACCTGGACATGAAGTGTTACTGCACTGGCATACGGTGCACAGTGTGCTGGGGTCCGGACTCGCACAAGCCAGCAAGCAGCTTGCCAGAAAAAACACTGAATGTAGAGGGTTTGCAGGAGGGGGGTTAGCTTTTCTAGCCTTTACGGTCCCCAAGAGTTTGTGTTCGCAAATAATTCTTTCCACAAATTAAAACCTTCTGCTTCTGGGGAAAATATTGATTTATTTTTTTTTAAACTATACGAGAGTTTGGGCGCAAATCAAGACATGGAAAAAATCTTTAAATATAGCCTTTCGTAGAAAGCATGCAATTTTCACACTTTTACCATAACAATTCATCAAAGGGAAAGTCGATGCTATTCTAGACAATTTCCCAAGCTTTTTAAAGACTTCACAATACAATTATAGAATGAAACAAGGCATTAAAGAAAGCTCAGAAAAGACTTTTTGAGTTCTGCGTAATTATATTAGGCAAGACTAATTTATAGCTAGGGCAAAGTTTTGAATGAAAGCCAATAAACTCTGAAGCTCAGCCACAGAGCGAAGCATTTCCAGAGTTAAGTGTTTCCTTTTGCTGATGTGCAAACATTGTTCAGCACTAGCAAAGAAGGGCATTCGGCAGCTAAAACCATAGAAATAGGAGTGGGGAGCTACAGGGCTCGTTTCTTAGGCTGACCCAGTAAGTCTGAGCAAGTCATTTCACCCCTGTGTGCGCCAGCTCAGCCCAGCTGCACTGGGAAGGTTAAATAAAGGAAGCAGGTTCTTCACAAGCATAAATTACCCTTTCGGTGAAACCATGTTGTTTTGTACCAGCTGAGAACTTGGTCCCTACTGCTTAATGATCTTTCTTAGCGTCTGGAGGCGACTCCAAGAGATAACTCTTCTTTATCTGCAGGAGGCTGTGAGATCTTTTAGAAGCTTAGAAAACTACTATATATTTAACAAAAGAGGCCATTAACAGTTTGTAATGGCGGGGTATATCCAGGAATTTCCTCAGTCCACAGAGGAGCTCTATTATTATTACCAGCATAAAGGAGAGATGATGTTCTCGCCGTGTGGGTTGCGAGAGACGAAACCCAGCTGGTACTTTTGCTAAACACATTGAGCTCTGGAGCGCAAAGCTGTATAGAGACTTGATCCATCTAAAGAAAATTTGGCAACACCACCACTGCCTGTCTTCACCAAAAGAAGAGTTGCATCTTTCTCAAAGTTATGAACAAAGAAACTTAAGTGCTTCTGATTGCCAGTGCACCTGCTCCTCATATGCTTATGTGCTTCTTATTTCTTTCTTTTATGGATCCCCTGTAGCATCTTGGGGGCATGGTTGGATTCTTTCTCCATCTTTCTGTTCATCTCTGGCATTTCTGAATCCCTTCAGAGCAAAGAGACCGCACATCTGCACTAGGTACTGGGTGTCCAGCAAATGCTTGTACACTGAGGTGGTGGTCCTGCGCGGGTGGGTAGGTGGAGAGGGGATGTCTCCATCCGAGCAGACGGAGCACCCGTTCGTAGCTGAGGCTGGGTTTGCAGCCTGCAGAGGGACGTGGGGTTGGCTTGGGGTGCAGGGTTGCCTCTGTGTTTTAGAGCACTGAGATGCAAGATATGTGGCTATCTGGGGAAGAAGTTAGCCTGCCTCGTAACCCTGCCACAGGGCAAAGTTCCCTATTTGTTTTAGTAGTTTTATCTTTTTGTCATTTTGTCACTTTTAATAAAATTGCTTCCACAGTGCTTTGCAGCACACAGTTTAATTCTTGTTAGTATTTTGCAATTTTTAAAATTTAGGGGGCTTTTGATTTGTTCCACACTCATCTCGGTGATGTGCTGAGCCTCCTCCTGAGCCATATGGCGGAGAGGACGGGCCCCGCGGGCACCCAGCCCCTCCGTGCTGCAAGGAGGGTTAGCACGGCAGCTCACCATCCCACCACGGCAGCCTTGCCACAGAGGTGCAGGCAAACCCTGCGCATGCCTCTATTTCCCTGGGCTGCCGTTTGTTAAGCTCAGCTCCAGCGGGGTTTCTAGACAGCCCGTAAGGACCTTGCAAAGCCTTCCTGCATTTCTTTGACACAAACAGTGACTTCCACTTGATTCAATCACTGCTTAACTTGATCCTCCATTTAATTTTATCAAAACTGTAGTAATCAAATAATTTGTACTAAAAACATTACAACTTCCACTTGTTTATTCTAATCAATTTTAATCCTTTAAGGCACAAGGTTTATTGGATAATTTGGTTATGAGATAACAAAACGCTGCCATTAGAACTACAAGGAAAGGACAGAACACAAAAAAGAAAGTTAAAAAGATCCCAAGGAGTGCTCATAATAAAGAAAAAAATACAATAGCATACTGTTATTTAGGAGTCATGCTACGCACAATGAGATCTAAGAAGCATCCTGCTGTTCGCAAGAGGAAAAGATCAATGGCACGTTTCGGTTGAGATATTTCTGGCAATGAACTACACTGAAATGGGGAAGACAACATAATTGGATGTGAATGAATTTGCCTTTTTTGAGTGTTGACCCACGTGAATAAACGTATGTCAGTGATGTCTGAGTTTTCCCTCTGTGCAATAAACCTTCAAAACCCAAAGCCAGCAGAGTAAGAGCAGAGAAAAGATTTCCACTGCAGGCTGTTTCTCTGTTGCTTTGAGAAATAAAACACAATTTCCTGCTCCACTGATCCTTCTCGTCCCTTGACCGTGCCACATCTCTCCCCCGCAGGTCAACACTTTCATCTCCTTCGTGTTCCCCATGGTCGTCATTTCTGTGCTCAACACCATCATTGCCAACCAGCTCATGATCATGTTCAAGCAGGCTGCCCAGGAAAACCAGGTCTGCACCATCGGCGGGCAGCAGACGATGCTCAGCATGTCCATGGAGCCCAGCCGCGTGCAAGCCTTGAGGCACGGCGTAAGGGTCCTGCGTAAGTATTCACGTATTTTGGCATGGAACTGGCTAGAGGTGTCTAAGTAAATACGATTTGAAGAGTAATAGGTTGAAATTGGTAAAGGCTTTCACCCAAAATATATTTGAAATGAAAATTAGTTCTTTTTGGAAATCCAAATTGCCCGAAAATGCTTTGACATCAGCCAAAATTGTCCAGTCCTTGTCTCAAAGCCCCAGACTTCGGAGAATAAATTTCTTTGTTCTCTTGGTCTCTTTCCTTCTTCATCTGTTTCTTGCTGAGTCACCAAAAGTTTTCTAGGGAATTTTACCTTCTATTTTCCGCGATGTTCTTTTTCTCCCAGAGTTACTTTTCTGACTCCTAATCTTCCCTTAAAGGACAAAAAAAAAAATCATATAGAAAAAGGAATCTAAAGAGATATTTGAGTATTATTTAATTAATTGTGCTCAATAGGGGAGAAGATGATAAATGAAAATTTCAAATTCAAGGAAAAAAAAAATATATTTCATGTTCTGTGAAACAGAAACAACTTGATAACATCAGCCTTTCCTGTTTCTTGTTCTGTTTCTGGCCAGCTCCAGCCTCAACACCTCTCTTTCAGCTGGTGCTGGTTTTAGGCTGTCACCTGGTTTTAGTCTGTGACCGGAGGACTGATGTCATTTTAAAACCAAACTTATTTCGTGTGACTGGGTTTGAAGAGATCAGCTAGAGTGACACATAGCACAGGGTATGCAGCCCCACTGGCATTGCCCGTGGTAAATCAGGTGTGCAAATTCCTCTCAGCTGTTACGAGCAGAGACTTGGGAAATCCAGTGTTGGTGGTTTCCTTCCCCTGCTCCCGAGGTAAAAGCAGGAGCTGCTCTGAAGGTGTTCTCTGCTTCATGAGAGGTGTGTGTGGAAAATCAGTTTTTCCCTGAAGATACACACATAGGAAAAAAGTTTCTCACAATCAATCACGGCTTTAATTCAGGCTTCAATTTTCCTCTCTCTCTTAGAAAAAAAAAGGCCAAACGACTGACTGAAAAGAAAAATATTTTTGATTCATTCAGACTCTTGCTAGTGTTTCTCCTCTTCAAAACCCTGATAACAGCAAGACTGATTTGATAGCAAAACATTCCTCACATAATCCCGTACGCCGGATGTTTTATAATATCCTGGCAGTAACTTGAAAACCTGAAGCGAGAGAGTGGCAGGGGCAATCGCTGTGTTGCCTACAGTGAGAGAATTCCCCTGTTCCTCTCTTGCACATAATGTCTCCCCAGGTCAAGTGTTCAGCTCTGGGGTAAGGTGGCTGTGATTTATTGCCTTTCCTGGGGGCCAAATGTCCCACTATTAACTCAGCAGAGTTCCCAAGGGACAGACGTGCACCCGTCCGTCAGTTGCACCTTACCTTCTCCCACCAGATATTGCACCCAGTGTTTTGAAGACTCTGACCCGGCTAATCCCAATATCCAAAACCAGACATTTTTTGCCTGAGGCCAAATTAGTATGCAGCGGGATTTTTTTAAAAAAAATGCTGCTGCTTATATGATTTTTAACTAAATTTTGCAGCCCATTGAGGGCTGGCTATCTAAACGTATTTCAGACAAATTCCCAAGCCCTGTTCTGGAGAATACCTTCATCTGTATTTCACAGGCAATAAAGGGTTCCCGGTTGCACATGCAGTGTCTCAGACAACATCGATCGCTGGCAACACAAGTGGCTGTTTATGAACTGCTCAGGTAGGGATTCATAACTTCCTGGAGGGACCAAACAGAACTGTGGTCTCCATGGGTGAAGCCAGAAAGACATTTGATTTTTTTTTTTTTATATTTCCAACCAACCACATTTAGGGTAATCACAAATAATCCTTTTCTTTTGCCTTTGCCTGTTGATATGTAAAGCTAAAGAACAGACCTGCTCACACACAGAGACTCTCTGAAAAAGCAAAACTAGCCCAGCATTTTAATGATTTAGTCAATAGCAACTTAAGCCTTGCAAATATCACTTTATTCCTTTTGTTTTTCTGCAGAGCTTTGATTCAGACAAAGTTTAAATAAAAGATCCTGCACCCAGGAATTGAGCTGTACTGCAAAATACTGGATGGCTTAATTAAATAAGCTGAGGAAAAGACCAAAGAATCTGGTAGCTTAAACTGACAGATGATAAAGCAAAAGCTGTTCAAAAATAGCACCCCCAAAAAATCCAACAAAATATGCCAGTACTGCTTTTAAACTGTGAGAGTCCTTGTGCACATTAGATAGTGAAACTCGTTAGCAGAAAGCTTTTTGACCGGTGCTTTTCACGGCAAAGCTCTTGGTAGCTGAAGTGCTTTGGCCAAGGCCACATTTTCAACAAGGAAAGAAAACCCTAGAGAAGGCACCAAGAACCTCCATGAGGTTTTTCCAGCTGTTTTTCACCGAGGATGCATCCCACGCAACCCGCTATGCCCATGCCATATGCGAGCCACCATGGGCATCCCAGCTTCGAACACCATGCTGGGAAATGCCTACTGAGAAAAAGGGGAGAAAAACCCAGAAGACATAGAATTCCCCATAATTATCTTGTTGGGCTGTGTTTATTTACTGTCTCTGCACCCCGATTAACCATCATCCGGGGGCGGGTGGTAAGGAGTGAGCCTTGCTTCGGCACTGAGCCTGCAAGGATGGGGCCGTGCAAGTCCCTCGGTTCCCTGTTATCTTCTTCTGTTTCTTGACGCTTCTGCCCACTGCCATTAAATGAGAAGCTGCCTTTTCTCACTTGCACTACAACATCTCACACCTCTCTCTCTCCTTTTAGTATTGTATATTCTTTTAACATCAAGAAGAGAGAGTTCTTCATGCATAATAAGAGAGAGGTCTAAATTTACACCTGCCGTTCCCTGGGCATTGGCTCGGTGGTGGTGGAAGAGCACCCCTCACCAACAGGTCCACGTTTCCTCCAAGGCACTGAAAAACAGCCCTTCTTTTTCTGAACAATAAGATTCATTTTCTTCTTCTTCTTCTCCAGGCGAATTTTCACTTTTGTTATGCACTGCAAAAGCTGAGAAAAGTTAGCAAAAGTGAGGGTTTCTGTCTGGAGCCTGAAATGGTGCAAAAGTGGGTCAGTCGTGGTGCCGTGGGCTGCGGTCCACAGGTATTACAGGCAGCTCTGCAGTACCACCCCAGCAGCAGGACTGAGCTCCCTTCCCTGCTGGGAAGGCAATGAGAGAGCGGCCTCTTGCTCCTTTTCTGGCCTGAGGAAGATCCAGCAAATAAGAAATCCACTATCAGTTTTATCTGTGATTCACCACATCATGCACAAAGGCTTTTTTTATCTAGTAAGTGTGAGTGAAATCCTGCTTCATTTCATTTTTCAGATGCACTTAATTACTGGAGGTGCTTGATTCACATTTACTTTTGTCACCTGTTCCTTGCAACTTTTCTTTTTTAATAAACCAGGTCTCTGAGCTGTCTGAAAAGTAGCAAACAATACACCAGGATGCACATGATTTATCCTGGGACCAATGGCAGCCAGAACCATGTACACAGCCTAGGCTAGTTTAAGGAAGAGGACTGGAAAAAAAAAAAATGAGACTTGTCCACACTAATAAAATTGTTGGCACAAAATGAGAGCTTCATGGGGGTCAAAGTATTTTCCATTTCCAAAAGTGAACTTTGCCCTGAAGTACAGAGAGCTTGATTTTGTTTTAAGGGTGAAATGTTTCTGAACTTGTAAAATTAGCGCTCAGAAAAGAAATTTTTGCAGTTCATGCTGTGCAGAGCTGTGGGGTGAGATCAGAGCAGCACCTTTCTTCCTTCCTCCAGATCTACTGAAATTATGTATTTATTTACACTGAAATAGGAGCTAAAAGTGGTCAGGTGAACAGCTTCATTTGGAACATCCACAACATCATTTTCTTCTTTGGTAGCATTTATGTGTTTTCTTGGCTCTCTCTGACTTTGGTCATGTACAGAATAATTATGGAGATCAGAATCAAGGAATATGTCAGCCCTGCTGCCTGGGAGCCACCTCGTTAATTCATTAAGCATGTGATTTCTGATTGTAATTCCCTCTCTGCTGTCAGTGTTCACCAGGTGTGAGGATCCAAATTCAGAGCTCGAGGTGCTGGCAGCTTCCCGGCTCCTTTGTGAGGATAACAAGGCAACGTCTGCACCAGTGCTGCTGCTAAAAATACCTCCTGCCAAGAGATTTCATGCCCTCCTTCATCCATCCATCCATCCATCCATCCATCCATCCATCCATCCATCCATCCATCCATCCAATATTCCTTTAATTTCTCCACCTGTAAAAACGACCTCCAAATTTTGTATTTATTCCTTGGCTATGTTGTAGTGCTGGGAAGCTGAGTCTCTTGGGCACTGTGTGATGCTTCATGGAAGGGTGAAGCCTCTCTGATTGCATAGCCTGATATGCCAATCATTTGATAACGTCCTGAATAAATCTTAAACACACACATGCACACAGGTACCCTTCAGAACAAGCAGCCTTCAGCAGGTAAAACCTCACGTACACTGCCCAGACCATTGCATACTGTATCCAGACGC
Source organism: Sagittarius serpentarius (assembly GCA_034782735.1). NCBI lineage: Eukaryota > Metazoa > Chordata > Aves > Accipitriformes > Sagittariidae > Sagittarius > Sagittarius serpentarius. The sequence goes on from JAVKLA010000010.1 coordinate 29,082,723, forward strand.
AGAGAGGCAATATAAATCTTCCCCATCTCAGTCTCAGATTTCCAAAGAGCCGCTCAAAAATCAGGGCATGTTTGAGCTTGGCTCCGGCTGAAAGCACTGTTTGGCCAAAATGTCTTCTGGAAAGGGGACAGTTTTGTGACACGGACTAATTGTCCCCATCAATACACCAGCCGGCAGCCCATTCTCCGCCGAGCAGCCCTCAACACCTCCCCGACTGCCTGTCAGATCGGTTCCCGCCGTGGATGGAAGGAAGGAGTTATTGAATGGCACAGCTGAGCTCTGATAACAATGTTGAGACAAATTGATGGACATCAAGGGGAGACTTTGCATGTCCCTGGGTGGATGTTGGCTAAGCCTATTAAAATGTAATCAGTTCCAGGTAGCATTTGCTCCATTACAGAAGCTGCTTAGTGAAAGCAATTATAAAGCACTTAGAGAGGTTTAACCAATTAAAAGAATATCCTTCAGTCTACCACAGCTGGCTGGGTGATGCCTCAGCAAGATGCTTTTTAGAAGATGAAGTCCAACCGTATTTTTTTTCTGAACCTCTAAGAGTTTTTAAATTATGATTTTGGGGTCTCTGCATTTCTTCAAGTAATACTTGCCAAAGGCTAAGTAATACTTGCCAAAGGCTAAGTATTAATGAAATATCCATGTAGCCTGCATTTCATTAATTTGTGCATTAATAATTGCCCTTCTGAACCAATGTTTTGAAGAGTTAATTCTTTTCTCTTCACTGATGTTCCAAGCCTGAGCTATCCGTTTCAGGAGGAGAATATTTCTATGAGACTTAGTGAGACCATCCCACAAAGAGAAATAACAAACAGGTAATACTTTGCAGCCACAATAAACTGAACAGCACCAGTCTGAAAATCTACTCCTTAAACTGTCATATTTCATTTCCTTCATATTCTAAGGAAATCAGGTTTGTCCATGAATCATTTCTTTTGCAAGAAAGGAACTAAATTCAGGGCAGTTTGGATTCCTAATAAAAAGTCTGAGCAACTCCAAGTGGAGTTCAGCAAAATCCCCGTGACATTAAGCGTGAGTGGAAGCCGAGTTTAACAGCTGAAGTGTCACATTGAAATTCAGGAGGATAAATTAGCTGTATAAGAGTTGTATATATTTCCCAGAGATGTTTGTGCATGAAGGTTTACTTTACAGCCTGCCAACTGACATGAAGAGAGCAGTATCGGAGCGCTTTATAAACACCCTCTGAGGAGCAGAAAGGGACGACGGCTGCGCCTCTCGGGACAGGGAGACTCTTCTTCCTCCTCTCCCAAGACGTGTCCCTTCGCTGGCTCTGCAGCTCAGGCTGGCAAGACATTTCGACTGGGATTCAGGCGCTTGTGGCTGCATCTCTGAAGACAACTCTAGGGCTGGTCATGCCCAGCAAGCAGATTTTCCTGGTGTTAAACCCTGTCAGTGTGGGTGTTTAAAAAGCTTACTGATGTGTTTTTAAACGTAAGGTCTGGCCAGGGCCTTAGTCACTGCAGAAGCATGCAGTAAATACAGCCCCAGGGTCCCTCTGGGAGCAGAAACCGTTCTGGGAGGAACAAAGGACACGTGAAACTCAGAACTGGAAGGGAAAGAAGAAAGAGGCTGCAGAGGATGCCTGTGCGGGTTATACCTGATTTTAGCAAATAGAAAGAGCCTTGAACCTGGTGAGTAGAAGGCAGGAGCCCTTCTCTGTCCTTCAAAGGGGAAATTTTCTTTCTTTCTTCTTCCTTCTCCTCCAAACACCTGGACATCCCTGGGGGGAATGGCACGAATGAAGTTTAAATGGAATCAAGCAACTTCTTTAATTTCCCCAAAAAATAATTACCTTAGAAGTAAACTGGGGAAGAGACCCCAGTTTGCACTGGGTCAGCAGTGACGTGCTGCTTTTTGGAGCCTGTGCTTGGGCTAGCTTTAACCTTCATTTTCTGCCTTGCTCCTTACGGATGAAACCAGGGCCAGTGTACGATTTAATCACCAGCACGAGCAGGGGCAGGAATTCACATCTAGTTTCAAAACTGTCAGCTGAAGCCATTGAAAATCAGGACTGGAGAATATAGTTGGAGTAAAATACATTGGGTTTGCATGCCAGGAGGTTCTTCTATTCACTCTTCTGTCTTGCTGCCATTAACAAAGAAGCATTTAGGGGAACATGGCTCCTTTCAAGCAAGATAGCATCTTCTACCCTTTTAATCCAAAAAAGAGACAATCCTCCAGCAGTAGGAAAAAAGAAGGAAAATTATACAGAAAGATAAAAAGCGGATCTCTGGCTGCTGGGAATGGAAATTAAGGAGTCAAATCTAATGTTTACACTGCTCAGTAATATGTGCAAGAGCACAGGGGGATTGTATCCAGCAAATGCTGCATGTTTTCAGTGGTGTCTAAAGGAGCTGAGGGCTCCCCAGGCCCATTGCTGTTCCCTATTTCTCCTTCCTTGCTCTCCTGAGTACTACTGGTGCATACTGGCGGTCCCCAATCTCCGCTGGTTGTTATCGACTTTTATGGAAATCCTTTCTTCTGCAGCCTTGTGACCCAAATAACAGCATAAGCAGTTTTAATTTTACTAGGCTGTTACCCACCCTTGCAGCTCCCCTAATCCTTAGTGCGGGGCCCGCTGGTGTAAATATTGCCTACGACCTGTCAGGGAGTGCCTCGTGTCATTATAAACCGCTCCTCGAGGTTTAACTAGGCAGTGCCAGCCACATCTATACTTGGCCCAGCTTTTACCATCTCTCATCTCAAACGGCACGGTGACACTTGCGCCCCTTTGTGAGAGATTCTCTTGTAATGGCATCAACTAAATAAGTACATAAAACCCAGGAGCTTTGAATCCACAAGGACTGTTTCTCCAGAAATCAGCTTTAATGGAAATCCCTGACATGAGCCCCATAACACTGTCATAGACCTTGTTGGTACCCGCTGGAGCATGCATTCCTTGGGCAGTGTTGGAGACACACGGCTGCTGATGAGCTGAAATGCAGAAAGGGCTGAGAGATGCTGTTCAGATGGGGCCGTACCTACCCAAACAGCTCCTGCCTTCGCCCAGAAATTACAACACGCTGGTCCCCAGTATGTGTTTCAGCTCCCCTTGAAATGCAGAGAAAAAGAAATAAATTTGCCAAAATAATCTGAACAAAACTATCAAGGAAGGATGGATCTGAGCTCCTCTGGTGGCCTTAACAACAGCGGAGGTGGTTAAAAGAGGGAGCAGCATCTCTTTTCTCCCTCTCCTGGAGAGGAAGGAGGAGAGGACGGAGGGATACCCTCGCCGAGGGCCACCCCGGAGCCACAGGGCTGTGACTCAGCACGACCCCAGAGGGGACAGAAGAGCTAAAGAGAAGAGGAAAACACCGGCCAAGCACTCTGTACTGCAGCAGATCCCTGGGGTCGCGCATGAGTCGGCGGCGGCGGCGGCACATTACCCATCGCTGTCCCGGTGCTCTGAGTCGCACCGAGCCTCAGATGGCCCCAGAAGGACGGCGGGCTGAAAATCCCTCCCGAGCACGGCTCCCGTGCTCAGTCAAACCAGCCACTGAACACTCGCCGTGGTCTTTTTACACATCACACGGTGCTCCATGCTCATGCTAACCCAACGTGAGTATTCTGAGACGCTGGCCCTGGAGAACAGCTGTCTCCCAGCCTCAGCCACAGGATACACACAAGGTAAAATAAAATACTCAGTGCGATCTAATATAATTTAACTTCCAGGATTGCTTCCACATCCAGTTTAGTCTGAAAATCAAGACTGGCACAGTTTAAATCTTCTTTCGCACAATGAAAAAGATGTCATTCAAAATTTATGTTTCCCTCTGCAGGACTTCCTGCACAATAAACAAACAAGAGCTCGTCCTCTGCCGCTCCTCCTTCCTCTCTCCCCTTCTTCCTTGGGAGGCAGTTCAAATGGGCAGAGAATAGAGCCATTATAAGACAAAATAGAAAGCCACAGGATGCAATAATTCAGGTTTGAATACACGTTTAAATTGGGAGTTTGACTTAGAAGGGAAATGAGGACGCAGCTCGGTGGAAGGATCGTTCCCCTGCTTGTTCGGGTCCCCTCTCCGCTCCTCAGCCCTGGGCTGATCCGCAGGTTTGCACTTCATTTGCTCAAACGTGGGAAATACCAGAAGTTCATGGAGCAGCCCTGCTCCTATTAAGACTGCATTGAATTAATCAGAAGTGAGGGATGGGTCTGGTTTATTTTTAGTTCGAAAAATAGAGGCAGGAGATCTCCAGCCTCACAAACACCACCCTGGACAGTCAGCCCCATCACGCGCTGGGTCGAATCCTTCCCCTGCAGTGCCCAGCTCCAGCAGCTGACCTGCTCCATCTTACTCCACCGAAGAAACCCCTGTATCAAGCCTTTGATGATGGGGAACATGCCCTAGGAGCTGATAACAACAATAAAAAATCATTTTGGCAGCCACTTTGCCCAGCATTTGTTTTACAACGCATCTGTTTCGATAAGCGTGTGCTCAGGGAGGCACAAGACAGCAGCAAAAGGCACCCGGTATCTGGGAGAAAAGGACACTTTCATTCCGTAACAGATGAAAGTTAACACATTCCTGCGTTTCATATTCATCCCTGGGGAGGAAACGCAACAGGGCAGGATTGCCACCCTAAATCTGCTTGATCCCTTGTATGATAAAATTGAAACATACGGATTAAGAGTGACAAATACAGGTCAGGGTCTCCTAATCTGTGCGGCAGAAGCTGGCGGCACAGAACTGCACAGCATGCTACCCAGCTGGGATTTCCAAATCAGACCGTAAGTGTCTCCAATGCATTTAGCTATGTGTTTAATAGAGTTTTAATTGCAGAGTGATTGCATGTGATATTACAGAATTACCACAGATTACTTAATTGACTATTCGTTTTCTGAGGTTAAGCAGATATTTCTCTCAATATGTGTTTTTGCTGCTATAGATCCCTGCTTCCATATTATTTGGCACAGCATTGTCTGAGCAACAGAAGCAGAGATCCTTTACCAGGAGAAAACCACTTTCATTTAACATGTTGATAAATTTAACAGGCAGATGTGTGAGACTCTTAAAATTGGCTGTAGAAAGAATCCAGATCCTGCCGTTCTTAAAGAGCTGCATGCGGGGGTAAGCAGCTGGGAAGTGCCAGTGCATGGAGGTTTCTGCAAAAATTATGATGTGCACAAATGAACTTGTGTTGGGAGCCATTTGGGAAGCTGCTTACACAGCCTGAAAATCCAGCTAATCCTGTACAGGCACCGGGAAAGCAGATGGACTGGAGCTGCGATGTTGGCTCATTCCTGTTGGCCTGATGCTGACGGATGGAGGGGGAGAGGCTGGAGAGTATTGCTTCTCCTGCGGCCCCTGGGAAGGAACTCCTGAGGAGTCATGGGAGGACTGCTCCATGCAGGGCAAAACAAAGGTCCATCCAACAGAGAATTTAATTTCTGGAGGTGGCCGAAAGCAGGAGCTCAGAAATGTGAAAGAGCAAGGCAGGCACCCAGTGCTCCCTCCCAGCTTCCCGGTGGACCTCCCCACTTCTCCTGTGCCACATGTCATTTAGGGGCTGTCCCCATCAAAGTCCCAGCAGAGGTCCTAGGGGCAGGATCAGACACAGGTCAAATTCATTCACTTGATGGCGTCTGAAGAGCGGCAGGCTGTGTAGTGATGGATTACGTCTGCAATCACAATGACCATATAGCAGCCAAAAACATGCAGATTGAAATAATGAAGTCGCTTGGACAAGAGAATAAAAACAGACCCTCTAGCCTTCTTTCCAAAACATGTCCCTTCAGTTGCCTAAAACTTTATTGAATAAATGGCTTTTGCAGCATTCCTGGAAGATGCCCTCATACACCATGCAGGCTGATGCTGAAGGAATATAACCGTCTCCATTGTTAGTTATGTGTTTAATAAAAGAGAGAGCACATGGAGTTGAAGTAAGGCTGTGAGTGCAGAGCCGGACACCACCAATTATTTGATTTCTGTAAAAATTAGGCAGTAACTCTGCTAGTGATGACACCCACAAAACCAGGGCACAGACACTGCCCTCCCCATTGTGTCGCTGAAGTCTCCCCTGTGCCTTTTGGCTGAGTAACGGTGATGGGGAGATGCAACCGCAGCCAGACTTGCTCCTCCTGGATCGCGTTTTTCAAGGGAAACACGTCTTCTGCATATCTCCCCTATGAGCTATGGCATAGTCCATGTGGGATGACAGCGGCTGGGTTTGGGACATATCCACATAAATATTTTCAATCCCAAGGCAGAAGAAAAAGCAGCGCCTGCCTCCGTGTGCCAAATCCACATTGCACTGGCGGTGCGTAGCTCTGTAAGAGAGCTTTGCTGCTTCCTAGCCCTTTACAGGTCACATAAAGGACAAGAGTGATGCAGCCCTTATTCTCTGTGGAGTAAATTTGGGATGAAAAATTAACATAATTATTTTATTTAGCCTTGATTTTCTTCTTGTCTTTTATTGCGTTATGTTTTAACTGAGATTTCTTTATTTCCTGCTATGATTCTGCCAGAATCCTGTCATTTCATACAGAGGTTGAAATGCATGTTACAAAAGGAAATAAATCTTTCCCTTGATTGCCTGATATACCTACTTTTTAATCTAGATTGACAAATGCACTTTACCAACAGCACTTTTATCCTTCAGAGTTGTTGCATTTTATTTTCCATTTGATTTCCCTCAGCATGAATCTGGAAAGGAAAAAAAACATATCATCTTTCTCTGCTTATCCTTTAATTAATCGTTTTTAATATGGCAATGTCCAGACCCAAATGTCTTGTACTCACTGCCTCAGGTATTGCACAAACGTAGAGCAAAAGGACAAGCCCTGCCACTAGGAAGCAGCTCCTTGAGGCTGTTTAACGATCCCCAGCATCGCGGGGACTGCGGCCAGCGGCTCTGTGTAACGAACGGATGGTATTACAGTGTCCCTGGCTCCCTGCCTACCTGGATGAAAAACAAACACTAACTGTCTCTGCGAGTACTTTGGGCAGAATACCCAGTGCCACAAGGGCATGAAACACAAGGACAGATGCAAACAGAGTTTTGTTTAAGCCAGCGTCTGAACTAGGCGTCAAGCAGTCCTTTATCTGTATCGTACCTTCTTCTGTTCATAATGTTGCTGCCCCAGTGCTTATTGCTATTTTCTCTTATTCCTGTTATGCTTGTTTTTACAGACATTTGCGGGCTGGTTGTCCCTCAGGGTTATTAATTCTTTGCACGACAGCAATAGAAGAACAAAGTGGGGCTTTAGGAAAACAGTTTACAGCAATAAGCACTGCACAGACAGGCCCCTTTTTCACCCCCGGTGCAGAATTGCTCACAAAAAGTAATGAGCTTTTTTCATATCTTGCAGGTGCTGTGGTGATTGCCTTCGTGGTCTGTTGGCTCCCTTATCACATACGGCGTCTCATGTTTTGCTATGTCCCCTCCAGTCACTGGACAGAGTGAGTGACGACAGGGGGGACGAGCTCCCCCCATGCCAGGGCGGGGTGTGGGGTCAGGCTGGAGCTGGGGCTGCCGGGGCACCAGCAGACTTGGGGATGGAGGTGGGGACCTGGGGGCAAAGGCATTCTCCACGCGAGGGTTTAAAGCCTCAACCTCCTGACTGTTGTTTTGCTTTTTTTCTTTTGGATTTCTTACCGTGTTTGCCAGCCAAATTAAGAGTCGTAGTTTTATCATCTAAATCCCCCAGACGTGGGCGAAGGAAGCATTAGCTTGAACCGAAACGCATCAGCATGCTTTTCCTTCTGCTGTGGCTGCAACCACAGAATCGCCCCCGTTAACAGCAGCGATGGATATTCACCTCTGACAGTCCTTGATGAAATGACATTTGGACAGGGGAGTTTTATACATCTAAAGGGGATTGCTGTCTCCATGGCGGAGATATTGATCACCAGCCCTAAGACAGAGCAGCTCCTGTTAACACACAATTTAGCCCCATGACACCACTTTTCCGTAGTGACAGGAGAGATTACACAGGTGGGGAAACAACTGCCCTCCCTCCTGAGTCTGGGGCAGGTTATTTACTGGGGTTTGCAAGGAGTGGATCAAAGTTAAATATTAGCAGTTGCCACTGATTGGAAAATGTCCAGATTCTCAGAGAACTTAGGATAATTGCATGCCTACACTGAATGCACGTGCGCTGTTCACAGATGTGCAAGAACGCATAAAGAGCTCTGTGCAGCCTGTCGGCCACGTCAGGCCACGTTCCTCAGCAAAGCAGCCGCAGAAACGATTATTCATTTTAAATACGCAATTAAGCGTTAATGCTGTCTTGGGATATACACCCAGGTAGCCTGAGACGCCATGAGACGTGCTCTGTGAAAAATGTGTCTTTCCTCCCATGGTGTCATGTCCCTCTTCTCTCTGGGACCAGGTCTGTTTCCTGCAATGAACAGGAAAAGAAAAAAAAAATCTACAGTACCAAAAAGCAGAGCAACTATGAGATGTTAAAATTTCATAAGCTCCAAGCACAAAAAATAATAATATAGGATATAGCAGTCTACTGAATAGAATTGCACATCCATCCGTAGCAAAAACCAAAACCTGTCTTCAATCATGAAAACAGAGCTATAGGCACACACTAGGACAAACTTGTTTCTTGTTTGCTTTCCTATATGAAAAGCACTTAAAGCGGCAATCAATTATGTAATGACTGCATTTGCTTTGAGCAAGAGGGGTAGAGAAGTCTGTCTGCAGTTAGTATGAATTTATGCATTGTGTTTGCATTCACATATTTTTTTTCTTCTTTTAAAAGCCACGAGCGATTTTAGGAAAACAATGAATTTACAGGCCTATTATGAATGGTGAACTATCAGCATGGTAGCTAATCAAGACCTTGCAGCAGCTTGTCGTCTTCATCTATAAATGCATGTGCCTGCCCCTGAAGAAGACAAATTTTTGCTGTGTTGGCTCTTCACAACTGTATAGAAACTCTGCTTGCAAGAGCTGGATGGGCCACGCAGCACTTGGCAGTGCTGAAGGGGTGTGGAGGGACGGATGATGTACTCCAGCACACGTCTATTTATCTTTTGTTAGACAGTGCTCAGACTAACAAAAAGGTCTGCAATTTCAACTGAAATAAATGAGCCTGGGGAACATCTTCCTGAAAATGAGACCCACATTGTTTATAAATGCTTTACCAGCTCAGAGCTGTTGGTCTCAGTTGTCCCAAGGAAAGAAATTTCCAAAAGAAAAAAAAATAACTAAGCATTTGCCACCAATTCTAGTTGAAAACATTGTATTGTGATGGTCAGGATATGTTCCAAAAGCATGCTCTCATCAACTTGCCCCCAGGATAGAGGATGCTATCCCAGATTACAGACAAATCCCAACCCAGAGACCCATTGAACGAGCCGATGCAGCTCTCGCTGCTGGGGGGAGGACAGGGCTGCATCTGTTGCTGGATCTTGGCTTTTCTGCAGGCTCTGTAGACCAGAACTGCAGTCAGAAAAGGCAAGCTAATGTATATGCATGACACAGAAGCAAATTTCCATCTGGCTTCTCAGTTTCACGCATGTCTATTTTCAAAGACAAAATGAACGCATGAGGTGAGTATCACATCTGGACTCGGGGCATACCTAAGTGTCTAACTGCTAGTGATTGGGCAAAGACCTTTGTAGAGGCATTTGACCTACGTTTGGCCAGTCCCAGCTGAAAACACAGTTGTTTTCCTGATGGCTCGTGCACTGACTCCTACTGGGAAACTCATGTCCCCAGCCGAGAAAGGTTAGCCGAAAAAACAGCTCATGCTTTTCTCACCCTTGTGACTTTGAATTAATTCAGTTCTCCACACTCTACTCAGAATTTCTTTCTTTCCTCTGCTCCTCCAGTTTCCTTTTCAACTTCTACCACTACTTCTATATGCTGACAAATGTCCTCTTCTACGTCAGTTCGGCAATCAACCCCATCCTCTACAACCTGGTGTCTGCAAACTTCCGACAGATCTTCCTCTCTACACTCACACTCCTGTGCCTGCCATGGAGGAAGAAGAAGAAACGACTGGCCTTCACCAGGAAATCCAACAGCATCTCCAGCAACCACACATTTTCCAGCCAGGTCACAAGGGAAACTACATACTGAGCCAAAGGAGGAAGGGAAATGCGTTTCATCATGGAGTCAAAACTTGAGAGAGGCCTCTGTGACTTTCATGCGTGGCCTCTAAATTCACATAACACAAATGTGTTTAGCAAAGTCATTTTTGTTGGAAAAATAGGCTTCATTCTGCCGGTAACTTTGAGGTTATTTTACAGCATTGGCCTTGCCTCTTGTGAGTGATGTCTACACGTTTTGTAACTTCAGTCTGGCATAAATCCAGGTGCAGTGTTGACGGGGAAGCTAAAATATGTTCAACTTAGGCAAATGTTCATACTGCATTTCATCCTTTTCTCAACGCAGAGATGCCGTGTTCACATCCAAGGGTTTGAGATCACCTCTCTTGGTGGCACCGAGCAGAGAGTCTGATGAGGAGAAAGCAGTTTTGAACAGAAAGGGATGTTTTTAGAGAATGGACATGCTCATCTGTGGGATGTTCAATGAATGAGGAGTGAAAACTCAGGGAGCCAGGTGGTTATTTTAGAAATATATCTAAACTATGATTAATATGACCTAGGTGCTCAAGAGAGCCGCTCGGGCTCCTTGAAATTAAATAACAACAGATGATGCCTTACCTAGATTGGGGTGGCTGTGGCCTGGGGGAATGGGGGTCATCTTTCACTTTAGGGCATATATAGTGCCTGGCACAGTGAACCCCCTCTCTTGCTGGTATCGGTACTGCAACACCAATAAATAAAGGCTCTGGCAAAGTCAAGAATGCAGAAACTGTGCCTAGCTGGAGTGCTGAAAACAAACAGAAAAGGAAAAATCTTACTGTTGCCATACAGCCAAATCCTGTTTTTCATCAGGGAGAACAGTTAGCTGGCCTGCATTAAGAGGTGAGAAAAGTCCAGGCTCATGAGGGCTCCAGGATGCTGAAAAAAGAGCAACCTGCCCCAATTCTGTGGGACCTTCAGATGTTTCCTATTCTTATTCCAGTTTTACCTGTTTTCTCACCATTTTCACAAGGCTGATGTCTCATAGGTTGTCAGTTGTAGGCAGCAGGGCCTCTTGTTCTACCTTTTCTTTTATTTCTTTTTGCTACCGGACCTGTTGGCACACTGATCTGCACAGAGAAATCTTCAAATAGTGCAAATGAAGAACATAAGAAGGTCTAAACTGGGGAGTCTTAGCTCTAAAACAACTTTCTTTTAACAAGCTGGAGGAACAGAAGCAAGTCCTGAAAATCCTCTTTGAAATTTCTCAGCTGGCCGGGATAGGTAGTGTGAGCTTTCCTCCCATGTGGTTCCACCTCTAACAGCCCACTGTGCGATGCAGCAAATTGCTCCAGAGCCTTTAGCACCAGAAACCACAGGCCTCTGGGACAAGCTAAAGATGGTGACCTGCATGAACCTGGAACCAACCAATCATCCTGTGCAACCTCGGCTGTGATTTTGCTGGTGGTGACCTTACGTCCCCTTTCACACCACACGTCATCAGGAGAGCAGGGCTTGCCTCTTTATGATGACAATCTAGAAGAGTCACTTGGCTCAATTCGGTTTTCTGGGCTTTGCCCGTACCCTGTCACTCTTCAGGTAACGAGTACCCTTGGTACCCAACAGAAGTCTCAATGCTGGAGATGTGGATCTGGCCCCACTGAACTGTCACACAATGATGGAGAATGGTTACTGACCCACTGGGAGGATCTTCTCCTGCTACAGATGAAGGTGACTTCTCCTGCTACAAATGTGGTATCTTGTGGGTTAGGCCCTGTTGGGCTCAGGGCATTCAGAAAACACCTGTGAGGCATTTGCTGTGAGTTGTGAGTGATGGCTGTCTACTTCCAAGGCATTTATAACCTGGCAGTTGTACAGAGCTAGCTACGATGGTAGACCTGGCTACCGTCAGCCATGACCTCCAACCAAACCTACCAGGGATGGGAGATTATTTTAATGCCTAGTACGGAACCACTCCAAAAGAAAGGGCTCAAAATAGAGATCAGTGGGGCTTTAGTTTCTTCTGATTCAGCCAAACTGCAAGCTCTGTTCTGTCATGTCTTCTTTTAATTTCTTGGCCTGGTTGTACCAAACAGAGGACAGAGATTATATTTGACAAAGCAATTCCTTTGCTCAGGCACAGTTGACTCCTCTTTGGCAAGGAAAACTGGTAATGGCACACACACACTCAAAAAAAAAAAAAAAGGCAAAAAGGAGACTGGTCACTTTCGAAGGAAATCTGTGAGAAACCAGCAAATGTTATCTCTGTGTGTGTGTGTTAGAAATGGCTTGGGCAGGTTGGAAGAAGAAACTCTAGAAGACCTGTACATACTGCCCTGTGGGAAAGTCCAGGCACAATAAGCAGAGGAAAAGGAGCCTTAATGTCACACACTTAACATGGGCCTTTCAGGCAAGACACTTTAAATGTTTCTGGAGAGGACCCAAATTTTTTAACTTCATCTCTAAATAGAGTCAACAGCTGGGAGGTGGTTTCTGAAACCTCCCGCAGAAGCTGTAACTGTGTGTTGCTCTGACTTTCATTAGGAATTAACATCCTGCGTCTCAGTTGCTTTTGAAACCTCTAACATTATTAACATACTTGTTCAACACCAACCTGCTGAAATGTGCTTGATTATCTTAGAAAACACTGTACAAAAAATTCTTGTTTCACATAAGATGCTTGGCTTAGATTTTCATTACTGAGATACACTGGCAGCTTACACAATATTTGATCACAGCTCAGAGAAACTGGTAGGTTTATTTTGGGTTTGACATGAAAATGGGAACAAGCTGGAGTAAAAATGATCTGATCATAAACTCTGTCCGCAATGTTTGTTGGGCCACTTGAGTTCTGAAGAGCTGACTATCCGGTGGGATTTATCCAAGCAGTTTGCTGGCTTCTACAGCTCTGTTCCGGCAGCTTAACACGGGAGCAGGCCTGAGACTATGGCCTTAATCTGAGATTGCAGCTCAGAGCTACCTCTTCCACTGGCCAAATCTGACTACCTTGAGCTGAGAAATGTAAATTACAGCTCATTTCATCCTCTTTCCCCTCCTCACCTAGTTTTTCTATATTTGACCTGGAGCTGTAGTTCCCTTGAGCTCAAAGTGAGGATAATGCACTGTAAGACCCAACGCTTTTCTAAAAGAAAGTATGATACTGTAGAGAAGAAAAAGGTACAAACTGCCCAGTATATACCAGAAAAATGTTTTTTTCCATGCCTTTTAACAACAGCTGAACTACTAACCCAACAAGGTTTAGCTTTAAACCTAAACGAGTATAAGTGGCTTTTGCCATTAGAAAAAATGCATACTCCCATCCTTTGTATTCCTGTCTTGTCTGAACTCTCTGCTGGGGCAGAGAGGTGAGCGTTGGTGCAGCATGCTGTTAATCTATGCAAATTTCCTACAAGTGTTTTGAACTGTTTGTTTTGACTAAAAAAAAATCTGTAGAACCCACAGATGTGAAGTGCTGCCAGATGGATTCTGAGAAATTCCCCTCTGAAGAGAGTCTATCAAGTGACCTCTTCAAATATTATTTTGAGGTTTTGTTCCTCTTCACAGTGTTCTTGTCAGGGCCGTCCGTTTGGCAACGAGTAAAATCAGATTTACAAAGTCATTGCGCTATTGGGAAATTTCCCCCCAGACAGGACTTTCTCACCAAAGGCCCGGTACCTACCAGTGCATCAGCGCTCTCCTGAGCTTGTCTTTTTCGTGAAGTGCACGAGACCTCACTTCAGTGACTGCGCCTGGAAAGGAGAAAACGAAATGGACGGGCCGGTGAGGAGGGTTAGCAGGACACGTGCTGTAAACGTGACAATAGCAGGACCTTTGCATTTATAGCATCAAACGTTTAGCGAAATAAAAACCAAGGTCTGCTGCTGCTTGCAGACAGCTCGGCTTGCAGGTTTGAACCCATCATCTGTGCGGCTGCCATCGCTACCTGCTCTCGGGGAGGGACAGACGTCCACACGGCATGAGAGCGCTGGAGCTTTCCTGTGCAACGCCTTGAGTGTTAGTCTGATATTTTCCTGGTTGTGTTGTTTGGTAGCTGTTTAAACAAAGCTGTATCTGCTAGAGCTCTGTCTGGTTCTTCACATTACAGCTCAACGAGTTCTTCTGTTCTCAGTCTGGATTCATTTAGTACAAAACCAGAAATTGCTAATCAGAAATATTCCTGATGCTGTGTCCTGGCTTTGTGATCAAGAGTCCTTCCCCAGCCATGCCACCTGATAGTCCTGCACATATTGTATTTATGGCAAATATTTTTTAAAGTGCACCTTTTTTTTTTTCTGAAATACAAAATGTTAATGTGCTTTATTTTCTGTGGCCTGTTGCGCAATGGGAAAAAAAATGAATGTTAAAAGTGTGTCAGTGTCTCCTTTGTAAAATTTTCTGTGACAAAGGGAAGGAAGAGGGTGTGAAATCCTTTTGTGTAGCAATGGGAAACACTCTTTCAATGTAACATACTATTACTGATACTGTATTTCCTGATCAAACTGCAATGAAATGGTTACTTCCTGATATAGCCTTTGTACTGTCTGGTATTTTATTTTTATTTTATTTTATTTTATTTATTTTATTTTATTTTATTTTGTCATTTATTGATCCTAAGAAATAAATATCCAAGTTTAAGGCTTGGGCCGGTTATGCTTGAAATGGCAGCTGTGCCTTTATCATACAGCCTGCTTACCAGCACGGGCTACCTGGCTGTGGTCTAAACCGGTGAAATCCCATCGACCTGGAACGGACCTTTGCACCCCCTCAGCAGAAGGGCCCCCGCCGGCTCCCCGCCCACAGCCTGCAAGCACCGGCTGTTCGGCACAAACGCAGCATCCAAATGCCGGCTGCTGCTTGTGCCTGCAAGTCAGCAAACAAAGAGGGGAAAAGACTAGCTAGGTTTGGAGAGGGCTCCCATCAGTGAAGTTTGCCCTGAGAAATCCCTCCTGAAACCTGGAGAAACCAAAGCGGGTCTGTGCCGGTTTACAGCCCCGCCGTGCTGTTGGGAGCAGCAACCAAGAGCATCCAGCTTGGTCGAACCCCGGGGCTCTGAGCGTGTGGCACGCACAAGCCTGAGCGTGGGAGTGGAGACCTTCTGGGCTTCAAGAAAGACCCGTGTGGCACAGAGGGCAGCTGCTGTGTTGAGATGCAGGCGGCACTGCAGGAGTCTGGCTGTTTTCTGAACTGCCGCCTTGCTTGTCCTGCCTGCTTGCTTTCCTCTGTTGCAGGGCAAATGTTAAAGACGTTGTATCTTGGCCATTATTTCTGCAGCAGCTTTGCCCGGAAAACTGAGCTTATCAAGGCTTTATTGCACCAGGAGCCGTAGGTACACAGCGAAGGAGACAGCCCTCACCCCGGGGGATTTGTTGTTGAAAAACAAAGCAGGTTTACTGTGCCTTAACAGCGAGATTTCCCTTCCTACCTTCCCCTCTTTTGCACAACCCACTTCCTCCCTGGCATCCATTTTTCTAACACAGGTGTAATTTTGTGGGAACAGAATACCTGAGTATCGCCCACTATATTAAAGTGTCTTTACACTTAACGAGCAAAAATCAGTCACTTCCATTCTCCCTGCAGCTCCTGGTTAAACTTCTGTTGTGAAATAGCTCAGCTGAGCACCAGGAAAATCCACAAGATCTTCACAGTTTTTAGCCACTCAACCCTATTGTTTTGATTCCTGGGAGAGAGAAAGGTTGCTTGGAAAGCAGCAACAAAATAAAATTTAAATATTTGGAATCATTCATGCCTGGAAAATTCATCTTCTAAAACCTAGCTGAAATGCACCGCTTCTCCAAAAGCATTTTGGTGCTGCTTCCAGATGAGAAGAGCAGGAGCCTCTATTGTCCCTACACCATCAATTATTAAAGAATCAAATTATTTTATGGATCCTTTTATTTGGTATTCAGCCTTGCTCTGTTAAAAGTTGTATTTTTCAGTCTGCTGCCTAAAGAGCTGCAGTTTGTGTCTTCAGCAGTGAAAATCCACAACACATGGCAATGTCCTTGTTTTCCAGCTGCAGGACATTTTTGTGTAGGGCAGGATGCTCCCAGTGGAGCCTCCATTGCTTATGCAGAAATCCAGACCACGTTCCAGCTGGAGTGAAAAATGTTGCCCTCTGCTCGTGGCTTCTCTAGCTCAGGGCTGACTCCTTAAAAAAGCAAAACTCCCGGGAACCAGAGCTCCTCGCTCCTTCCATGCAACCCGACGTCACTCAATCGGGCATCACATCACGCCCCACCAATACGAAGGAAAACAACAGGCTGTGGGGAGTCAGTGAATTTCTTTTCTCTTTTAGAAAGGCACGAGGACTGTGTCTCTAGCGACGAGGAATGTTCCGATTTGGTCCGTATTTCTCATTTCAATTATAAAAGTAATTTACGTAGTTCACAAGAGGAAAATTTCAGGCGCCTTTTGAAACAAACGTTACATTTTAGTAAATGGCTTCATAAAACTTAATAAACATCTATCCAGAAGTTAATTAATTTAAAATGTCTTTAAATCCTCCTCTGCCTTATAGAATTTGTTTGAACTGTAGATCAGGTTGGAGTACACTGACGAGGGTATTTAAGCAATAAGGCAGCGCATCCTGGTTATTATTACAGGTCTCCTGTGGGCTGTGCAGTACGAAGCAGAGCACGAAGTGACTTTGGGCACTCAAGTGCAAACCCCCCCCCCCAGAAATACACACGCACAGACACGGCCCCGAGTGCTGCGGGGCGGCCGAACCGAAGTGCTGGGGTTGGCTCCCGGTGAAAAACGCGCGCAGGGTGAGCGCACAGCAGCCAGCCCAGCCTCCCCCCCCTCGGCTGCCAGCCCAGCCCTGGGCTCCCTCAGCCAAATGCCCTGGGGAAAGGGCGGTGGTAGAAAGGTTAGGACGGGTCAGCTGAGCCCACCAGGGACCATAGCTACTAAAGAGAAAGAAAAAACCAATTGTTTCATTCTTGAAGACAGACTTACTGAAAGCAAAGTAAGTGGGAAGAGCCAAAAAAACTTAAATGAAACTTAAGCATCTCAGAGATGGCCGGAATATCATCACAAGCGTGAGTACAACAGCCACACGCTTACCCGTGCATACATTCGCTATAAACTTTTGGTCTGTCCAGTGGGGAGCTCTTCCTCTTTCTTGAAAGTACTGGCTGGTTTGGCTGCTTTGCATCACCAGTGGCATGATGTTTAATTACGCTCGGCTGCTTCTCTGTGAAATCCCGAAGAAATGGGAAACAAAATCCTTCACCCTTTTAACGCAAAAATGTAAAACCACCTTGTAAAGCAGTAACAGTCCACTCTGCCTGCTTTCACACTGCTGCTGCTCCGCTGCGCGCTGCTGAGATGTCCCAGCTTGGTTGTAAGCTGAAGTTGCATAAAGGAATGATTATGAACACATAGCCTTGAAGACCTGCTTCAAGACCCGCACAGGTACAGAGAGAATAAAGGACTTCTCTCTTGTGAGTAACTGTAGTATCTTGGATGGACCATTTCATCCTCCCTCATCTTGATGAAATGCAACGTGAAGATGAAAGGTCTGAGACACCATGTTTTGCCATTGCATTAGCTTCAGTCACGTTCAGGGCTGAACCTGTTAGCCTGGGATTTCTTTGATCCTTTCTTCTGCTTTTCCTTTCTCCTGTCTCTGGAAGCTGCTCAGTAGGGATATCCAACACTTCTGCAATGCAGCTTTCAGCCTCAGGCACTACTATAACACATTATAATTAATCAAAAGGTCTGACTGATCTATATCTCGTCACTACTCCTTAACTGTGTAATCTCAAATGAAAACATTCACATACTATTTTTTCTTTATAAATGTCTCAGGGCTGAGCAGGTAAAAACACTGGGTCACGCAGGTCTGTGGTTTGTCTCCCTGCCGAAGACAAACATGCAAGGGAAGAGTCCCAGGGCCAGAGCTACAAGGGAGGTTTGTAAAACTCAGGTTTTTCCAGAAATGCATGAAAGGAAAGCTGCTGCACAGCCAAGCTGGCATTAATGTAGTAGGTACTCTGAAAAACTGGAGTGTGGGTTGCACAACGTGATACTTACTCCTCCGAAATCACATTTGTTACGGAATAGCACTCCCGGGCTCAGCCGGAGAGCAAACACTCGGCCACTTCTGCCATCCGGTACCTGCATACTGTACACAGTCACTTGTGGACTTTTTTTTGTGGACTGTTTTTCGTGAACATAATTGAGATGTAATAGCCATCATTATCAAGATTTAACAGTGTTAGCGCACTGCTAACAACCCAGCACACTCCATACCTTTGTTGCTGCAAGAGTGCTCTTGTTTTATGGTATGGATTTCAGGCACAGAGAACTTAAGGAATTCACTCAAGGACTGTAATGAAACCTTCTTGTAGACCAGACACTCAAACCCCAGCGTTTCTGGCACAGTCAACTCTGATTCATCTTTCCCTTCATTCAGCATAAGCAGGTAGTCCATGAGCTATTTTAAGCCTCCATTCCAAGACACGTATTAGCAAAACATGCCAACATTCACCATTAAAAAGCAGCTTCTCACTGGTTGTCAGCAACATCAACAACCTTGGCGTAGCACTTGGCAGCTTTCAAAGTGTTCTTGATGGTGCTGTTATCCTTGGAGTCTGCTTCATACAGATTGCAGGAGAAGGTGAAGCATTGTGTTCTGAATTTTAAAAATGCCCAAACAGGAACAAACTCCATTAAATGGGAATGACCTTAGCAGTGCCACGGAGAACTATAATGAAATCTGTGACACCTGACACTTTCAATGTTCTAGTTCCTCTGTCCACTTGAAAAGCAGCTATGACTGTCAACAGCATTTTTAGTACAGCTCCCACACAGAGTATGCATTCTTACAATGTTCCACATTACTGCAATAGATCATTTTTGTCTTCCTTCAGACTGACAACTGGGATAAGATTAATTTCTCTTTGCCATCCTCGCAAGCATGAAATTAGGTTTTTCGTGACCATCCCAGAAAAACGCCTTATGCAGCCAGTGGTGTTTCCTGACTCAGAACTTGAGACTTACCCCTCTCTTTCCTCTGGGCTTGATCTGGATTAGGACAAGCAAAAGGTATGGAGATTTTTAAACCTGGTCACCAATGACACCATAGCAAAGCAGCCAGACTGGTTAATTTTCTTGCCCAGAGAAGTTAGCTTCTTTCCTGGGGAGGGCTGCTCTAGCAAGACATGGAAACACAAGCCTATTGGCTTTTGAAATGAAAGAAAATACAAATCTGTGGAGCATCTGTGAGCCTAGATAAAGGCCCACATGCACAACTGGTATAAGTGAGTTCACATCTGCAAAGAAACCCAATTTGTGTTTTTAAGTGACCCAGTCCAGCTTTGTTTGTTTTTCTTTTCTGAGGTTTTTTTTTTAAAATATCATTTAGCAGGGGAAAAATGAAGTAGTTCATTATGTTAGCAGCTCCACAGCCAATCCCAAATGCCAGAGGCACTGATCAGATTAAAACAGAAATCACAGTTTGTAGCTTGTCTGGAAGGAACAAAGACTCCGGTCCTGAATTTGATTGAATACAGGAGGATGATATCTCTTGCTTATTGTATATATTACAACAGCAAGGAGGGAGAGCATTTATCACAGCATGCCTCAGTGCTTTTTAATATACTGTTTATCATATGGAGCTCACTGGCATTCACAAGACAGCCTTGCAGATTTCACTTTCTATCTTAATAAGTTTTCATGGACTTTGGGAGACAGAGAAAAATACAGGTTCCCATGCTGCCACTCCCACTCCATTTATACGCCATTAAAGCCAGCTCCTCATCGAAGAGCAATGTCCTTGGCTTAGCAGAGCTAACTGGTAGAAATCCTTCTCCCGCTTGCCCTAGGGTGATACGACCTCTGTGAGATCAGCCACATTGTTATTACCCGACTCCGGGGGAAGAAGTGCTGTCTTCTGCTGGGAAAACATTTCATCAGTAAGCTTGAGGAAGAATAGGTGTAAGTGTGCGTGGCAGCTTCATACCTGTGGTGAGCAGGAAAGCCAAAGCTACCCATAGGTGAACACTAAAATAGAAATTGTGGAGGGCTATCTCTGCTCCACTCATCAGTCTGGAAGGCAAATGCAAAATTAATGAACCTCTCTACAGGGAGATAGAGGCAGAAAAGGTTTCTTCAGGGAGAAGTCGCTTCGTTTGGCCCCCCGTTGAAATGCACGCCAACCCAAAAGCTACTGACTTTACCATGCTCAGCTTTGAGGAAGATTGTGCCATATCAGCTTAAGATGTAGGATAAAAGGTACAAAGGACTCCAAATGTCTTCAGAAAGCGTGGGCGAAATAAGTGCACAATGATAATTCTGTTTGCTTTCTGTGTTTCTATATTCGCCATGTCATCAAAAGGATTTGCAGACTTTTTCCAGAGAGAAGCCAGTTGTGTTAGAAACATCAGCATGTAACAAAAAACAATGGGAAGTGGAAAAGGAAAAAAAAAAGAAAACATTCTGCTCCTGTCTGATTTTCGCATCGTCACAAATCAGTCAAAAGCTTTTCTCTTCAACCAAAATCTCACTTCTACTTGTTTACGACAATTCATCCCCCTGTGCTATTCATTTTCATTGCAGATTGCCTCCAGGGCTCAGGGTCTGCCTATTTTTTATATCCTTCTCTCCAGGAGGCACCACAGGGTTTGACTACTGGTTGCCTTGATCAACACAAAAAGGCTGTTTTATGTAAGAAGGGGCTGTGAGTCACAGCAAGACTTCGATGAGCCCAGTAGACTTCCTTAGCTGCTGGCACCAGGCTACTGGAGAATTAGGAGCTATAGGACTGAAATGAAGTACTGAATCAGATGATAGGATGGGAAAGATGTTTTGTTCGGGTGAAAACATAAAGCTGAGGATATTGCACGTTTATTTGAAACTGAGCCTACTTCTTGTGAGGCACAAAACGGAGTTTCTCAGGAAGCTGTTTAATTGTGCACAGACAGAGAAATACAAAATAGGACCATGATCAAAATGAACTCGAGGGGAAAGAAGTCTGGTCAGACAATGCACCCGATGCAGTGGGATGAAGGAAGGGCATGGGTACAACCCCATTAACCTGCTCAGTAAAGCGTCCCCTCACCAAGCCTCAGAGCAAAGCAGAGAAGCGAAGAGTTAAGTTTGCTCACGTCTCCCAGCAAATGCCTGCTCCCACACTTGCTGTCTCTTTTTGGCCAGAGTTCTGTATTTTTTAACTGTTCTCAACTCTCTCTTACAGCAATTATTCTAAAGTGCAACTGAGGACATTTTACCTTCTGCTCAGATGAAACTCACTTCTATTCAGTTTGGTAGCAGCTCCTCGGACCACCTAAAATCATCTCCTTTCTTTCGTTTCTAATCTCTACATCCCCAACTACAGGGAGAGCTGCTAAGACACTTGGAAAGTCAGTGGGAGAAGAGAGCAGAAGGGGAGAAAGGATCTGAGGTGATGCTGCAGAGGCTGAGGAATGGGACACTCACCTGGCTTACAGGAGAAAGAGAGAAGTGGGACAGCAAGGAAGGAGCTAAACATTCAAATTTGGGATGGTTTGCAGGATTATCTGCTGCCAAATACAGCTCCAGAGCATGTCAAGGTGCATCTTTTTACCAGTACCACCCCCTTCCCACACCCATCTTTTCAATCACAGATGTTTTCACAGTCATCCCTATTCTCCAAATGTCAAATTTGGAAAAAATAGTCAGCCCCAGACCCTTAAAATGAACGTGTGTTTTGTTTGATTTATTCCATCTCCACTGCAAATATTCACATCTTTCCAACCAGCTCCTTTTATTTAGGATTAACAAGTAGAAGTTTCAGTTGAGCAACTGTGGTTACACCCCATAAATGTTTAAACTGAGGATAATTTGTGTTTCTGTTCACATCAAAGTATCTGCTCTATAAAATGGCTTGAGTCAATTCTACATTTTTACTGTTTGTGAGCAGAAATATTTCTGGCTTATTGGCATTGTGGACAGATTTATTCCTAGTTTTGTTTTCTTTAATAAGACTGCAACTTTAATAAGATACAAACACTGAGACTTACAGTACACAGATTTCAGATTAATTTGTTCACTGGTCAAGGCACAAAAGAGAAAATATTTCAATTAAATTGAATGTTAGCTTCTATCTACTATTCTACCAGCAATAATGAATTGCGATCTGAAATACAATTCAACTCTAACCATAAATATTCATAGCTAAAAGTCCTTATTTTCCCTTAAACTGTTCTGTGCTAGTAGAAAATCTAATGTTTCAAAAGTTAAAGACTGAGACCTCGTCATAACCTGATGTACCCAGAAAAACTGTGATGCAGAAAAGTGGATTTCATCTCAAATAAATCATGAACTGTGGTGGGAGCAATGCTATATACTGAGAGTGAATGGATGAAATTTGCATAGATACATAGAAAGCAAATCCGAGACAGACAAAACTGGGCATGCACAACCTGGATTAGGTGAAGATACTGAGGTATCGCAGACAGCTATTCTAGCCCCATCATGGGGATCATGAGCAGCCACATATGGATCTCATTTTTGCAGCTCATCTGAAGGATAGCACTCCTGTGAGCACAGATCAGCTTCTTTTTATGCATTATTTTGAAAGAGGAGCTCGCTTTGCAGGTGAAAAAGTTGCCTTCTCTAACAGCTCCTACAGCCTCTAATGCTGGTTTCTCGTTCAAGAGCTGACTCAGGCCAACCCCACTTAGTTTCACAGCTGGCACAACCTCCTCCTCAAAAGTAGCTGCAGTAGAGAATGTAACGGTCATGGAAAGCAGGGGAAGATGCATCAGAGATTTCTGATGAGCCAAAGAGAAGTTGAAAGTTAATGTTCACACGCTGTACGCGAGCAGTCCAGAGGTACTGTGCCAACAAGGGTTTCAGCACTGTCGACAAACAAGGGCCAACCTTGCAAACATTACATTTACCACCAGCTTCTTTGCAGAAAAGGGGACTAAGCTGCAAACAGCCAGATTTTCGGCCAGTGTACGCAAAGCTGAGCCAGACCTCCCGCACTGGAAACCATGAGCTATTATTGCCCGCATTGAACGTCTGCGGCCAAGGGCAGCGCAAGCTCACGTCCCCCGCGGCATCCCTGGGCCATCCCTGCTTGCTCGCCTAATGCCGTCTGACAGTGGGGAGGTGTGGTGCCAAGCAGGAGTGCCAGCCCTGTCTGTGTGGAGCCTGAGTGATGGAAAAATAACTAGAAAAGGCCAAGTCTAGGTCTGTATCTCAGCCCTGTCAAACTTCAAGAGGTGATCTAGGCTCCTGGTGCATGAACCCTATGTTTGCTCCTCTCTGCTCCCATCCCCTTGGCTGGCAGCTCACCATCCCTTTTAAAACACACCAGGAGTTTGCAGTTTGACATCCCCAGGAAGCAGGTAGCTGGGGACTGAGACATCCTGAGCCAACGCTCCCATCCTTAGATGCAGAGACAGAGGGACATTAGGCTATTTGCTAAGAGTGTTCGTGCGCACAACTGCATGGGGAGGGGGAAAGGAAGAAAGGGTGTCTTATAAACCCCACGACAAATGGGAAGACAAAGGTAATTCAATTACTCTGTGCAATGATGTTACCAAAAAGGATGAAGAACTTAAGTAGATAATTGTTTATCCTTTGTTTTCATTGTTGATTCAAAACTAATACAATTATTTGTGCAGGTGATGTCTCAGTTCTAATTCACATGGGGGAACAGTACTTCTTGTGCCTTATGAACTGTTAATTCAACCTGACAGGCTTGACCTGAGAACACTAATAATGTTGTCATCTCAGTTGTCTGTTGGCACAAAGCTGGACTGATACATTCTGTCCCACTAGTTCAGGCAATTTTGTGAATTTTGTAGAAGCAGAGATCTCTCGGGTGACAACTGTGTACAAGGGGAATTGCTTTCCTTTTTCCCTTTGTTTTTTGTTTGTTTTGGTTTTTTTACAAAATCTGTTTCCCTATAACTTAAAGTTGTGGGTGTCTTTTGCTTTGGTTTCACCACCTAAGTCTTTTCTATATTATAGCTCCAGTAAGGGAAGAGATATGAGAAGGGAAGTCATCTGCAGAGTGGACTTGGGAGTACAGTCAGACAACGTGGCTGTGGATGGGTTATTCATTCCTCTGCCTCTGTCTTCTACTCTCGGCAGAACAGAATTGTTTCCTTGCTCCCATAATTATCCCCGACTCTCAAATGACAAAATCCCCACTCACACGTTTTCCATTTGTGCCTTCCCATGAGAAGAAGCGGGGCTTGTGCCAGGGACCTTCCTCTTTGAGCAGTCCCATATTCCAAACACTCCCACGCAGCCCCTGCCAGGCGGTCCCCTTGTACGTAAGCTGCAGTCCAACCACAGCCACCTGTGCTCTGCGCTTTTGTGGTCCAGCAAGTGTAAGAAGAACTTTCCAGAAGCCTGAGCAAGCCTCCAAGCCTGGATGACCTTGAAGATATGATCCCTCAGGGAGAGGGAGGCTCAGCTCTTCCTTTCCTGTGTCCTCCTGTGATTTAATTTGATTTTACCCTGCCATGAAAAGTTTCCCACTTGTCTGCTATACCCTTCCACCAGAGAGAGACCTGTAGTGAAAAGAGATGATCGTTAACACAGCTGCTGCAGGATGCAGCGTCGAACTCTCCGAGATTCACATGGTGTCATCTTCAATCGCCTCCAGAAACGCAGCATTGCTGTAGGAGCCATGTTCAAACACTGGGAGTTGTCAAGATGGGTCTCTGAGGGAAGGCTGGAGGTAACAAATGCTGGGTGTTGTCAGTTGCTGGGTGTCTTCAGAAAACAACTCCTTTGCCTTATTCATCTCTGTGGATCCATCTCAGTATCTTCTTCTTGGGCTGAATAGCTCCATTTAGCACTAGGAGCCTTTATTTAAATGCATATTCCTTTAAATGAAGGAAAGACAGGGAAGAGAGAATCCTCTTTACTTTCAGACCTCTGTCTTGAAACCTTTGCTTGGTAATTCTGCTCACCAGTAGAGGTGAGCATACACTTGCTTCTGGAGTATTGAGGAGAGGACAAAAGCTCTGTGTGCTACAGCTGTTGCCTCATTATCTTCACTGCCGGGAACAGCTTCAGTTATTACATCAGATTTCCCATTCCCCCTTGTTGCCCCTAGCTGAAGTCATTATCTTGTCATTGGATGAAATGGGTAAAAAGCAAAAAATACATACACATGTAGTGGGTATTTATTATTGTGGTAAGCACCTTGGCTGGTTCTCTTTTCTACTGAGGACTATCCCTCACAGATCGATATTGTGGTACCTGGGACTTTCCAAAGATGGACAGAACATCCCGATCACTTCACTCTGCCTGTGCAGACCTGCAAAGCTGTTCTTAAAGCACTAGCGCATCTCAGAAGCTACTTGAGCCTAAAGGCTAGGGCATGGATCACAACAGATTCCCAACAGCAGCCAAAGGAAATGATTCCCAAACACAGATCAGACACAAAATATCCACTAAGAACCAGAGCTGTGGGATGCTTTTTCTCACAAACTCCTCCACTCCGGCTGACAGTGGATGCTGAAATAAATTTGCTCAGATGTCACATTGGAGCCTGGAGACAGGCCAGTGGGAAGGGAGGAGGTGTGGGAGTGGATGAGGGGGAAGGATTTTTTCTCTTTGCAAACATCCAGTTTCACCACTGACAAGTCTGACAGGTGGAAACCAATTAAAAAAAAAAAAAATCCTACTCAAAAGTGCCCAGCTTCTTGGGAGAAAATCCTCAGTTCTCCCCACTCCTTTGTAGTAACTTCTGTGCGCTGACACAGGGCAGGTGAGCTAAAGCAGCCTTGCCTCCCTGGTGTCACAGCCCTCTTGTTTAAACAGGGACTGTGCTGAGGTCTTTGTCAGCTAATGGGGTAACGTGGCCACAGTCCCTCTGTTTGCACGCTTTGTGGGACCACGCATCACACTCTGCTGCCCACACTGTTTGGAACAATGCTGCGGAAAGGTTGATTGCGGTCTTTTGCTCCCATTTTCCCATAAGATGCTAACAAAGCGTCTCAGAAAGATAAAAGCTATTTCAGTTTGATGCTTAGCAAAGCAAGGACAAGGACTAGACTATTAAGATGGGTCATTTGGCTTCAAAATTTCATTTTCTGTCACACACTAAAAAGGATCTAAGTGAAAATATCTATGTCAGAAAGGCAGGTCCTGACAATTCATCATCAGACGGGCTTGACACAAGAGCAGAAGATGGGTTCTTCCCCTCCCAGGGTCAAGTTTGAATTTAAACACACATATTCCTGGGAATCTGCATCAAAGATTCTAAACGGCTCATAGCAGAAAGAGCAGGATGGGCAAACAATGTTATTATTCAGCTACACTCACAAAATCCCCATGCAAAATAAATGTGCATTAAATTACTGCTGCAGTATCTATGAATCACAGGCACCTTAATGTTTTAAAATTCCCTGATGAGCTTTGCTCTGCAAGATACTAAGCAAGTGTCCCCCTGTACCCTGAAGTCAGCAAGGGTGGAGAGCTGCCAGCACTTTGTAGGATAAAGCTTATCCTGAGACAGAAAAGCTTTTCCAGAAAAGCAACTTGCTTTTTGTCACTTGCACTTCAAAAAAACCCCATGAGATCTGAACCCTGCAGACCCAGGCAGAAGCAGCCTGGGTTTAATGCTCCGTGTACAGATCAGACAGCAAGAGTATCAGCTCCTCTTCAGCTCCGCAGCTTTGGTAGACATATCACCACCGGCCCGCTGGTTATGCTGCTTTTCCAAGCTGCTCCCTAGACAAGCAGCACACTGAAATGCAACAACCGTGCACCCCTTTCCCAGGGAGTCTTCTCACAAACAGGGTAAAGCGTGATAACGAACAGCTGGGTAACGACAGCAAACGTGGTCAGCTGGCCACAGCGGTGTCAAACGGTTTGGTGTCTCAGTACTTAAAATGATGGACTCAAATCCTTCGATGTCAGGAGAGATCAAGTCACCATTTTAACTTCTCCTAACTTTAGGACACGAAGGACAATAGTACTTATGGGTGTGACAGCAGCAACAACACTGTGAGTTGCTCCTCCTTAGGAAAGTAATATTAGCTGTAGAGACCCTACTAATAGCAACAACAGAAAGAAGCCACTGGCTTTCCTTGGCCCACAGTAGAGATCTCACCTCAGTGAAGCTGTCTCAACCCAAGCAAAGAAGGCCCTTTCTCTCCCTCCCCTGGCCTTGTCAGAAGCTCTTTTTTACTTAGTGTTTGTTCAGGGATGCTCACCTCTGAGGTTGCTGCCCACTCGTCCTTGCTCACTTGTGAATCCATGAGAGATCTTATGCTATGAAGCCTTTCAAAAGGTTTCCCCCTTACTGAGAGCCACTCCTCCTCTGCAAGGAGCCAGCGTGGCCTGGTGACCAAAGTCAACATCCATCATCAGACAGAGCTGCGTTGTTGTTATAACCCAGCTTGCTGCAGTGCGAAGCTCATTAATACAACTTGCATTTGTCACTGGTCATTGCATGTAGAGGCGAAGTTTTGAAATGCTTGGCAAATCACACAGCAAGGTCCCCTAACCCCAGCTTACTCATTCCTTCCCTAAAAAAAGGATCTGCAGAGTAATGACTGGCAGAAGGTCTTATTCGCCAATGTCTCTTAGTCTGCACTCATGAATTTTCATCCCAGTGCCTTCCTCATAGGACTTTCAGAAAGCCAAACTGATTTTATTGACTGTGACAAGAGATAACAGTGTCTTATAATAATTGCTCTTTTTTTTCCATCATGAAAAGTATATAATGTAGCAACCTCAAGCTCACTGATGAGCAAAAGGATAGCTTCCTAAGTCACAGGCTATAATGTAAGCAGCTAGAGCTCTACTTACCCTCATGACATCCCACATGAAGAGGATGACCCAGGAGATGAGCACTGACGTCCAAAGCATCTTATGATTCAGTCAGTCCCCTTATGGACAACAAAGGAGAAATTAGGATAGGAGCGGAAACACAGTGGAGTGCATCTCCCTTCTGAGGGACATCCTGCTAAGACGGGGAATGAACAAAATGGCTTGCTTTACCTTGTTATTCTAATTTATTCCTGGAGATGGGCAGTTAACTATTGGATAATGCCAACAAGGGAATCTTCTCCCATGGCCAAGAAAAAACCTGCCTTCATTTGTGAGACTCAAAGGAAACAGCTGCTGAAAAGTTATCCAAAGGCAAAGGGAAGGCTTCCGCCTGCAACATCTGCCTTTCTGAGATGGGCATCACCCACCGTCTATCAAAAGGAGAGGAGATGTAGCCGGTTGGAATATGGAAGGCTTGAGAGCAGAGGAACCGGCTCCACATGTGCTTGAGGTATGTGTCCAGTTGCGTGTGCTGGTCAGGCACTTGGCTGCACAGTGGCTCCCGGGAGTGTCTGCAATTCATGCTACAAGCACAGAAAAGAATGGCTGCACAGTTTGTTAGAAGAAAATCGGGCAGTTTGGTGAAGATTAGAGCCAGAGCAGGAAGCAATATCACTCCTGAGTTCTGCTTTTTGCACAAAACCACTGGTGCAGAGATATCAGTACCCTAAAAGAACGCTCACATACTTCATTTCTCCCTTTCAGCCCCATCATTCTCCAGTGACTTTCAGTTTGCTCCACTCACAATATTTTTCCTCCAACAATAATGAAATTTATGCTATTTTCATTATCCTTCAATTTGCTGCACATTCTAAATAGCACTCTTGGAAACTGATACATGGAGTGTGCTGCTGTCATTTGAAAGCAAGAAATTATTAAGTGGTCTACAACCAGCCCTCACATCTCCTTCTTGGCTTAGGACAGCCAAAATGCGACAACAGAAGGATTACATTTGGAAAAGGGAACACAGAAAGCACTCCTACAACCTGTGGCACTAAGCTCCAAAAAGACCATCAGACACTTCCATACGTGTGCACACTGGAACACGCCCTATGTTGCACAGGCATACAGCACGCATTTTCTGAGATCACAGTAAGGGTTACACGCATGCTTCGAAAAACACGCATGGATTCTTGCAAATGCAGGCGGTAGACTGGCTTTCTGACTTGCTGCCCACGCCAGGGCTTCGGTCTCTCTGCGCTGCCCACTTTACCACACTTTGCTTGAGATGGTGGAGTTTCGCCTTGATCTCAGACAGGACTGGGGAGCGATGGTGTTTTCTCCTCACGACAGCTCTGCGTCAGGATGACAACAATAAGCCAGAGCAAAAGAGATGTAAAAAGTTCCTGAAAGCGCAGCTGATTCTAGGTGCGCTCATTCAGCAAAATATTTTATTCTGCTGCATGTGAAGGGCATTGTGTGAAATTAATTGTACTACACTTAATTAGCTCTCTGTCTCTTTTTCAGGTCTGCTACATGCATATTTCCTTTCTTCCTGTTCAATTATTCTACATTACTCTCTTTCAACTCCTTTTTTCATTTTGCACTGTAGTTAATTCTGTAGCTGGTTGTTTACTTAAGAAAGTAGAACTGAGGCAATTTGTACGGGGAAAAAAAAAATTCTGTGCTACAATATGCATTTCTAGTGGCAGTCACCAGACACAGACTCTTTCTGCCTCCCCGCGTAGACCCCAAACAGCTACAATTACCCCTGACTGCACTATATGAAGCAGGGCTGCAGCCTAGCTTAGATGTATGCAAATCCTACCTCCTTGCCAGCATTTTAAAATCAGGAGGAGTCGATGTCAATGGCCTTCTATCAAGTAAAAGAAGTACATCAAAGTCTACACCTTTGGATAGAGAATATGTCTGATTAATTTTCAGCTAAATACCGTACGCAGTGGAGCTGTGTTAATCCGACTGTTTGGGCACCGTGTCCTTGTTTGGATTAGTAGAAGTTCATATTCCTGTGCTGGAGCGATTACTGTTCTCAATAGTCATTCTTCAGCTGTAACAGGGTGTCTTTCACCAGACAGAAAGATACCTTGGCAGAGGCAGAAGCAGAAGCAGAAGAAGCGATAGCATTAACACGAATATACCACATCCACAAACATGCAGAAGCTATTGGCAGGAGAAGGACAGAAGAGGAATAATCCAATGAGCACTCGCTAATCGAGGGGTTTGGATGAGCAAGCTCCAGGAAGGCGGCTGATGAGATGATGTCTGCTATGCAGGCAAGGACAATAATACATTAACTTCTACCACCACAGGCAAATACTGGTTAGCAAGCATATCCCAGTGTCTATTATAATATCCCTAGAAGCAGTCCAACCTGCAACCATCACCGCTGGATGACGGTGACATTGAAGATACACGGTAACATACTGTCTAACAAACTGATGGCAACAAAACCTGTGTGGCTTTGTTATGTATCCACAGTGAAACAGAGGTCTGCTCCCCTCCCAGCTCTCATTCTTTGAAAAATTAACTTTGATGGGATCTTGCCTATTTTTCCCTTCTCTCAGTTTTGCTAGAATTTCTTTGAGATGCAGATACTGCCATAACAACCAGCTGAAGCGACCCTCAGTGAGCTCAGATGTAAAGCCAGGCTCCCAAAGTTAGAATTTATGCAGAAGGGAAACAGGCATTTTGAATTACTTTTGCCAGAATCTTAACTTCGATGTGCACAAATACACAAGTGTATTTGTTGGTGAAGAAGTAAGTTAAGGTAGCAGTACATGAAATTGCATTAATGCTCTCTTTTCTTTGCCAATAAGAATTAAAGCTTCAGGGCAAAGGTCTGTTCTTCACCCGATTTTATTATGTGGCCTGGATTTAATTGTGAGCATCCTTTATCAGCTCTGGTCATTCTCTTCATCAGACTCCAGATGCCCATATAAGAACACACGTTAAGTCTTCCCTGCTATTTCAGCTGTCGCTGAAGTACCGAAGCACCAGTTTTCAGGGCAGCATCGCTGTATCCTGGGATGCCAGAGGGCAGCTTAAATGAAGCTGGACAAAAACGTCTAGCCAGTTAAAAAACTGCCATGTTATAGCCAGATTAAATAAATGTTGATGTGGCTGGAAGAAGAGCATGTCCTAATATCAGGGTGTAGTACAGCGAAGATTTAAAAACATGAGGAAAGGATCCGTTACTGAAAAGTGAGCCTAAAGAATTGATCACCTATTTTGTTTACCCAGTTTTGCCTACAGAACTGCTTTTTCTTTGCTTATTTATCACTCGGCTCCACTACATACTTCCTCAGTCTTGCTGCCTATACACTATCCAATTGGTTTGGGTTTTTCTCTCTCTGTGCCCTTACAACCCACTTTCTGAAGTTCCCATCACAGGCTGGGACCAAATGATAGTGACAATGGGATTTTGTAACGCAAAGTTTCATAATGAGCTCCTTTTCCCGCACCGTTCCCAGTGTATTAATTCAGAAGTGGAAGTGGATTTTCATACTGAAAACTGAGGCCAAATACACAAGGAATCTTTATTTATTAGTTCCAGTAAGTGTTAGTAAACACAGGCTAAACTTCAAATCCAGAATGTAAGGAGAGGGTTTGCAATACACAAATACTCTTGGTCAGTGACACTAAATGTGGTAAGAACGTTACTGTACGAGACCAGCTTGTAATTTTGGGTCAGAGCCAACTGAATTCAAACTATGATTTCCTGTCATCTCTGATAGGCTTTGGGATCAGGCCCAATCTGCCTTAAATCAGGAGTCTGGCACTTAAATAAACTAAAAGGTTTCTTAGTTTGTGGCTTTCTGGTCAGGCTAGCAGCAGTATGTTGTGCAAAGAGAAAGTTCTCATGTAATGTTCCTTCCTGGCTATAGCTTTGTCCCGAGATGACAAATTGTTTTCAAATAGACTCATATGAAGTAATTCTATTATAGATGCTCTGTGCATGTTTCATGATGGGTCTTTCTACATCTTTAAAGTCCTTCAGGAAGCATATTTTCTATTAAGTGTATAGATTTATATATATCAAAAGCCATATGTTTAAAGGAAAAGGACAAAATAAGTTCACCTTTTTTTTTTAAGAAAAAGAAGCAGGAAATAACAGAAAATGACATAACTTCTAGTACGTTAGAGTAATTATCTGCTGAAGGAAGAGATAAAACCTGTTCCAAAGCAAGCTCAGGTAGATGGGAACAGATCACCCCAGCAAGAAATTAGCCCTTGTTTTAGTTACAGAAGTCTCCTGTCAGAGATTTGTTTGTTCAGTTGAAATCCGGTTTCTGCTCAACCCTTGGGAAAAACGACCAAGCATTTGCACAACCTGACTGGCACAGATGAGATGTTTATCTTGGCCACGCAAGAGAAGGTTGTCAACTATGCTACAATATGCGGGGTCTTAGCTGACTTGATAATCAGGAACAAAATGGCACAGCTTTGGCACAGGAGGGATCAAGCCCTCTGCTGCCAAGAGGCTCTCATCTTAGTTTGTGTAGCACTAATCAGCACTTACGCTTTTTCATGCTGGAATGGTCATGCATAGAAATAAATGTATGTATAAAACCCCTGACACTCAATACCTAGAGGATCTGGGTTTGGCCAAGAATATTGTGCAAGGAATTTCATGTGTTAAATTCTCTGGATCCTAGTTAGAAAAGGCAGTCCCTAATATTTACTCTGTTTCATGTATATCTTTGGCTTTCACAGCCTCTTCATTCTCAATGACCCAAATACTTTCTGTCATGTCTTGTTGATAATCTGACTGTGATAAAACCTCTCTTAGTGTTATTAATCTCTCATGCGGAACCATGTGAGCAGAGTCCTCAGACTTACCAAAGTCTGTTTCAAGAGCCTTTGAAAGCAGTTCTCCCATTGTATCCATCCCACAGATCAGGCTTCAAATACAAAAGCAAAATGTAAAGGTCATTTTAATATGCATAGGGACTTATCACAAATTATATACACTAATGTTAGGTATGTGATTACCAACTTTTATTATATCAAAGGCACCTGTAACTACTTCAGCTTTAATTATATTGATTAAACAACGCAGGCACAAAACAAAAGGGGTTAATCGATTACCGAGCACAGTCACAGGCTCTTCCTTCACCTCAGGAAGATCCCTAGATGTAATCATAAAGATGCAGGTTGGCCGATGGTGCGCAGACTGTGTTAGGGCAGTGGGCTGCCCTTTGCAGTTTCGATCATCTATCAGGCTTGTCTCCTCGTGTTCTTGCCTCCCCCAGATTTGCAGTGACATCCGCAGCAGGAGCTGCTGAACCCTTGAGCTTTCTGCCATTCATTTGCTTCTTCTGATGTGAATTGGATGCACTGGGCAATCCTGGGGGAGGGGGGAGGGCAGAGAAGCAATTAGCAATCGACCCACTACGAGGATGAAGCCATTTAATCTCAAGCAGCTGTGTGGAGGCAGCTGGAAGGAGTGCTTTCTTCAATGAAGATTCTTCTTATTGCTCTCTTGTGGAAGGAGGACTGAAGGGCAAGTGTGAATTGGGATGTTTCTGGGGTTTTTTTTTGTTGTTCTTCTGTCTTTTCAGCTTCTCTTTTCAACGATGACAGGATGTATGATATACAGCAAGGGCAGAAATGTGTGAAATGATATAAATGGGGAAAGAGGTCAGGCCAAGGCCTTCTTTGGAAGAAATAAAATCTCTCTGAGTCACTGTATCTTTCCTTAGCATCTTTTCTTAGGATCTTTCTTTGCCTGAACCTTTTGGCTAAATGGCCAGGTCTCCTGGCACTGTTTCTTCTTCCCCGCTCCTGGAGAGGGTGTTCTTCCCAGTAGTGGGCTGTTCGCTGGGGTCTGTATTGGCTCTGTCCAGTGTCAAACTGGTGTCCGCCTTGGCGGTGGAAGCATTGCTGGTGCCTTTGGGAAGCAGAGACATGAAATGCCTATGAGCCATGGACATATGATGTCTCTATTCTGGCACACCCAGTTAATAAGAAAAGCTGGAAAAATGTTGAGGCTATGGACATCTACCTGCTAGTAGAAGCTATTCCTCACAAGTACTAGTTAGTTTACTATAACACCTAGAGACAACAGCAAATCCAGAGTGCCTCTGGGTTTGATGTTGCTCTTACTGGGACAGTCCCTTACCTACACTTGGTTTTTATTGTCCCAAGATCTAGAGATCCAGGAGCACCAGACCAAAAGTTTCATTTTGGGTTCATCACTGTGACAGGTGGGTGAATTTTCTCCTTGCATGGTTTGAAGACAAGTCATTTTTTTTTCTCAAGTATCAGCATAACTCTTATTGAGTCTTCACAATAAAGATTCTATTGTTTAGTCAGTATTATTGTTTCCAGAAAAGGAATGATTGTCAGTGCTGCTGTGGACTGGCATTTTCTCTGGATTTGAATTGAATGAAAAGTCTGAATTAACAGTCTGCTATAAAAATGAAGAGATGGCAGCAGCTGTCATAAATCTGTCTCTCTGTGGAAAGAAAAGTGGAGTTTGCTGCTGATTTGCAGATGGTAGATCTGGGTCTCAGACCAGTGTACAGTATGTGAAATGGAGTTACAGTGAGGTCCAATGAATTAGACAGCTGTAACTGCATTGGTGAGAGGATACCAATCCTCTATTACAATTGAAACATAACCAGCCAAATTATTTCCAC
This sequence comes from Sagittarius serpentarius, assembly GCA_034782735.1. Classification (NCBI taxonomy): domain Eukaryota; kingdom Metazoa; phylum Chordata; class Aves; order Accipitriformes; family Sagittariidae; genus Sagittarius; species Sagittarius serpentarius. The sequence continues at coordinate 29,117,137 of JAVKLA010000010.1, forward strand.
CTTGCTCTTTCTTCTGGTTCACGGTATGGCCTTATTCTTAGGAGAAATAACAGGATGAAAGACAACAGTCTGTATGACTATAGGAGAATGCTTGGAACAATTTCCCATAGTGCATTATTATGCATTCATTTCTCTGTCGGCAGATGGGGGAAATTCTTCCATCATAGAGGCATGTAATGGTCCCATAGCAGGAATGACTCGCAGTGACCCACAAGACAGGGAGCAGAAAGTTGCCGAAATTTAGGGATATTTTACTGTGAGCACCCTGGGGAGACAGGGGTAAATCAGAGCCTGTCCCAGAGAAAGCAACCCAGATTCTGCAGTTCTAAATTCAGTGGGATGTGGGGATGGAAGACAGAGGCAAGGCCAAAGCACTCAAAATTTCCAGCTGGAGTTGTCTCTCCACCTGAACTTTATCTCTAGGGAAAAAGGGAATATGGGATTGAAAGAGCTATTGACAGAGCTTGGGATCCAGAAGAGCCATGTGATGTGTTGGTGTTTTTTACCACGACTGCAACATAGAAAGTTCATCCTCCTCTCCTTGCCTGCAATGCAAGTTTGTCATTTCCTCTGCTTAGGAAAGGAAGAAAAAAAACAAAAAAAGACAGAAAGATAGAAATGCTGTTCTGCTGTTGTAGCCTATCTCATAAAACACCACATCTGATGTGATAGCTGGGAGTGAAAGTGGGTCACTCCGCTACAGCAAGTGACTTTAATTAAACTTCTTGGCAAGATCCATGAAGTCGCTGTGTTCACACCTCTATTTTAATCTTTTTTGGGTAGTTGCATACAGCCACAGGATCTCCCTTTCTCCCTATCCTCTGCTGGCATCCTCCATGCCCTCTCCTCCCTCTGACCCAGCCCAGCCCATTTTCATATAAAAGCTGTAAAGAGTAAAGCTTATTGAGCTGACTGGCAGGGGGCTGGATTGGTGGCATTTTGAGGATTCCCCTCTGACAGCCCTTCTTCCCTTGCTGCTCTTCTCATGGATGATCAAGAGAGGACAGGGTGGCACAGAAGCAAGCAGCCACCCAGCTGGTACCAGCAGGTGCCTATAGCGGGCCTGTGGGCAATAGACAGCCTCTATACAATGGCTTGGGAGATTTTGGTGGAGAATGAGAGCTTTTAAGTAAGCCCTCTGCAAAATTTTGCAAGATAATGCATCCTGGTATAAAATACTGAGTTGTGTCATCGTGCCTCCTACACCACATTGTATTAGATTAAGCTCAGCAGCAGGACAGTGTATGACACAGCATCATGGCGCATTAACTTGAATTTGTACTCAGTGTATGTGCATCATATGATAATGGTTTGCTGTCAGCAACGGTTGGTGTAAAAAGGAAGACTATTAATACAGACATAATGAAAACAGAGAGAGTGGGAATAATTACATTTCCTAGCTCTTGTTAGAGGTCTACTGGGGCTCAGGGAGTGGCATGCACAGCCTGAACATGGCAAGAAAGGAGCAATTAAGGGAATTCAGAACGGGGGGAAAAGAAGTATTGCTACAGCAGCTGAGACAGGATGGACAACTTCTTTATAAATTAGGAAGGATCCTACTGAAACTATACGCCACCAAGTAAATAACTACTCATGGAGATGTTCTTTGGAAATAGCCTCATTTAGAAGCTCTGTCCCTGATAACAGACAAGCATTTATTCTGTTTATAGGAAGCTGTCGTGGTTTAACCCCCGCCAGCAAGCACCACGCAGCCATTCACTCACTTCCCCCCCACCCAGTGGGGTGGGGGAGAGAATCAGGGAAAAAAAACAAACTCATGGGTTGAGATAAAGACAGTTTAATAGGACAGAAAGGAAGAAAATAATAATGATAGTAATAAAATGACAATAATAATAATGAAAGGACTGGAATACACAAAACAAGCGATGCACAATGCAATTGCTCGCCACTTGCTGACTGATGCCCAGTTAGTTCTCGAGCAGCGCTCCTCCCCAGGCCAACTCCCCCCAGTTTATATACTGGGCATGATGTCCCACGGTGTGGAATAGCCCTCTGGCCAGTTTGGGTCAGCTGTCCTGGCTGTCTCCCCTCCCCCCTTCCCTGTGCCCCTCCAGCCTTCTTGCTGGCTGGGCAGGAGAAGCTGAAAAGTCCCTGACTCAGCCTAAACACCACTGACCACCGACTGAAAACCTCAGGGTGTTACCAACATTCTTCTTGTACTAACCCCAAACCACAGCGCTGTGCCAGCTGCTAGGAAGACAATTAACTCTGTCCCAGCCGAAACCAGGACAGAAGAACAAGGTGTTTCTTGGGAAAGGTCTAAAGTTTCAGCCACCTCATTTCTGTCTTCGAGGCTTCTCATCAAAGGAATAAAACTTGATTTAGCACTGGATCGCTGTCTATGAGTCACCTGTAATTTAGCCATCACTGATTTAGAAAGGCATCAAGCATAAATGTACCTGGAGTAAAAGCCAATGTACAATTGTTATTTTTCTGTCAGAGACAATAATTTACAATACCGAAAACAGGACACAGCTGATTTTAAAGTGATCTCACTCTTGGAGAAGCAGTGAAAAACTTGTTAAACTATATCTTCTGCAGATATATTTTCAACATGTATGTATTCAGAAGACCCTGGAGGAACAGATTAAAGAGAACAGGTTTTTAGGATGCCACCTGACAAGTGAGTCTTGTGGTCAAGATATTAGACTGCAAGTTAGAAGAATATGCTTTAGTTCGCTGTTCTGCAAGAAACGCCCTCTGTGACCTTTAACATCTCGTTTATTCTCCTGCTGTCTCCAAAATAAACAAAATAAGAAAAATCTTAATATTGTTGCCCAACCTCCGAAGGCTACTACAGTGATAAATGCATTCGTGCCTCTAAAGGACCCAAGTAATGCCATGACTACAGCCTTATTAGAACCAAAACAGATGCTTTGTGCTTTGGCCCATCACTCACCTATGGGTCACCAAGTCAGTCCATACCCAATAAATGGAAGTGACAGTCACACGACAAATTGCAGGGCTGTGGGAGAAATAGATCTGTCATGTGCTTCTGACCCTGTCACCTACCCTCTGCCCACAAATGCATTTATTCCGTCCTTCCCCATCTTTGCAAGCTCCAGCCTGCCAAAATTTGACAGCTGAATCTCAGCTCTGATGAGAAATATTTAGGGAACTGCTTTGTGATAGCTGCATGATGAGCACTGTTCTAATTCAACAGTGCTCAGATATCAGTGTAGCAGGGTGAGAAGTGTCTCCTGTCTTCTCTTTAACTCTGTCTAAATTACTGCTTTGCATTTAAAGATTATTCAGATGAAAACCCCGCAGTCACCAACAAACAATTTCATTTCCAGTGTCATGGAATAAGTTGCTGTACATTATCCATAAATAGAGGGAGAATGTAATAATTCTAGAGAGAAATGTTGTTGAAAAGGATCTCAAGTGGACTCAAATGGAATAATACAGCACAAAAAGATCACTGCGTCTACCCTCATCACCAGCTATTTGTAGTAAGCACAGCATCAGCTATATTACCCCAAGGCAGTCCTGTCAGGATCAATGACATCTTTAACTTATCCAGCCAAGACAAAAACAAATAAATCTCTGCATTCAATATTTTCTTTGCACTTTGTATATCCCACAAAAATGAACTTTGGGTAAGGCAGCGTAACAAGGCATTTCAGTACCCAGACATCCACCTGCACTCCCTGCACTTCCCTTCCAACTGCCTTGCGAGCCGCGCTGAGATGGGAAACGGTTGTCTACATCAAAGAGGGTGTATTCATGCCCTTTCATGGATCTCAGACTTTTAGGTTCTAGTCTTTTAAAAGCCTGATTAGTCACAAAGATTTTATCAGGCCTTTGGTAAGGGCTGACCTCCATCAAATTTGGGGTGCCATACCCTTCTTATGAGGATATTTGCTTGTGTGCATTCAATACCCAGCCTCTGCTTCACTTTCTCCGAAGCAATCTAATGAAATATATTAATCTCTCAGTCTCTAGTCCCTAGCTTTTATTTTTAATTATTTCCTTTGCTTTGCACATGGAAGGCTTGAGAAGTGAAGCTGCCAGGGGCCAAAATTTAATTTGGGTGGATCACACACCTAAGCAGACCTGATAAGCCAGAGTACTGGCAATGCTACCAGCCTGGAGACGACGCTGCAGATGGCTGCATGACCTCAGGTAGACCAGATTGTTATTAAACACGATCTTAGCATGGCTAATGCTTTAGAAACTAGAAGTTTATTAGGCTCTCTATTGACATTCCAGTCTCCAGCAGTTGACAGAACAAGCACAAATTCATCTTCTGGCTGACTGGGCAACCCTCTGCTCCTCTCATGTTGACAGATCTCAGCTGAAGCACATTTTCAGTTTTCTTGGCAGATAAGTCAAGGATTTTTGCCATCTGAGCTGTCTCAGGCCAAATTAATTCACTACCACATACACGCATGCCCAGCTCAGGACACTGGGCACATTATCTGGGTGCCAGGAAGCACATCCTAACCGACAGGCAAGAGAGAACAACTCAAAACCCAGGTGACTCTATTACACCCTTCCAAGGTCAAAGTGTGGTTCTGGTCCTGCCCAGTTGTAGGCACTGAAAAATCAAAGAATTTTATTCAATTTTGTTTATGCTCATACATATGCATGTAAATTTACACACAAACACACATATGCACATGTGCACGTGTTTGTGTGTGTGTTGGAGTATGGCCATCCAAACAACCTGAGCAGAAGACACCACTACATTAAAGTTGATTGGATTATGAGGAAATACTGTACAGTACACATATTTGAAAGAAAAAAATAGAGTAACAGAAAGCACTTTCCCAACTGATCCAGCCTCCCCAAATGCCTTTCCCTTTACTCAAGGGACTATGTCCCGGTTTCGGCTGGGACAGAGTTAATTGTCTTCCTAGCAGCTGGCACAGCGCTGTGGTTTGGGTTTAGTACAAGAAGAATGTTGATAACAGCCTGAGGTTTTC
>JAVKLA010000010.1:29122185-29152122 GCA_034782735.1 Sagittarius serpentarius
CCCCATCCCACTGGGTGGGGGGAAGTGAGTGAGTGGCTGCGTGGTGCTGAGTTGCTGGCTGGGGTTAAACCACGACAGACCATTTTATACTGTATTTGGAGCTGTTGATGATTTCTAATGATTTTCTGCATGACCATGAAGGCTATGGATGGACTCTGTGTGCCTGTACCACCGGGCTTCATGAACGGTGCCATCAAGACCTTTCAGATAGCTCAGATGGCTACAGGTAACAAACAGATTGTCTAGGGTACATGGCAACTCAGAGAGTCTGAGGGGCTTGAGGAGCTTCTCTGCTTTTAAACATGATAATGTTTTGCCAGAAGTAGCACCCTGTGCTTGTTAGAAAGTACAGTTTAACAAACTGTATCTCAAAAAACCTCTTGCTGCTGCCACTTCACACCTCGTTTTCATATTGTACAGGGTGACTGTATGAAGCAGGGCTTGCTCAGACTCCTTGGGTTTCTGTGATTTCTCAACAGTAGGCAGAAAGGCAGATCTCACCAGAGAGAGCACACACAGGAGGTCCAGACAAGGATTTTTCTCATCAAGGGAAGCGCCTGCTGTGTTTCTGCGATGTTCACTGGAAAATTGCATATATTCTTCATAAACTAATGTTGAAGAAGATCCAAGTCAGGCATCAACGACTTCTCATCCTAGTGGAAAGAACTCTAAAAAGCTATGAATGTTGGCTAATCACACAAGCGAAAAGGGCAGCAATTCAATTAGCCAAGCCATTAATCATTAACACAGTATTTGTTTCTTCGCTTTCCTGAGGAAACACAGCAAAACACTAAGATAAGAATCAAAATGCATGATAAAGGCAATCCCTGTTGACCTTCAGTTTTTAATTTGCATAGAGCTGCCACCTATAAGAAAGAAAGTCCTTGTTTGAATCTCGTTTCAGTAAAACCCACATGATGTGCAGAGGGATACCCATCCTGCTGAATGTGGGTGTCTGGCAGCCACTTAAGCTGGTTCCACTTCTAAACACCTGCTGGTGGTTGCAACAGCTTCATCGGCAGGGCTCTTGGCTGGCTGCTTGACGGGGTTTTTTAACTTGTCATCCCTGTGAGAGGAGGATGGTCCCATCCTGCCACCCCCATCTGTCTAAGGCTCCGAGACTCGGTTGTCCCTGCTTCTGCTTCTCACAGCACAAATTTGTGCAACTCGCTCAATTTGCATCTTTGCTGCATTTCCCCGTAGGAGTCCCATAGTATCAGCTGCCGCACGAACTTCTGCTGAGAGGCAGGACCTGCTGAGAACACATTGCGAGCTAAAGGGAGGTGGTAGCTAGGAAGAGTCATTAGCTTAATTTTGTGAGTGGACAACTGAGATAGGGAAACAGGGTCTACAGCCTCTCTCACATTTAAGAATTAAGCTTAAGTCTAGCCCTTTTCTTGAATCCTAGCCCAGGGTCTTACCTGAACCCCATTTTCTGAGCTGTGGTTGTGAAGGAATAACTGAAAAACTACCCTTTTGTTAACTTCATCATTTTGGATCCCATTCTGTTACCTTTCCCCACACGGGACAACATTTAGCTCTGCAGTTCATCTCAAACCCTGGGAATTCTATGGAAAGGCCAAGTCACTAATCAACGTGAGAGCAGACAGAATCTGGCCTTTACAAGGGGGATGGAATGAAAATGGGAAAGCAGAGGATCTCTGGGGAGTTTAAAGTGTCTGTCAAACACACACCAAAGCTCCAGTTAAGTGGGCTGTGGAAAGTTTAATCGGATGGCATTATCCCAAACTGAATTCATTTGCTAGTGTATAATGTTAATGAACCTCGGCTGCTCCTGCTGAAAATAGAGTATGAATGTGCATTATTTTGAGTGCATGCATTAGCCACCACTAGTTCCTTAATTAGTTTTTCAAAGACTGTGTCTGAATGGAAAGGTTATGGAATAATAAGTGATAATGGGCTCTTATTTTATTTGGTGCTCTTTCCTAATTTATGGGACATTAAAAGAATGGTAAAAAGAAATAATTTCTTTTCATCAGAGGTATCCATGTTGTGGGCAAAATGAAGCATGTGTGTTTTCCACAAATGATCTGAAACTCACATCCAGACAAGTTTGGCTTTCACAGAACTCCCTTTTCAAGGGACAATGTGCCTGCCAAAAAGGTGTGTATTTTTCATACAGCTTTTGGAACCTGCCAGCTTTGCTGTAATCCACTTGACTGGTGTTCCAGTTCTCTTTAAAGAGCAGATCTGCATCTAAACTGATTCAGATGCAAGGACAAAGGAAACAGTGAAATTCCAGGAACTGAAAGCCATCAAGGCACTGGTAAATTCATTGACGTCCATGAAAAGAAATGGATCTGGAGATACAGGGCAGGCTTTCACGGAGAAAGAGAGCTGATTGATGGAAACACAAAAAAGGGCAGGGTCTTAGACAAAGACAGTGTTAGATCTCCTGTAGAAAATGGGAACAGTTCTTGAAAGAGGTTTTTTTACTAGCAAAGACTTTTTTTTTTTTTTAAAGCCAGATTATGTAGCAGTGCTCACAAAAGCAGAGACAATGATCTACCTGAAACAGGAAACCCAAAATCTTACCACAGAGCAATCGCCTGACAAAGGGACTGAAAGATGCACCTCTTCTTTCCTGTCTCCTAATAGGGAACCCCATTGCATCCTTCATATCCACAGGTGAGGGAAAGATCAGCCTTACCCTGACATGGGCGAGCAGCGAATTCCCCCCACCATCTTTCTCCTGCCCCTTGCTGAAGGCTCTGTGTTGCTTTAGGGTCTGCTGAGGAGGGAGCAAGGAGCACTGAGCGAGCACTCTTTTCTTTACCGAAGAGCCATCCGTGCTCCACGGCCAGCATTTGGGGGTGGAAGCCAAGAGGGAAATCTGAATAGAGGCTGTGATGGCGTGGCCTGGAGTATGGGGACTGCATGTGCAATGGGGCCCGTCCCCGCACAGAAGCAGAGCTGGACTGATCTCAGTCACTTTCAAAAACAGTTTCACTGCAAGACTTCAGCATGCAGATGCCCATATACTGCCTTTAATCCAGTCTGCAGTGGGTTTTGCTCTCCCCAGAAAATTAGAGGCACAAACTACACCCACAGAAAGGTTTATATGGATGTCCACGCACGCCCCGCTTTCACCGAGCCATGTTTAAATCACACAGTTAGTTAAACAAGCCCAGCTTTGTGCACCAGGCAGGCATTAATCAGATCGCAGGGCTCTGCTGAGATCTGGCAGGAGGGCTGTGCTTCAGCCCATGCGTGTAGCATGGAAGGATTTGCTTAAAACTCTGCCAAGAAATCATCCATTCCCTGGGCTCCCTCTCTGAGGATCTCACAGAGGTGGGGTTGTCTCCATCGGCTGTTGATTGTCCTGATAGAAAAGTTCAGATTAAAATTTTTGAAAATACTTTTTGATATTTAAAAAAAACCCAAACAACCAATTCCCAGGCTGTGTCTCAGATTCATGAAAAGTTGGATGGCACCTTACTAAATAACACAACAATCACAGCTTCCACAAACATGGTTTATGGCTTGATAATAAATGACTTAATAAAATAGTAGCAGCCATTTCTTTTTGTGTGAACCTCTTTTCTGCATGAGAGATCCTTGAGGATATTCTCACGCTAGAAATATGTGAAATTCAGCCCCATTCCCTCTGGTATGTTATAGCTGTTTTGTTCACACCCGTTTCCTTCACCCTCATATATAACCTCTCTTACCTTCACTCCTTTTGCTATCACTTCCTTATTACGAACTCCTGATGAAGTAAACTGTGTTTTGACTGAACACATACAAAAAAATACAAATTTCTATGTTTATTCCACATAATTGTGCCTCAGCATAATTGTGCAAGGCTTGATTTTGCTTGTAAGGGATCCATTTGCACACAAAGACTCTCTGTGCCTTAGCTATTTTCCTTTGCTTTATTGCTTTGAATAAAATGTAAACACCACAGTCCCTGCGTGGTTGTGCATTTCATTGTATCTCATTTCCATACTGCAGGTTTGCTAGCAAGTCATACTCTGTGATTTATAGCAAAAGAAAAATATGAGACTAATCTGTCAGCCCTGTCATTGAAAAACTGACACATTATAATGTCTAGAGAATTGCCCCTAATCAAACAATTCGTTAAATTGTAGTGTATTTAATTATTGGTAAACTTACCAGATACTGAAGCACAGAGCAGTCAAAACCCCTTCAGAAATCATTTTTCCTTGGAAAGCTGTTTTTGTGTGTCAGCATAATATTCGCCATGTTCAAACTTCTCACCCTGGATTAGTAGAGTCTTTAATGTAGACAAGGATTACTGTATTATTTGCAAACTTATTCGACAAATGCTGACGCCATGATGAACCGAAGCAGTATTTTCCTGAAAGTCTGGAATATAAATTAAACCCTGAGGGAGACTAATACCATCCCAGGCTGTTCTGAAGATCATGAAGGGACAGTGAGGCTTACTTAGATGCTCTTTCCTTTCAGCCAGAAACTTAATTTTTCAGAACACTAGAACCAATCTCTGACAAAAATCTTTATACAAACTGTCTTTTTCTGATCCTTTGAAAGATTACTTTCCAAAGAATCTACTTTTTCCACCAAAAATGTTTCTGATCAGCGCCTCCTCACAATCATGTCCCAAACATATTTAAAGAAGGGAGGGGATGCACAGTATTTGCCACAAGAGAAAAAAAACATCTGCAGCTGTGTCTGTCAGCCAGATGCAGAGCACCCTGAAATACCCTGGCTATGTGAGAATTTAAAGATGAATCATGGCCACTTGCAACTGGAAAAGAGGGGGAGCGGAACTACCAGATTTAAGCATGAAGAGCCCTGCTGCAGGCTTGCGTCCTTGCTCTCGTGGTTAGAAAAGAAGTCCTTATATCAGCTGCCAGAAGACAGGTTTACTACTCCAGACAGAAGCTCATGAGCCTTTCACTCCTAATTCAGGACTTTAATAGAAGAGGGGAGAAGAAGGGTTGGAAATGGGAGACAAAATGAAAATCACTTCTTAAATTCAAGTCATTAATAGATAACATCTTACTGAGGTTTTTTTCTCCTTCCACCTGTCAAGCAAAATGCAAGTGGGCAGTATCAGACAGAAGATGGATGCTTTCTCCCAGAGTGTAAGGACTGAGAATTGGGAGATACAAATTTAGTACTTGTTCATACCTGGCTAGAGAACCTCCTGTGCTGCACTTTTTTGTCTTCTTTTGCCACACAATAGGGAATTACTGGCAGAGGAAGAGTGGAATTGCCCCAAACTCTCTTTGAGGGTGACCATGGCGAGCCGTCTCTGCCATCTCCAATACCTGATGCATACTTGGTTCTGGGTTGCTGTCCCAGAGGCACAACAAGACCCAGCACTTAAAAGTTGAAGCCAGAGGCTACAATAAACAAGATCTTGTTATCTTCAGATCAATGCTGGGTGTCTTCCTAGCCATGTATCAGTCAAACAGAAGTAGGTCAAATGCAAGGTAAATGGGTGAAATTTCATGTCTGTGACATATCTGAAGTAAAACTATAAGATTTGATGTCCCTTCTAGTCCTCGGTCAGAGCTTTTATATTATTTCATGTTATACCACAGTGGTGCGCAAAGGACATGGGGAATTTGTCTTGACAGAGGACTTCCATCCCTCAGGATCCTGTCTCTTAGTCCCTTCAGCAATATTTCTTTTCTGGAAAACGAATGTCATTTTCTAAAAACTAACTGCTGTACCTTTTGGTGTGCAACGCTGAGAAGGAAGGAAACATCTGGAAATTTCATTTAACAAACTTAAGAAGTAAGACTGTGTTTTGGGGCTGCCTGTTCTCACTGGAACACCTCCAACTCCTTACTCAAGGCTCCTCAGGGGAAACATTATAGCAGTACTGATGTCCTGATGGATTAGACAATTTCTTAATAATTAATGCCAGTTTTCCTGTGCAGCTTGGTCAGCATCCCACTAAACAGCACAAAACAAATGAGGTAACAATAAAATAGTTCACCAGTAATGCAGGGCAAAAGCTCTGAGTCTTCTTTAATTCGGCCGTGCACCTTCAAATTCCCAGCCTGGGAAGCCTATTTAGTGTTGCATTTTTTTAAATAGGTCATTAAAGACCATCAGGAAAAGGAGCTCAGTGTTTTGCTCTCAATACTATCCCCTGAAGTACTGTAATTTATGTTCCTTGAGTGCAATATATGGTAACAACTCTGTAGAGACTTCATCACAGCAGCGTACTACCCAGCCAGAGGACAGGTAGATGGGGTCGGGCTGACTGCCTGCGAGGGAAGAGCTAACCTCTCCAGAGGACAAGTCGGAGAAGAAGTCTCACCTAAGTTACCCTGTGAAAAAACCTCTCCATTTCTCTCAGCTGAGTATATGGGGACTTAAGTTTAGCCTTCTAACTGAAGAGCTGTTTGCTGATAAAATTCTACATTTTTGATTGCCGATATTTGATACTTGATATTTGATTGATTGCTGATAAAAATTCTAAATTGCTGATACATTCTAAAGAGAATGAACCCCCAAGCCTCCACAGCCTGTTACAGGCAAAGCGCGGTCACCCTGCCCGTGCTGTGCTCGGGCCTCATGGCCACCCCTTCTGATCTCCTTCAGCAGCATCAGGGACCGACATGCAGATGAAGTGACATAATGTGGCCACCAGAGAGGCACTGCCCTATTAAATTATTAATGTGCTGCTGTTTTCCTGAATGTTACTGAGAAATTATTGTCTGAAGCAATAATAAAGTATACTTTATACATACATATATATACATACTTTATATATATACAAGGATAAAGTGTTAGGAAAAATTTTCAGAAGCATCACGTGTTGGTTCCCATAGACTTTGGTTATACATTTTCACTCTTGCATCTAATTATTTTAAGATACTCCATTCTTTATCATGAAGAACACTAGCCATATGGGATAACCAAGCACAGAGAAGCGTGGATCTGCTACTTACTGCAAAAGAAGAGGAAATGATAGGTGAAATGGAAAAAGGTTGAAATATTTCATAGATGCTTTGCTATACCTTCACCAAAAATAAATAAATAAGTGGAAACCACGTACGTGGTCTCCACTATTTTCACACAGAGTGAGAAGTGCAGGCCACATACAGATTAAATACTATGTGAGTAAGTGGATAATTGAGTTTGGCAGGACCTGCAGAAATCTCTCTTACAGTGTTTAAGGAAATGGTCAGATTTAAATGTCTGACCACAGGTTATTTTGTATTTTCCTACAGTCTTTCCTGAGTATTTGCTATATAATGGAAGCAGAAGAAAACTACAACTATTGAAGTCATCATATCTATTTACCTACTGAGCCACATAAACGCATAGAAAAGAAAAGTTGGATTTGGAAATATTTTTATTCTGTTGGAGCTTACAGCCTTAATCTTTACTTGCATAAAAAATCAGTGCTGGGATCTGTTTCAGCAGAAATCAAAAGTTTTCTAAACCTGGGAGCAAATTATGTGCTGAGTGAAAATTTCTGTTACCCCAGAGAAGCACATGGCTGGAAACCAGTGCAGATTTGAGACAGACCTCAAATCAGAGTGCATATAAACTTCTTATGTTGTGATTGAGTCCAGCCCCGGTTTAGGATTATAGTTATAAAATGCTAAAATTACGTAATCAGAAACAACGGCAGCAGATAATTTATCGAGTTGTTAGGGAAAGAGGGCTGTTCCAGCTAAATCAGATGTGCCTTTATTTTAAATATTCTCCAAAGACAACTAGAGGATCTCTGAATGGGAAAGGAGAGCAACAACCAAAAATTGAAGCTGCTAATAAAAAATAATCGAATAATCGGCTGAATCCTCAAGTATGGCTTAGCAAACTGCTGCTCTGCACAGCGTAAAACACCAGCAAATGTAACTCATCTTCTGTGTGTGAGAATATTCACCCGGAGCCAGGGCAGACTCTGTGACACCCAGCGACACCCAGTGCCAGAACATCTGTACGGGCATGGGCAAAGCAACCTCTGCAAACATATTCTAGTAGCATTAAGGCTACCCACCCTTCTCTAGCCCTGGATCCGGTGCTGACGGTAGCTCAGCCAGACCGGCAGATCTCCCAAAGAGTTTTTAGCATATTTTATTGCCCACATGGATGGCAATTCTAGCTAGAAACCTTCTCACCTCACCATCTTTCTACGCGTGAGTAACCTACTAATAGGTTGTCCTGGGTGACATACAGTCCCAGGCTTGGGCTGTGCCATGGGGACTACCAGGCAACCCAGATCTGCAGGCTGCAGGAGGACGTCCATCAGCAACACAGTCAACACAACCAACCTTGTCACTCAGGGGAACGGGGGCCCTTCAGAGCTGCGACTGCAAACCAGGACCGGTGCTCTCAGTTCTCGAAACCATGTCACATCAGTCTCATGGCTCTCAGCCCCTTGCACCTTTCGCTGTGTGGCCACTAGAGCAGAAGGTTTGACCACCCTTCACTAGTATCTCAGTGGGTGGGGGATTTCCAATTGAAAGAGCTGCCTTTTTTGCCTCTAAAATATTTCTCAAATTCTCTTGTATCACAGGTGCCTGCATTGTCATCTCATTAATAAGTAAATATGATCACTGATTAGACACTAATAAAAATTTCACGCTCTTGTTCTGGCAAAAAACTGGTGCCACCAACTTTCTGAAAGTGTTGGGATGTTGCAAGGTGGGTAGGAGTTTGATTAAACTGTAAGTGGAAGTGCTGAGCACTACCACCAAAAATCTCCTGCAGCTGTAGCCCCAAATAGCACTCAGTCACCTGTAGGTATTCTAATTAATCAGAATTATAGAATTTCTCAATCAGAATCAGAATTCCTTGTTCCCCAAGCAATACTCTGACTGACCGTCTTCAAACACAGGAGACAGAGACAAGGCAGATTGCTCTGCAGACGGATGGATGGACGGACGGACAGATGGATCTAAGCTGTTGCACTTACCACTGAGGGTAGGTCCCATTTGTAACTGTGTCCGTAAATAGGCTTGAGCTGGCTTTAAACCACTCAAGTACCATGAGCGCTACAGAACTGAACTGGGGCTGGGAAAGCCCCTGTGGAAATTAAGTACGCATTGCAGCTGTCAAGTAAATTATATATTGGGGCAATGCTTCCAATTACTTCTGATTTAGCTAGTTATAAAGTAATCTGGGTAGAACTGTGTGACCTGACAATTTTCATAGTCTAAATATAATTACACATAATTAGGAAAAGATGCCAGCTGGTAGGTATGATTTAAACACAGGTATCAGTTAAACCCATTCTGTATAAGAAGAGGACAGTTCATGGTAGTCAATTCTTTAATCTCTCCGTCACACTTGCTGTTTGCTCTCTGTTACGCATTCATCTCTGCAGTGCGCTGAGTTCTTATACTCCAGTTCATCCAGCATTTACCTTTCGAGTCTTGCCGGTTCTACTGTAGCTAACTAAATTCATGGGTTCTGGAGGCTGGCCTTAGCATATTCCTGCTCTGGTGACAAATCCTGGTTGGTAGGTGCCATCTCAGGACAGAAAAGGAGATGAAGCACTGAGCTAATAGCATTGCCCCAACCTTTGCAGTTTGTCGTAGCCTTCTTGTAATTGCTGTGCGCTGTCTTTGGAGAGTTGCCTGCACGGCTTTGCGAGTGGCTTTGCCTTCATTGGTGGCTTTTGCACTCTGTTCTCTGGGGCAGGAGATTCAGGGACACGTGCCCAGCACTAACCAAAGGGGCTAAAGGGGTTAATTCACATCATCTAACAGCCTTCCCCTTGGCTGACTCAGGAGTGATGCTGCGAGGTTTGTAACATCGCTCTATCCAGCCATCCCAAGCCTGAAAGATGCCGGTTCTGGGAAAAGGTTGGAAACCGGGGTCACGGATTACAGCTGGGGGGACGTTCCCAGGTTAGAGAGCCCTGCGGCAGATCCCGGGGGAGCAGGCAGAAAAGGCAAGTTTCTTTTGCTGTTCATCAGGCAGAATAATCACAGCCAGCAAGATGCAGATGACAGAGACATGCCGTGTTCCCATGTTCAGTAAGATACCTGCTTCATAATTGAAGACTTTCACAGCAAGAAATACCGCACAGTAGATTTTATAGCAGTCTACAAAGAAGCAGAAGGGCACTGTTTGCCTTCCAAGGTCAGCCGGGAAGCCTGTACTTAGGCAAAAAACTTGTGTAACTCTGCCTGCTTTCTGCTTCCACCATCTAATGTCTCTGCCCTGAGGAGCTCACTTGCAAAACCAAAGCACTTACGGGACAAGGCATGGGATAGCAGCTGGGGAGAATAAAACTGGATGCTCCCAGGTTACTTGTAAGCACATTGTTCTGTGAGCAATGAAGCCTGGTAGCCTACAAACTGGTGTTTCATGGCTGGATTCTTTAGTATTTATTAAGGCATTTTTTTTTGTCTAAAGTCTGCCCCAAAGATTGCAATATTCATAATGACTCCTTCTTGTGTGTCTTCTCTGATGTCTGCTTAGGTCTGTGCTCATACTGCAACCATTCCCCAATAAGGACACCAACAAAGTCCATCTCCCTTGCCAGGCTACCTTCTGCTAAGGGGTTTGTCAGACATTAGTTTCTTCAGGAACTCCTCCTATCATACAAAATGAAATAAAACCAAACCTGACCATTTGGGACACAAACTCAGAGTTTGTTTACACAAGAATTCCTATGGAAACTGAGTTAAAAGCTGAAAGAATAAAATATCTCTGATCCGCTGAAAGTCAGTCTGTCTTTCTTACTGGTCGGGACACCTAAGGATTTCAAGTCTAGTGGGGCAGCCGTGGCTTGCTGTAACACCTGGCTTTATCCACCTTTTGTCTTTCAGTAATTATAGCACTTGGGACAGAGTCTGACTTTGTAAGACACACCTACAAATGCCTGATGCAAAGGGATTCTTTTTTTTTTTTCTAGCTAGTATCACAGTCATATGAAGAAGAAAAACACCTGGACATTGAACAAAAATCCATGTCTTTTCAGTCACAGGATAAGGCAAAAGATCATTTTGACTGTAGCTGGGGCAAAACAGAATTAGTAGTTATGACTTTTTTATTTTTTAAATTAATAAACACTTTGTTTGCTACTTGCTCCCCACCCACTTAAAAAATAAAACCACTTAAAGATTTTGGAAAATCTTTCTTGTTTGAAAATTGCCTGGTATTGCCTCAGGTTAACAATAATCAGAATAGAGCATTCTGCAAATGAGCTCAGGAAACTTCCCCCAGGACATCTCTCAATCCATCCTTTGCGGACCAGTGTTTTCAGTGTTTTCAGCTCCCCTGTCTGTGGCTCTGCATTAACAAGATTTACGTGGCTTTCACTTGTCTTGGACAAGGGAACCTCCTTTAATCATCCATCACTGCTTTTCATTGAGTAACACAAGCAGCAGCAGTGTGTATCCTTGTGCTGTAAGAAATAATGTACTTTCTAGTCCCTCATGGTGTTAATTCACCAGATAAATTCAATGAATTCCCATAGGGACTCAAGGGTAGTCAACGGCAGCCTAGAGAAAGGGCTATGGTATGGAAAAGGACATTGCTTGTGTTGAATCCATGGCTGCACTGTGTAGACAACATAAGTATTGCTTATTTAGCTGTCAACAGTAATGAAGATTTTCTTTTCTGCAGGCCAATATCAGTAAGTGTTAGCACATCACTGCAGCAGCTCTGCTGTGGGTTTTTTTTTTTCTGGTTTGGGGTTTTTTTTCTGGTTTGGTTTTTTTTTTTTGTTTGGGTTTTTTTCTGGTTTGGGGTTTTTTTTCTGGTTTGTTGTTGGTTGGGTTTGTTTGTTGGTTTGGGGTTTTTTTCCAGAAAAACCTAACAGAGTGGACAGGTAGAATAAATACTGGCAGAAGCCAGTACGGAATGGGGTTTAGGGCAAGTAAAGGGAAGGATAAAGGAAAATCCATCCTGAGGACACTCCTGCTCCCGTTTTCACTGATAACATAACAATTTTGGGCTCAGACACACATGGAATAAACTTGCTGACTACCCATGCTGGTATTCAGTTTGCAGAAACTATATAATAATATGAGTTAGCCTAGCCCCTGAAAAGGCAAGATAAATGTATTCAAATTTATCTAAAAACTACTACATAATGAGATCAGTGTATCATTAATTCAGGAAGAAAGTTAAGAACTGTTTTGATTTCAGAAGAGTTGCTCTTGACACACACAACTGACAGCCGCGTGTGGTGTTAAAACAGTCAAAGGTTTTTTTAAAGCTTCTGGAGGAATCCCTTGTGGTTTGTAACATAAAAATTACACCTTAAGTGAACTTCTGAAATCCCTGACAGAACCAAAAGACCTTATTCTCCTTTCATTTTTAATAGCAGAATTACTCACAGTTTATACTGATAAAAGAGATGAGAATAAATAAACCCAGGTTGTGCACTAACACTCTCCAAAGACTCATTAAGCTAATTGTGGCTTGTTCACAGGGGCCTCACTCCAGTCTCACCTCCCTGCCTCTACACCAGCACAGCCAGGGTCAGCAGAGTTCATTTTATACGCCCAAAGTCAACATTAAGATAAGTCCTAAGGTAAAGTACAGCGTAACTGAAATGCAGCA
Organism: Sagittarius serpentarius; assembly: GCA_034782735.1. Lineage (NCBI taxonomy): Eukaryota > Metazoa > Chordata > Aves > Accipitriformes > Sagittariidae > Sagittarius > Sagittarius serpentarius. The sequence goes on from JAVKLA010000010.1 coordinate 29,134,684, forward strand.
CAGCAGTAGTTTTAATACTACCACCCTTCTGTTTGTTCCCCATGGGTATGCAAGAATTGTAATGTATGCAAAGCACTCAGTGGGACCATATTTCCTCCGAAAATGTTTCTCTCAGGAAGCCAAAGAACGTTTCTTTATTCCACCCAGACTAGTTAAACTTACATTTGCAAAATGAGTACCAATTTCTTCATGATTTTTCGCTCCTCAAAGAGAGGTTTCTTATCGTATGTCACATTTCCATCATGTGCGCAAAATCCCCACGCAGAACTGTGGCCATTTAGTTACCACAACCTTGTGCGCACAGGCCAGTTACTAATGGAGAAACAGCATATATATTATAAATATTAAACATGCAAACCTGGCATGCAAATATGAATATTAGTCTGAAATTCAGGATCCGTCTGTACCAGTAATTTTAATTTAAATAAACAAAAGTGACCTACTTTAGCACACCAGCTCTTCCCTGATATAGATGGTTCTTCCAAGATTTTCTTTTTGCTCTAGTTAGAGTTTAATCTTCATTACACAGGTGTGACTGTGGATCTACTTAAGTGACTTCAGCAGCTATCGCATCGATCCCAATAAGAAGATTTGGACTGCACTGACTTGCCCAATGTGTCATAGTGGATTTGTGACAGAGATGAAAAGAAAATCCATGAGTCCTGATGCACTCCCTGCTGTTCTCCTCCTTACACAACACTTTGTTACATAAAACTTTTTCTGGAAAAAAAAAGGAGGGGGGGAGATGGAAAAAAATAACATCTTTTTGGTTGTAAGCCAGTTTTCTGTATCAACATGGCAGTAGCGTGTGAAGTGAAGCAAGATTTCCTTATAGCACCATGTGACAAGGCTAATCAAAATAAACATCTAAAAAATAAAGAAATTAAGGATGAGGTAGCAGACTGTGGGGAGAGCAGATGGTTATTTAAAATAACAGCAAATTTTGCATGCTGACTGCAACTATAGCTCTTGTCACAAAACATAGTTGTTAATGGCAAAAGAGAAGGCAGAAACATCAGCAGAGTATTTTATGGGGTTGGTGAAAGCAGAAGAATGAAAAATATATGGAGAAGAGGGTATTTTCAGCTCTTTGCAAAATCTGCCCCAAATATCAATGGCACTAGAGCAGGGGCAGGGGAAACAGAAATGCAGTGGGTGGAAAGAACACCATATTGATGAAATTTGTCACACAATGTAAAAGGTCTCTCACAAGCCCAGGGATGAGACACTGAGCTAAAGGAGACTCTTTTGTCTCCCCAGGAAAAGAAAACCACAAAATCTGTAGTTTATAGTAGTTTGAAACACAAAAAAAGAAGGTCCAGACCCTGAGAAAGGAGCTGGGAAACCAGGACTGCACTGACAGCTTGGCTCAACTCGTCATTCAGCTCCAGCCGCTAGCACAGTTCCCAGCCCATGCACAAACCCACGACTTGAGTTTGAAGTCCCGGGTTTAGTCATGGGTTTTGCTAATCCTGACATTTTACAGGCTCTTACTATGAGACAGGGTTGTTGCCAGGGGTCAGCCCCCATACAGGGCTCTTCTGCCTCTGCTGTATCGCGTAGAGGTGTGCCACGTTATTTTATTTTAACCTGAGCTCTCAAGGGATGGGGCAGCAACCATACCTGCCCTCCCAGGTACTGCCGTCCCCTCTCGTGACTGCCACTCCAGCCGGGCGAGCGCCAGCCGCACAGCTCAGCGGTGCTCTGAGTTACCGCTGCATGCGGACCGCTCCTTGGTCTTGCCAAGATACGTAAGAAAAAGAGGGGCAGATTATTGCTCGGCTGCAAATCACATTAAGTAACAAATTAAAAGCCAAAGATGGGTCCGTTTACAGACAGACAGGGGCATGAGCCAGTTCGCAAACAAACTTTGTAGCCTCCAAATTTGTATACAGTAGTCAGATGGCTCATAGACTCCGATTAGGAGCAAAACACTCACTCAAAGAGGCTACCACCACCTCAGAAGGCCTCCCAGTCATCTGAACATCCTCCATTCACTTTGCAGATGCCATTCTCTGGGCTGACTCCCAGAAAACTACACTTGAAATGTGCCTGGTTACCAAAAAAAAGCAATCTCCTCCTGACACTACTGTTGTGACAGATTGAATTGCAGGAACAAAAACTTCTCTCTGTACAAACTAACCGCTTGACAACTCTGTGGGAAGGTGGGTGGGAGCAGGAAGGGAAAGTGGCTCGAAGCACCCAAAAAAAGTCCGTCTTTCTGTACTCCAGCCTGCAGCAGCTGCTGTGGGAAGTGCTCTGGAATAGCAACCTCCCTCTGCACATCCCAAATGATGCTACAGCACCAATCCATCTGCTCTTGGAGACCTGATCTTCAAATATTCTGCAATCAATAGGACCTCCAGGTCTGAATAACAAGGCAACGAAGAGTTTAGCTACGTGGTCATCTCTGACCAGGCCACGGTTCACCCCAGACTGGGGAGGACAAGACACTTCACTGAAGACCATACCCAGGTTACCCCGTCCTCCCTAGACCCATGCTCCCTGTGCCTAAGCCTTCCACACTGATCTCCAAATCTTCCCTAGTGAATTGTAAAATAATGTGTCTTTGTAGTTCTACAGGAGAGCCTCTGGGAAGGAGGGGTGGCAAGCGTTTCAATCAACGTGACCACAGCAAAATGGGCAGCTACCAATCTGGAAAAAAATCCTCAGATTTAAACTTACACTTGTTTCACGCTGGCCACTGGCAAGCGCATTCCCCCAGGCAGGCAGCACCATGCATTCTGGCCGCTTTCAAGGGCAGTAGATCCACCAGCATGTTCTTGTTATCAAGTTCAAATTTAAATGTGTTGCTAGAATCTCAGGTAAAAACAGGGAGATACAGTTTCCGAGAAAGAGAGGATGCTGCCAACCAGCTGCCAAGCAGCATCCAGATTCAACAGAGGGGACCTGGGAGCCTCTGCCTGCAATTTCTCTCTGCCCTGGCATGTGCTGTTTGCAATTTGCCCAGTATTATCTCTGCTGACTGTGAATTCATTGCTGACCCTGAGGTAAGGAGCCCCAGCAGACTGCTGTTGTACCACTACCCTGTCCCCTGGGACCAGCCACCCCAGTGGGGTCAGCCGAGCAATGATACCAACTCAACAAAAGACATACATGCTTTTATAAGTTCACAGGAAATACCCGTTTCCTCCTGAGCCACTAAATCTACCACTTTTTACTGTGAATCCCCCTCTAAGGCTGAATAATAAAAATAATAATCGGAAATTGCAGACAAATTGCTTCCTCTCTACAGTTAAAACTTCCAGAAGTGAGCTGTCAGCGCACTGAAAGAATGGAAAGCAGCCAGCTCCGCTCTGCGCTATTGAGTGGTTTTAGCACACCAGACGCTTTAGGATCTTGGCACAGTGAGCAATAAATGCAGAAGCAGCATCTTTTCTGTCTCGTGCAGAGGAGGGGGAAGTAGAGGGACATAGTCTAAAGCCTCAAAAGCTGGGGCTGACAGCGACATAAAGGATGCAGCTGTACACTTTTTCCAAGGATGATGGGTTTCCATGGAGTTCACACCACACATCATCTGCAGTTTTGTTGGTCATGTGTGGTACCCACCCCGGTCTGGCCTTCGGGATGCAGGAAACCCTGCCAAGTGTGTATACACTTAAAAGACATAGATACAGCAACACAGCCCTTTCCCTGACACCTGAGCCCTGACTTTGTAATTGTATCTCTCCGAAAGGTGGAAATTGCCAGGTTGGATCACACCCCAGGTCCATTTACTCCACTTCACCTTCTCTGACAGTGGCAGCACCAGATGCTTTGGAAGAAAGTGAAAAAAAACCCTCGAGTACTGCAAGCTGGGCAATGCCCTCAGATCTGGGAGGCTTGGGCAAAGCCCTCATCTGCCTTATTATCTGCATTTTCCCATCCTTCCAGCTGGTTTTCTGCCCTAAGATAAATGTTTGTTTTTTCTATGACTGTGAGACAGCTTTTCTAGGAGTTACTTCACTCTTTTAGCAAAAAAATAGGATTCCTGAGTTTTTCCATTGAATGGCAGCTTCAGATCTGTTGCATCAGCTTCTCCTCACTCAGATACATCTCAGTTCTTGTCTCACACAACTTCCTACTTAAAAATACATTTACCAGCTATATCAGCAACAGAAAGGGCAAAGGCAAAGGCTTATTGCCTGCCCAGAAACACAGAAATTTTCATCTGTCTATCCTGATAAACTACTGCAGCTGCATAACAAATGAAATCAAAGCATTTCTCTAATTCTCTTCCTCCTAGGTGATCATCCTTGCAAAAAACAACTGCGTGGATGCTCACAGTATTTAAGATCATGGTCTGCTCAAAGCCTTTTTCTGAAGAGAATGAAAATTTTTGCTGAGAGTCTGAATTCCTCATGATCGGGCTTTATACAAGACCCTTCCAAGTGAATTTCCTCAGAAGTCATGCATCTTTGTACTGGTTTTGTACACCCTTCTCTTTAAACCCTCTGATATTACGCAACCATTTTATATCACCCCTCATCAGCACAGTACTGGAACACTTCCCACATAAAAACTGAGACTGAATAAAAACTTTGGTTAATGCTTTGTTTTTCCTGCACATTGGGATAAAACCTTAGCTTTGATGGCAGTTTGATTTTTTATTTTAGATGCTACTATTTCTTCTTCACTTAATATTGCTTGATTAAAAGGGATTTATTGAATAGAAATGTTGTTTCCTAAAGCTGATTGTATTTGCTGGGACTCAAGGCAGGATAAACCTCATCAGACAGAACAAGGATATTTCCAGGTGGGAAAAAGATGCTGGTAATCCAGAGCAGAATCCCAGAACCACAGCTTGTAAGGTAGTTGAGCATGGTTAGAAGGACCCAGGACAAACAGCAGTAAGGAAAGCTTTAGGAGAGCTGACAGAGACAGTGTTAAATCCACTCAGGAAGCCCCTTCTCCTGTGTCAGAGGCAGAGGTTGTGAGTCATCATACTGCTGATGGGGAAGCAGAGCTACAGGTACATATATACGTGTCCTAATACCCAATTTTCCAGTTCCTGCCAGAGCATTTGACTAGAGCTTTTTAGTCTGTTTACTTCAGTTTTGCAAATATATCCTACCTCAGTGGCCTAATGAAACAAAAGATTATAGCTTGCTTCATTGCCGAAGGCTTTGAAATTCTGCACGGGAACTTCATTACAGAATCAATTTATCAGATTACATTAAGAGTCCCTCAGATTTAAAAAATGGACACTTGGTGAGCTTCTATATTACATTTCCAAAACTTCTCGCACTTAGCATCATTTTTCAATAAGTTTCTTTGCAAATTAATTGGCAGTGTGATCAAATTCTTATTCAGGTACTCTATACAATGATTCAAGCGCCCATGTGAATATGCAATGAAACTTCATATTAGACTCACTACAGAAGCAGAATAGGAACAGTGACTGGCAATTTTTGCTTGGATTTTTTTCTTTCAAGATTAAAATTCTTGCCAAGTTTTGCTACCCGAAAAATTACACATCTGTGCCTCTCATGCTCTAATAAAGAGTTGCTTTGCAAAACATCCAGACTTGAAGGATGAATTATTAAGTACAGCCCCAGAAGATATAATGGAGGCTACTGCCATGTTTACAGGCTTTGATTTTCTTTTGAAAAACAGAAAGTCTTCCCATCTAATGTTTTCTGCCTGCAGGCCCCTGGCCTGCTCTGTGAAGTACCAGCCAGGTAACAGGTAACCTTCAGTTTATTTTCAAACCATCTGGCCTCAAGGGAGCTGTGTACTTAAAATATCGACAAAACATTGTTTTTCCCTCTACCTACAGGGTGTGAACAAAGAAGGAAATGACCAAGAATCAAGTTCCTCTGCCTGCTGTCTAGATTTGTTTGGGTTCCTCCTGCCACATCTCCCACCCATCACAGGAACCATAAGGACCAGAACTAGCAGGATTTTCTGAAGGGAAGAGCGCAAGTCATTCATGGGACAGAGAGGTCCATCCTTTTTGCTCAGGTATGAGGCTTTAAAGCTCAAATTCCCCCTCTCCTTTTGCCTTGCCACTTAACAGGTAATCCCCCCTGCTACTTGTGCCGTCTCTGATGGCTTAGCAGGGTTCATTCTGTGCCTGCTTACAGAAAGATATGCAAAAATACCTAATGCCCTCTGGTTAGAAATGAAATCACCTAATCTGCAGACACCTTCCTCATAAACAGTCTGATCAACAGTCCACAAACGTCTATGGAAAGTCTTCACCAATTTCCCAAAATCCCAAGCTTGGATGTGGCTCCTTCTGGAACTCGGCATGTTGAGCTCATGCCCATGGTAGCTGTCTAATGTCACGAAGCATCACCAGCACTTCCGTACCAGCCCTGATGGCAGCGTAAATGCAGAAAACAATCAGCAGTCTCAGACTACACAATAAAAACAAGCGATATTAACTGCCCATTAAGCCTGATGAGTGGTACTTATCTTCCCGATTAAGGGAATAATAAAGTAGATTTGGGTTTGATGATTTTGACTGTTGTTGCTATCAGAGCTCAGGTGCCAGGCCTGAGCAAAGCCTCCTCCTTGCTTTTATCTCCTGGCACCTAAACTAGAAACATTTTCCCTGTTCCCTTTCTTGCTGCCCACCAGGATCACCAGCACACCGCAGGCACCACGGAGGTGCCGGCACCGATGCCACCCAGTGCCAGCCAGCCAGCCACGGTGCAGCAAACACAGAACTGCTGTTGCCATGCCAGGGCTTCAGATTTGCCTAGTGAGTTGATTCCAGTGCAAAGCTGCTATCATTAAAGCCTGTTATTTTCACAACACAGCCACGCACGGCACTTTGTCATTTCCCTCTGTATACTAAACTGTTTGTCATCTCAGTGCTGTGTGTACGTCTGATTCACATGAATTCTGGTGTGTAGTTTGTTACAGGAGCAAAGAATGAAAAATCAATATCTAGAAGGGCTTTATAACTGAAACAGAAACACCATGTTCTGGGCAGAGGAATGGAGGAGAGAGAAGAATGAAAATGGAGCTGTGGGAATATCTGAAACCTGCCCCAGCTGGATATTTAGTGTAGCATTAAAAAAGGCAGTTATGGGTTTTCTTCTGTTAGTTTATTCGTGAAAGACTGGGGTGTTCTTATCTGTGAAGCCTTTGAAGCTCCTCTATTAGTCTGTTATGAATTTTTAATTATGACAAATTATTTTAAAATCCTGTAAGGAAGCTTCGTTCTCTACAACTTGTTTGTAGTAAAAACTGGAGAAGGTGCTCTAGAACAGGCTTCTACCAGTAACAGTCCAGCAGAACCAGGAATACAATCCATTGCCATGGGATAATTTGTCATAACAACTCGGAATCCAGACCCTGCTCTTCCCAGCAGAGTTGCTCCTAAAACAAGTCTCCTCCAAGCAGGTTTGTCACCTCTTGTGGCCATCCATTTGGAAAACCCTTGCAGCTCTTGGATAAACCAGTTACAATGAACTCTGATGCCCTTTTTAATAAGGTATCACATAGCAATGGTGGGAACACAGCACCTGCTGTCCACCACACATCATGCAGGAAAAGGAGGGGGCAACAGTCACCTCCGAATTCACAAGAGCTGTATCCATCAGGCAGGGCAAGGTGTGAGGAGCCGGTCCGGAGGCAGGGAGCACTGGGAACTGGAGAGCCTGCTGCTACAAAACCAAAGGCACGTCCAGGGGCTGATTCCAAATGACTGCTAATGCAAGAAAGGGGACTAAAATAAGTGGTTTGCATGTAAAACAGCAATCACAGGGAGATCCACTTAAATGCTGTGAAACCAAAGATTTTCCACTTATGATTACAGTCCATAACAGTATTTCCTAAAGGATCTCACTGTGCCGCTGACACCAACTCGAAGTGAATAGGATAGTCCCAGTAAAGCCTAATGTCCAATGGGCTGCTGGAAATTACTTATGCGAAATGGTTCCCTGAATAGCCTGTTCTTCTGCAGGAGCCAGGCAGGATCCCACCTCCAGCATGACTTAGCTACTTCTCTTCATCTTGCTGTGCCCCCCCGTATCCAGCTCGGAGAAACAGAAGAGTATTCAGCCAAAAAATTTTGACAAACTTAGTCACAGACTTACATTTAAGGATGTGTGGGATTAATTATATAGGAAAAGTTATACATCAGATGTTGGAGGCCCGGAGTATTATCGTGAGAAGAAAATTATAGAAAATCAGAAAACTTGTTTTTGTTACAGTGGGGAAGCATAGCATGTAATCATCATTTTTACTGCACTTCATCAGTGCCAGAAAGGTTGACACTAGCACCTCTCTTGCAGCTTCTGTTTCCAGACATAACCCTGCACATATCATAGGGCTGTCGGACAAATTCACCCCTGCCACTTAAACTAACACAGCACCATTACTGCTGCTACTTGTAAACCTCCAACAAAATTGCTTCTTTTCTGCCAAAGGTGCTCTTATGCTTTATGAGAAGCTTAAGAAAACTGTACAGAGACTACAGTCCCAACCCAAGCTCCTTTTTGAAACTGTTTATTTCTGTAGATCAGACATTTTAAACATGTTGTTTGTTGCTTAAAACAGTTTTACTTCCAACACTTCCAGCTATATAAGTGTTATCTCTGTGCCAGTATTTCTTCCTAGAGGTAGATTTAAGCATGAGGACTAACATCAGATCTTTTCTGATGTTAGAGAAATTTGAGCCCAAACCCAAACTACCTGACTAAAACCTATTCCAGCAAGAATACAAACCAGAGTACAATTCCAGATTATAAACCAGTAAACTAGGCATTTGTATTTGTACCCCAGATCACCTTTTGCACTTCAGTTGCATCCCTTAAAATCAATGAACAATCGTATTTGCTGAATATAAGGTAGTCACAGTGGATGGAGACTGAAGACATGTAACAGGGTATACTAAAAAAAATTTTCATTCTGGATTGATTTAACAGTTCATGGTCCTCAGAGTGGGGGAGTGGTAACATGTGAAAAGATTAGAGAACTAAAACATTCAGGCTAGAGAGCGTTATTCCTCTGCTCCATCATGTACAACAATATCACAGAAGGGACAAGTAAAAATAAATTCAAAGATATGTAATTAGTGTTAGCAGTGCTAATTCCTCAGCCATGACAGACACGGTGTTGTAGAAGGAAAGGAAAGATATGCTGTGAGAACTTCAAAATGCACTGAATTTCAGGGGGTGTAACGCAGACATCCAACCACCCAGTATCAGCAGCAGGGCTGCACTTAACTGCTTGACTGTTCTTAAAAGAGCACCACTTTCACATTACGAAGTCAAAGCTATGTTTAATTACTTGTAAAGTTACACTGAATTTTGAAAGGAAGAAACTGTCAGAGTGTACCAAGAAGCCAAGCAATTAGCCGGCATTAATCTTTGGTTCCCACCGTTCCCTAAGATGACCTGAATTTGTAAGTTATGTGAGCTCTGAAGTCTATGTAACCACTGGCTCAAGCCACAAGGATTACAGGGAGTTTTCGTTTTGAGGCTGAAAGCAAATGTACAAAAAACTAATGATGATTCTGAAGAATGTTCAGGTTTCCAGTTGTTGACACCAACGGAGCTTATAAAGCAGCAAAAAGACAGCTGCTTCCACCAAACAACATCAATTTGAGATCTGATGCTTGATCCCACTTATCTTAATTATAACCTTTCATTAACTGTCTAAAGAGAAAAACAATTTTAATATAGTATCTCTTGGCAGAAGACTCAATTGAACAGTAAATTGAGGAAAAAATTCAGACTCACAATGCAGTTAATAGTCATAATGAAAAGCTTTTTCCCTCAGCTGCCCTCTCATTGTAATAGGTCACAAAGTTTTAAAATTACATTATCTTCAATGATTGGTCATTTTTTGTAATGTAAATAGCAATTGTTTTTCCAAACTGAAAATTAAAATGTAAGGTTTGGTGGCAGAAGAAGTTTCTTGTATTAGGACATATCATAGATATTAATATTACCTCTTAACAGGATTTTTAAAATTTCTATTGTCTTCTTAGATGTTTGAGGAATAGGGCAATTTAAACCTCTTGGACTACCCTTGCCCTATTGTGAATCCACTGAAATGAAACTGCTCCCAGTGCTGTTCACTTGGGAGGTTTCCATCTCTCACGGATGCAGAAGGGTGTTTTCCAGTCCTTTATCTGGAGCTGGACTTGGACACAAAACTGCCCAAGAGGGCAAATATCTAAGCTTGAGGGTTTGAATCAGATCCACCTGTAATGAATAAATAGAGGATAAACAATAAAGCATTGTGTAAAACAAGTAGCTATGCGGTATGGATTGTACTGCCATATAGAGACAGCATCTCCTTCTGTTTGCACCGCTGTGAATCAGGAGTAGTTCCAGTGACTGAACTTAGTAGATTCAGTCCAGTGTCATAAAACAAGCGATCATCATCATGTTTAATTGTCTGTTGTATAAAGTACTGTCTGTTCGTAACTGAAGAGTTAAATGGAGCAGCACACATTGTGTATTCATTGTTCCAGTAAGCCTGTGATCTTCATTTTCTAGAAATATGTTTGTCAACAAACTTTCTATTATGAACCTGAATATTACCTGTATTAGAATCAGGAGCTTCAAACAGCCATTGTCAGAATTCATGTTAGAAATTGGTCTGGAAGACAAGTATAAAGACACCTAATCAGCAATCCTATCCAATAAAACTGATTAAAAGAGCACAGGTTTGTATAAGCCCACCTTGATCACAGTGAGAGCAAATAGAAACTGTTCTGAATTTGAACAAATTAGAAACAATTCCATCAGGGCACAGAGGTAAGGTGATATACAGATATGAATCACAGCAATAAAAGATAAAGTAGAAAATGAGGTAAGATTATTTTTCTTAACAACTCGACTAAGTTGATCCAAGCAGAATAACTTAAAAAATTCTAAGTGGTGAATGCAGATTATGATGTTTTGGGTTCCTGTTCCAGAACAGACTGTAGATACAGCAGAAAATTCATCAGCTCTCCCTAACTTCCCCACCTGTGTTGAAGATAAATTACACTTCTGCACATACGTACATAAACAGCTACACACCTTATATGTGAAGCTATTTTCTAAGGTGGGAAAGATTCCCATTTCATCCCACCTTTGGTCATGGAAAATATTCAGACAGAATCAATCTGACTCCCCTTCAGTGGAGAGACATTAAATGAATGTGGTAGCAAGACTCTTTAGGACAGCTTTAGAAACTGCTGTACACAAAACGGGAAGAAACTGCCACTTTCTTTGATGTGCCTATGTATGAAAGCCACCATAGATCATCACAGCTGGACACTCAGAAAGGCAATGGCAAATTAAATGTTGTGCAAGATTAGAGCTTCTGAAATGAGAATACCATCAAAATCACCTCTGAGGATGAAAGTTTGGCAGCTGTATAAGGACAGCAGTTATGTTAGACCTCGAGCTAACTCTATATCCATGTTTCTATCACTTTCACTGATGAAAATCCTTCCCATAAAAAAAAAGCAATTATGAGGGGATCATTTAACAGAGGCAGTGAATGACCCAGCATTTTTAATTTGCTGCAAACATTATTTTTTCCACCTCTCATTTCTCCACTTCAGCAATTGAGCATTTGGTCTTCAGGCTAAGAAATAAAAGGGAGGACAGCAGAACCAGACATAGGGAAAAAATGACAGCATGAGAAAGGCCAACAGGAAAGGGAATTTCTGAGAAACTAAGCAGATAAGTAGATTAAGTGGAAGGTTCTTGCACTAAATGGAGCTAGATGATTTTGTCCTCTGATCAAGGTCAGGTGGTTCTTCTAAGGTCACACAACTCTTCCTTTAAAAACATCAAACAAAACATTGGTAGATGCAAGTTCTCTTCTAAACTTACCACAATTGTAAATATTTTCTAGTGGAGACTTAGTCATTCAAATGAAAAATTGTGGTGATTATATTTAACATCACCAAAAGTAGAGAGCACTTCAGGTAATAGCTTCCAGGAATGGGAAATAAAACACTGGGAATAAAGCCATCCTTTTAATCTTGTAAATATTTATTATCATTACATGAGCTATTCAGAATTCTGGTGTGCAATGTTAATAGGACCCATTACAGTTCACCTGAGCCCCAAATTTCCTACTGTTAAGGCAAAACAGATTTTTTTTTTATTCTTATTATTTTCTTAAAGTGTATTTTATTCTATTATATGGCAAGATGTGTATGGATTCCAAGTGAATTTTCATCTGCTTCTAACAGTGAATAAAAAACTTTTGAAAGTCAGAAATATAATGTGATTGAATAATTCCTATCTCAGGACTGCTAGTGAACCTAGGGCCTAATTTACCGTCTCTGAAGTTGCTGCAAAAAAGAATTTTCTATTTTTTTAGGTTTTGATATCTCACAGCAGCAAAGAGATCTGGGAAAAGACCTGTGTTTTGAACTACTTGAAGTATAGTAAGTTTGGCAAATATAAATTAAAGACATCAATAACAGATACAAATGTTTTGGACAAGTCCAGGCAGGTGACATCAGTTGCTCTTCCCTTATCCACCAACGCTGTAACCCCATCGTAGAAGGCCACCATACTGATCAGGCACAATTTACCCTTAGTGAAGCCGTCAGCCATTGGCTGTCACCAATCACCTCCTTATTTTCCATGCGCCTTAGCACAATTTCCAAGAGGATCTGCTCCCTGATCTTGTTGGGCACAGAGGTGAGACTGACTGGCCTGTAGCTCCCTGTGTCTTCCTTTTTACCCTTTTTAAAAATGGAGGTTATTTTTCCCCTTTTCCAGCCAATGGGAACTTCCCCGGACTGCCACAACTTCTCAAATGTGATGAACAGTGGCTCAGCCACTTCATCTGCCAGTTCCCTCAGGACCTGCAGATGTATCTCATCAGGTCCCATGGACTTGTGCACCTTCAGCTTCCTTAGGTGGTCTTGCACCTGACCTTCTCCTATGGTGGGTCGTTCTTCATTCTCCCAGTCCCTGCATTTGCCTCCTGTGACCGGGGCGGTGTGGCTGGAGCACTTGCCAGTGAAGACTGAGGCAAAAAAGTCGTTGAATACCTCAGCCTTCTCCATGTCCCAGGTAACCAGGTTTCCTTCTGGAGAGGGCCCGCATTTTCCCTAGTCTTCGTTTTACGACCTGCGTACCTACAGAAGCTTTTCATTTTGCCCTTGACATCCCTGCCAGATTTAATTCTTTCAGGGCTTTAGCTTTCCTAACCTGTTCCCTGGCTGCTTGGACAATTTCTCTGTATTCCTCCCAGGCTACCTGTCCTTGCTTCCACCCTCTGTAGGCTTCCTTTTTGTGTTTGAGTTTTTCCAGGAGCTCCGCGTTCATCCATGCAGGCCTCCTGGCGTTTTTGCCTGACTTCCTCTTTGTTGGGATGCATCATCGCTCCTGAGCTTGGAGGACGTGACCCTTGAATATTAACCAGCCTTCTTGGGCCCCTCTTCCCTCCAGGGCTTTATCCCATGGTACTCTACCAAGCAGATCCCTGAAGAGGCTAAAGTCTGCTCTCCCGAAGTCCAGGGTAGCGAGCTTGCTGTGCACCCTCCTTGCTGCCCTAAGGATCTTGAACTCCACCATGAAATGGTTACTGCAGCCAAGGCTGCCCTTGAGCTTCACATTCCTTACCACCTTGTTGGTGAGAACAAGGTCCAGCATAGCACCTCTCCTCGTTGGCTCCTCTGTCACTTGGAGAGGGAAGTTATCATCAACGCATTCCAGGAACCTCCTGGATTGCTTACGCCCTGCTGTGTTGTCCCTCCAACAGATATCAGGGTGGCTGAAGTCCCCCATGAGGACCAGGGCTTGTGAAAGTGAGGCTGCTCCTGTCTATAGAGGGCCTCACCCACTTGGTCTTCCTGGTGGAGTGGCCTGTAGCAGACCCCAACTAGAATGTCACCTGTCCCTGCCCTGCCTTTAATCCTGACCCATAAGCTCTTGGTCGACTCCTCATTCATTCCCAGGCAGAGCTCCGCACACTCCAGCTGGTCACTGACATAGAGGGTGACACCCCCTCCTCATCTCCCTTGCCTCCCCTTCCTAAAGAGCCTGTCTCCTTCCGTTCCAACACCCCAGCCATAGGAGACATCCCACCACATCTCCATGATGCCAATAAGATCGTAGCCCTGCAGGCGTGCGCACATCTCTAACACCTCCTGTTTATTCCCCACTTATAAATTTCTCACATGATGAAGTTATCTATTACGAAAGAAATTGGGGCCTTCCTACCATTTAGAAAATTGCTTAAATTTGATACTTTACCTCTGATATTTTCTCAAGGAGCATAAAACCAGCATGAATGGCTGAGGCAATTGAGAAATCCTGAATAGGAGGAGAGGCTCTGCCTCTTTCCAAAAAGCTTACAGTCGCAGCTTGCTGGGAAAAGCTGTGAAATGTGCTAATGGGCTTTGTCACTAACATAATTATGCAAAGTAGATGATAGTAATAGTGCTGCCCTGCCATCACTTACAATGGCATCTGCTCTCTTTCAATTTTATGTAATTTTCATTGAATTTAGGTCCATCAGATTGCCCTGCCATAGGATTCATGTGAAAATGAGATCCTTAATCTAAGCAACTGATGCAGTTGAAGAAATGGGAAGTGTAAAGGCTGCTATCCATTATGCAAAGGGAGGAAGATTATGCCAAAAATGCAGAGTTAAAATCTATTTAAATGTGCAAGTTTTCAGTTACTTCCATTCTAGAAAAAATTCAGGCAATTCTAAATAAGAGGTCTGTATATCATAGCTGGCCTCAGAATACTCCAACGTATGTGTTCAGGTGGGAATTGTGATATATATGTAAAACTGCTTACAGACCTGACCCAGCAAAGAATGCATTCTGGTAGGAATCTGAGTTGGAGTTTGGAGTGAACGCTCACTTCTGCTAGCTGGAAATAGCAACTTTGGGGTAGATGTTACTGAGCAAAATAAATAAGGGGTAAAGCCGGACCAGGAATTTAAAGATGGACAGTGATCTTAGCACAGTAGTAGAGCACATTGGCCAAGTCAGCCTGTATCAATCCACTATAAATTCCTCCAACACCAGAGTTTAATTATGTGGTGCTCCTAGTAGGAAACAGTGCAGAAGGCGGTAATTAGAATTTTGGAGTGCAGTAGGGAACTGCTGAACCAGTGGGCAGGTTTATGTAATAAGTGTTTCATGAAGGTAACACATAATTTGCCGAACTTCTTAAGCAATAGCTCATTGGCATCACTGACTTTTACATCAACTCGTATCACCTCTGTACAGTTTATAAAATCACTGTTATGGTATACAGGCAGCAATGCACTGAAATAAAGTTCTGCCTGCTGAGTCAGAAAAAAAAAAGGGGCTAAGCGTGTCAGCCCATAACAAAAAGAATTTCACATATTACCTTGGTAATATTGTTAGCTGTATCTGTTCCTTTTTACAGGAACAGATTTTTTTGTGTGTGTATATATATATGTATTTATATTTTTATATAGTGATGTCAGTCATGACAATGTTGTCTGTAGCCTTTCTTTAAACCTGTTTATTTATTTGAGGTTTTTTCCCCCCTGAGATGCCCTAGGCATGCACATGGTGAAAACTGACATTTCGTTGGCTAGGAAGATGGGAACACTTCCATGCTTCTGTTCTAATCCAAATACTTTAAAGTACTGATATAGTTACTTTGGCATTTTTGTGCTGTTTTAGAAGAAAAAGGCTTTGAAATATGTGTTGTAAATTACGGCAAAAAAAGTAGAGTCACAGGCCTGAAACACAGTAACCAACTGTCTCCTGCCTCCTCTTACAGGTGTCTCCTAAACTGCCAAATAAATAGAAACAAGAATACAGTCTATATGAAATTCTACCTCCACTGAAATCAATGGGCTTTTTTCCCCTTTGATTAACACTTAAGCATAAGACAACTATTTTTTTTTCACTCGGTCTGTTTTAGGATAGTGGTGGATCCATTGAAAATGGTGAATGACAAAACTCAGAGACTTTAGGCAACACCAGTTGAAGTTGCTCCTGATCCAGGACAGCAGCATCTGTCTGGTTGAAGGCAAACTCTAACCCATGTTAAGAGCATCTCCTACCAACAGAACGAATGCAAATATACTGACAATTTCTCAGAATCCACTTTCTTCTTCATGTGATGGACTTCATTCCACTTGCAGCGAGGAATTTGGCTCAACAGATAAAGTTCCATCATCAGATATGTTGGTTTATCAAGCATTCCCTACTATGAGTAATCATATTCTTTGCACATGAGGATAAACCCAGAATTATCCAGCTCTGGTTTGGTTTGTAAATCAAAGGCAGGCTTGAAATTTTGGAATCAAAACGAAATTGTTTGTAAAACAAAACAGGAGACAGGTCAGGCCTGTTCTCCATGACTAATGAGGAAGAAAGATCCTGTTACTAACACTCTGTGGACTCTCTTATTTCAGAGTCATGCTGAATCTAGAGATGTATTTCTACAAATCAGACAAGTTCAGACATTCTGTGACAAGTGGTTTGGTTCAGGCCTGGATGGTGCTATTGCCTTATCATCATTGCAAGCCAAATTTCAAACTAACCTGTTGTTTTCACAGCTTTCCGTAACAGCAGCGTTCCCTGGCTGGCTGCAGCTGCAGTTTGTTCCTAACACACTATTGTTTGCCGATGCATAGGGTCCATCCTAGGAAGCAATCTTAAACATCACCCAGATGTTGTAGCCTATAGGATGATGATGCTGAAGGGTGCTTCTGAATACCCGCAGGTATTCAAAGTTGAAATGCAAAAAAAAGGGCCACAGCAAAAGGCTGAGTGCGGTTGTCATTTTAATGTCAGCGACTGGGGTTTAGTGCTTGTCTGCTTTCCTTCTGAAGATCCTTTCTGTTTATGCTGGCTTTTTTTTCATTTTAAAAAGTAGTAGTTTTGGTTTGTTTTGAAAAATGAAATTTTAAAAATGCTCCAGAGAAGAAAATTATGATCTGAACAATCCCAATCACAACACTGAAACTGTCAAGGAAGGGAATCCCTTCCAGATTTATACTGACCAGCTGGGCTAGTGTGAGTTTAGTTTGGCAGGCACTTTAGGCACTATCAATAAAAGTCACCTTCGGTAAAACATGCTGTGGTCTTCTGATGTTGGCTTGGGACAGCCAGGGATTCATGAACTGATTCTTGTGCTCACCTTGAACTGGTTCATTCTAAATCCTCTGGTTCTTCTTTATACTTCTCTGCCAGCCTGGGATATGATGGATTTATTAACCTGAAAAATCAGTAAGATGGCTTTTCCTTCTCCAGTCGCGGCTCTGCACTGGGAGATTTTAAAGCATAACAGCAGCATTAATGAATGCCTCTGTGCGTGCTTAGAGATGATTATTTGCACTGTTTTCAACCTGTCTTTCTAAGGCTTGCCATCTGATGCCCATCTAGTATGTAGCCTCTCTCTGCTGGGAGAATGAGCACAGCCGATCACAAGGGAAAAGTTCAGTTCAAGAACATATGTCTCAGCAAACAGAATGTATCCTCTGTCTGACAGCTGCTTCCCTCTTCTTCGCTGCTTC
>JAVKLA010000010.1:29156042-29187897 GCA_034782735.1 Sagittarius serpentarius
GGTGAGGTGGAGGTTTGCCTCTTCCACGCTATGCTGGGCCACAAACCCGTAGGTGAGAGCAAGGCCGCGGCGGAGCCTCGGCCTCGAGTAGCGACGCTGGCCGGGGAGGAGAACCAGGCGCTGGACCCGGGGCGGCCCTCCCGGGGGGGGGGCGGGGGGGGGGAACGCCGGCGGCTAGCGGCCGGCCGCGCTGCGGTGCTGCCCCTAGCGGCCTTCTGGGCCCGCTCCCGCCGCGGCAGCCGGCCCTGGGCCCCGGGGCTCCTCCCGAGCGTGGCGGGGCCTACGGGGAAGAAGGCGCCGTACCCTGTCGGCCTCCTCAGCCGCCCCTCCTGGGGACACAGAGCCAGCCCTCCTCGCTCCCCCGTGCCCTCGCCTTTCCCGACTTGCTGCCTACCACTTCCCTCGGCTGTTTTTCACTCAGCCTCTCAAAAAGCTGTGGCTGCGGCCACATGTCAGCATTACTCGGTGGGGCACCCTCAGCTCCTCTTCAGAATAGCAGCTGTAATGTAGGGTGAAATACCAACCAGGCAGGGCTGCCCAGGTTGCCATGCGTTTCTCCTATAATGTATGATTTCCTTGTAATGATAGGATGGTTTTTTTTTTTTAATTGTGTGGCATAAATAAAACTGTTAGTAGTGTTAATTGGATTGGGTTCTTCCCCCAGGTGTGAATCGCCATTTCCACATGATTTGTATACGAGATAAATTCAGTCAGAATATTGGACGGCAGATTTCATCCAAAGTGATTTGGGACCATCTGAGCACCATGTATGATATGCAAGCTCTTGTGAGTATAAAGCGTTGATGCAGCCACATTCTTATTTCTTATAGTTCAGGAGTTTTGATAGGCCAAAATCACTGGGCCTTTCATGTTAGTAAGAATTTTGTGTCGTTCCAGTGAGTTGATGGGGTTTTCGCCATAAAAAATACATTAGGTGGGAGACAATAAAAACTGCAGTGGTTTGAGTTTTGTTTTGTTGTGGGTTTTTTTTCCCCATACTGTGTTCTGACTTTGTTTATTAAAGTTGCCTAAATGCTGATCCAGCAGACATTTACATAGGTACTTAATTGTCAAATAAGGAGCTTCTAGTGTGTTTACGTAAGAATTTGCCATGGTTGGGTTCCAGAAATGATCTCAAATGATCATGAGTCATGATCTCAAATGTCTTGACCTTAGTAATGAGTTTGACATCAGGAGCCTCCTGATTCTCTAATGTCTGAAGTGTCTTGTTGAGAATTATTTAGCTTCTAATTGCATGTAAAATAGAAGTTGAGATTGCACTTCTAAATCCAAAGTTTTTACCAAAGTCATTCATGGAGATCTTTCTTTTCTTTCTAAGCATGAATCTGAGATTCTTCCGTTCCCTAATATAGAGAAGAATTTTGTTCTTCCTGATGAAATGATTCAAGAAGTGAGAGAAGGTAAGATGTGATAGCAGTCTCTTATTCTTGGTTGCTCTAATCTCATCTCAGAATGGGTAGTTTAACAAAACTCCCCTCAAAAAAGAACGTAACATGCCAGTCCAAGGCTGTTCTTTCAGACTGGTGTGTTAGGTGTATCAGGAAAAGGAAGTGTTAAACAGATGCAAGTTTATCGCATTAATTTTTAATCAGCTGACTGAAGGAAACTGTCAGGGAAAGGATCACATTGCTTGTGCTGTTCATACTCTCACTATCAGCCTGGGTGATTGACCGCTGTAGGAGGCAGGCTAGTGGGAGAGACACACCTTTGGTCATATTCCAAGCAGTATTTCTCACGTTCTTAAATGTAATGTAGGTGGGATGCTAATATAGCGTAAAAAGGTGTTATTTATACCATTTAGATTCATCTTCTTCTGGGTATATGCAAAAGATCCGTGTGCTTCACTGATAGTAGTTTGCAGAGTGAAAGGCAAAATGTGTTTCTTTGCAAGGTGATTAATAGTTTATTGTGGGGTTTTTGCACTTTCTTGAGACAGCTGTAATATTACATCAGACCGTAATGTTTGCTAAAATGGATGATCTGCACACTTTAATGTGGTTCATTTTGTAGCAAGATCATTTTTTAAAGAGTAGGAGCTACGGAGATGATGAAAATAACATTTTCTGCATATAATTTGGATATAATAATATTTCTGTGATAAAATTTTCTGTACGAATGATGATATAAGGCAGTTAAATAGCAATTCAGTTAATGTTTAAAAATGTACGCCAGGAATATACTTAGTGAATAGCTGCAGTGTACTAGTTGGAGAAACTTACTTTTTGGCCATGGACTTGTACCTTACGCTGATATAACTGTCTCATTTTTAGGCTATTACTATTTTTAATATGGTTCATATGTCCTATTTTTAAAAGGATTCCTGGTTTTTAATGTCTGATGATAGATTTTTCATGAGGGTTTTTTTCTGTAGTTGTGTTAAAACAGATTGAAAACAAAAAATGTTTAGAGGTGTTTGTATAGATTCACAGCGGTTTCATTGCACTGTGAAATCATCTCTTTCCGGTTTTACCTTCTTGGGGTTCAACTACTTAGTTCTTCCAATCTCTCTTACTCATGATAAGCCTATTTGTATTGTCTAATCTAATGGAAATATGCAGCAGTTTGCCAGAAATCTTAGGTTGAGCAGTGAGAGCTGGATTTTCAAAGTTTAGTTGTACGTGTGTTACTTAGTACTGTTATCCAAGGTAGGAGCTAGGAAGTTCAAGCATCTGCCAAAGGAGTTCTTGGGATATTTTAAACTACAGTGGAATGCTTCTCGATTACTAGGTGCACTAAACTTTACACTAAGAATTCAGTATAAAACCATAATATAGCTAAGACATTGCAATATGTTTTGGCTATTTACCATTTCACTTTCTTCCTGTTAATAATTTCAGTGGAACTTTTTGACATGTGACATCATCTTGTTCAGCACATTTACCCTACGTTATGCTCATAGTGTGCCTGGACTGTTAGCTATGTTTCTCTGTCACAGTGCTAAGGAACCTTTACTGCTGAATGTTGCACTGAATATTTGTTAACAGTATGCACATATGCTGAGGCTACTAATCCAGAAAAAATAAACGCGGTTCTTTAAAACCATCTAACCATTGCCTAACAATCCTTTCTGTAGGAAAAGTAATGATAGAAGAAGAAGTGAAAGAGGAAATAAAAGAAGAGATGGAAACGCATGCAGGTCCAGAAGAAGGTAAATTTGTAACTCTCTACTGTGTAATACAAGATTAAAACCCAACTGTAACTCTGAGAAATTAATGTTAAAATGTAAATACCAGATATGGTGTACGTTGTGATTTGTATTCAGACTTAGCATATGCTCATGCCAAGAACTAGAGTAATTTAAGAATGCACAGAGTAAGCAGTTGCCAATACCCAATACTTGGAAAGATTCCTTCTTTGCTTCTAATGCACATGTACAGAGTTGTATAGCTTTGGAGTTTCTTGGTTTTAATATGTATTTGACAAAACCCTGGGAGTCTGAAGTAATCTAAGAATCTCTGAAAGAAAGTTGAGTCCAGTTCTAGTGAACCTAAATACTCCAATACTCTGTGTTAGGGTCTTTGTAGTCATGGGGAAAAATAGGGCCTATTAATCAAAGAAGATTGTAAAATTGTATGCTTAAATGGGAAGGCAGGCAGAGTGGGTTTTTATTTTACTTGCATTATCTTTCTTCTTTTAAATACAAGGCTTACTTTCCTAACACTTCGCTGTAGAACAAAGTCAAATGTGAACAGTAGAGATTCTGCTATTTACCTTAACAAACCGAGCCAACTGTAAACTATATAATTTCATAATATTTATATCACAGCATAAGTGGTGGTTTAAGATTGAGTGTAATAAAGATCTAAAAATGTGTTTTTAAAATATATTAAATTTCATATTTTGGGTGTTCAGTTTTAAAACCTATCTATAATACCAAATGTTATGACTGTTGCTGATTATAAGTTTCATAGACTGGTCCTATGTTCTGTAAGTGTTCCTATTAAGTATTTTAATTTTAAGTGCTGTTTAATTCCACTTAATGAATTTCACTTTTAGCCTGTCAAAATACATGCCTGTCTTTAAAGCAAATAATAAAAGCAAGATGTGCCTTTCTTACAGAAGATTTTTCCTTTAAAAGTGAAAGTAATACTTAAATAGCCATTAAATATGCTGAGAACTGATTGGTTTGAAAAGTTTTATGTAATATAAAGAAATTTATTATCACTTCTTGTTTGCCTATGTGTATGACTCTGATCTGGAATCATTACTTTGATCCTATTTCAGTTTTTGCACCCTCTGGAAGTTTAGGAAAAACAACTGAAAAGCCAAGCAGCAAAGAGAAAGAGAAAACTTCATCAGATTCTGTGTCCAAAGAAGGATCTGATAAGAGGAAGCGCAACAGAGTCACTGAAAAGGTCTTAAACGCAAACAGTAATCCTTCCAGTCCAAGTGCTGCAAAACGACGCAGAACATAAAGCAAGCTGTGAAAGAGAGAAGTAATAAACTCTGGAACGTGAGGAGGGAACACTAAAAACAAGTAGCAGGATAGTCGCTACATAAAATTTTGAGAAGGGAAAAGTTTCTGAGCCAGGTATTTCAAGAATCTGCACATTGGCTTTATACATGCAAGACTTTGTCTGTCTTTCCTGATGTGTTTTCTAGTCAGCATCGGGTAGCTGGGCCATGGCTGCCTTCTCAGGGCACTGGGGCAGAAAGCTGGCAGCATTAAGAGTTCATGCGTATGTAACAATTCTGGTGGTTGCACTTCAAACAAGTAACACACTCTTGTGTCACCATAGTTCATGAAAAAAGTGCTCAGTGAAACACGGAGCCTCAGTTCATGAAAAGCATAGGTTATTTCTGTAAATTTTGGATCGTTTTTTCTGCCTTTGCTTTGTTGCTGTCTTTGAATATTACAGACCCTCTGTGGGTAATGTTGTTTGGCCATTTGACTTACTGGAAACGTAGCGTTTGTATCAAATGCCTGAATTCGTTGGTTCAGTAAAACTAAAATTCTTTTAAATACAGATAACTACTGAGTTGAAGTATTCTTTGGCTCTTTTTGCTGGAGGAACCTTTACTTCTCTCACCCTTAGTGGTGTAACGTTTTTCAGTCTTTGTAAGTTTATATACCATAAGTGAAGTGAAAATGATAATACCCCTAGACAGGATAATTGATGTGTCCTAAATAAAATATCTAGTGATGTCACATGGTTTTGTAAGGGATCAGCTGAGCTGTGCATGAACCTGGAGATGTTGCTTCATCCGTTTGTAATATAGTAGTAAATAACAGTGGGTTTTGTACTTCATTATTTATTTTTTTAAAGCAGTTTTAGTAGATGTTAATGGAATTGGTATTCCAAAATGCTAATTTTGTTCTACAACTTGGGAATCTTACTGATGCTGTAATGCTTATCTTTTATATGATAGAATATTAAGATTTGATGAGGTTAACTATTTCTGTGTTGTGAAAAGATGGACTGCAATCAACGAACACGTTAAATGGTGAATGAAGTAGGCTGAAATGTTACTGGATTTGTTTCACCATATTAACTATCAGTTAATAAAAAGAAGAATTACTTCTTAATCTGTCAGCATTACCTCCAAGGTAAGGAACTAGGAATCTACTAGTTTTTGCTTTTATTCTAGGTACGTAGCCAAGTTCTTGTCTGCCTTATTTGCTCCACTTGTTTTATACCAAGAATAAATTTGGCTTGTTTTTATTTTACTAAATGGTAATTGTTGTGTAACTTGATTAAAATTTGGCCCAACTTATTCTGAAAGTTATTTAGGTATCTCGTGCCTGTAGTGAAATTGGGCAAAAGTGCCTGCCTGGGGGTTTTGGGGTTTTTTTTACTAACTTTGCCTGGATCTTAGGAACTATATTTGCTAAGAAATCCTGGCCTGCTGAACTCAATAGGTAGGTTGCTGTAAGCTTCCAAACTAGAGGATTTTCTCTGTTCTGACTAGCATAATGCAATTGTGAAGTACTGAGCTGAGAAGGTGAAGGGTTTTTTTGCAGTCTTTTGGAAGCTCACCTGTGTACCCTCTCACAGGTGCTGGTGAGCTCTAGCAGGTCAGAACTCTGCCGGGACGGCCACTGTAACCGCTTTTACAGCGTGATGCAAGCTCACTGGTTTAGGGTCTGAGATAGCGGGGCAGAAACAAATTCCAAACCAGAAGGTACGAAATGCCATGAGTTTAGTGCTGTGTTCCGATAAGCCTTGCAAAATGTCTGTGAGATACCCACCAGCTGGAGAGCTTTGTGGAGCTCTGGTTTGTGGGAGAGATGCTACAGGTGTCTTGGAGATTTTCTGGGGGGGTAGAAATCAAACTGTTACAGCCTTGTGTGAGGAAGCTCCTGGTTTTAATTTTGATGTTTAAGAAAAAACACTCTATTTGGTATGATCAGCTTCCTAGAAGTTGTAATCATATGTCACTTACAGATCTGTCGTGGAAGTGAGTGCTGAAAGATGAATGCCTCTGTTAAGTTTTGCTGTTTCCTTAAGAATTACAGTGCTGGTTACTTTGTTGTGATCTACATAGAGCTTGGCCATAAAGTTGCAGATTTTGTGACTTGCAAGTCTCCTGGCCTTGTGGATAAATGCCTTTTCGTCCAAGGGATTCTAGTCTAAATTTTTTGCTATACCAATGAAATGTTTTTTATGGCTTAAAGCAGAAATGTATCAACATTAACATGTATTGGTGCAATCTCTCAATACCATCCTTGAAGTAGGGAAAGTCCACTTGGGATTTCATGGTCAATCCAGCAACACAGATTTTTTTTTTTTAGGAATTCGTTGGTTGCGAAGTTAGCTATTTGGAAAACGTAAATGCTTTAAATGACCTGGGTTGCTGCAGCTCTCTTTTCCTCCCTTCCCTTTCACCAAGTCCTGGCTTCTTGGGAAGGTTGTTCTTTTATTCATTTTCCTGTAAGAGGAATAATACCTCATCCTACGGAAGGAGTATGTTTTTAACGTGTGAAGAAGTTAAATGCGTTAAGTCTTCCTGAATTCTTCACTGGGAAGGAGGAAAGCTCCCGTTATGTTGCTTCCAATCAGTGTGTGTGGTCGGGGGTGCGTATCCTGTCCAGCAGCCCCTCACTGCTGCCCAGCGCCGGGGTGGATGGAAAAGAGCAGAACTACTTCGCCCTCTTCCCGCCCGCCGGAGGGAAGGATGGCTGGAGGCCGCCGCGGCGCCCGGCTGCCTGAGGGAAGGGACCGGGCGGGCGCAGGGACCGCGCGGCGAGCCGGGTGACGGCCAATGGGGCGCGGCGTCGCAGGAAGGGGGCGGGGCGTGCCCGCGCTTCCTCCCACCCCCCCGTCCCGGGTGCGGCCCCCCCCCCCTCCCCCCACGTGCTCGGGCTTTGTGCCCCGCCGCCCCTTTCGCTTTCCCTTTCGCTCCCCGCCGCGCCCCCATGGCGGCCTGGTTCGGCTTCAGGGCGGCGGAGGAGGAGGAGGCGGAGGACGAGGCGTACTTCTGGAGGTACGACTCCACCTGGGAGGAGGAGGAGGAGGAGGACGAGGAGGAGGAGGATGGCGGCGGCGGCGGCGAAGGCGAGCCGGCGGGAGCAGAGGCGGCAGCCGGGGAGGAGCCGGAGGATGCGGGAGAGCAGCCGGTGCCGAGCTGGGCGCAGGGCTGCCGGCAGGCCCAGGTGGGTGCCGGGGGGAGGCGGGGGTCCCCCGTAGCGGGAGTCCCCCGGGGCGGGAGCGGGGCACGGAGCAGACCCCTCCGAGGCGGGACGGGGGGAGGAAGCCCCTTCCCTGCCCGCCCCGAGCTCCTCGGGCTCCTCAGCCGCCCCCGGCTGCTGCTCCGCGCCCCGCGCCTCCCCCCGCAGCTCTCCGGCGTGTGCCAGGGCAGCCGATCGGGTACCGGACAGCCCGGTCGGTACCGCGGGGGTTGCCGTAGCCCTTGGGGTTATTTCAGATGCTTTCGCCTCTGCCGCTGATGTGCACGCGTGGATCTTCCCCGGCCGCCCACTTTCTATGCTGTCGGTGTATTTGGGCCCCTTCTCTCTAGGATCCTCATTTGCTACCGGGAACTGGAGCAGCTTAAAATACTTCGAAGTCAAAGGTTTTCTGTCCTGGCAGCGATCACTTGCATGTCATTTTGTCCTCTTCTCGAGGAAGCAAATCCTGAAGGAGAAGAGACGCCCTGAGGCCCGCTCAGGAATGAGCTCTGGGGCTGGCGAAGGCAGAGGTGTGCTGGGACTTCAGGACCCGCTAAGTTCCATTAGACTGGCATGAGCTGGGTTTTAATATATTTTTTTTTTTTTTTTCCCCCACCATTCCCTGTGATCTGGATACTTTATCCCGTAACTACAAGTTCTGTCTTCTGTATGGCACCTGCCTGATCACTGCGTTCTGATGGCCACTGGATTTCGTGTTTTGACATTGATGTTCTTCAGCAACTCCTTGCTTTTAAGTTTTTTGTTGGTATTTTCATCTGTGTATGGTGGCCTTTCATATGCTCTTTCACGCCATTGATAGAAAGCCATCACATAACATCTGCTCACTTCTAAAAATGAGCTGTAACTTTTTATTTCTTTTAGACATGTTGTTTTTCTAGGGAGCATATTTAGAGCAACTCTGGAAACAAAAAAATACCCACTGATGTTTTAAAAACTGCAGGTATGTGTGCAGTTATAATGAGTGAGGTAGCGCTGCAAAATGTGAACATTGTCTGGTGCCTTAAAATAATGTTGATTTGAAATAAAAACAGCTTTTTAGTATTACCTGAGGTTCCTATCTTTAGCATCAGTGGGTTTTGAGTTTGACACTGAGCATCAGTAATTTCTTCTACAGCATTGCTTTGGCAAACACAAAACTGTCTCTGTTTTTCACTATTTCCGGGGTCAGTCAAAACACACTACAGTCTTTTAATTTAACTCCTCCCCTTTCAGGGAAAGGGAAACTGATCCTTCACTTGAGTTTCATTTCAGCAACTCATCTGTATTCTTAGAATATAAATAGGCAGATAAAGCTTTTTAATTAATACACTTTTAAAGGAGTTTAATACTAAACTTTAAATTTTTTATAAGCATTAAAATATTAAAATAACCTCCCTTTAAAAAAAATTCTGTGCAACATAGTATTCCAAACACTTGTGACTTCCTACAAAAATGCACACTCTGTATGTACTTTGCAAACAAAATCAAAGTTGAAATATAGCAGATGGACAGGCCCATGCATGTCTCTGCATCTCCCTGGAGTTTACTGCAGGGAATGTAGTTAGGCCTTAGCTGAGCAGGTAGATCTGTGAAAGGTCACAGGTATTTTAGGTGGAATAGTTGTAGTACTTAAAGGAAGAAGCAGGTGTTTCCTTTGAAGTGTTTTGCATTGTTTGAGGGCACACTGTCAGTTTTCTTTTGTACATTGCTGCCGTTCTGCTTTTGTTCACAAGTTTTAATGCCTCCAGAACATTCAGATTATTCTTTTTGAATGTGTTTGTTCTTCAGATTATTTTTTTTTTTTCCTTAGAGCAGCTTCTGGATTGTGACAACTGTGAAGGCAAGGACCATTTTTTTCACTCCAGTGAGTGGACCTTTTGAACTTTGCCTTGCAAAGGAGGATGTTGTCCCTGAGACTTGCGGCCCCTGGAATATTGTTCTGCATCTTTAAAGAGGAGTTTTTTCCTTCAGTGATGAATGTGTAGTCACCTCTATCTGACAGTGCCTGAAGAATTTTTAAGGGCAGTGAGAATGAATACAAAAAGAAAGAGTAATCGCCTGCTATCCATTTATGCCTTTACAACCTCCCACAGGCATGAATCCATTTCCAAAACTAGTTCCTACTTCTGCTTATGTTACACTAATTCTCATTCTTCTCCCCTCAGCCTAGATGGTATACTTTATGGCAGAAGCTGCTAATGTTTTTATTCAATATTGAGGTTAAAGGTTTTTTTATTATTATTTTCACTATGCGCTTTCAAAACCAACTAAAAATTCTACTTTTGTCTTTGTGTTTCACTTGTGTCTCTGCAAATACTCCATATTAGTGGTTTGAAATTCCTGCAGGTGTGTCTTTTCAGCTTTTTTGCATTCAGTGCTTTTAGCTTCTAAAGACTGAGCACTGAAAATCTCGCCGTTTGTGCTTATTTCAAAAAGGTTACCTCTTAGTCTGCTGTAATGCATGGGGCTCGTGTTCCGCTGCTCAGAGCCATGTTTTAAGAACAAGCCCTGTAGTTCTGCCTTCTCCTAACTCTTCATCAACAAAAGGTTTCGATCACTCTTCTGGGATTCTGTTGTCTTTCTCATTCCTGTGTCTTGTTCACAATCCGCAAGTTCTTTCATCCCTTTCGGTCACAACTGGTTTCTAGTTTTCAGCCAAATATTGTTTGTGTTACCCTCTCCTGGCTTTGTTCTCTGCTTTCCTCCTGCCTTTTGCACAGTGATGAGCATTCTGACTGACGCGTTGCAGGTTTGGAGGGAGAAACCCACTTAGATTGCCTATCAGTGTTGTGAGAAATAAGGGAGTTCGATTTATGCGTGCAAGTTTCAGTCTTGCCATTTAGTTTGTCTTTCTAACCTGGAAAGAAAAGTTTCTATGGCTTAAATAGAAGTTTATTGAGACCCAGGAATAGCACCTGCTTGGAGGGAGGGCTGAGTTTTGCTCTTTTTGCTTCCCCATCTTGTTCTATTTAATGCTGTGCTCCAGAATGCCTTTCTCCTGGATCTAACTTCTTTCTAGACAAGCCTTACAGCACCTTGCACCATGGCATTGGATATGTAATTCAGTTAAAATGCATTTTAAATTAAGTCATACTCGCAGCTTTTATTTCCATGAAGTTCAGAGGAAGAAATAAAGCTGTTCTTTGTGATTTCTGTCTAAATGCTACATTTGGAATGAATCTAGCATATCTATGTAACGAGGAGAACCTGACACCTAATTGTCAGGTGGACGTGGTACCACAGGTTTTTCTCTATAGCAATTTGAATTATGAATAAAATCAAGTGAATTTAGCTGTAACTAGGTAAATCTGTCACTTAGCAACTAATAGGGATCATGTGAGTCACTGCTGTGTGTATTCTCATTTTGTATAGATTTTTTTTATTTTATTAATGAAGTTTGGTTTCAAAATACTTCAACTAAATGCCTTTTATTTGTAGGAGCGAAGATCAAATTCGTCACCGCTGTCTCAGAGGGGTTTTCAGGTAGGCTTGACATAAAGTTTGGTTACTTGGAGAGATGAGCAATGATGATGATGATTGGAACGCAAGTCCAATAAAACAAATATCTAATGTGACCAGTGGCTCTATTATTGTTGACTGTCTAGATCAGCATGATGCTAAATCAGCATTGCTGCTCTCGAGCATAAAGCAAAGATGAAGAAAACTTTATTTCAATAATGTCTACAGGGAATGAGAATCTTGAATTCAAGGGACACTTCTGCATCTCAAATTCTACAATTTTAAAGTCTGATCTCTGTCTTGACTAGGGTATATAGTGACACAGAGAGATATACAGACAGGCGGGGCTTAGGTTGTCTTGTAAAACCTTTGAGTTAAAGAAGAAAATGACATTTTACTGTTTGGGATTTCCAGCTAGTTCTGACCATTTCTGTAGGAAAACAACTGGGATAAAGGATATGCATAAAACATGAAGGCCTTGACTAATAAGACTAGAAAGAAAAAGAAACGTTTTTGTTAAAGGAGATGGTATGAACCTCTTTTAGTCCAAAGTAGTCTTCAGGAATGCAGAGAAACAACTGCAGTAACAAACTGGCTGTTTTTGGGGGTGCTGGGAGTGCAGAGTGGAGGGCACAGGAGAGCATTAGGCAGGGGAACATGTGTGAGAGATGCTGAATTCAGCCAGTGGATTTTTGTGGAGTTTTTTTTTGCAGAAGACAACTTTATTCTGTATCTCTGATCTGTCTCTTTTCTCTAGTTCTCAGGCAGGCGCAACTGGAATGCAGCAAAAGACTTGCAGAGATACAGACATCGTTACCCGGTATGGACTAAATGATGATGCACATACTCTTGTGGCTCTTCGTCATTTGCACACTAAGTTTAGGAACACTTTCTAGATTTGAGGGCACCCTTTTGTCTTTACATTGACAGGCTCAGAACCTTCAAAGGATTCATTTGTGAGGGGGAAGGGATGACGTGCATGTGGGTGCATCAGAAACAAGCTGTTACTTCCCAAAACACATTTCAAGGGTTTAGCTTGAAATGTTTAGGAAATGTGAGGGAAAGCAAGGAGAAGTGTTGAAGCGAATACTGCCTTTTAAAAGATTGCTGCTTGTTGATTTCTTGTTCTCATCTCCAGGGTTTGATAGAATCAGAAAATGAGGAGGAAGAAGAGATGTGGAACTTAAGCTTTTATAAAAATGAGATTTGTTTTTTGCCCCAGGGTGAGTATCTTGTGTGATGACTGTTTGATGCAACTCTGCTGCAGCTGGTTGAATCGATGAAAGAGTAGCTTGACCCATGTGGGACAACTATTAAAAAAAACAAACCAAACAAAAAAACCCACACTACCAACACACACACCAAAAAAAAAAAAAAAACCCAACCTAACCCCAAACCAAACAAAAAAAACCACCAAGGATTTCCATTTTAAAATGTCCTTATTCCTGCTGTATGGTTCCTTAATTTTCTGGTTGGTCATAGAAACTAAGGGTTTTTTTCTGGCTTACCAGGATGGTTGTCTAGTTAGAGAAGCTAATGCCTGTATGCGAACACCTGGCTCTGGATAATGAGCTACCTTGGGTGACTGGCTAACTTTAATTTTCATTTGGTGTCATTTCTTCTTGCCTGACTTTTTCCTCCTCTATTCAGGTTTGCATATTGAAACTCTGCTTGAATCTTGGTGGGACAACTATGAAGTTCTGGAAGAAAACCATTCTTACATACAGTGGTAAACTCTCTGCATGAATATAGTGCTTCTCTTCTTTAGTTGTGCCTCTTAAAAGAGTCAGTTGTATATGTGTTCCTGAATTCAGCTTCCCAAAAGGCCCAGAATTACTCTTGAGTGAAACTTGTGTCCACTTTATTTTTATTGAGTTATATTCTTCTGGAAACAATGCAGTGGAAATCCTCAAGATGGGGGTTTCCAGTGCAGCTGTGGTAATAGATCTCAGTCATGCTTCGTCTTACAACATACTGCAGAACAAAGTATTAGGGCAACGAGAGAGATCCAGATAAGCACGATACGTTGTTATCATTGGTGTAGACAGTGCTTTTATGGAAGGGATTTATTTGTCATATAAGGATATGTATAGAATTTTTTCCTAGTTTTAACAAAATGGGTACCCTGGGTTGGATGTCATCTTTGCTCATCTGGGCTGAAAATTTCTTTCCCCTCAGGCTATTCCCTTTACGTGAACATGGGATGAATTGGCGTGCCAAACCGCTCACGTGTCAAGAAATCCAGGTATCGAAAGCTTTTGTCTCTTTTTTTGAGATCTGAAGGATGTTAGGATTTTCCTTAAATGCCTTATATTTGAAGTCTAGGTTTTTTACATTGCTTCCTTGGGGCCCTAGTATGAACGGAGCTCACTGAAGCACTGTTAAGCATTTGTCTGTCTTGTGTCTGCCAGTAGCTACACCAGCAAATTAAATGCTTAGTGATATAGCCAAGCCTTGTTTATAATTCAGGTGCCACTTAAACTGGTGCAGGTAATTAGGGAGTTGCATCTTGTACTCATTTGTCTGTCTTGTTTTCAGGCCTTTAGGAAGTCCAAGGAAGTTATGCAAAGGTTTGTACGTGCTTATCAGCTCATGCTGAGATTTTATGGAATCATTTTGATCAATGAGGAAACTGGAGAACTTAAGAGAGCAGAGAATTGGGCTGAACGATTTCAAAACTTGAACCGGTGAGTCTCTGCTTATACTGCTGGTCATTTATTACAGTCAGGCACTTCTCTGAGAAGAACAAAAAAGTCAAAGTCAAGAAAAACCTCAGCCTTGAGGATTGGAGGCTTTTGTTGATTAAAAAAGTTAGCTAGCTAAAGTATTTTTAACTTGGCTCAGCCTCTGACTGTAGGTCATCACATTCTCTGTGACTTTAACAAGTGACAGGTGTAATAAATAAATGACCTGAGACTGGTTTTCTTTTGTATCCAGTGCAGCTGTTAACAGTAGGCATTCTTCATGTTGGTCTCCTGAATTACAGAATACAGACTTGGAGATGTTAACATTTGCTGTAGCAGAGCTTGTGTTTAAAACCATCTTTTAAGCAGGAATCACTGAAACATTTTCACAGGTAGCCAAATTGCCTTTGTAGTATTCTGTTAACCTACAAAACAGGAGTGTTTCCATATGCTTCCCTGATTGTTTATAAAGCTGCCTTAACGTGTAAAATGCTTTGAATCCTTGGCTGAAAAGTGCTCTGCAAACTGTTGGTGATGTTTTTATATTATTGCAGGTCTTATCATAGAGATAGTAATGACCCTTAATATTCTAGTACCCCTAATGATATTAACAAGGGCTGCAAAAGGACTGGGCATACTCACAGAAGAAAAACCAACTTGAAGACTGTCAAGTATTAAAAAAAATAAATAAAAGCTGTGTCTAGTTTAAGTCTCTAAGTCATGTATTTTTGGCAGCATCCTTCCATGCCTGTATTCTTACGCTTTTCTCCAGGCTTGTGCTGCAGGGTCACTGTCAGGGACAGGATATAGGGCTGCATGGACTTGTGTGTCTGACCCAATATGATGGCTGTCATCTACTGGTGGGTGATGCAGAAAGCCAGAACCTTTCCAAGCAGCTGAAATGATTAATCCGAGCAGTCTAAGAAGGGCTAGGAGGGTACTGCTGAAGGCAGATAGTAGCAGGAGGTGCTTTAAAAGTAAGCCCACCTATACTCTCACCTGCATTATCAAGTAGTCTTCAATAGATCACAGTCAATGATGCACAAAACATTTTGCAGATACCCTGGAGATGCGTAGTGACTTGTAAGACTTTCACTTAACAACTTTGCTTATCTGTTTCGTTCAGGTTCAGCCACAACAATTTGCGGATTACTCGCATCCTGAAGTGCCTGGGGGAGATGGGATATGAACACTATCAAGTGCACTTGGTAAAGTTTTTCCTAACAGAAACTCTTGTTAAGGAGACATTACCAAATGTCAAGAGAAGTGCCTTGGATTACTTCCTGTTCACCATCAGAAGCAAATGGAAGAGAAGAGAACTAGTCCACTACGCTTGGCGACACTTCAAACCTCAAGGCAGCTTTGTGTGGGGGCCGCGTGACAAACTCTTGAAGTACAGACCCTGCTCTGCCAAGTCACAGCTGCACCAAAAGGCTGAAGATAAACAGGAAACCCCTGGTAAAAAATCTGATGATTCTGTGGAAAAGGATCAGAACCAGTCTCTAGAGGAAGAACAGAAAGCCGGAGATACTGCAGACTTGCAGCCTAGAGTGAATGATGAAGATGTAAAAGAGAAGATAAGTGAATGTGTTTTAAAGGGAGGAGATGGTGAAGAGGAGAAAGAGGCTTCATTTACCCAGCAGGAGGAGACGGATTTAAACAGTGAGGCTGAAGAAGTGCAGGGTACAGCAGAGAATGATTTCACAAAAGAGAGCAAGAAGAGAAAACTAGATGCAAATACAGCAGACATTAAAAAGAGTGGACTATTGAAAAGCCCTACTGATATTGAAAACATCTCCCGTAATCTGGGAGAATGTGCTATTGATGCAGAAATCCCCTCCTCAGTTCCACTCTTACAAGCAGAAGAGGATCAGGAAACACTGAAAGAAGACGATGCAGGCACCAGAGGCTCAGCAGTGCTAGAGACTGCTGATGCAGCTGTAAAACGGAGGAAAGTTGATAAAAGAACAGCGAGAAGCAAAACATACAACTTGGCCATAAACCTGAACATGGGGCCCACCGCATCTAGTGCCAAGTTAAATCCATCTGTTGCAAACACTGAGGCTGAAAAAGAAAATGCCTGTGAGAAAAACGCAACCGTGGAAGTAACAAGTGAGAAGAGTGGTGGTGATGCAGATGGTGGAGCTGTGAGACCCCCGGTTGGTTTCAGGCTCCCCAAGACCGGCTGGACTTCTCCAATAAGTGACGGCTTGGAGTCAAGTAGAGATCAAGTCACAGCAAGGAGTGATCAGCACCACTGCAACAGCACGCTCCTGGGAGGCAAAAGTGAGGTGGATGGGGTAGAACAGCATAAAAAGGCAGAAAATGCAAGTGAAAAAGGGCAAGCAGAAGTCACAGGCAAGAAACAAGTTCCAGAGAGTCTTGCGCAGAGCATGTCATCCATTTGTCCTGAAGAAGACAGTGCTGAGGTTGTAACGCAAAAGTCTGAAAGCTCTGAGCGTGCAGCAGAACCTGATAAAGAGCAGGTAGCAGCAGAATGAGACCAGCATGGCAAGCCCTCGAGCGAGCGGAGATGACACAGCCCTAACTGCTAGGAGCCAGCTTTGGTGATTTGGATAGCAGAAGTACGTGGAAGAAGAAACTTCCTTTGGGCTGATCCAGGCTAGCCCCTGTCTGACTTTCACTCCTCCACACTTTTTTAATCATCTGTAGTAACTTCACTGAGGTCCAGCCCTTGGTTGCCCTAAAGAGGAAAACTAATTTGGTCATCTTCATGGACAGGCTGTGTCCTGTTCCTGCTTTTTATCTGATGTTCAGGACTATCTTGGAATGACAGGGATTTTTGCACTTTGGTTTGATTCTGGTATGTCCCTTCTTAAAGGGAAGAAGAAAACTGATCTGTTTTCTCATTTGAACTAGTCAAGTATTTATTAAATACATGATTTTTAGTGTAAGACAGCATGACCTAATTTGCCAGGCCTCTGTATTACCATGTAACTTCTATTTGTTATTTTGAAAGGCTGTACCTTCCCAGGACGTTTATTCCTGGCAGAGGTGCTGTTTGCCTGAAAGATACCGTTCTCTGGGGTGCAAAGTGCTGAGTAATTCGTTCCCTTTATCCCCCACAGAAGTTGCTTTGTAGTGCTTGTTAGAATTGTTAAGAATATGAGTCATCTACTGGTTTCTAAGACATAAACCTTCAGACTTTGCATAAAGCTGTCTAGAGCTCTTCTTCCCCTGGTTTTTCCACCTCTTTCAGACGCTTGATAGTATTCCATAGATATTTATGTCCACTACTGGTTCAAATGCCTTCATTCCTCAATTGCCAAAATAGAACAAATATTTGTCACTGCATTTTTTCAGACTTTTCTGTTAACTTGCAGTGGCCTGGGGGGCTATCTTTTCTGCAGGCCCATTGCACGAAGTTAGATGTGTCAGATTTAAGCCACTTCCTAGTTAGGGCAGGATTGTTTTACCATTCATGATCAGCATGTCTGACAGCAAGGGCATGTTCAAGTGCAGCACGTCTGGAAACCACTGGGCTTTGTGGGGCAGTTAATTGAAACTTTAATTGGAGGAGGTATGCTTGTCTGGTTCGTTTATTTACAGCCCTCAAGAATTTACTTTCAGACCTTGCCAGCTATTTGCCTGCCTTAATGCTCCTGACCTCCCTGTTAGCTATTCTGCCTGACTTACACAGTATTCAACCGAGTCTGAGGGAGCTTTAAACAATTTAGCACTTTTGCTCCTAGAGATTTACGACAGAGGACCTGTTTCATGAATCGGAGGAAACCATTTCCAACAGCCAGAAGGTCTGAACTTGCTGTTTGCTCAGATTGTTTGTTTTAGTTTTGGGGTTTTTAGGTGCTGTTTGTTTTGCGTAGGAGATGGCTAGAGGCTTGCCCGCCTTGCCAGAGAGCAGATGCGGTAGCCTGTGCAATGTTAATGTTTTTCCTCTCTCTGCTACAGCCCTTAAGAAGCTTCATCTTTCAAGGAATTTGATCAGTGACTTGCCTTCCCGGACTGTAGGTCCTGATCCAGCATGCCACATACATGTGTGTGGGAATAAAAGTCTGCAAACTTTAACATCTAATGTCCATGGTCACACATGTGCTGGAAAAAGTCTTTAATGTTTTTAAGAGACTTTTTTTTTTTAGTTATGAACAAATGGACTAAAATAGCCAATAAGAATACACTTAACTACAGATACAAATACTTGAAGATGTTGAGTGAAAATTCTTTCATAAAAGATGCATAAGAAATTGTTAATTGCGGCTTTTGTACAGATTTATAGTATTTTTTTTATTTAATGAAGTCTTCATTGTGAATATGTGCTTGGTTGGGACATAGATCATAAATCTTGTTACGGTGATGTGTGGTTTGTTTTTGTGTTTAATGGGATTTCACTGTGAGCCCTAGCTGGGAGTGCTCAAACCAAACCGTTCCCTGTCATGATCAGGTTCAGAGTTTAGGCTGTAGGTGTTTGCAGTGCGTTCACAGGATGTTTTCCGGCACTCAGAGCTGTATCACAGAGTCTGCCACATTAATGTCACCTATTAAAGCATGACTTTAACGCATACCAGTTTCCACTTACGGTTTTTTTTCATTGTTGAGGGCAGGACGTGACCATGTATCTGCCCCCCGCTGTAGCCATCTGCTGTTGCTTGGGCACCTCCAACCAGTGGGTGCATGGGGCTGCCCAGTGTTCCCAAGCAGAGGTCTGGTGGGCTCACCTTGAGATAAACCTGCTGCTTGTTCCATGTGGAGATGACCAAATCTTCCTCCACCGCTGTAAAATGTGGCCAGTAAATGTTAGTGGGGAAAAAGACATCCCCCCCCTACCCCTGCCATGCTGCTTCTTTAATGACATACTTCAAAACGTTTCCGTATGCCCTGTCTTGGCTCTGTGCTGCCGTCCTCCCAAGTGTGTGGTGTGATGCTTTGTCGAGCAAACAAGGGCTTTGCTTTTGAGTAGCAGGCAGGAGGGCAGCTGCCCGGCCTGCATATGGGGGCTTTAGTTTTGGGGGGCCTTTTCCTTCAGGACACAAGCACAGGCTTGTCTTTGCGGTAGTGACTTCTGTAAGTCGCTGTGTCCCTTCAGCTGTGCTCCCTCTGCCTGGGGACGTGGAAGGAGAGGAGAAGCGGTCCTCCTCTTGTTCTGTGGGGTGGACTTCAAGCTGAATGCTCGCAGGGCTCTTCCCTTGCTGGTCACAAGCAGGCTCGGCTTGCAGCAGCCCTCTGAGCCCTGGCTTGCTAGGAGCAGTGTGTGGCTGAGGAATTTGGACCTGCTTTGCCTTCTCTCTTGCCATCAGTTGGCCTCAGTGCGAAGGAGGAGGTACAAGCTCTGTGTGAAGCAGTTCCTGCGACTGCACTGCTCTCCTTCTGCGGGGTTTGTGGTGTCTAATAAAGCATTCCATTTACCTAGAAACCATCCAAAGACATACGGACACATGCTCCCTTTCTGTTCCCAGCTGCCTGTTCCACAAAATCTTGTGGGAACTTAGTAAATCTTTGAGCCCTTTATCCCTCTGTCAAGGTTGGTGGAATATTGGCTGCTGGGGAGCTGGACAGGCACGTACTGGGTGCTCGTATAAACCTTCTGGCGTAAGGATGCCAAACTGAAACCTGGTATTTCATTTTTAAGCTTTGCTTTTCCACTTCCGCTTTCCTCTTGCTAACCAAATGAGCTGTGTCATTTCATTCCTGATGAATCTTGCCACTGTTCCTCTCTCCTTCCAAGCTCTGCTTTGGATGAAATTGTCTTTAATTGATAAAGGGAAGCATGAAGCTATTTGCAGGAGATGCGTCTTCATGAATGTATTGCCATTTGGGATCACCTAGCTGGGAACTGTCATCTTCTTCCTTCCTTGCAAATATTTCACAGGCAATTCTTCCTTTTTTTATTTTTTTTTGTGGCTGTGAGAATGTTTCTCCTTTTTTCTTCCTCCTTGTACCTGTCTGCGATCATCTGTTCTCTGGTCAGGATTCATCGCTTTCTCAAGAAATCAGTTGGCATTCTTTAGATCTCCCTGAAAAAAAAACCAAACCAAAACAACACAGATGTGAATACAACTCTGGAGTTAATAAACCATCTCGCAAAGCAGTAAGTGCATTTCTCTGTAGTGCATCTTGCACTCGTTGCAGGTATATTAATTTCTCTAGTGAAGTTAGGTAGCCTCGGGCGCGAATAACTCTCACTCTGTGTTGCTCTTTATCTGTCCGGCACTGAGGTGGTGATGGGCTCTGAGAAACGGCCTGGGTGAGACCTAAGGAACATCTTTCTATCTCCAGCTGGAGCAGCCAAATTTTGCTCCTGCGGCATGTCTGCAAGTCCGGCCCTTCCTCAGGCTCCCTCCCTGTTTGCTGAAGGCTGGGGCTGCCCGGCGGGCCATGAATGAGAGCTTCTCTTCCTGCCTGCCTGCTGCTCCCCCTCCTTCTCCCACCTCCTTCCCAAACCTCCTCTCTCCTCCCAGCTCGGCCCCTCTTGCCTGTGCTCAGGAGCTGGAGCCGCAGGTTTATCTGGAGGCGAGGAGTCTCTCGTTTGTAAGCTGAGACTCAGGAGGAGGAGGAGGAGGAGGGAGCTGCTGGACCCTGGAGGAGAAACGGTTTAGCTGCCCAGGAGGAACGACGAGAGGCACAGCCTGGGCACCATGGCTGGATTCTCCGCTCTTGGGCTTCTCTTCCTGTGTCAGCTATTAGCCACAACACCAGCTCAGGTAAGAAGCCTCGTTTATGTCTTACGCTCAAGAAAAAAAGTCCGTAAGGGATTGGTCTACCTGCAGGATGAAATGTGGCAATAGGCAGGTCATTAGAGTCTAACGTTTATTAAAAACGTGTGTGTTGCTTGTGCTGTTATACAGAGAGTGCCTAACAAGCACATCTGGTTTTGTACCTGTTGTAGGTAGGCTTTTAGATCGTATCCGCCTGTGTAGAAACTGCTGCTTTATACTTTCTGTGAAAGCATTGTCTTCCCATTCAGGACTGCAGTTACAAGAGAGAAAGCCTTGGGAAAGGGGAGACCTGTTGATGTAAGAGAAACAGTTTTCTTTTACAATGAAGTAATAGGTTGCCAATGAGACTGATCTCCTGATACGGGTCTTCATCAGAATCAGAATTTCTTATTCCTTCCCTCAATCAATTTTCAAATTTTACTCTTATAGCATATTTAACCCTTGTTCGCTTCAGATGTGAAGCTATATTAAACTTCCCTGTATGGTGCTGATATTATTGCCTGGGGATGTTACTCCTCAGTGAGGTTTTTCATTGTGTTAGTGAGGAATTTTTGCAGTCTGGCTTGGGAATTCAGAGCTGCCCTCATCTGCTGTGAGCAGAGCTGCTTCTACAATGAAACCTTTGTTTGCTGAAGCTACAGCGAGTTGCTCTCTGGAGCCCTCTCCATACAGAAGTCATTTATTGGACCTTTCTTTCCTTCCCCCCACCTCAGACCTCTTCCAAAATCCCAGATTTTCAAATGGCATCCTGCTCAGAGAGGAGACTTGCCCTTTCTCCTGTCTTCGGTGGTATCTGCCTGGCTCTTCCATCACCCCATCAGACTGGGACTATAAATGAATTTTTAATGCCAAGCACTTGGCACCTCTTTTCCGAGGGCTTTGCATTTCCTCCTCTGCCCAAAGTGAAACGTGCCTGTAGGCAGTGAGAACTGTTTCGTATACAACCAAACCCATTTGCTGCCCAGTGACCAGCTCTGATTCCCAGTATAAGCCACCAGTTAAACGAGCCAGGAGCCCCGAGAATGTGCTCCGTCAAAAGGGTTTTCCAAAGAGCCTCGCACCGGTCCTGAGCCCCTTTGAGTCCACCCAGGGTGGTGGGGGGCCCTGAGGCATGGAGGGTTAGTGCAGGTTTAGGGATAAGCTGTAGGATTCGGCCATTGCTTTCTGATTTAGTCTGTCTGTTTCTTCTGATGCAAAAATGAACTCTTCTCTCTCTCTTTCCCCCATCCTTTCAGAGAGTAGGACCACAAGGCCCCCCTGGACCACGAGGACCCCCTGGACCATCTGGCAAGGATGGCATAGATGTGAGTGCCGCATGGCAGCGGGCAGGCTCGGCCGAGGGAGGGCGAGGGGTGGAGCAGAGGCAGAGCCAGCTGAGCAGAGAAGCTGCTCTTGTTCTCCAGAGACCCAGCCTTTGGGCCATCCTTCAGACGTGGATGGACCTGGAGAACCAGCCTACTCGCAAGAGACCTCCTTCTGCAAGAGTCCGAACAGCGAGTGGAGGTGCTGAGTGGCCTCAGGTTCTTTGCAGGATCAATCCCCTGTCTCAAGAGAGAGTTCAGGACAGAACTAGTGTTTGCACAGGGATTCGTGACCCTGCTTGCAAAGTAGAATATTTCTCTTTTGCTGCCTAGGGAGGAAGGGGAATGTAATACATAAAGTTGAGTGCGTGGGTGCGATGTGTGCCGGAGCCATTGCATGTTCTGTAGTTCAGACAGAGGTTTATGTGACACTTCAGGGCATCCATGTTTCTAGAGAGGCTCCAAGAAACTCAAGTATGCAGCACTGGACACTGCTCTTACTTAACGCTGGTTTTATTTCAACATTGGCAGTATGGCTATCCCTAACTTACACTGGCATGTGAGAGGTCAGAATCTGACACGTGAGTTGCCTGCAGTGGCACAAGAGGCAAATGAAACGGGCACACTTTATTTCAGCAGGCAGTTCCTTATACGTGCACCTCCTGCAGAGGTAGAAGACTACGTACCACAGGACTTACTGGAGGAGAAGAGCTTGTCCTGTTACTTTTAACTGATGATTCCTTAGAAATGAAAAAATTTTGCTTCTGTGCATCTGTCGGATAAGGCCTGAATTGTGTCTTGTAGTTGGCAATGGATAAGAAGCGCATCAGATGGACCTTCAACAAGGCCACATCAAATGCAAAAGGCTGGATTCCTGCTTCGATATTCAGTTTGAGTAGCGCTTGTCTCTAAGCTGCTGATGGAATAGGGCAGGGTCTTTTAAAGCTCGTCTGCACTAAGTTTATTGGAACTGGGCCTTTAAGCAACCTTGAAAAAATCTATTCATTCCATGCAAGTAATTTTCTTTTGGATCAGAAGGTAAAAAAGATATATGAGTTCCCTGGTATATGGTGAACAAGGAGCTTTTTTGTCTGCAGTGGTGAGCTTTCATAGTGGCTCTGTGAGCAAGGCTGGTCTGAAGAGAGAACCTCATTGATTTGCAGCTAGTCCCTCTAAAGTGTCCTTTTGACTCATGGAGGCTGTTTACTGAAAATCTCACTCTGGTTTTGTAGCGTCAAAAGTTCAGAGCTGATACCTTGACGGTTTCTCTCTGCTGTTTTTCATGATAAGGCTTAAGAGGACACCCTGGAAGAGGGCAAAGGACACGTGTTCACGTCCCAGGAGGACATCAGTGTGGCCAGCGGGCTTCAGGAAGGGGTGGCTGTGTTTTCTGTACAGAGTGAAAAAGAAGAATTTGGGAGGGATGAAGCCCTTCAGGCTTCAAGTCATAACCAACTTCTGCATATAGGCAATCGGAAAGAAACAAATGCCTGTAATTGTGTCGTTCAGTTCCCGCTTTCTACAGGATATTTTACACCTTAATGCTGGAACAGCACCAGCATCACTTCCGATTGCTTTTGGAAACAGGAGCCTGGGGAGATGTTGGTCACGTGAACCTGCGCCCTTTAATCCACCGCTAAAAACTTCGGAAGGCTCCCTGTGGGACAGGACCAAACAGCAACATCTAATTAATATGAAGAACTTCGTCCTAGTAAATCAAACAGCTGAGTAAAGTATTTAAGGTGCTAAGTCTTGCAGTCCCAGCTTGAGGCTGCAGTTTTGGCTGTGCAGAAATAGTCTCTCATTTGAACAGGCTTGATCCACATCCCTCCTATGGATATAGGTTGTCGGGTGCCCTGTTCATATGAGATGGTCCAGCCGTTCAGGGACAGGCTCCAGGATGGTTTCTGCTATTCAACAGAACATTTAGTCCTTTAAGGAACTGCATAGAAGAAGAGATTCAGAGCTGTGGCTAGTGTTGAACACAGTCATACAACCTCCTACTTTAAGGGCTACTGTTTTTCTGGCAGTACCCTCAAAAAACATTATGGCATATAAAATCCAGCACTGCTCTGCATTTTCATAATGCGGCATGGAGAGGATCCTGTGGAGCCCGAGCGGTAGTGTCAATTCTACCACTGCAAAGAATGAAACCATTATTCTATTTTTTTTTTTCTTTAGTGATGAGACATTTTTTTACAGCACAATCAGAACTTTTCTGGACCGTATCTATCTATGCAGGTTTCCTGAACTCTGTAAGCCGCTCCAGCTGGGTCGTCTTCACAGATAGCTTTGGATGAACGCTGCATAGGAAGAGTCACTGAACGCTCTTTGAGCTGGATGAGTGCCGCCGAGGTGTTCAGCAGTCCCTTACCGTCAGCTGTGAGCAGTGAGCGATGCATAACATACAGCTGAATTATTCAGCATATCTTCGAACAAACCTTGGATGAACCCCATAAGCACAATTTCTAGAAGCTCCTGCTTTCATTCCTGCCTTTCTGTGGGAGCTGCAAGATTGAGTCCCTCTGAAATATTTTATAATTATAGCCTTTAACGTGCTCCACGTTTCATACTCGGTAACAAGCAAAATCTCTCCCCCCCGAGAATAGAAACACCACGTTAGGATCAAAAGAATTAGTGACAAGTTCCTGTGAATTATTTCTGGGGATGTAATTCCCCAAATTGCTAATAAGCAATTGTCACTTTTTTTTTTCCTCCCCACTTTCCGTCTCCTGGCTTGACTTGCTAAGAAAGAGTAAACTTCCTTCCCCCTCGTGTAGCACCAGGAGAGCGTTTCCTTTTGCTGACAGCCTTTGCCTCTAATTCCCAGTGATCTGGCATTAGGGGTATAAACACTGATTAGGCTTTTGATTCAGCTGGCTGAAGTTCTGGTGCTCCTGCAGAGTACCGCAGGGGTCCACGACGGCAGGATCAAGGCTTAAGAGGGTCCCAAACAGCCTTTGCTGATGCTGAGGCCTTGCTGTATGGATTACCATCACACAGGCAAGAAAACATGCAAGGGGCTGGCAATCTCGAGCGATGGAGGAGGGAGTCAACCACCTCTACTGCCATTTCTAGCTGCCTTTTCAGACCATTCGTTGCAAAAGAAGTGCTCCTTTCATTTCCTTGGCAGGAGACCTTCCGCACCTATGATAATGGTAACTATTTATGGAAAATCTGTGGGCAAAGGACTGCAAAGGAGTTGCTTCAGCAAGACAGAGCATAAAGATCCCTCTGTGCAGTGACCCTCTGCTCTGTGCATTGAGCGGTCACCAGTGCGGTACGTAAATCCTTGCCTGAGCGAATCAAGGCAGCCGGTCTTGAGAGACTTGCCCACGGACTTCACAGTTGCCGACACAGTAAATATAGAAACATGCTATAAATTCCACAACTTTGCTTACTGCCTTCTAGCTCCTAATTATCAGGCCCACGGTGGGGCTGGTGTTATTTCTAGCCTTGCTCTGTTAATAACCACCCTTTTTCCATACGGATTTTTTTCTTCCTTCCCCTCCGCTCGCCCATAATACCTGAGCCTCTCACAATATTTAGGGCGCTTATTCTAAAGTCAGGAGGGGAGGGTACCATCCAGACATCTGGAACTGGGACACAAAGTGATTTTCTGTGGGTTGAGATTGGAAACCCAGCTCTGGTCAAGCTCCTGCCATTCACAGATGATTGCCTCTTTTGGCGGCTAACAATAAAACACAAATACCTTGTTGTCCGAGGTCCACGCAAGCTCCTGAATGACATTACAGCTGGCTGAGCTAGAAGGAGTGATTCAGAGACTTTTTAAATATTGTCTCCCAAACACCTTTAATGCTCTTCTGAAAAGCTGCTTTCCATTAAGATAGGAAAAAATGAGCACTTTTGAAATATTTTATAAAAGTTGGGTTTAATCCAGATTGTGCAATTGGATTAGGTGGAAATCAGTTGGGGGCTGTGTTCATTTGCTTTTCCTGTCAAAGTTTAGTCATATGAAGAAAATCATTGTAGGCAGTTTGTTCATTCTTCACTTTCTGATAGTCCCCAACTCCTGGCAGCACCACAGTTTCACGCTGTGTCCTGGATACAGTGATAAGCTCCAGGTATCCCTCTGTTTCATCAGGAAGATGTTTGATAAGCCTTGATAGCCATCCAGATCCAGCTTCCTCTCTGCCCCACTTGCAGACTAGCCCAAGTGCAAATAATTTCTAAGTATATCTGGCAAAAGTTGGAGTTGCTGGGCACCGTTCAGAAGCACTGGTTCTCTCCGAGGGGCTGAAGATGTGGGTTTCGCCAAATCTGCTATTGTAGACGTGGAAAAGGCTATCCAAATTCATCCTGCTTTAGGGGTTAGCAGGATCTGGAGCGTCAGCTTCGTAAGACTGAGCGTGGTAAACCTGGGAGTGGGCACGAAGGGAGACTTGAGTGCTGTGACAGTTGGGAACACCATTGTTGCAAAAAGTCAACGGAAAGAGGTTCAGCACTAACAGTGATATTTCTTTTTCTTTCATTTAGGGAGAGCCGGGCCCTCCTGGTTTGCCAGGCCCACCAGTGAGTATTTTCTGGTTGACATTGACTTGTTCATCCTTTTGAGAAGGACACAGTGCAAGAGCTAAGACTTACTGGTTCACTTTCCTCTTGATCTGCAGCATAATTTCCATAGGGGGTACCCAGGAGTGGAGATGCTCAGCCCTGCGGACAAACACATTCTTCTGCTTCATTGCTAGCGGAGGATATGCATGAAATAAAGCTCGCCCACCACCAGTATAACAAAACTGGCACCAAGCCACATATGCGTGGTTATTTTCGGCATTGGTCTGAGTCTGCTTCAGCTCCTCAGTCTGCCAAGGGGTGCTCAAAATTACACCAGGTGGCACAGCTCTTTGCTTTGGGCTGCTTACCCCATCCCTTTCTACCCCTCTACTAGGAACAGCTCATGAGTAACTGTATGCGGAACTGAGCCAAAGCACTGAAATGAATTTAGGGTTTGGATATGGATTCGTGGCAAGTTTCATCTCTCTGAAGAAATCATTCCATGTTGCAT
This sequence comes from Sagittarius serpentarius, assembly GCA_034782735.1. Taxonomy (NCBI): domain Eukaryota; kingdom Metazoa; phylum Chordata; class Aves; order Accipitriformes; family Sagittariidae; genus Sagittarius; species Sagittarius serpentarius. The sequence continues at coordinate 29,182,835 of JAVKLA010000010.1, forward strand.
GGTATAAGATTAACACATCAACAAATGAGCTTCCATCTTGTAGCCTGTATCAACAAACACCGCATTTCTCTTGTTATTACGTTAAAAATAATTGCCTGTTTATCTGATTTAGGGGCCAAAAGGTGCACCAGGGAAGCCTGGAGCAGCTGGTGAAGCTGGGTTGCCTGGTCTTCCTGGAGTGGATGTGAGTATTTTGTCATCTTCTCTTAGATCTTTTAAATATTTCACATAGGTGTGGGTGTTTTCCTGAAGCGTCTCATCAACTTTGTCTACTGGAGAAGCAAAGTGGATTCTGGATCTACATATATGTCTTGCATATCAGGAGAAATTTTAAGAGTTGAAAGCATCCCTTGATTGAACTAGGGACTATGAGAACAATTTTGAGATGCATAACAGATAGGACGGCACCCTGACAATGAAACATTGCAGTTCTTTAGAGTCTGCAGAAATACAGGCATCAGTTGACATTTCTGGAGCAAACCCATTGAGCGTCAGTTCAGAAATCCAGTTGCACTTGCCAGCTGGGGCTTGCTGGCCACTGGCCTGGGATTTGCCCTACAGCTCCGGACAGGTGACTGCACATGGTCAAGTTTTCCCAGCTTACCAGCTCACCGCCATGGTAGCTGAGTGTGGGTAAGGTTTTAGCCAGCACACTTTCTTCTGCACCAGGCGAGAGGAAGCATTCAGTCCGCTTCCACAGCTAAGCTGCAACTCAGTAAACGCCAGTAACAAGATTACTTGGTGGTGTTCATCCACACATAAATGTGCAGGACACAGTACTGATAATTTGCTTCTGGTCCTTTCTTTTGTGATTAATTACAGAGAGAAATAAAATGGTTGGGCTTTCCTGAGAGCTTGGCATCCAGACGATTTGAGTCGGTGACAGTGACAGGGAGTTCCTATAGCTCTTGTTACTGCCTTTCTCTGTTTTCACACTTAGCTTGCTTTTTTTTTTTTTTTTTTTCCCCCCCCAGGGTTTAACAGGAACTGATGGCCCACCTGGCCCAAATGGGCCTCCAGGAGACCGTGTGAGTACCACATTAGAGCCTAAGTCCCTTTAAATGAACTTTATCACTGGTGGTTTTGATGATTTCTCGTTCCTTTGTAAATTGGTGACATTCAAGTGTTGATTAGTATGCCTTATTTATCCATAAACCCTTGCAGAATACTTAGACCCTTGAAATGAAGCCCCAGATGCCTTTTCATTAGGCAGGGCATGAGATCCATCTTTCTTTCCCATGGCTTTGAATGGGCTTGGATAGCCTCAGTGGTGGGAGTGCCAGTGCAGAACAGCTCTGGTGATATTTTGAGTATCTAAAAAGTTCCTTGAAGCAGTCGATAGACTTAATTACAAAGTTTATCAAAGTGAAGCTATTTTGGCCTTTATTTGCAGCCTGAGTACCCAGCTCTGTTATGTTTATAATTACTGCTACTGTGTATTAACTGTTTAAACTTTTGCCTTTTGTTAATTCTGGGGCTGTCCATATGGTTGACATTATTAGTTGCTTTGGCACGTACTTCTCCTGCCAGCGTAGCAAGAAATAAGAGGTTTTTCTTGCTTCCTGCATATTACAGCTCTGCTAAGGGGCACCACAGGGATAGAGAAGTGACTGCCTGAGATGTTACAGATGTCCTTCAGATCATCTAGAGTGGGGCCGCAAAGGCACTTAGGCCTCCTTGTGACATTAAGAACTAAACATTAGTGAGCCATTCAGCACAGATGTTTATCCAGCATGGCTATTTTCCCATCTCCCAGCATGGGAAGACGAGGCTTGTATCCACAGCTGGTTTACTGGTCTCTTGAACTCGGGGCTGCAGTGATGGGCTGAACACATATCTCAGTGCGCAGAGGTTAAAAGAGGTGGACTTTTCTAACATGTTCAGTATATCTCAGTAACCCATTTGTTGCCCCAAGGAGTTACCCAAAGCCCAAAATTCTGTGAGTTGTCTCATTTAAAGGGATGAGTGATACAGCCGTGTATCTTTGATACGCTCTTCTTCCTTTCCCATGTGCAAGGCAAAGTTTGCTTGGCCATTGGGGAAGCCGAGTGGCAGGACCCAAGCATCTCATTCACCGCTCCAAGCCTCCGTCCGTCGGCACAGCACTAAAAACTCTCTCCTTTGCTTTTCCTCGTGCCCATTTTTCTCCCCAGAGATCCAGGGCTGCAGAATCCTGACCACTCTCGGTCTGTGGCAAGAGTCCAGCACCTTCTGGGAACTGATCCCTGATTTTTAAAATAGAAAAGTGCAGGACCACACACACAGAAGCCTGTGAGCAGTTTTGTGCCCCGTTTTTATGTTCAGTTGTAGTATTTGCCCATGCCCACTTTAGCACACAAGCTCCTAGTTTGCAGGGTAATTGAGCAGATAATTTCTGGGCACAAGAACTTCCTCCTCAGCTCTTCAGTAGAAGCACATAAACACAGTTCTGTAACTGCGCGCTCTGATTTGACGTGCTTTCCCATGGCTTGTAACTCAGTCTGTCAGCATGGGGCAAACTTGGGACCTGTTGTCATTTACGGGAGCTTTTCAAGGTCAGTGGTCCATCTGGAAAATTGTTTTAATTGGTCTAATAAAAGCCTGGAAAACGAAAACCTCTAAAAGCTTTAGCACTCTAAAAGGACAGTATTGTTATCCCAACTTCCTTTCTTCTCCCCAAATTTTAGAACATATTTCAGTCTCCCAGGAATCACTGAAATAAACAGGTGTCTACTTACTGCTGTGGGATTTAATTCGTGCTTAACACTGTGACTTCTTCTAAATAAGCATATTTTTCTGAACTGGAGTGCCTGAGAGCGAAGGTGTTTAGCATATGGAAGTGGGCTCATGGAAGACAGTTTTTTAGTAATACGTTATTGCTAAACATTTCTTCTCCTCTATATGCCACGCTTCATCAGTCCAACAGTGATTCATGTCTGAGCGGGGACAGACAGGCATACCAAAATGGTTTTATCTTGAATATTTCCTGTTGCTATCGGCATCCATTAGCTCTTCTCATGGTTCTACTTACAGAGTGATTAGATCAAGCCTACTTGTTTTTTCAGTTAAAAAAATCCTTTATTTTTAGCCAGGAATGAGCTGGGTTCTGACCTCAGTGCTAGATAGCTGGTGTCCTTCATTGGAAAGTTTTCAAAGGCCATTTTGAAGTTTGCTGCTTTACACGATAAGCAATGAGGAAAACATAATAATTCGTATTTATTTATGAATGTCATATTAATCAAGTATATTCATAAAGTATATTACTTTAAAGTGAACAATTATGGTGAGATTGTTTCCTAATCAAAGGAGAAAGAACATTGTTACCAGGAGAATGAGTTGAGTCAGACAATGTTATTAAAATCGAGGTGTAAATTAGAGTCTCTCCGTTGAACTTAATGGAGTCACATCAGCTTGCTCGGGGACTCAGTGGTCTTTTACCGTACCAGGAATGTTCGCTGCTGCATGCTGCACCTTACACCCTCAAAGATACCAAAATTAAAGAGAGTAAAGTGCCAGCGCGTGGCACTGTGGGTACTCCGCCAGCCTTTTGGCATCTTGGCCAAAGCAGAAAGGGGCTATGCAGCTGCTTTCAGTGGGGGCAGGGTTAGGGTGTAAGTCAGCAGGTGCCAGGAATTCAGTGTTTTCTTTGCAGGAGGAGATCCCAGCTTGTCCCTTACAGTCATCAGTAGTTGTAAGGACTTCAGCCTGAAGATAAAAGGAACTGGAAGAAAAGCAGAGTAACCTGCAGCAGGAGAAATGAATGAGCTGACATTTGCAGCAGAGTTGATTTTTATTGGATTACAGCCCTCTCCTCACAAGACTGCTCTTAATGAGGCCTTGGGTCCACTGTATCTTTCTCCTTAAGCTTAACAAGGGAAAGTATGTCTAATCTCGTTTGGTACGCAGAACAGTAGGAAAGGGCTGGAGTCATACTTGGGGTCACAATAAGCAGCAGTGTGCTGGGGCATTTTCTGCCTTGTTCTCCTGGTCCCAGGGGTAGATGCCATTTAATTCCAGCTCAGGACATCGTTCTCGAGATGTTTCTGTGCAGTGTTTTCAGGATGTTTGGAAAACAGGTTTGGGCAATCCGGCTGGCAAGGGGCTGAGGAAGCCTCGTGCTGTAATTGCTCTTTGTCCCCTGCGCAAAGAGATGAGGATCTCGCTGGCACTAGTTTCACGCAGTCCATAAATAACAACGTGCTTTGTTCTGTGTTTAAGTCTGTCACCTTCTCGCTATTTAAGTTCTGCCTTTATCAGAGAGCAACATCAGCCGAGAACTATACACGTGCAAGGCAAGAGCTCCCTGCGGCAGGCCTTGAGAACAACACGGCTCTTCTGCAGCTCCTGGGTGTCAGCACGGCTTAGAGAAACTCGCTGTGACAGCTGCATCAGTGCTCTTGAGCAAACTATTATTTTATTTATCATTCACCCCAAATTACACTGGCATTTCTGCACGTCTCTTTTTTTTTTTTCCCTTTTTTTCCTTTTTTTTCTTTTTCCTTTTTTTTCCTTTTTTCCTTTTTTCCTTTTTTTTTCCTTTTTTTTCCTTTTTTTTCCTTTTTTCCTTTTTTCCTTTTTTTCCTTTTTTTCCTTTCTTCCTTTTTTTTCTTTTTTTCCTTTCTTCCTTTTTTCCTTTTTTTTCTTTTTTCCTTTTTTCCTTTTTTTTCTTTTTTTCCTTTTTTTTCCTTTTTTTCCTTTTTTCCTTTTTTTCCTTTTTTCCTTTTTTTTCTTTTTTTCCTTTTTTTTCTTTTTTTTCCTTTTTTTTCCTTTTTTCTTTTTTTTCTTTTTTTTCTTTTTTTTCTTTTTTTTCTTTTTTTTCCTTTTTTCCTTTTTTCCTTTTTTCCTTTTTTCCTTTTTTCCTTTTTTTTCCTTTTTTTTTGCATTTTTTAGTTTTTTTTAGTTTTTTTTGCTTTTTTTTGTTTTTTTTTCGTTTTTTTTGGTTTTTTTCCTTTTTTTTTCCTTTTTTTTCCCTTTTTTCTTTTTTTTTTCCTTTTTTCCTTTTTTTTTCCTTTTTTTTTTGGTTTTTTTTTATTTTTTTTTTGGTTTTTTTTTAGTTTTTTTTTATTTTTTTTTTTTTTTTTTTT